>CM060924.1:659392481-660592481 GCA_030737875.1 Allium sativum
GGGTACCCGTCATCGGAAGCCAGTGGGATGCG
Organism: Allium sativum; assembly: GCA_030737875.1. NCBI lineage: Eukaryota > Viridiplantae > Streptophyta > Magnoliopsida > Asparagales > Amaryllidaceae > Allium > Allium sativum. The sequence continues at coordinate 659,392,514 of CM060924.1, forward strand.
AAAAGACCAGAGCTAAACCCAAGATGCCATCCACCTTTCACTATCGAGGCACGGTGGTTGAGGGGAGACGCCAACTGGATGCTTAGATTGTTTGTTCGGGACAAGTCGCTTAGCTCTTGTAGTCTTTACTAGTTGAGGGAGGGGCCAAGGTGGGGTCATAGCCATCATGAAAAACAGACCTGAAGGATATCTGTATTTTGAGGCTCTTGAAGGCGAGCCTATACAGATATGGAAAAGCTCCCGATCGAGTTTCGTGTTTCTTGTACAACCCTGCTATGGAACTCGGTGCACATTAGAGGTTATGTGCAGTTAAGGAATCCAATACAGTTGACGATACGTACGTGGGAAATTCTAGATACATACATGTCTGCTCTGGGTGGTGTATCGTAGGCTCTAGGGCATTACTCTGTGATCTGATTCAATCAAAGGTGGTCGTCCGTACGCTTACATAGCATGGCGATGACGGTTCTACGCGGAACATAGCGTCATTATATAGAGGTCCATACATCACTCCGGCGTAGGATGAGGGATGCGTATATCTCTATGGCATTATGGAAGATACCGTGCGAGTGGGGTACCATAGGGTGTACCTTAATATTGGGGGTAGCTACATATATACTGAATTAGGTTAGTCCATAGAGAGTAAATGGGTACGACATGTGTGTAAGCCATGAGTGTTGTTAACCTAATAAATAAGAAAATGTGATTGAATGGTATATGTAGGGTTATCCAAAATGTGCAGTTTAAATCCAGTCACCAGAACCTGTTTTCTGACCCCTTCCTCATCACATACTCGCAGGTTAGACTTGTGGCAGAGATATGATAGCTTTGGATACTGGTTAGCCAGTATTATAATTTGGGTAAGGCTATATTTTGTTTAGATTATATTTTATCCATTCCGCTGTGAGATGTTTTTTGAGATCTGATATGTTTTATATCTCTGTCTTTTCTGCAGGATACCAGAGCAACCAACATGAGTTTCGATAGACTGGAATTTTGAAGAAAAAAATTGGTCCATCGAAAATCGGATTGTTACATGTAGTCATCTCTACGGTCTGGAAACAAGCGTTTTTGTAACCTTTTACTATTAATTCCTCTTCGCCTCCATATATCAAGATTGATTCTTTAGTCCTTTTCAGGTACTTAAGGATGTTCTTAACGGTTGTCCAGTGACTTTCACCTGGATCAAATTGGCATCCACTTGTCATACTTAAAGGGTAACATATAAACGAGTACACAACATTGCATACATGATTGATCCAATTGCCAAAGCATAAGGGACCGTTCTCATGCGTTCCTTATCATCTTGTGACTTAGGACATTGAGTCATAGAGTGTGTTATACCATGCGACATAGGTACATATCATCTCTTTTCCTCTTGCATGCCAAACCTTTTTAGCACTTTTTCAATGTATATACTCTGATTTAGGCCAATCAACTTTCTTGATCTATCTCCATAAATCTTAATACCTAAGATATAGGTTGCCTCACCTAAGTCTTTCATAGATAAAATTTTCCCCAACTATGTCTTTACTGCTTGTAATGAACTAACGTCGTTCCCAATAAGTCATATGTCATGTACATATAATACTAGGAATATAATGTTACTCTCATTAATTTCTTGTACACGCAAAATCCATCTTCGTTCTTAATGAAGCCAAACTCTTTTACTGTTTCACCAAAACAAATTCCAGCTCCGAGATGCTTGCTTTAATCCATATACGGATCGTCACTACACCATGCAGGTTGTTTTGCAACACCCATAGGCGAACATTTCACAACGGCTTAGGGCCGTTGCAATATTGCAACGGCTGTAGACCTTTACAAACTGTTTTACTACGGATCTAGACCGTTCTTTCTTACGCAACGGCTTAAAACCATTCCCCATTAAAGTATGCCCTGCCATACACCCCTCGTACTCCCATCTGTATCCCAATACGCTTTCATTTATCATCCGTTCCACAATAAAGAAAATTTCCCAGATCCAGATTCATATCCTTTTGTTCCAGATCCAGATCCTTTTGTTCCAATCGACGCTATATCTCGTTCGAATTCTCTTCGATTTCTCTCCAGGTGCGTTTTTCCAGAATGCAAACTTGCCAAGATTTCGTTGTTTTGATTTTTGTTTTGATTTATTACTCTCACTGTTGCGAATAGTATGCGTAAATCTTCTCAGATTCGTGTTTGATAGTGAATAAATTAGGGTTTTTGATGCAAGTTAATTGAATTATGTGCTGTAAATTTGGTGAAATTACTTTCAGAGAACAAATTAAGGCTACTCCTTAATATGTCCGCATGTAAATTGGGTGAAACCACGTGCATCAAGATTCAATAGCCAGCATGTAACATAATTTTCTAGCTATTTGTAAAGTCGGCTTTTATTTATAAAAATTATGCTTAGCAGAGCAGTTTTGCTACAAAAAGGAAGAATTCTTATTCTTTGGGATTCTTCCGTTTGGTCGTCTATTATCTTACATTCTTCCAACCAATTCACACCTTGTGTATTATATATAACACAGCTGGTCTAAGCTTAGTATGTACTGTTATTAATGGTTACAGTGAAGTAGATCAAAGAGAAGAACTATATAGTAATATACCAGAACATGCTAAAGCAAACCTGGAATTGTTGGTATGTACTGTTTATGGTTCCAATTAAGTGGTACTGTTGTTCAGATGGTTAAGTTGGGTATACTATCTATACTATATTTACAGCCCCCATGAATGCGTTTTACGACTGTTATTCATAGGTGTTACTATAGTATAGATGGTATTACTACTTTTAACCCAACTTTTAGCACTTTCTATAATGTTGGGTATAATATCTATACTATATTACTACTTGTTTTATGGCACCCATAGTATAGATATGTCTTTTTACCCAACATATCTCTGAATACCTTTATCAGTATTACTATAGATCCCGTGTAAAAAGACGGGCATACTATCTATACTATATTACTACTTTTTTTATGGCTGATACTATTATGGTGATAAAAGTGTAAGAAAATAAAAGCCAGTAGTTGTGTTAAAGTGGGTCGTATATTTAAAAGCACGTTTATTAGAAAATCATAAATTAAGTACCCTACTCGATACCAAGCTCAGTAGTCGCAAATGCTTACGCTCAATGCTCCACTTGCGTTTGCCACAAATGCACCCTTAATCTTTTGTAATTATTATATGATTTTTTATTTTTTAATACAGCAGGGATGACTTTACAATTCAAAATTTATGTATATATATATTCTACAAAACAAAACATTTATAGTTTAAATGTAACTATGGCTAATTTATATGTTTACCCAAATCATAATTTATGCATTGCTTAGTAGTTACATGAATTATGTATTGGTTAGTAGCTGCATCTGTAATTTGGTAGCTACATATGTAGGATAGACTTTTGTACGTTCATCCAAACCATATCAGCAGCATCCTATAGTGGCTAACTAATACAACTGGAATCACTTTTCTATGAATAATGTATTGGTTAGTAGCTGCATCTGTAACTTGGTAGCTCATATGTTAAAGTGGAAATTGGAAAATGTGCACTAGCATTGTACAGTCTCACATGTAAGTTCAAAATGCAATGGATATGAGGATAGAAGCCCAAATGGACTATAATTGAACTGACAATCCCAAAAACAACAGATTCTTGTTATGAATACCACTAGAAAATGATTTTTTGTTATGGTGAATGGTCAGTCCAAAGTAAAATAAAAAACCAAACTGAAGTATATACTGATGTTAAACATGCCACATCACTACTACATCTTTTCTATTTTCTTGCAATTTGGAGAATAGAAGAAGTCATTTGACTAATTAACCCTTTAAAATGTTTAGTATAAATATTAAAAGAATGAAATATCCCTCTTTTAATGATATAGCATCAGCTTGAGAAATGAACATCAATAAATAGCGCTTGCCATGTCATCTCACGGACTGTAACCATGACTTAAAAAGGTAGAACTTATGAAGCAGTTTTGCATACCATGTTATTTTAGTCATGAAATTTATTTTTTTACCTATTAAAATCGATAAAGTTTCATTGACAATATGCAAAACTCAAAACATGCAATTAATATTTGTAAGATAGTTTGCAGTAATAGCTCAATGCAATGGAGGAAACTTTTAAGCAATGAACTAGCTAGGTGGTCATGACTTTATATTTTTATTTTAAAAATGTAATACCTATTATATGGATACACACAGTATTACATATGTCTTTCAAATGAAAAATAGAGTTGAACAAGAGCAAGTTACAAGGTAGACAAAATCTCGTCAAAAGAAACACAAAGAAAAGAACTGGAAATGATACAATTTGAACCACGTCCACTCAAATAAACAACTATCCTTCGTTCCCACTTATCTAAACAAAGTCCCAAAATAAAAAAGAATGTGTAATGATTATTGATGAACATGATGCGAAATGATTAGCAAATGTGTAATGTCTTTTCTCCGAAACTGTCAGTGATTAATTATTAAGTACTAAACTGAGCGCAAACCATGGCAAGTCCTTGTTATTGCCGGTTGTTACTTGGCCTTTCATACGGCTCCATATTAAATACCGTGACATGATGGACTGTTATTGCCGGTTGTCACCTGATTTGATTTGTATTTTTATTTGATGGTAACAGTTAAATGAATGTTTGTCACCTGACTGTTATCTTCAAACCCATATACAGTTAAATGAATGTTTGTAAGTAAAATAGCCTGATCTTATTTTGAGTTTTTTCCTGCTGTTATTTTGCATGAAAAACTAATCCAATTTGTTGTTTCATGTGTGCTGCATATATCATCTTTAGTTTCAGGTTCTTTTAACAGATTGTTTGTCCCTCATTAAATATGTTATCACACGTAACTTACATGTACACAAGTGAGTGTGTGTATAGCGAATAATTTCAAATACGTTGATCAGCGAGTGCGAACTAGGGTCTTTGAATGAAGCTTCTTTTCAAACTAGGGTCGGAGATTTTATCCTAAGCTCATGGATGTTTTTCTTGGTGTTAATAGTAATAAAGGAGTTAAAAATGGATGGTGGAATAAGTGATGCAGAACAGATCGAATCCAATTGCTTTAACCGTATATCGATCTAATTTATAATTGAATCTTGAATTCTGAATAAGTTTCTTCGGAGACCAATGCAAATTAAAATGTTATAAATAGAGTTAGAATTAAAAACAAAATATATACTATTTTATCATTATCTAAAATGTATTGATAAATTACTATTAGCAATCAACAATTTACCTAAAGTTATCATATGTTAGTTTGAACCGTTAGATGTTTGTTTTTTAGTTGAATATTAATTTGATAAATGATTTTTGGATGTGCTTCGAAGAGAAGTTAATAGTCTCTTAATGTAATTTAAATATTCTCTTATTGTAATTTCAGAATGGATAAAGAGTGGATGAAAGAATCCGATCAAAGAACTGCACGATATGTGGAAGGAGTGCAGAAGTTTATTGATTTTGTTGTAGAAAATGGTGGTAATAAGAAAATCTATTCTTGTCCTTGTAAACGATGCAACAATATGAGATCAAAGATTAAATTAGATGAAATTCATTATCATCTGCTTAGATGGGGAATTGTCCAATCATATACCGTTTGGCATTTTCATGGGGAAGAGTCGGCGAGGAAGCAAAAACAACCCGTTAGTGAAGCCATAAGTACCGATGAGTCTGAACTTCCTAGGATGGAAGATCTGGTCAATGATGCCGATAGATTTCATCATTTTCAACCTATAAGTTCGTTGCCAGATAATATTGGGGAATTACCTACGGGTGATGTTGATTGGCAAGCCAATCAAAGTAGAAAGTATAAATCACTTTTTGATGATGCAAAAGTGGCATTGTATCCTTCATGTCCAAAAGGGATAACAAAATTATATTTCATCATCAAGTTGAATAGCTTGAAAACTCAATATGGCTTTTCCGACAATGGTGTGACTGCACTTCTTGAATTTATAAAGGAATTACTCCCTGAAGGCAATACAATACCAACAAAGTATTCCGGCATGAAGAAGATGATTAAACAAGTTGGGATGGACTACAATACTTATGATGCATGCATTAATGACTGCATTTTATATTGGAAAGATGATGCAAATAGAGTTTTTTGTCCAGTTTGCAAAGATCCAAGATATAGGACAACATTCAACAAAGAGAAAAGAGCTACCAAAGTACCTCAAAAGACGTTGAGACATTTCCCTCTAATTCCTAGGTTGAGGAGATTGTATACTATACCGTGGATAGCTGATGCTATGACTTGGCATGGTCGTGCCAAGTCTAATTCAGATGTAATGCGTCACCCATGTGACACTTCTCAATGGCGAACTGCAGATTGTTTTGACAAAACGTTTGCCGTGGATTCATGAAATGTCACGCTTGGATTAGCAACGGATGGTTTCAATCCAAGTGCATGTCTGAGTAGCCGTTATAGTTGTTGGCCAGTAGTTGTAGTACCGTATAATCTTCCTCCGTCCATGTGCATGAAAAGAGAGTTTTCAATGTTGACATTATTGATTTCTGGGCCAAAACAACCAGGAAAGGATATTGATGTTTATTTGCAACCGTTGATAGACGAGTTACAACAGTTATGGGAAGGAGTCGTTGCATTTGACTCATTTAATAAATCTGAGTTCACAATGAGAGCTAGGTTGTTGTGGGCAATTCATGATCATCCTGCACTTGGGACTTTATCGGGGTGCACAACTCATGGCTATTTTGCATGTCCTACATGTGGGGAGGACACTTGTTCTTACTATCTTCCTGAAAGTAAGAAGATGTGCTACATGGGACATCGAAGATTTCTTCCTTCCAAACACAAGTTTTGAGACGATAAAACAAACTTTGATAACAAACAAGAATATCTTCGTCCTCCAAAGCCATTGACTGGTTATCAAGTTGAAGAGAAGGTAGCTAATATCAAAATAAAAGTTGGTAAAAAAAATCAGAAATCAGTCGAAAACGAAAAAAAAGAATCATTGAAGAAGAAGATGTCAATATTCCCGCATGGTATAGGAGGTCCATCCTCTTTGATTTACCATATTGGAAAGCAAATTTGGTTCGACATAATATTGATGCTATGCATACGGAGAAGAATGTCACTGAGCATCTCATTAGCACAATCATGGGTCATAAAGACAAGTCTAAAGACGGCATCAATGCACGTAAGGATTTGAAAATCATGGGTATAAAACAAAAATTGTGGGTGATGGAAAATCCTGAAACAAATAAAGTAATCATACCAGATGCAGCTTTTGCCTTGGGTAAAGATGAAAGGTTTCGATTTTGCGCCATTTTGAAAAGCTTGAAAGTGCCTAGCAAATTCTCTTCCAACTTCAATAACAATGTGAGCATCAATCCTCCCGAACTAATAAATATGAAGTCGCATGATTACCACGTCATAATGCAACAATTACTTCCGGTATTGCTTCAGCATTCTTATTCACAGCATAAGGATTTGCGTAATGCTGTACATCGTATAAGTCTATTCTTTAACATTTTATGCTCAAAGGTGATCAACAGAGAACATCTCTTATTAGCGACGAGTAGTTTGGTAGAAGCAATTTGTGTGTTTGAAAAATATTTTCCTCCTGCATTTTTTGACATCAGCATCCACCTTATGGTTCATTTAGCCGATGAAGCATTGATTTGTGGTCCTGTTAGATATAGGTAGATATATCCTTTTGAACGGTAACCTATTAAATTTAGTTTTGTTCAACATCATTTGATTAAAATATGTACTAATTATTTATGATCGATTACCATTCATAGGCTGATGAAAATATATAAAGGATATGTGCGCAACAAAAGATATATTGAAGGATGTATTGCAGAAGGATATATTGTACAAGAAGCTAGTCTTTATTGCATGGACTATATGCCAAATGGAGGCGATGGCACACATAAACATACTCATGAGGCTTTTTTAGACGAGGATGATGAGTTTGCTGGTGAGATGCCTCTAGATATTGGTAAAGACATAACCTTAACCTCAGTGCAGTTCGAACAAGTTCGTAGATGGGTCCTCAATAAATATGATAAATTGGATGAATGGGAGAAGTAAGTTCGCGAATAACTCTTGAATCTCCACCATAGTAAATCAGCTCATATAGATGTTTTGAAATGTGTTTGTTGCAGGAGGTATGCCATTTATGTGAAAAGTACTAAATCTCAGTCTCGAAGTGGGGTTTCATCCGTGGAAGCATGTCAAAGCTTTACTGTTTGGATGCGTGGCGAGGTATCTTAAAGCTTATTTGATATTTCACGCGTACTTAAAAAGGATCGTACATCGTATTAATCATATTTTCACATATTTTATTTTTTAGTTGGTGAAAACAAGGGATGTTGATTCAACTCTTTGGCGGCTTGTGAATGGGCCAAAGTTCAATGCGCGTAGTTATACGAAGTACCAAGTAAATGGTTTTACATTTTCCCCAAAAAGTTACGATGAGCGGATGGTAACACAAGACAGCGGTGTATGCATGAGAGCAATTACAAAATTTAGAGCCAGTGGTAAAGATAAAAATTATAAAGAAGCAGAAACAATGTATTACGGAGTTATTCAGGAGATAATTGAGTTGGATTACATAGATTTCAAGCAAACGGTTTTTTATTGTGATTGGGTAAAGGTCGAAGACAAGGTCAATGGTTGCAAGATTGATCCTGTTTCAAACTTGATTACAGTTAACTTAGGAAAATTAAAGACCAAGGATAGAATGAATGATGAGCCATTTATTCTTGCGTCGGAAGCGGGTCAAGTGTTCTACTCAAAAGACTTAAAAAATAGCGGATGGTTTGTGGTTTTACATACACCTAAGCGGTTGACTACAACCGTGGATGACGTTGAGTTTCCTACTGCTTATCAATCAGCCTTTGAAGATAACCAAAAATTAGTAGACCTTATCAAATGCATATGATAATATAAGATGTATTTTTAATTGAATTGAGTTGAATTTCATATGTGGTTATATTTTGTCGACTTTGAATATTATCATCGTTTGTAATGTTTGTTGTTTGTGGATTAGTTTGTAATGTTTGTTCTTCTTCTATTTTCTTCGTATGGCATATGAGAAATTTGGAGGTGTGTCCATATGTAATAGAACTAATCTCTATGTTCTGACAAGTCAATTATCCTATGTATAAAACCACTTCATCTTTTGTGTTTGTGTGGTCTTTTCTTATATGCCTAAAATAGAACTAATCTTTGTCTTTTCCAAATACTCAAAAATTGCATTTTATACAGCAGTAATGTCAGAAGCTGCGGAAGCGTCGAATCATTCAGTCGCACATTCGACATCTTCACAACCCGAGAAAGTTGAGGCAAACACATATGGTGTTCCAATTTCAGATAATGCTGGAAAAGTAGGCAGTAAAATTGGTAAATTGGTGCGAATTCACGTGCCGATATCATATGAAAGTTGGGATAAAGTTCCCATGAAATATAAAGATGACCTTTGGGATGAATTGCGGGTAAGCCTACCAAGTGTATAGCATTTTGACCAATATAATAGCTGTATGTTGTGGTATATGCTTGCTATTTTCTTATACACTTTATGCAGGATTCACCATATCTTTTGTGTTTGTGTGTTCTGATAAGTAACTGTTGTCTTTTTGCTTGCTTTCGGTCTTTTATTATTTATTATTCATTAATTTTTTAGGCTAGTATTTTTGATAGCCACAAAGTTTCAGATATTTATATTTTTAGGCTTCCCTGTTTAATGGCGAATTTGAAATAAAATATATTTGTATCCAATCCATTGTGTAGCCTAATAGTACACAATCTCATGTTTGTTAATATATTTTTTACTTACGTGGTTTTTAGAAAAATTGATTTAAACAAATGATATTTCACCTTTTTTATAATTACCCTTTATATATTTGATTATGATGCATTTAGTTTATGTCAGCCATTTTCTTTTCTAATTACCTATGTCTGCCGCTAAGCTAAAATAAGAATTGAAATGGCTCATTTCCGCAAATATTACTGCACCGATCCTACGAATGTAAAACTGGGAAGCATAACAGATTTTGAGAATTTATGAATATACAAGGTCGTTAGCAATAATATTTGATTTATAGAAGGTGAAGGTTTTGAATAGCCCAGATAATTATGTTGCGGAACAAATCAACATCAATTAACTATGAATTGGCATTGATTTCAAATATTCGTTTTGTTACCCTTAATTTTTTTTCTTAGATTTTGAGATAAGAGAGAATTGTTCATTGTTTTGTACCTATAAAGGTGTTCAGGTTGATGTTTTTCTTTTGTTAAATAAAGAGTTAAATCATGAGAGTATTTCTGTGGATAAGCATTAAAATCTCATAAAAACAAGCACTTAGATGGCATGAAATCAAAATTTGTTATTGGTATCATAATATTTGTCAATATGCTTGTAACCTCAAAGTTACATTTCCAGTACGTGTTCTGTATTTTCGTTATTAGTTTGTGTGAATATATTTTTCGGTGCACACATGATGTTCAACCTTAATACATATAAGTGATGATACCAAAAATTTGTGTTTCCACATTTTTAATCTCTTTAAAAATATTTGTGACCTCTTACTATGATTAACATTTAGTACAATCTGATTGACGTTACAGCAAAGCCTGTTGTTTGCAAAATGTAGGTACATTGATCTGCACTATTCACAGTTGTTTTAAATCATACATGGCATTTTTCTACAATGCTCATCCTCTCCTTTATTGCATATGTACAAACAGTCGTGGGTTAACACTTTATATTCTAGGTATTATCTGCTCATAATTATACTAGGTAATGTATGGTCAAAAGAGAACTGAACAACCATACTAGGTAATGTATTCTTAGAAGTTCTAGACCAGATTTCATTCTGAATGACTTATGGTTATTAGAAGTGCGCAATACAATGTACAATGTTAATTCTAGTTTTTATAATATACGTCAAGACTATTACTGTTTTTTACTTTTTTTTGAATTCCGGTCCATCTTGGTAGTTATTGCTTCTGCCACTGCTTCTAATTTATGAAATTTATTCGTTATCTTGGCAATTTACTTTGATCTAGTGAAGTAGAGTCCTATAAACAAGTCGAATCTATAGGTGCATGGATGCACATTCAGCAGGAGAGGTGATACTGATAGTGCACTGTTTTCTGTCCTTTTAGAATGGACAGAAAACAAGGTGAAAGAGGTTAAAAATAACCTGGATATGTTTACAAGTTAACCTGGAGATTTTTTTTTCCATTCTTTTTTCCTATTTGTTTACGTGTGCTGTTAAACTTAGAACCTCCTGCATCTTTTTTTTAGCAAAAGAACTGCCTGCAGGTTGCTTAGTATGGCAACATTTTTTTCTAACCATGATTATTCTTAAAGATTTATACTGAATTCTTTTAGTAAATAATTTACTTGCTGTATATGCTCAGAAACCTTAAAACTAATGTTTGGACTTAAAGAAATTAACATATAAAGAAATTAACATTTAAATGAATTTTCATCTTGGTTACTCTTCCCTGTCATACTGTACATACTGATGTCATTGTTACTCTTCCCTGTCTTGCCTTTGGTTGCATTTGGTGATTCCTTGGATTCAATTTTACTTTTAGCAATACTGTAACTGAAAAGCCGTGTCACTTCAGATAAACAATTTACTGGAATTTGACATCAGTATTCGCCTTTACGCTTCTACATGTACTTCCAGTTAAAACTCATTTTCATATTGAATTACACTAACATAATTTTAATCTTCATCATTTACATGAATTTTTTGAGGTAGAGTCAGATGCAAAAGAGCTTTATTTAAAAAAAATGTGCGAATCATTTAGAAGATACAAAAGCGAATTGAGGACCGGGTACTACGACAAATTTGATAATGATGAAGAAAGAAGGAAAAACTGTCCCCCAAAAGTTAGCATAGAAGATTGGGACGGATTCTTGAAAAACGAAGCAAAACCCGGTGCACGCGAAAGAAGGGAGCTAGGCAAAAAAAATAGATCACAGTACAATTATAATCATCACAGTGGTCGTACAAGTCATGCCGTAGTAGAACACAAATTGGTACATATTTTTTGTTTTCCTGTTTTCGTGAAGTCTCTTATTAGTTCATAGGCAAGTCAGAAAGCTAGTCATGCATTTGTCACATGTTACATTTATCACCTTGAAATATGTTCCAGAACTGAAAAAAATAAATTCTATGTGCTATGTATATATTCTTATATTTTTCCAGTTTCTATTTACAGAGTGTAGCTGGCATGTTTGGGTACTGAAAAGTAAATATGTTATTACCTCAAAAATAAAAATTCACTTGATTTATTATAGCTGAAAGTGATCTTATTTGTGTTTACTATTTGTAGCTACAGCTATATGACTTATCTCAATTTTTCCATCTGCAACTGGCATAATTGAATGCAGATGAACTTTCTAAATAAGCGTCTTTTCTATCAATTAGTGAATTGAATGGTAGCCTGATGTGTATGCTAAATTAAAATATAGTCAACAGTTATTCAGCTAAATTACTTCCTATAAAAATGAAAAAGATAGGAAGGGCAACTGTAACACATATTTGATATATGGTTTTGTATAATCTTGTTTTTTTCTGTATCAATCCTGTTGGATGGGAATCGTAGTTCCGCCATTTAGTTTATGGGTTCAAATCTCAGTTATGTAAATAAATAAATAAATTCTTTGATTTTTATGTTTTCATTTGCTATCTTCTCGGTATTATTATGTTCATCTGGTATTCGTCATTTTGTTATTTCATGCCTTATTTAAAACAATATTTTTTTGCGCGATTTTCTTTTACCATACTTGATTGTTGCAGGCAAGTGAGAACCCAGAAAAAGAAATCACACGTCGTCAAGTATGGGAGAAAACTCATACAAAAAAGGATGGCACCATATCAGATTCGAATTCTTCGTACTTTGTAAGTTAAACAATATATTATTTTAGTTTAGTAACCTATCAATTCATGTAATATTTTAAGTATTTTCATATTTTAGGATAAAATTGCAAAAGCGAAGGAAACAATCAATGATGGCGAGGAACAAAATTTGACTGTGGATGAAGACATTTTATCACAAGTGTTTGGCAAGGATAAAAGGGGACGAACTCGAAGTGTTGGAACTATGATATCAAAATCACAAGTTAAAGCTTCTACCATTCCACGTAAACAACTCAAAAAGAGTAAAGCAAGCTCAGATATTTTGACAGCAAGGATGGATACAATGGAGGGGAAATTGGGTAATATGCAAGGGACATTGGGTAATATGCAAGGGACATTGAATTCAATTGTCGGCTTTTTAAAAGGATATGCGAGTCAAGATAACCCGATACCAGACATTGCTTCCAACGAAGGAGGAAGTGGTGGAACACATCAGGAAAGTGGTGGAAGAACGTCGAACAACAACGTTGTTGCTAATCCGGTGATTTCGCATCTTTCGGCAAATCAAAAATGTGAAGTGTTAAGCTTTAATCTAGAGGTTGTTGCAACAGGTTTAGTATGTAGAGATTCAACGGTATCCATCATACATGGAAAACCCGTACCTCCAACACATGAGAAGGTGATTGTGGACAATATACTGTTACCGGATTATATCACAGCCAAACAAAATCAGCCTCTTGCTATGACCTTTGGTGACGTTGGAGTCGGTGGTTATGTGTGTCACCCAAAGAGTTCAATTCGATATCTTTAGATGGAGGAGCAGGTATGAGCTATTATAGTCTTTTAGATTAATTTCGATATCTTTAGATGGTGGTTATGTGATGCCGTTCAGCATTTACAAATGCATTTTATTAGTTTCTACTGACTATTAAGAATGTCAAATCTTAAGTAAGCCCTTACAATTGCAGTTAAATGCGAAGTTCACAACACATAATAACTTTATGGATGCCTGTAATTTGGTATAATTTGTTTTAAAAACACGATATGTACCAAAAAGGCACTGACTATTAGAAATGTGCAACATGCAGTAGACAAAGTAGAAATGTCTTACCATGATGAAGTTGCAAGAAAATTGAAAATACCTGGTGCATCCTGCAAATATATGTATGTAAGCCCACATTGTATAAGAAGCAGACCAAATTCTTGCTATGGAATAAGCGGGGTGAGAAGAGAAAAAATCGGGGTGTGCATTTTATTTTCTATTTAGCGGGGGTGGAGAGAAAATGACGGGGTGTCAATAGACGTACCCTTAATCGCATGGTCATTTTTAGCATAAATAAGAAACCCTATAGTTTTTTAGCAACTGGGTGCTAACAACGTTTTTCTGCCTGATAACTAAATAACCTTCAAGACTGTTAATTCATGCATCTTTTAAATGTGTACAATTGTAATATCCACGGTACTGCATATCAAATTGTGTATGTAGCAGCTTACATAGTTAACTGGTAGATGATAAAACTAACGAAATGGATGAAGTTAGCCACTTAGGGTCATGTTAATCCCAATTGTGGAAGGCAAACAATTAAAACTTAATGGATGGAAGTAGGACCAGACCATAATTTATATTGTAAGTTAAAAGAGGTCTGAATAAATTAGTGATTATTGCATTGTTGTACCCTTAATGATTTCAGTTCATCTGCCTATGCGTAAAAAATGTTTTCAATTAATATAAACAAAGTTTGAACTGCACAGGTTTCAAACTGAAATACTGGAAAATGTTTTCTGCCTACTTAGAAGAATACTCAGAAAAAAGTCGTAAGCACAATTACTGAAACTAGGTTCTAACTGGGAATGGTTAACCACCTAATGGTTGCAGCTTCAAAGGACTGAGACCGTGGATGCATAAAGATAAAATATGTGCTTCGCATAGTTAGAGATGAATTATGTAGGACATGTATGTGGGTTAAGATGAGGTTGAATAGGGAGTGTTATTATTATGTAGGACCATGGTCATACAAGTATCCTTATTCTATTATTACTGGGAAGACCCTCAAATAGTAAAGTCTTACTGTACTGGGACCGTAACTTCGTCAGATCATTTTGAACAAAGATACATTGAAAATAATGAAAGCTTGTATACCCTTGATGTAGGTAGAAAATGATTAAAAGTTGCATTATTTGGTGTTATGTCTCAATCGATTTTTCCAGATGGTCCTTCGTAGAGTCTACTGTTATCTATATGTATTCAATCCCGGCGATTACTTTGAGATTGGTTAGTTGCTTCAAGGTTTGAAGATCCAAATACTATCTGTATTAATATGTTAGTTTTAGGAATGTTGACAACGGAAATGCCCATCGAAATGGCATCAGAAATTACTCAGCATGTGTTAAAACCAACATCATCATCCCCATAATACGCAATTAAGCATTTTGGACATGAGTGAAAAGTGTTTACGGTGTATGTCGGTGGAAGAAAACAATCCTTGCTATTATATAGCAAAAAGGGAGTGTACCGATGCATCATCTCTCTAGTTGTTAGTTGTGGTTCCTCTGTTAATATGTGGATCTAACCATCTTATTTCTTGGAGCTATGGATGCTCAAGTTAGAGACAAATATTTGACTCTTCATGTAGGATTAATGCCTAGATTGTACCTGATGCCTCAGGTTGGAGTCTCTGAGTTTGTGATCATATTTTCCTTGGATCATTAGTTTGTGCTCCAGGTTTTACTTAGTTAGCCCATAAGAGACCATACTCTCTGTTGTGTCCTACTTTAATGAAATTGTACTCTTATGTAATCAACCTGTTTTTAGTTCATTCTTACACAAATACACATAAGAAGAATAAATTTTAACTGCCTGTTCTGTTCTAAACTGCACTGAGCTGAAGTAATGCAGATCTGAAATAGTTTGAATTTTTTTTATGCAGGGAGCGAGGTGAAGTAATGCAGATTCTAGCTCAAGAAAGAAAGCTAATTAAGTAATGATGCAACGCTAATTTATGATATATGTGAACAAGTAATATCATTGTGTGATGAAGTTGAATTGCACTGTAATATTATTTTAGCTACAGCTATTGAACTTTGTAATGCACGGTAATATTTTGCTGCTACAAACTGTTAGAACTTTTAAGTTTGTAATATATTGTGAAGTTTGTTGTTAATTTTGGTTTTTATGTTGAATATATTGGAAATATTTGGTTTATTGATATTTCTTTTGTGATAATATTCAGATCTGTCAAATTTGTACTGAATAGGCAGTATCAGAGGAGAGGGAAGCACAGATTTTTTTTATATATATTATAAATCAGCAACGGTCAAAAGCCGTTGCTAAAGCAACAGTAGCAATGGATTATGGCCGTTGAAATTTATAAATTGCAACGGCTTGAGGCCGTTGCAAAAACAAGTTTTGCAACGGCTTAGAACCGTTGCAATATTTTTGCTACTCCATATTTTGCAACGGCTAAAAGCCGTTGCAAAATACGTTTGCAACGGCTCTAAGCCGTTGCAGATCGGCGATTCTGGTGTAGTGCGTTGCAGTTCACATACTTTTCTAGCATCATTTGGATTGACAAAACCTTTAGGTTGTATTATGTATACATCCTCAATAAGATTCCTATTAAGGAATGTGGTTTTGACATTCGTTTGCTAGATTTCATTATCATAAAAGGCAACAATTGCAAGCATAATCCTAGTGGACTTGAAACACCCCACCTCCGTTAGGGTCACTCTCAAAGGGAATGCCCTAATTTTAGTGGAGGTTTATAAGTATAAGTCACAGATATACAAGACAGATATAAGAACACATAATTTGTAAACAGCGGAAAAACAACAACTTTTATTTCATAAAAGCAACTACGTGCTACAACAATATCACCATAATTGTCTTACATCTTTTTCCAAAAACATAACATAACACTTTCATAATCTGTCTTGATTACATTATTTAAAGAAGCATAAATAAAACATAGATAAACTGCAAAAGCCCCATAGTGGATTGTCCAAAGCCATAGTTCAAAATGAAAAAGTCCAAGCAATACATTTCTCTTCTTCAAGCTGGATGTTAAGGCTGGTCAAGCTGCTGTGTTCCCTCCCTGTGGACCTGGGGGGGGGGGGGAACGGAAGAAAAGAAGACGAAAGAAAAGTAGAGTCAGACATAAAGCCTGAGTAAGTCTAGTACTATTCTGTCTATGAATAAAGAACTGGGTATGATAAGTATAAACAAGAAGTGGGAAAGTACTATAAACTTGGTTAAGTTG
Source organism: Allium sativum (assembly GCA_030737875.1). Taxonomy (NCBI): domain Eukaryota; kingdom Viridiplantae; phylum Streptophyta; class Magnoliopsida; order Asparagales; family Amaryllidaceae; genus Allium; species Allium sativum. The sequence continues at coordinate 659,409,624 of CM060924.1, forward strand.
TCTAGGGTCGAATATACTATCGTACCCCATGTTAATCTCTGAACCCATATAAACTAGTTTCCAACTGGCACCCCATAATCAGGGTGATGTGATCCGTTCTATGATGATCGGCTCCTACTCGCATAGTTACATGTGTCTTACGGCCCCCGATGTTGTAGTTACCTATGCTGGTCCCACCATGGGGTGTATCAAGTCCCATGGCGGCGGCCCGACACAACCTTAGAATGCACAGGTATGCTACTGGTGCCCAGTGCTTTATTTTTCTACGCCGGAGTGTGTGCACGCCCGCACCCCGTTAGAACCTACACTGCTACACCACCGCCGTCGATTTGACCTCTTACAATCAGCCCAGTAATCGTGCCCCACCCTGCCTAGTTTCAGGGTATCCTGATACACCTTCTAGGGTTACTGCTGAAAAGGGTCCCCCGTTACTAGGTTTTCTATCTCTAGCCAACATGCTAAGTTGGTTAAGTGTTTTCTAACCTAACCCCCACCAGTCCGTTTAGTTTAGCATGTTCCATTTTGATTAAGTCTTTAGTTCACTTAATCCTAACAGTCCTGACTCAGCCTTAATTGTCTTATTAAAGCCTTGACCTCTCACATTAGACAGGTATTGTTGTGGCTGCCTGTTGCCGGTTGGTTCCGGGCAGTCTTACGCCACAACTCAGTCTAACCTCGGGTCCTTATTGGGCTCCATGTTTAACCTCCCACATTGGATAGGTATTGTTGTGACTACTGGACAGCCGGGCGGTTCCGGGCAGGTTTATATCACAACTCAATCCAACCTCGGGTTAAACACCTCGTATGTTCTACATTTACATAATTTGTCTTTCTTCTTTATTTTCTTATATGTAAATATTTGCGGCCCATTATTAAGTTAATGGTGTAAAGGTTACACCAATCATGGGCCCAACCCATACTTGAATTTGGGCCCTTCTATTTTATATTTTCATTCATTAGTAATTTTAACCCAACGTTATTTTCCCCCGTTTAACACGTTCGTTTATTATATATATGTTGGGCTTAGCCTTTTAAAGCCCAACTTAGCCATGCGAAAAAGGGAGGCTTAAAGCGTGATTACATACACAAAGAGGGGAATGTGAACGCATGAACTTGCAATATGACGTTGGAAATACAAAATAGAAACTGGTGTACTTGCATAGTAGTGACATATACTTTGGTCATAAAGCATAAGTGACATGAATCAAAGCATGTAAACTTGTAGTTAAGTTAAGAATATCACTATTGACACATAGGCCTAACTACAACATAAACCTATATTTTTATTTCAGGCATAATGTCAAACATAAGCAAATCATGTTCATAAGACTACTACATGTTTACAAAGGTGCCTACTTTTGTGACTAATACAAAAGTATAGTTAAATTTGTTCACATAACCATGGCATAAATATTTCTAACATGAAATCTTGATTTTTACTTTAGTCATGCAAACTTGCAAAAAGGGATTTTTGAATCTAACCTAGCTATGTACCACATATGTCATCATATAATTCTTGTTAACAATTTCAATTATGCAAATTATCAATCATAGCCTAGTCATATTCATAAGTTTGCAAATAGGTTTTCTAGTACAAAAGCATGGCTTAATACATAGATCATGATGCCAAATTCTCAACATAATTTCATATGGATTATAATAACCCAAACTTATTCCAATTACTCACAAAAATGATTTTTGTATAAAAATACACATTATGATGGCATAGTAGCAAAACCCCAAACTTGCATGAATTTCAATTAATCAACTACATACATGTAGCTTCAACATGGATTACATAATTTGCGAATATTCCAAACGTATACTTGCATAGAACTACCGCATGTAGTTCTTTATAATGAATAACATAATTCGAGAATATCCAAACGTATACAATATCCCAAATCGATAAGAATCATAGTAACGCACAAATATGAATTACTTTATCACCACAAATCAAGTATACAAACCAACACAATTATTTGTTCATACCAAAATAATACTCTACTTACAATTTTGTGGCGAATTCTCCAATTTAGGGATTTGGAGATGCGATTCCTTGTTGATTTGATTTGATTAAGTTGCTTTATGCCTTAGAATTTGCCTCCTAATCCTCTCTCCAATTGGTGGCTACCCCTAGTCGTTCCTCAGCAACATGGCGGCTTTGTTCTAATTTTTGAATGAATAGATTAGGGTTGAGTCTAGGGTCATTTTTATAGAGGTTATGAACTGATTAGGACCATTGGTGTTGCTTGGACTGATCTTAGCCATTCATTCGATAGAGAGACCAATTAGAGCCTGCCACCTAGCCCTAATGACAAAGCAGACTGCAGAAAATCGGCCAACATAGAATAGGCCAGCCAGGTTGGGCTGGGTTCGACCTGGCTCTGGACCAGGTCGACATGCCTGTCGACAGCCCTGTCGACCTGGCTAGACCAGGTCGACAGCCCAGTCGACCTGGGTGCATCAGGCGGGATTTTTCCCGCCCTGGCCAATTGGGCCCGGTTTTTAATTTTAAACTGTTTTATTCTGTTTGAATTTTAAATTTAATTCAGAAACTTCCGAAGGCCATATCTTCTTCATACGGACTCCGTTTTTCGAAAACTCGGACTCTATTTCGCGTATTTTTCCGAGACGAACGTAATGGCGTATCCCGTTTCCCTTAGTTCTTTGATTTCAAATTAATTATACTTTAATTTGTTAATTTCACAGTTATGGAATTTGCGGGGTGTTACAGGACTTAACCATTTCCACTGGGGAAAATGATCCATCAAAGTCAACTCCTTGAACTTGTTTGAAACTTTTTGCCACCAATCGGCCTTTATAGGTTTGTGCTCTACCATCCACGTCAGTTTTCTCCTTGAAAACCCACTTACACTCGATTGGTTCTACCTCGTCAGGTGGATCAACAAAATTCCACACTTGGTTGGTGTACATGGAATCCGTTTCATATTTCATGGCTTCAAGCCATTTCTTATATTCTGGTCCATTCATAACATCTTGGTAAGAAGTAGGCTCATCTTGATCTATGAGCATTACGTCTCCAGTTTGAGTCATAAGAAATCTGTAATATCTATCAGGCTCACGGCGTCTTTTACCAGATCTACGAATATCTTATGTAATTTGAGCAAGCTCGGTATCCAAAACAGCTTGTGGTTCTAGCTCAATTTTAAGTTCAGATTCAATGATATCTTGTGGTTCCTGAATTTCTTCGAATTCTACTTTATTCCCATTGGTACTTTTAGAGACTAGTTCTCTTTCTAGAAAATACCAGTTCGAGCAATAAATACTTTATTCTCAGAAGGTTTGTAGAAATAATTTCCTTTTGTGTGACGACCTCCCACAACCCCTGCACTAAAGAAGAGGAATAATACACTGAAAGGTGTGCTAGGTAGCTATGGACGATCATCAAGGTATGATAACATAAGCGGAACCTGTCGTAAACTCACAGCGCAAGGATAAAATATAATAGAACATATACAACAGGTAATATTAGTGAAGCGGAAAACACTAAACTTTCGTAACAATTAGAAAGTAATATCCATACGCTTGGATTACGACAATAGTGTTTATACAAATTGCCTCACTATAACACTCTGTGAACAACAAAACAGTGGAAATCCAAATACTATATAGTAGAAAAGATAGTACATAAGCCTCCAGTTCGCCTACGAACTGCAACATCGTCCTCATTAAGCTACCATCTGTTAACTGCCACCTAGTCTGCCCATCCAAAAATCGGATGAACAGCCCAAGGTAATAAGAGGGAAAAATAAAACCTTGAGTCAGATAACAGTCTTAGTGTGCGATAAAACAACTATCTAATATCATCAATAAAGTAAATGAGAATGGGTAAATAAACAAACTAATCTACCCACAACACCAGAGAAGAACTCAACTCCTGTCTTCCCCACATCGGACAGTGATAGCCTTTACATCAAACATTTAAACCATTCATCTATGGAAACCAAAATGGAAATCAGAAGCAACCAACAATAGCATTCATACCATCCAGATTATATATCTCACGTAAACCATCCCAATCATATTCAACATCCCCTAAGCACAAGCCCCAAAGGCTTAAACCAATATTAGACAAGTACTCAAGGAACATCTCCTTCGATGTTGGATAATTTACATAAGATGGTACAAACAAAACATCCAGCATGTATGACAGACTCTGGCTATCACCGCCAATCCTGCTTCGAAACCACCGTTAATCGTATCACCAGCCAACCACCTTGTCATCAGCCAAGGGGCAATGGTAAACCCTGGTTCTAAAAAACCCCCATATGTTATGCAATTTGACATATCTAAGCCATATACGACGCCCAGGGTACTCGACTATACAATCGGCCTTTTAGGTATCCCAATTATACCCCTACTTTTAGTCTGCTAAAATCTACGATAACGGTAATTCCTCCACTTTCGATATCTCTAGCGTCATCGACGACGACTATCCCACCATTATCACCCAACTCAGAACACCTTTGAGTTGTCACCACACTCGTTTGTATTATGACTAGCAACGAACACTTCACATCACTTCGACATTCCCCATTGAATTCACTTCGAAGTCATATCATCACAAGAAATGTCCGACCAGATCCACTTTTGCTGTCAACCCACTTTGGTACCCACCTATTTTGGCACCGACCCACTTTGGTACCCACCCATTTTGGGACCGACCCACTTTGGTACCCACCCAATTTGGGACCGACCCACTTTGGTACCCACCCAATCTAGGACCGACCAACTTTGGTACCGACCAGAAACATGTACTCCTACTTGTACTGCATTTGTACTACACTTGTGCTACAAGCCCGGCCTGTGGCTTATACGACCGACCCAAAGCATGTACATCCCCAATTCAAGTCCAATTTCGACCAAAACTTCACCAATCGATGAAATATAATCATCTAATTTATTTAACACAATCATAAGCATGTTATGAAACCACTAACAACCTATATATGATGATTATTATTAAAATTATGCAAACTTCACCAAAATCATGATAAATGAACATATGAACAAAATAATGGATCTAACTTGCTTTAACATATGAAATTACCTAGAAATTACCAGTTTTAAGTTGCTAACTTAAATCTTATGGCGATTCTATAAGTTTGTTGGTGAAGCTGGTGATACTAGGTGTCTTTTTTACAGACCGGTGGGCTAAATTTGCAGCTTTGGGATGAGGACGAGATTGGAGATGATAATAACTTTCTACTCCAGGACACGTCCTGGGATCGGAAGTTTATTTTCTCTCCGGATTCGCCTGACTATGTTGAGAATCTTGCTGGCATAATCTGCTCTTTTGTGACTTCAACGTCAGATTTTGAGGTTTGACAGCCTTGTTATCGTCGATGATGTGTTGTAGGATTATTGTATCGTGTTTCTATAACCTTGCTATAGTTAGCTATCCTGCTTTTTGGAGACTGGACTTATCCAGCTTAAGCTGAACTATGCATGTGCAGTTCACCTGTTTTTTCCTTTTTAATAAAAAGTGGTACGGCCACTATAATCCGGCTTGCCTTGCAAAAAAAACTAGGAGAAATCGATTCAAAATGATGAAAATATGTGCATACAACTTATATACTTGCTTGAATCCGTGTGAGAGATGCATATCACTCACTATTTCTCCAAAACAACTCAAAAACACCTAGAACTAGATCCGAACAGCGAATAATTTGATCCAAACTCTTTAATTTGATGAACTCCCTCTTTGATTTGAGTAGATCTAGCCCCAAATGATGTCGATCTTCAAATTCCCTAAGCTTTAATGGTGGAAAGTGAAAAGAATGGGGAGATGGAGGAGCTCTCACTCTTTCAAATGAGAGAATGGAGAAAGTAAACTATTATCCATGCCTCCTACCCTCTATTTGTATCCTCCCACCAGCCCACTAATGGGCCTCTCCAAATCAGCCCATTATGGCTATAAAACCTAAACAACCAACTGTTAAACCTTAAAACAGCGATTCCTCCCAAACCACTGAGACAAATCTTTAATGAGACCAATCTACGGAAAGGGAATTATCATTTCCTTTCCAATGGCACAGGTCTCAACACTTGATTCGATCCGAGTCAAAAGTTATTCGCTGTACAGGATTGATAGGGGCTAAATGGTCACAAACAAAATTGGTAAAAATTATGGATATGTCTTACGTCCCCATAAGCAACATATTAAAATATGAGAATGATCCAACCCTATTAGAATAAAATAAAAATATTTTACGTTCTTCTGATACATAAAATGTGGGTAGTTACTTTTTGTTTCCTTTGGATATCTCACAAAATAACAATTATCTGCTTTGTGTTCAAGCTTATCAGAAGCAAGACATTTAACAAACGCCTCACATCCCCTAATCTTCATAAAAGACACACTGGGACATCTCCCAGTGCATATCTAATATGGCATCTTCAGAACTGTTTTAGTGGGAACACAATTAAGTATAAATGCAGCTGTTTCAAGGGCATAACCTTAAAAACTTATTGGAAGATCCATATGACTCATCATTGATCGTACCATATCTAATAAGATGTGATTTATGCTTTCAGACACACCATTCCATTGTGGTGTTCCTGGTATAGTGAATTGTGATACAATTCCACGCTTTTTCAAATAGTCATTAAACTCTTGGTTAAAATATTCTCCTCCTTGATCTGTTCGAAGAGTATTTATATTCTCACTAAGTTGATTTTGAACTTCATTCTTGAATTCTTTTAACTTTTCAATGGTTTCTGATTTGTGTCTCATAAGATACACATAACTGTATCTACTGAAATCATCAGTAAATGTAATGAAGTAATGAAACCTACCTCTAGCTGATGTACATATTGGTCCACAACATCACTATCTATAAGGGCCAATATATCACAAGCCCGTTCACTATTTCTAGTGAAGGAGCTTTTGTTATCTTTCCCAATAAACAAGATTTACATTCTTCATATTATTCAAAATAAAATAAATTCCAAAATTCCATATTTATGACTTTTGTTATGTGTTCATGTATATAGCCCAAATGACAATGCCAAAGGTATGTTGGATTTAAATCATTAGATTTAATCCACTTAGTATTAATGTTATAAACATGCATATCAAAGTTAAGAATATAAAGACCATTAACTAATTGTGCATTTCCATAAAATGTCTCATTTAAATAAAATGAACAATAACTGTAATGTCCCGTATATTAGTCATCAAATATTTATTTAATTTATTATTTTAAATATTATATTTGGAATATTAATCGATTTAATATTGAATTCATTTATTTAAAACGAAGTTTTAACGTAAAATTTATATATAATATAAATCGAGCTCGAAATGGCGCTGCAGTTCGTAATATTGGATTTTGGACTTTAACTGAATGCATAAGATCCAATATAAGTCGGAATTCTGTGAAACAAGAAACGTTTGAATCTTATTGATAATAATTTTCATATGAAAGAGGAAAAATCAGATTTCGTGTTACAGATTGTTAGTTATGTCCAATTCAAAATATAAAATAGTCGCTAAATATAACGTTATTTAGTATATTTAAAAGGGAAATTTAAATCATTTGACTCAAAATTGACGATATTGAGTTGTGTAAATTATATTTGGAATTGTATATATATTCTGTTTGGATATAAATGATAAAAATAATTTATTATGATTTATTTAATTAATTTGGAACTTAAATAATATTTTTTTTCGATATTATTTGAGCGTTAAAAATAGCCATTTTTACAAATGGTCTCAGTTTTCGATGAAATTAGTTTCGTTGGAACCATATCATTAAATTATTGTAAGAAAATCAAACTTCGTGGCAGACCGATATCGTATGTGACTTCGGTAGCAAAAAACGCCTCTGTTCTATTTAATTGTTTAGATTACTTAGTCAGGGGTAACTTTTAACGAATAAACGACTAGTCAAACAAACTCCAATTTTAGTGAAATAAGATTCATTGGATCCATTATGAAGAGGTCTAGTAAAATGTCAAGGCCTCAGATTTTTTGGATTTTTTCTGTAATTATAGGAATTTCAAACACTTGATTTTTCGTCGATATTTATAAAGGACTTTTCACAAACAATCTTGGGATTCGACGAAACCTGTCCCATCGGGTCCGGAATATTTTTTTGTACTAGGATTAAGATATTCATCTCAATTAGAGATTGTTTGTAGGTATAGTTGCACGTTACTTCACAATGAAGTCAAATTTAATAATATTTTAATAATTGTCTTGCATATAAAAGGCCAATCAAACCCTAAATTTGGTATATTCTCCTTCTGCGTGGTCAACTACCTAAATAGGCCACCATCATACTAAATGAATGGCTAAATTCTTCCACCCTCCTCTTCAAATTTTCTTCTAATCGTTTGAGTTAGTCCAAGAACATACAACTGCAACTTTGTTCTACTCGTCATGATCTTTAACATGTACGGGTATGATTGGATTTGAAGCTCCACAATGAGCAGAATTGAGATCGAAGTCGCTGGCGCATTTAGCGGCTTTGCTGACGAACGATGGTGAGTGGGAGGGCATGGCTCATGGAGGCTGCTGAGGAGGTTCGGGCGCGTCTTTTGGCACCTACATATGGTCCTTCGATGTCCGGAGCTGAGGGCGTCGACAAACTTCTCTGGCGTGGTGAGATGTTTTTAAAACAAAGGCATGAAGCACCTTTGGAAAGGAACGAGAATTTTGAATCAGTCTGTATACTCTTGAACAACGATGCATAGTATAAGGATCGACCCCCTTTCCCTAAGAGACAATGTAATACAATTGGCTTTGATAAACTGTAGTAATCTATTAAAGGTAAACGTAATTATGAGTTTGTTAAGAATAATAATTAATTAATTAGTGATTATAATATACATGAATGGGAAGCCTCGTGCCTTGATTTCCAAAAACGAAAGTGTTGGGACGATGGGATGAAAAGCAGGAGAAAAGCAAATCAACCAGCCCCTTTCTTTTTAATCAAAACTTAATAATTAGAATTATAATAATTAAGGATTTAAGTTGATAATTAAAATGTTATAACGTAGCTGGGGTATTTGTTAAACACGGCCAAAATATTCAAACATGCCTGTTTTACATTGTTAACGTGACCATAAAACAATATAGCAGGTCGGGAAAGATCTATAAGGTTTGGGTAAATAATTGTATAAACTGCCAAATTTATATATGCCAAAATCAAGTGTTATAACTTATAAGTGCCAATTATTTTATTAGTTTCGGTTATAAACAAGCAGTAGAAGGAAACCATAATTATATATGCCTAATCTATATGTATAACTTGGATGATTAAGGTTATCACAGTCAGATAATTTAATAATTCATTAAACATGATTAAGCGTTAATTAGTTTTAATTAGGAAATTATTAATTCAAATTTAAATTGTTAGCTTATTTAACGTATGACCAGGGTATACATTAATAGAATGGAACAAGCAAACAGTGTTGAAACCATATCGACAGAAGTAATATTATGAAACTGGATTGGATGGAGTTGGATCAAACCATTTTAATGCCAAATGGAAACCCAAGGTGAGTTAATCACTCAATATTTCCCGTTTATATTTTATATAAGTCGGGTCTTTAGTTTTATGTGCTATGGTTGCTAATGGTTGATTGTTGATTATTTATATATTCATATGTTGATTGAATTTTTGAAATTAAACCGTTGTTTAATTTCAATGAAATACTAAATCGTTATTTTAACGATTGGATCCAATGAAGGTAACTTACCTTGTTGGTCATGTTATAAACATGTTAATTTATTTGAATTATTTTGTTAACTAGTTGATGTTAAACAGTTGTTTACTGTTATAGAAATTATCAATTAAATGGAATTGAATGATCTGTTTAAGATAACCGATTTGAATACAGGGAAGAACAGGTTGGAGGGATCGTCCAACGGGATACCTCAAATATATTTAATGTTGTTTATTTTCATATCTTCATTATATGAACCGATTTGGTTGAATGATTGATTTGATTTGTTGACCGTTGATCTGAATTCAACAATTATTTCGTTTAAACCAATGGGTGAAATTGGTTGAGTAATTGGCAGCATGTCGCCTTAAATTACATCGTATTATAAACATCGATTTACGGTTAGGCGAATTGATATAAATATTTATTATTATTATTTTTAGTTTATAATTAAATATTAATTGATTTTATAAAGTACACATTTATAAACAAGAAAGCAGAAAATTAACCTAACGGTTAAGAGATCAAATAATTGTTTTTAAGAAAACAATTAAATGGATTTATTTAAATTAATTATATTATTAATTAATTTAAAGGAAAGAGTAATTGGAATCAGTTAACGAAATAACTGTGTTTGGGTTGATTAAGTCAACCGTTTAAAGCAAGGGTAATTATTAATTAGTTTGTTTTAAATTAATCTAAGGAAATGGTTTAACGAATATTTATTATAGTTTGTATAAGATTTTAAAAAGGAAATTTATTATTTAATTTAGTTAACAAAGAAATTAACTACTTTTACAATAGTTAATGTTTGAAATAAATTATTATTTTAATTAATAAAAATTTAAGAGATTACTTTTTAATTGAAATTCATTTAAAAGCTAATCGAAGTGGAAATGAAATTTAATGGAATTATGAAAAGAGTTATGAATGGGTTTTATATTAAAACCCTAGTTTTGAGAGCAAAGTTATAAAAGGGATTTTCAGCGAATACGATGGCTTAAATTAAATGTTTACTTAATTTTTGAATTAAGAAAAAGGGAATTGAGATAAAAGGGTTTATAGAAAATCAGAATGGTATAAACGATGTTTATAAAAGAGATGAGGTGTTGAAGTATTAATTAACGTTACTTAGTAATGGAATTAGGTAAAATGAGCGAAAATGAAATAGGGTTTTCAAAGCAGAAATGGGTGGAATGGATTAGAAAAGAGATTGTTAAAAGTGAATTCAGTAAAGAAGTGAGTAACAGGATTTTGGTAACAAAATCCGAATTATATAACAAATTGTTAAAGAAGTAGAAGTTTAAACTGGTGTTTTACTGATAAATTTCTTATTCAGTGAATTATGGAAAAATGATTATATTTGAGAAGACATTTCCAAAAGCAAGAAGGGTTTTAAAACCATGTTTAAATTAAACAGTTAGAGGAATTTGTTTCGATATTAGAAACGATTTTTGAATTACAACTCATATCTATCTTAAAATAAGAACCTTGTTGATCTAGGTCTGAGAGGTAATAAAAATACCCCAACTAGAACGACTTCAGGATTATCTGAAGATGGTATTAGTTTGTAATTGTAATTAGGTAAGTAATAAGTTATTATTTCCATTAGAGAAATAATAAAGCAACAATATTGTTGAAGATTTGAGGATATATAATAAGGCTCCAAATTAAAGGGAAATAAATGGGAATGCGTGAACTGTAACGATATGTTCGAGTTAAAGGAATGTAAAGTGGAAATTTGAAATAGATTTATTCCATAAGTATAGGCAATGATTTTTGTTTTCAAGTAAGGAACACAAAAGAGAGTTCATAACGTTGTTTTACGAGTAATGAGTTGAATTAATTTTCCCAAAAATATCAAATAATGAAGAATGAGGTAGCAAATGGTTTGAAAGGAGTTAAATGGAAATTAAATATGGTTATAAGATATTTTATTAGGTATCATAATGAAATGGCTTTGGGAACATAAGTATATTAAAATAAGAAGTAAATACAGTATTTTAACACCATATATATATATATATTGATTGTTAAACCACAAATCACCATTTTCGTACTAAAAATCTACCGTGTGCGAAGCAAGTGTCTCAATTTTTAATTAACCATTTGTTAATTATTTTTATATAAAAAGGCCAAGTGTTGCTTAATACTGAACCAGTGAACTCAATTTTATATCCATAATTAAAACACTGTTTATTTTGATAGTTAAATAACTGACTATCAAATTTGGCCAAATGCATTGTTGGTACGGAAAGACCGGGATCGAGTTTATATTCGAAAACCATTCCGAACCAACAAATATGTGAAGATGCCAAGTTGAAGATGGAGAATTGAAGACCGTGGATCCTCATAAAATGGAAGAATTACTTAAAATCTCTGGTTTAGCGGCTAGAGATACCGTGATTCTATCGTGGTTGGAATCTACGAATTGCAAGGACTGCTCGCTACCTTGGGGTGATACCTATATAGGATGTGGTAGGAGGGTACCTTCGGTTCATCCTATTTCTGTATGAATTGTATGGACGAGTGTCTGACAGAGTATTTCTTAAGAATCACGTACATTGATTTTTTACAAAAGTACTTCTGTTAGCTGCAGAATATTTTTTTGGGACGTCAATTTGTGATTTGATGGATCTGACGATATGGCATTCAAAGTGAATGGAGATGCGTCGTTCTGAAGGATAAGTTTAACCTCTAGCCTCATCAACCGGGAAATGGCATAAAATTGGGTAGGTCGCATGGCTATGTGGGTCGCACCCATCAAAAGGGTATATCATTACCTGATCTGGTGAAATCAAATGCCTTCGGTTGTCCCTTTTTATTTATGTATGTATGCTATTGGTTGGGTTAGCTGGCCCCCAACCGTGGTAATGATATATTCGGTACTCCCAAGCGAAGTGAGGGGCCGGTCACGTTTAGCTAGGGTTGGTAGATATTCTTGTTGAATCCCCAATGTATTCATCTCTAGAGGTACATTGTAGGAAGGTGGTCCCATACCTTGCCATAGTTGGAAATCCATTCTCCAATAAGAGCCCGCGGTTTTTATTATATACTATATATGTAGAGCGTGAGATGCAAGCGTTCTGGTAGATTGATATTTATTTGTATTTATACATTATTATAATATTAGAGATGATATTGATTTCAAAAACGTTTTGGATTATCATAAGTAAAAACTATCCGTATTTATGTGTGGATTTGGTTTACAATATTCTTTTTCTTTCAAAAGGATTTTGACTTTAAAATCAACTTGTGTGATGCATATAGACTTAGTGTGTAACGACCCGGATTTTGAGCGACTTTGGTTATCGACGTAAGCACGACGTCGATAACCAAACGTCGAAAAATCCTGGTAATTAGTGAAAGAAATTAGAGGGTAAGGAAAGATAAGATAGAAAATTAGAATAGAAGAAGAAGAAGAACACAACATCAGAGTAACACGAATCTCACAGCGGAACGAATAAATATATTTCATAACATAACTTTGAAATACAAACTTGGTACTTGAATATACATATCATTATCAAAGTACAGCACTTACAACACAGCGGAAATAACTATAGCTATATGATCCTGAAGCCTCCTGCTCCAGCTCTTCAAGTGCATCTGTAAAATCCCGACTACTTGACTGCCCATACAAATTTAGGCACCCAAGAGTTTAGGGAAAACAACAAAGTAAACTCCGGGTCAGTCATGGGACTGGTGTGAGTAAAACAGTTTAAAAACAGTTCGAACAAGTAAAAGATATCTCATAAGACCACGCCGCATAACGGAACGGGTTTTTCCCTTATGAGAATCCAAAATATCTTTATATCAAAAACCTTTTGATATTATAATAATGTCTATCAACCACAGTATATATATAATCATCTAGCAGAAACGCTTTCATCTCACGTTCTACATATATAGTATACAATCAAAACCGCAAGCACGTATTGGGTAATGGATTTCCAACTATGACAAGGTATGGAATCACCTTCCGCTTGTGTACCTCTAGAGAGGAATACACTGGGTTCAACAAGAACATCTTGCAACCCGGCCACACATGACCGACCACTCATTTCGCTTGAGTGTATCGAATGTATATCACCAACAGTTGGGATCAGCAACCGTTTCCCGAATGGGACAGCATCAACAATAGATTTTTAGAAGTAAATGAAACTCTAGATCAGGTAATTATACACCCTACTTCGGTGCGACCGACTTAGCCATGCTGCCTGCCCGATTTCTGTCATTTACCGGATGATGAGGCTAGAAGCTACGCTTTAACATCACATCAGATTCACTTTGAATGCCACATTGTCAAATCCTTCAAATCACCGATTGACGTCCTCAACCATACATTATGTGTTAGCTAAGAGAAGTTTCCTTCTCTGCTTCCACTCTTGGTACAGTTGGAGAAATCAATATACGTGATCGTCTGGAAATACTCTGTCAGACATCCGTCCATACAAGTCATCCAGGAACAGGATGAACCGAAGGCACTATTCTGTAAACACGATAGCCCTTGCACAACTCCGTCTTCAATTTCCTTTGGCATATATGATTCGCAACGGTTATGCCAATACAGAGTGGTTCTTCGGATAATAATCCAACCGGTCTCTCCATATTAACAACGTTAAAATGGTCAAAACTTCGATAGTCTGTGATTTAACTATCGAATAAAAATAGGTGTGCAAACAATGATATAATTTCCAAATGGAAATTATATCGATCAAACATCATTCAACATTCATCTCTTTAGTTCATTAATTTACTTATCTCCTGTTTCCCTATATTCAATATTCCTTATTTTCTAAATTGGGAAAATATACGTTATCAACAATGGAAAACATTTCCATTCCTTGTTTTCTATGTCAGAAAACATTTCTGGTTCCTTATTTGGAAAACATTTCCAAAGCTTCTTCATTAGACTTAGAAAGATGTTTAAACAAACATCGCTATGCCAACTCAAACCATTTCCTTTACTGCCGAACCTTAACTATTCCTTAGTTAAAAACGAAGCCAATCAAGTTGGGGTAGAACTACCTCTCAGGCCTTAACTGAACAACATTTCTAACTTTGAAATAGGCAAAGTTCACTTTATATTCCTTTTACTAACTTCCTTACTTAACCCTCCTTCGAATAGATCTCTATTTGATTGACTCTTTTTCACTTACTCTATTCGATTAACCCTTATCAATTTACTCTATTGGACTAACCCTATTGGATTAACTCTATTCACCTAACTCCTTTCGAATAAACTATACTCGATAATTCTGTTTTCTTCCTTCGAATAAACTATATTCGATTAACTCCTTTGCTTCTATTCGAATAAACTATATTCGATTAACTCATTTGCTTTCTAATTCGAATAACTATATTCGATTAACTCATTTGCTTTCTATTCGAATAACTATATTCGATTAACTCATTTTAACTTCTACACTAATCGATTAACTAACATCGATTATCTCCTCTTACTTTACTCTAATCGATTAACTAACATCGATTAACTTCTTTTAACTTTATTCTCTAATCGATTAACTAACATCGATTAACTTCTTTTGATAAACTACGTTTTCCGTTACAACTATTTCCTTTTTATAACGTTTACTTACCGTTACAAATATATCCTATTTATAACTTCTATTTACCGTTACAAATATTTCCTATTTATAACTTCTATTTACCATTACAAATATTTCCTACTTATAACTTCTATTTACCGTTACAAATATTTCCTATTTATAACTTCTATTTACCGTTACAAATATTTCCTTTTCTATTTCTATTTATTTTTCTAAATAAATATCCCTTTTATAAAACCGTGTTCGTTTTATAAATATTTCCTTTTATAAAATCCTGTGATTTTATAAAATTCCTTTATTTCAATATACATTGAAATACTTCTTTTTACATCCCAGGGTCTTTTATGATATTTACAATATCGAATAACAATGATCAACATCATTCCAACACACATAATCCATAACAGATTATATAACACATCATATATCACAATATATGAAAACAGTAAAATAAATGTTGAGGAATCCAGTCGGATTCCTCCAACCTGTTTCCCTGCATCACAGATGTTAAACAATATAGATAACATCACTTTTCAGTTCTATATGATATATTCTGTTAAACAGAATCAATATAGAAAATTTAACTAACTGACTAGCAGTTCAATTAAACAGTCAACATACAGTAAATCAACCAATATCTAACAATATTAAAAATACAACATGAATTTATAAACTGTTCAGAGTTAGTGAGATTTACTCACATTGTCCGTAATCGTTAAATAACGATTTACGGTCGTTGATTCTGATCATACAATTTATTGTCATAAATTGATGCGAGCTCCAATCCATTCCAAACCAATTCCAGAATGTGGTCCTCTTTCATACGATCCTGTCGGATCTTGCGTTTCAAACACAAACGGCCCATCCTCATTTCTGAAAAACCCAAACCGCCTCCCTTTTAAACCCGCACCCGACGTTGGCCTCCTTTCCCAAAATGAAAACCACTAGCTCCAGAAATAATTCGAAGACAAAAACTCAGCTCTTCGGACCTCCCTTCCGATTCTAGCCTTCGGCCCATCTACACAAACCAACCTGCACAATTTTCTCCTAAACTCCACTAGCGAAAACCCATCCTTAATCCACATTTAACCCCAAACTTGCTCAATTCCAAAAATGATGTGTTTAACGTTGATCTCCCTTTGGAGATCTGATACCCGTTTTCCATTCAGTTCGATTAACACTTCTCCTTCCCTCTTTTAACAGAACACTCATCCCCGATCCAAAATCCCCCACACTGCTCCACTTTCTCCGATGATCAGACATCCGATAGTCAAATCAAACCAACGCCCTTACCCCTAACAGAAATCGCGACTACTAGCAGCTCTACTCCACGCACATATAACAGTGCGATAACCCCTCACAATTTTCCACGCAGAAAAAGGAACACCTGACATCTTTTTAAATGCCAAAACCCACCGCAAATACCTAGCAGCTGCAACCCTTCCTTCTGATCTCCCACCTCACGAGGACCACACCTGACATCGCCACTCACCTTCACGCCATCTCACCTTTCCGTCCATCCCAAACTCAACACGCCCAGTCATCTCGAGGAAAAAAACGTCGTCAGTCATCACTTCCACACGCCGTGACCCATACTACAATCGAGTCCCACCAAACCTCGCTAACTGAAGTGCCACGCCACCTGCAGATCAACGCCGACACCCGTTCTGCACCTAGCCTCGCGCGACTTCAGATCCCCACCAAAGTACTGACATCGAGCTCACCAAAATACACATCAGGGTGTAGAGGAGCTCCAAGAGAATCCAAATATGTTGGTCTTTGGATTTATTGATTTTATTCTGCTTTCTTTTGATTTTCAAAAGTTGCGTTTTTAGGTTTGAGGAAGAAGTTTCTTTCGGCGGATAGTTTGACCACCGAGGAAATGAGGTGTTCTAGGGTTAGAGCTAAAGTAGGGTTATTTATAGTGTAGAATTTGGCTTGGTGTACAAACTTTGTCCACTCATTTCTTTATTCATTTGTTTTTGATCAGTTCATGATTTCCTATGACCACATACAATACCCAAAAATCACGAAACTGGCCATGCAGCTACAGCTCGACATCACAGACCCTACGAAACTGGTCTCGTCGAATTCCGACTTCTTATGCTCACACAGCGTATTTTTAACTGTCGAAATACTGACTGTTTTTCACTCTAAAAAATCTGTACGGCCACACAGTGACTCTAAAAATCACGAAACTGGAAATCTAACAACTATTTAATATTGTGGATCCAACAAAATTAGTTTCGTCGAATTCCGACTCCATTTGCAAAAGTGGCTATTTTTAACGCTCTAAATAACCTATTTAAATATATAAATATATTTAAATATATAAATATATTTAAATTAAATTGAATTAAATATTAAAAATTAAATATTATCGTCTACATTCACAGTGGAGTACCAAACAACTCAGAATAAGTCCTATATACATTTCTAACTCGATATTTCTTGCTGGGTCGACCCGATATTCGAGTTATATTTAAATTCCTTTTTAAAAATATAAATATACCGTTGGGGTCAGGGCGCTGCTTTTCTGGTAATTTGACTTGGACATAACTCAAAATCTACACGACAAAATCCTGATTTTTCTCTTCCACTAGAAAGATATACTCCACTAGCTCCACACGTTTCTTGTTTCACAGAAATCCGATTTAAAACGAACCCTGTACATTCAGTTGAAGTTCGAATTGCCAATTTACGAACTGCCGCGCCATTTCAAGCTCGATTATAATTATATCATAATTTGTACGTTCAACTGTCGACGATTGAATATATTCGTTATTCAAATTCAAATTCCAAGCTGAATGAAATATCACAGATGATCCGGTTCACACCATATCGCCATTTCAGCCAATTCTGATATTTCGGAATTAAATATATTATTTAATTTATTATTTTATTTAAATATTCACTATTATTTAATTCCACGACCATTAAATCCTCTAAACCACCATTTCAATAATTAAACAAATTAATTATAATACCTCTGCCAATGCGGGTCATTACAATCTTCCCCACTTAAAATAATTTCGTCCTCGAAATTGCTAAAAGGTAGAGGACGACCCTATCGACTGGTTAGAACATATTTCTTCACTTCTTAACTTCAGTTTCAACTGAACCAAATTTAATTTCAATTAAATTATTAATTAATTCTTATCAACGAAAATTTTCAAAAATCCTGAAAATTTTCTAACACCTTAACTCTTCGAAAAATTTCGCCAGCATCTCCTTGTACCGGTCAATCGGTCAAACTCCAACCCGCCTCTCTGGGCCATCTCCAACCCAAAAGAAAATCAAACAGCCAAGTGGCTTGCCAATTTCGGCTCATAAATCTTATATCCAATAGAAATATAAACTTGTACCTTTTTTGTCGGCATATCATTATATCCTTTCCACCTGTTATCAATTCAGCAGATACAAGGGTCATCCCAATCAAATTCCCATCTGCTTTTGTCCACGACACAACCATTCGCTTATAACTAAGCCAAATATCATTTCAACTCGAGTTTCTTCTCGATTGCCAACTCTTAACTTCCCAATCCAATTTTCATTTCAAATTCTTATCTCGACAATCCAATTTTATTCAAGAACACATTTTTCCTGATATCATTCTATTTCCATTCAGTTTTCACTTAACTGTTTCAATTCAATCTCAGCTTACTTTCGCAAACTTCTATTTAAATTTGTTCTAAATTCAAACAGTCTCTTCCTGGGAATTTTTAAACAGTTTACTCTTTTCAAAAATCAGATTTTCCTTTTGAAATTCAACTGAGCCCATAATCAATATTCCATTAGTTAAATCACTTCTCTATTTCTTTATCAATATTTGTTAACCAATATTTTCAATAACTATATTTGCCTTTATGTTATTTAGAGAACATTTCCGAATATCTCCTTCCTTTATTTTCTAAACTTTAGAAAATATATGCTATTTAAAATTGGAAAATATTCCAATTACTTATCTCTTTTTCGATCTCGTTTATTTCTGTACTTAGAAAATATTCTTTATTCTATTTTCCAGCTTACACTTATTTGGTTAAAACAGATGTTGTGTAAAACATCGTTACGACAACCCAAATACTATATTCAACTAACTCTTATTCAACATTGATCTTCGAGCCTGGAATCTTACTATTTATTTGTTAATAATGAAATCAATCAAGTTGGGGTATAAATACCTCTCAGACCTTGACTAAATAACATTTATAATGTCAAAACAGATATGACTACTTACTCGAAAAATCAATACCATACACTACTTCCTCACTTTTAAACACGTATACGCTTCCTCTTTCTATCCTGACTAGATTTTATTCTAGACTTCCTTTTTGATTATACTATTCTATTTCTAAGTTCGTTCCCTTATCGACTTCTATATATATATCGATACGTTGATTTCTAACTATCACATTATCTAAAAAAAATATTCTAACTCCTTAAATTCCCGGAAAAATTCACCATAACCTCCTTTGTACTAGTAGCATCGGGATATTTCAAATAGCCACCCATGGCCCTCATCAATCCAAAAGAAAAACAAAATACCAAGCGGCTAGCTGATACGGCGCATAAAATCTCATATGGAATTAAATACATACCTTTTGTCGAGCAATCTATCTATTTCACTTTTATACTATATTCCAAACCTGTCTCCTGTATATTTATACCCGCCCAATCTATTTTAACTATACCTGATCGTTTTAACTCAATTCGTTAATTAAGTTGCTAATTAACTCTGGTAGTCTATTTCACTTTTATATTTTTGAACATGACATGTTCAAATATATTTTAACTTACTAATCAAATTCTACATTTTTCCAAACTCAGGTTTTATATTCGATTTCAAATATAAATTTACTAGTCCCCTTTACTTATCTAAAGTCCAACTTCAATTCAAGATCCATTTACTAATGGCTAATTAACTGGTTTACCTATTTCAACTTTTTATTTGAATATACATGTTCAAATATAAGTTTAACTTGTTTATCAACTAATTGAATTCCATTTCAATTTTATTTGAATTTCCTATATTCAAATTCCATTTCGATTCTCTTATTCAAATTCTATATTTGAATTTCATTTCAATTCACTTATTCAAATTCCATATATGAATTTCATTATTCAAATCTATTTTCAAACTCCATTTGAATTTCTATATTCAAATCTATATCACTTCCATTGAATTTCATATATTCAAACTCCCTTTGAATTTTCTAGATTCGAATTCTATGTTTGAACTTCCTTTATTCAAATTCCTTTAAATAAGTCTCGATTTCAATTCCTTTTGAAATCGATATTTCTACCCTTGGAAGATAGATTTCCCTTTCAATTTCACACTTGTATTTTATTTCTGAATTGTCCAATGATAATTCTTTCCACTTTATTTTATAAACTTCGTTTATAAAAGAACTATTTATAAACTTCGTTTATAAAGGAACTTCTCGTTTTATTTCTTTTAAAACAAGTAAATATTTCAAACCTATTTAAAAATTCAAATTCTATTTTATAAATCCTATTTTGAAATTCAACACAACTTGTCTTTCCCAAAACAAATTCAAAACAGTATCTCTGGTAGTAATTCGTCACTTACAACTCGAAAATGAATACTGATGATGCAGCTGTCATCATCAGAATCTAATTTCCAGCGATCGAAGTGAGTTCAATACTATAAAACCATTTTTAAACATTTCCACTTTGAAATTCATTTCAAAATATAATTCACACTGCTTGTAAAACAATTTAAAATCTCTCAGGATCTTAAATTTTACTTATTATTAATCCAAATCCATTTACAACCACTTATCCAATTTTCCAGAAATTTTAATTCAATTTCTGGTTTACATTTCAGATTTAACTCATCTGATTTCACGCATTTCGCTTATATGAATTCTGATTGGTTATTTACATAACCATTTAATTTATAATCTTACTCGATTATAATAACAACCAATATATCCAATATATTCAAAATATACGTTGGGTAAACTATTTCGTTTACCCTCTTTCAAAACATACCATGATGGTTCATCGTATTCAAGTGTTTAGTAACTCCTACCGATACAGTGGATCAAACTGATCGACCAGAACTCATAAACGACTCAACCAATGAATCTCCACAATATAAAACAAATTTTTATATCAATACAAATACGTTCACTCGTATATATACACTCAATCTCAGTCTAGGGTATTACTAACCCTATCTCTACCGAGTCACGCCACAGAGCCAAGTAATTCTTAACTTAAGCTCTGATACCAACTGTAACGACCCGGATTTTGAGCGACTTTGGTTATCGACGTAAGCACGACGTCGATAACCAAACGTCGAAAAATCCTGGTAATTAGTGAAAGAAATTAGAGGGTAAGGAAAGATAAGATAGAAAATTAGAATAGAAGAAGAAGAAGAACACAACATCAGAGTAACACGAATCTCACAGCGGAACGAATAAATATATTTCATAACATAACTTTGAAATACAAACTTGGTACTTGAATATACATATCATTATCAAAGTACAGCACTTACAACACAGCGGAAATAACTATAGCTATATGATCCTGAAGCCTCCTGCTCCAGCTCTTCAAGTGCATCTGTAAAATCCCGACTACTTGACTGCCCATACAAATTTAGGCACCCAAGAGTTTAGGGAAAACAACAAAGTAAACTCCGGGTCAGTCATGGGACTGGTGTGAGTAAAACAGTTTAAAAACAGTTCGAACAAGTAAAAGATATCTCATAAGACCACGCCGCATAACGGAACGGGTTTTTCCCTTATGAGAATCCAAAATATCTTTATATCAAAAACCTTTTGATATTATAATAATGTCTATCAACCACAGTATATATATAATCATCTAGCAGAAACGCTTTCATCTCACGTTCTACATATATAGTATACAATCAAAACCGCAAGCACGTATTGGGTAATGGATTTCCAACTATGACAAGGTATGGAATCACCTTCCGCTTGTGTACCTCTAGAGAGGAATACACTGGGTTCAACAAGAACATCTTGCAACCCGGCCACACATGACCGACCACTCATTTCGCTTGAGTGTATCGAATGTATATCACCAACAGTTGGGATCAGCAACCGTTTCCCGAATGGGACAGCATCAACAATAGATTTTTAGAAGTAAATGAAACTCTAGATCAGGTAATTATACACCCTACTTCGGTGCGACCGACTTAGCCATGCTGCCTGCCCGATTTCTGTCATTTACCGGATGATGAGGCTAGAAGCTACGCTTTAACATCACATCAGATTCACTTTGAATGCCACATTGTCAAATCCTTCAAATCACCGATTGACGTCCTCAACCATACATTATGTGTTAGCTAAGAGAAGTTTCCTTCTCTGCTTCCACTCTTGGTACAGTTGGAGAAATCAATATACGTGATCGTCTGGAAATACTCTGTCAGACATCCGTCCATACAAGTCATCCAGGAACAGGATGAACCGAAGGCACTATTCTGTAAACACGATAGCCCTTGCATAACTCCGTCTTCAATTTCCTTTGGCATATATGATTCGCAACGGTTATGCCAATACAGAGTGGTTCTTCGGATAATAATCCAACCGGTCTCTCCATATTAACAACGTTAAAATGGTCAAAACTTCGATAGTCTGTGATTTAACTATCGAATAAAAATAGGTGTGCAAACAATGATATAATTTCCAAATGGAAATTATATCGATCAAACATCATTCAACATTCATCTCTTTAGTTCATTAATTTACTTATCTCCTGTTTCCCTATATTCAATATTCCTTATTTTCTAAATTGGGAAAATATACGTTATCAACAATGGAAAACATTTCCATTCCTTGTTTTCTATGTCAGAAAACATTTCTGGTTCCTTATTTGGAAAACATTTCCAAAGCTTCTTCATTGGACTTAGAAAGATGTTTAAACAAACATCGCTATGCCAACTCAAACCATTTCCTTTACTGCTGAACCTTAACTATTCCTTAGTTAAAAACGAAGCCAATCAAGTTAGGGTAGAACTACCTCTCAGGCCTTAACTGAACAACATTTCTAACTTTGAAAGAGGCAAAGTTCACTTTATATTCCTTTTACTAACTTCCTTACTTAACCCTCCTTCGAATAGATCTCTATTTGATTGACTCTTTTTCACTTACTCTATTCGATTAACCCTTATCAATTTACTCTATTGGACTAACCCTATTGGATTAACTCTATTCACCTAACTCCTTTCGAATAAACTATATTCGATAATTCTGTTTTCTTCCTTCGAATAAACTATATTCGATTAACTCCTTTGCTTCTATTCGAATAAACTATATTCGATTAACTCATTTGCTTTCTAATTCGAATAACTATATTCGATTAACTCATTTGCTTTCTATTCAAATAACTATATTCGATTAACTCATTTTAACTTCTACACTAATCGATTAACTAACATCGATTATCTCCTCTTACTTTACTCTAATCGATTAACTAACATCGATTAACTTCTTTTAACTTTATTCTCTAATCGATTAACTAACATCGATTAACTTCTTTTGATAAACTACGTTTTCCGTTACAACTATTTCCTTTTTATAACGTTTACTTACCGTTACAAATATATCCTATTTATAACTTCTATTTACCGTTACAAATATTTCCTATTTATAACTTCTATTTACCGTTACAAATATTTCCTACTTATAACTTCTATTTACCGTTACAAATATTTCCTATTTATAACTTCTATTTACCGTTACAAATATTTCCTTTTCTATTTCTATTTATTTTTCTAAATAAATATCCCTTTTATAAAACCGTGTTCGTTTTATAAATATTTCCTTTTATAAAATCCTGTGATTTTATAAAATTCCTTTATTTCAATATACATTGAAATACTTCTTTTTACATCCCAGGGTCTTTTATGATATTTACAATATCGAATAACAATGATCAACATCATTCCAACACACATAATCCATAACAGATTATATAACACATCATATATCACAATATATGAAAACAGTAAAATAAATGTTGAGGAATCCAGTCGGATTCCTCCAACCTGTTTCCCTGCATCACAGATGTTAAACAATATAGATAACATCACTTTTCAGTTCTATATGATATATTCTGTTAAACAGAATCAATATAGAAAATTTAACTAACTGACTAGCAGTTCAATTAAACAGTCAACATACAGTAAATCAACCAATATCTAACAATATTAAAAATACAACATGAATTTATAAACTGTTCAGAGTTAGTGAGATTTACTCACATTGTCCGTAATCGTTAAATAACGATTTACGGTCGTTGATTCTGATCATACAATTTATTGTCATAAATTGATGCGAGCTCCAATCCATTCCAAACCAATTCCAGAATGTGGTCCTCTTTCATACGATCCTGTCGGATCTTGCGTTTCAAACACAAACGGCCCATCCTCATTTCTGAAAAACCCAAACCGCCTCCCTTTTAAACCCGCACCCGACGTTGGCCTCCTTTCCCAAAATGAAAACCACTAGCTCCAGAAATAATTCGAAGACAAAAACTCAGCTCTTCGGACCTCCCTTCCGATTCTAGCCTTCGGCCCATCTACACAAACCAACCTGCACAATTTTCTCCTAAACTCCACTATCAAAAACCCATCCTTAATCCACATTTAACCCCAAACTTGCTCAATTCCAAAAATGATGTGTTTAACGTTGATCTCCCTTTGGAGATCTGATACCCGTTTTCCATTCAGTTCGATTAACACTTCTCCTTCCCTCTTTTAACAGAACACTCATCCCCGATCCAAAATCCCCCACACTGCTCCACTTTCTCCGATGATCAGACATCCGATAGTCAAATCAAACCAACGCCCTTACCCCTAACAGAAATCGCGACTACTAGCAGCTCTACTCCACGCACATATAACAGTGCGATAACCCCTCACAATTTTCCACGCAGAAAAAGGAACACCTGACATCTTTTTAAATGCCAAAACCCACCGCAAATACCTAGCAGCTGCAACCCTTCCTTCTGATCTCCCACCTCACGAGGACCACACCTGACATCGCCACTCACCTTCACGCCATCTCACCTTTCCGTCCATCCCAAACTCAACACGCCCAGTCATCTCGAGGAAAAAAACGTCGTCAGTCATCACTTCCACACGCCGTGACCCATACTACAATCGAGTCCCACCAAACCTCGCTAACTGAAGTGCCACGCCACCTGCAGATCAACGCCGACACCCGTTCTGCACCTAGCCTCGCGCGACTTCAGATCCCCACCAAAGTACTGACATCGAGCTCACCAAAATACACATCAGGGTGTAGGGGAGCTCCAAGAGAATCCAAATATGTTGGTCTTTGGATTTATTGATTTTATTCTGCTTTCTTTTGACTTTCAAAAGTTGCGTTTTTAGGTTTGAGGAAGAAGTTTCTTTCGGCGGATAGTTTGACCACCGAGGAAATGAGGTGTTCTAGGGTTAGAGCTAAAGTAGGGTTATTTATAGTGTAGAATTTGGCTTGGTGTACAAACTTTGTCCACTCATTTCTTTATTCATTTGTTTTTGATCAGTTCATGATTTCCTATGACCACATACAATACCCAAAAATCACGAAACTGGCCATGCAGCTACAGCTCGACATCACAGACCCTACGAAACTGGTCTCGTCGAATTCCGACTTCTTATGCTCACACAGCGTATTTTTAACTGTCGAAATACTGACTGTTTTTCACTCTAAAAAATCTGTACGGCCACACAGTGACTCTAAAAATCACGAAACTGGAAATCTAACAACTATTTAATATTGTGGATCCAACAAAATTAGTTTCGTCGAATTCCGACTCCATTTGCAAAAGTGGCTATTTTTAACGCTCTAAATAACCTATTTAAATATATAAATATATTTAAATATATAAATATATTTAAATTAAATTGAATTAAATATTAAAAATTAAATATTATCGTCTACATTCACAGTGGAGTACCAAACAACTCAGAATAAGTCCTATATACATTTCTAACTCGATATTTCTTGCTGGGTCGACCCGATATTCGAGTTATATTTAAATTCCTTTTTAAAAATATAAATATACCGTTATGGTCAGGGCGCTGCTTTTCTGGTAATTTGACTTGGACATAACTCAAAATCTACACGACAAAATCCTGATTTTTCTCTTCCACTAGAAAGATATACTCCACTAGCTCCACACGTTTCTTGTTTCACAGAAATCCGATTTAAAACGAACCCTGTACATTCAGTTGAAGTTCGAATTGCCAATTTACGAACTGCCGCGCCATTTCAAGCTCGATTATAATTATATCACAATTTGTACGTTCAACTGTCGACGATTGAATATATCGTTATTCAAATTCAAATTCCAAGCTGAATGAAATATCACAGATGATCCGGTTCACACCATATCGCCATTTCAGCCAATTCTGATATTTCGGAATTAAATATATTATTTAATTTATTATTTTATTTAAATATTCACTATTATTTAATTCCACGACCATTAAATCCTCTAAACCACCATTTCAATAATTAAACAAATTAATTATAATACCTCTGCCAATGCGGGTCATTACAATTAGTGTGTTTTTCTCACTCTGGTTCACCAGACTGACCCGTCGTTTGTAATGCACGGATTAGACCGAGGTGTACAGGTCTAGGTTATCGGATGTTGCGAAGTACAGAGACGAGCTGGATGTGTTCAGACATATGATATTATGTAATATATTGTTCCGCTGTGTGTTGTATATGAGGACATGTTATTATAACTGTTCAGATGTGTGATGTACTTTGATGACTGTAAGTTTTATTTAAAGCTCTCAATAAAGATATTTCTATATTATATGTTGTTCCGCTGCGACGTGAGACTCTGTGTTATTAGTTCTTCTTCTTCTATTCTAATATTCTTTCTTTCTTATCTCACCCTCTAATTTCTTTCTAATAGCTTTCTGCTTTTCTGTATAATTTGAGTTGACATGGGGTAGTAAATGTCGGCTTAAACTGTACTAAAAAGTGGGTCGTTACAACAACTATCTTTTATTATAAATGAAAATCCAAGCTTATCCAAAATAGATACATAAATAATATTTGTTCTAATGGAAGGCACATAATAACAACATTTTAATTCTAAAACTAATCCATTAGGTGAGGACAAGCGACAACTTCCTATGGCTAATGCAGCAGCATTTGCTCCATTCCCCACTTGTAAGTCCACTTCTCCTTTTACCAAATTTCTACATTTCTGTATTTCCGACAAACTGAAACAAGTATCTAATCCACATCCAGTATCTAATCCCAAGATGTAGAAGTAGATAAATTGGCATTTATAACATTTATACCTGATTCGAGCGACGTCAAACTTCCCTTCTTCTTCAAATCTTCTAAATAAGCATAACATTTGCGTTTCCAATGACATGGCTTTCCACAGTGGTGACAATCACCCTCTTAAGGAACCCCTCCTTTAGCCTTCAGTGCCTTTTTGAAATTGGTCTTGGTAGCTATCTTCTTAAGCTGATTTTTCTTGCCTTTACCCTGGTTTTTACCAGCCCCCTTTTGTACCATCATCATGGCAACACGTTCTTCTTTCTTCATATTATTTTCAACAGTTCTTAACATGCTTAATAACTCAATCAATGGTTTTTCTATTTCATTCATGAGATAATCATCATGAATTGAGAATGGTGAATGTTCAATGATCGTAAAACAAGATCAGTTTGAGCTTCTGGTGTTAACGGGAACCCTAACCTTTCAAGATGCTCGATGTATCCAATCATTTTCAGTGCATGATATGTAGTAGACTCATAAGAGAAAATGGCTAAGTGATGAATTGAGCAGGCCCTTTTAACGGGTTCCTTTTCTCCTATTTTTCAGTGATATAGTGCCTTCCTTGTGCCATACCTTTCTTGTCGAGCATGCCCTTTGAACAATTCCTTAAGGTGCTCAATCATCTCATATGCATCTATTAACTCATGTTGCTTTTGAAGCCCCCGACTCATGGTTGCAAGCATGAGACAGCTGACATAATAAGCATCATCTTGGTGCTTCTTGTGGGAATTAATCTCTGCATGAGGTGTTGTGCTTGGTAGTGCCTCTGGAATATGACCATCAAGTACATACAACTTCCTTTCTTGTTTGAGGACAATCCTCAAATTTTTATGCCAATCAAGGAAATTAATTACATTTAGATTTTTTTTCAAGGATGGAATTTAGTGACAAATTGTTGGTGTTGCTTGCCATTTAATATCTACAGACGATAATAAATAATTAAATAATAATAAATAATTTTGGAATTTGTATTTATAAATTTTGACAATCAAAATTATACTAAACATTTCATTAATATTAAATGTAAATTAAATGAAATAAGCTCCCACTCAAATCAACATTCCTATATTTTAACATATATATATATATATATATATATATAAGTCATCCAAGATCCATATCTAATCATGCCTTGAATTAGCTTTGGTTAATCCCCAAAATACAATCTTTTAGGTAGACATCTTATGTATTAATGCTTTGGCATTACCTAAATCTATTGATTCTGGCACTATGAGTGTATTTATTGGAAGACGTCACCATGATTTAATATAAATAATTGGTTTGAAGGATTTTAAAATTTGAAATGGCAACTCAATATTCACGTGTTATACATTGAGTTTTTTTTAAAAAAAATAGTTCTCTTTATTGCTAAAAATCAATAAAACCTCCTTTATGAACCTCATCAAAACCCTGTAATCCCCCTAAACTATAGGGGTATCTTACAGCGAAAAAGAGCACTTATAAATTTGGTATGCAAACTAAATTGAACTTCTCAACAAAAAGGAAATACAAACTACAATAGAAATGCTCAAAAAGAAAAAATCTATTGGACTAAATCCATCTCCAAAGCCCAATAATAGGCCCAACCTTTCTTATTCCTTCTGCTTTAATTCATATTGCTACCTCAAAGTCAACAAGTGTCATTCAATTCAATTTTCCATCTACCAAGCATCTGTACATTTCTCCCATTTCGAATAGTCTTACTGCCATTATTGAGAACCAGAAACCCTATTTCTCTTTCGATCTTTAGAAGGCATACAACTGAATTCATTTTTCCTCCTTGAAAAACTCTTATATTTCTCTCTTTCCAGATGAAATAGATAGCACTTGAGAAAGTAGCACAAGCCAAATCCTTCAGTTGATCCTTTATCTTAAAGCTAGCATGAATGATTTTAGCTTCTTCTCTCAAATCTGTATAACAGTTCAAAGGAAGATTTAATTTGTGCTTTGAAGATAACCAGATGAAAGCTAAAAAAATCACATGAAAAAACAAGTGTCAAATAGATCCTGGATGATTTTTGCAAAGATGACACATTGTATCTGTCAGATTGCCAAAATGCTGAATTCTATCTTTAGTGTTTAATCTGCCAAGGACTGCAAGATAAGCAATAAACGACATCCTTCTTTTATTTTTAGAATGCCAAATAACAGAAAACATACTATAATTTTGTTCATGATTTCTCAAGTAGTCCCCGGCTTTATGAAAAGAAAAGTAATCACCTTCACACCATTCATAAATATCCTGATTTCTGTTTGGAAAGGTTGAAATGTAGTTGATTTCTTCTAACAATTTTCTTGTAGCAGGGTGAATTTCTGGTTCAAAAACTTCATTTCTGGTAATACAACTTACTGTCTGATTAGCAATACCAATCAAGTTCAGTCTATCATATCCTAGCAAATCAACCAAGCACTGACAATTTATCCAAGTCTCAAACCACATGTAAGTATGCTCTCCATTGGCAATAATTCTACTGAACAATTGCTTTTAGACCTTAATCTTAATAGAGATTTCCAAGATGATGATGCATTATTATCCAAAGCTATAGACCAAAAATATGCCCTTTTATAGTACCTGATATGCATCCATTTACTCCATAAAGATGCATTATATAAGAAATTATAGAGCAATTTAACAGTAGCAACTTTTTTGAGATCTGACAAATTCTTCAAACCTATTCCTCCTTCAGCCTTTGGCATACACAACTTTTGCCATGTTACTTTATGTGATGTACCTCCCCAAAAAAATATGCATACTTGCTTAATTTCTGAAATATCTTCTTTGATGAATTTGCATTAGACGCTGATGATTTCCCAAAAATCATTAAATCATCTGCATATGATAAATGGGAAATAATAGGTTGAACAGAAGAACTGGGCTGAAATTCTCTTAACAAAGTTGCCTCATCCATAAGGTAGGAAAAGAATTGCATAGCAATAGCAAAAAGGTATGGAGACAGAGGATCTCCCTACCTAATTCCCCTTATTTGATGATATGAATCCCTTTGTAATACCTTGAATCATAATAGAATAGGTAGCAGTTGCCAGATGTTAATATATAAGATTTATAAAATGTATAGAAAATTTCATTTTTAACATAATGAAACATTTGAATTCTAAGTTTACTCTATCATAAGACGTCTGCAAATCTACTTGACACATAGTTTAGGCATTCC
Organism: Allium sativum; assembly: GCA_030737875.1. Classification (NCBI taxonomy): domain Eukaryota; kingdom Viridiplantae; phylum Streptophyta; class Magnoliopsida; order Asparagales; family Amaryllidaceae; genus Allium; species Allium sativum. The sequence continues at coordinate 659,440,383 of CM060924.1, forward strand.
TATTTTCTTAAAATCACGCAATAGTTCATGTGCCGATAAGATATTATCTCCAATATATTTATCTTTGATAAAGCACTTTGTTTCACAGAAATTAGATAGGGCAGGAAGTGCTTTAGTCTATTACATAATACTTTAGAAAATATTTTGTAACAAACATTACAACAAGAAACTGGTCTATAATGAGCTATCTATGTTGGCCTATCATTCTTGGGGATTAAAGTAATGAAAGTATGGTTTAATGGTTTTGGCAGTTTACCCGATTTGAAGATATCAAAAACAACCATCAGTAAATCATTTTTCAAAGAATCCCAATGAACTTTTAAGAATTTTGCATTCATATCATCTGGCCCAGGGTTAGAATCATCATGTATTAAGAATAAAGCATCTCTTATTTTAGTTTATTTTAGTTAAATCCACTGCTTTCATAAGGAAATGTTGTCCTTGTAAGTTAAGAGTGGAGTTAGGATGAAAACTTGTGAATTCAGTAGTACATGGACCATTAAACATGTCTTGAAAATAGTTAATTGCTTCAGCCTCAATATCTTCAGATTTAAACCATAAATTGCCATTTTGATCTATCAAAGCTCTGATATGATTAAAAAAAATATCTTGTTTGACATTCGAGAATAGAAGAACTTAGAATTTGTGTCACCTTGTTAATTAATGATACCTTAGCTTGTTGTTTAAAGCCATTGAAATGTAATTGTTGCAAATTCTGAAATTCTTTCTAGGCTTGTAAATAATTATCATACAGGAGGATATCTTCAAGATTGTTATCAGCATCTTTTTCAAGTTGAATTGCAATTTCTTTAGCCTGATTAAGGTTAGAAGAATTTTTATCCCTCAGTTTATTCCAGTTTTTCAACTCATTTTTACAATTCTTAAGTTTTTGCAAAAACTGATAGCTATAGAAACCCCATACTACTGCATTAAAACCTTTTTTAACTGCATCATAGTAACCAGTCATATTTGGCCAATCATTTCTATACCAAAAAGGAAATCCCTTTGTTTCTTTAGTAGGAATTAACTCTACCATGATTGGATTATGATCACTTGATTTTTTAGGGAAGTAAAGAGCTTTCATATATACGAGAAAGATGCAAATATCTTTTATTTACCAATATTTTATCTATACAAGTAGCAATTTGTAACGACCCGGAATTTTTGAGCCAATTTAAAAATTTTATTTTAGAAATTTTAATGGATTTTAATATTTTAAATAAGAACGACTAAAAATTTATTTTTAAACGAATAAATTTAATTTAATTATAAAATGAGTTTAAAACAGCGCTGCAATTTGAAAATTTGAATTTGAACTTTGACTGAATGTACATGATTCAAAATAAATCAGAATTGAACGAAACCAGACATATTTAAATCTGTTTAATCATACCTTTCTAACGAATCTGAAAAACTGATATTTCACTTTATAATTTGCAAGTTATAGCCAGTTTAAAATTTAGAAAAGTCGTTGTAGAATTTATATATATTTTAATTAAATATATTGGCCTTGAAAATAGCCATTTTGCAAACGACCTCGGTTTTCGACGAAACCACTTTTGTTCGAACTGGAATGTCAAATTATCGCTAAGTTTCAATTTTCATAATTTTTCGAATTAATATGTCAGCGTGGTAAAGAAAAACGTGTTTTGTCAATTTCAATCAAATTTAATCGACTCGAAAATGACCATTTTTCAAACGGTCTCAAAATTCGACGAAATTAGTCTTGTTAGAACCGTATCGTCAAAACATAACCAGAAATAATTTTTCTGTAATTTTTAGAGTTAGTATGTGGCCCCGGTAATTTAAAATGTACATTTGAATTTAATAATTAAATGATTTATAATTTAATTTAAAGAAAAACTTATCGTAACAGCTGAATTGGCTCACGAAACATGTTTCATTGTGTCTGGGATGGGGGTTAATAGCTAGTGGTGACACTCGTTCGGTTCGATTTGGAGTCCGGGATATTAAACAGGTAATTTACGAATTAAAAGAATTAATAAACAAATAAATATACGGTATAAATACACATTGTACAGTACAATTCGAAAACCCTAATACCCTTATTACACCAGCCGCCTCCAACAGAGTGAATGGACGATATGTACTGAACATCAATCCACCAAATCTCCTTATTTCAACAATGAAATCTGATAATCTTTGAAGCAAATCGAAGAGCTAAGAGAGCTGCACAAGATCAACGGGTATGATCTTAAATGGTTCGTAAATCGAGAGAATTTGGAGTCCAAACCCGTTGCAATTGGAGCCGATTTCCGGCGTCATGCTGAGCTCGAGTTCGCCACCCCTCTGGCTGAACGACGGCGATGCAGGGTGCTTCGAGGTGGACAACTCCGATCGAGTTCCGGTGGGCCAAGGCGGCGCGCGCAGGTCCGAGTCTATGTCGAGCTGATGGGTTCGAATGTTTACAGGTGGAAGATAATTAATAGGGGAAATTGTGATTAGCAAGGGTAATAGTTTAATTAATTATGTTATTAAAGTGATTAAAGTTTATATGTACATAACTCATTCGAATCAAAACGGAATTCGGTGAAACTGAAAGCGTTGAAACCCTGGTGAAGAGATCTACGCTATGAGGCTGACTAGAGACGAAACGGGATGCTTTGAAATTTCAGAAGGAATAATTACCACTGTGAGATTTCTATTTTATAAATAAAAATTATTTATTTATTACGAATGTAAAATTTATATTTATTCTATATAAATTCATGATTGATGTTGTATATATATATTCGATGTTGATTGTTGTGTGATTGCGATGCGAATTTCATATGTGTGTTATTGGTTGCATGTGATCACGAATAACGACTAGATTGAATGGTTTTTACTAGAAAATATTCATGTTTGTTAAATTTTGTTTCACAATAAAAATCACATGTGTATTAGAAAAATTCTTGTTTTTTAAGAAGTTGTTTACATAATAATATTCTTATTTTTATCGTACATTTCATTAGAAATGTAAAACTGGTTACGACAAATAAAAAAATCTCTTTTTATTTGTCATGATAACATATGGAAATTTGTGTAGAAACAAAATCTCTTTTATTTGTTATATTTGAATATAGAAATTGATACACAAATAAAATCTCTTTTTCGGTCATTGAAATATATAGGAAATTATTTACATATAAAATATTCCTTTATATGGCCTTAGAATATATAGAAAGTATAAACAAATAAAAGTATTCTTTTATTTGTTATTAGAACACATAGGAAAGTTCAACAATAGAATACTCTTTTATATGTTACTTTTGTCCACACCATTTATTTGAGACAAATTATATCATTTTTGTCAAACCGTGTAGACGATACAGATTATATTTCTTTTGTCAAAACTAATTAGCTAAAACTAAACATATCACTTTTATGATATATTAGAATTGAAATAAAATACCATTTCTTATAAATGTTACCTTGAAATCAAAAATGACATTTTTGATTAGAACTTGATTAAAAAAAAATGAGAACAACATTTTAGTTGAAATGTGTTGTGAAAATCAAAAATAACTTTTTGATTGGAAACTTAGTTAGGAAAAGAAAAACAACATTTTTATACCTTGAAAAGAATTAGACAAAATTAATATTTTGTTTACAATAAAAGGATTAGACAAGATCAACACATTCTGTTTTACATAAAAAGGATTTGATAGGAATATGCATTTTTGTTAACATTAAAAGGATTTTATAAGAGTATACATTTTTGTTAACATTAAAAGGATTTGATAAGAATTTACATTTTATGTAAAAGATGACATTAGAAATAGAATTTACATTTTTTTTTGTAAAATATGATATTAGAACTAGAATTTAGAACTTACATTTTATGACAAATATGACATTAGAAAAGAAAATATACATTTTGTATATTTAAAGGAATTAGACAAAGATTTACATTATTATTTATTTAAAAAGTTATTAAATGAAAATGTATATTTTTATACATTAAAAAGTGATGAATGGAAAATGTATATTCTTATATATAAAATAAAAAAATAGACAAAATTACAATTTTTGTCACTTTAAAAGAATTAGAATAAAAGAGACATTTTTGACATTCTAAAAAGAATGAAATAGAAATACTCATTTTGGTTTACATTACAATGAATTAGGTTAAAACATAGTTTTTGCTATAAATTGTTAATTAAAATAAGAAGTTTATTTTTGTTAGAAAAAGTTAATTAGAATAAAGAGTTGCATTTTGTTTGCAATTTTAGATGCAAACAGAAGAGTTAGAATGAATTTTACTTTTTATTTTGTATTTTATATGAGATAAAAAGAATAGACTTAAAGGTAACATTTTATTTGTCGATTTAGTTGCAGTATAAAGAAATGAACAAAACATCCATTTTTGCCAATCAGTGTAGTTGGAATTAAAGCTTTCATTTTCGTCAAATTAGAATGGTGGGGCAAATATACATTTTTATCAAATTATAAAAGTTAAAACTAAATCGCTGCTTTTGTTAAATTATAAAAGTTGAAACGATCTTGTCGCTTTTATCAAAATGTATCCATAGAAATAAAGGTGGCACTTTTGTCAAAATATAATAGTTAGAAACAGAATTTACATTTTTGTAAATAGAATTGGATACAATAAAAATTACCTTTTTTTGATTTAACAAAAGAGTTAAACACAAATAGCATTTTGTTAAATAGGTTTGTGTTACCACAAAAATGTTCGTTTGATAAAATAGAATTGTCAACAAAATGGAGGTATCACTTTTTATACATTTTGTTGAAATATAAATTATATGCAAATATAATAATTATTGTTATTTGTATAAAGTGTAGTAGAATTCTTAAGCAAATATAAAAATCATTTTTATTTCCAAACTTATATTAGAAATTATAGCCAACTATAAGAATCACATTATTGGTCAAAATATACATTAGAATGTGTAGGTAAGTAAAGTGATATCTTTATATGTTAATGCATACATTAGAATTTGTATGCAATGTAAATAAACACTTTTATAAGTTAGATTATACATTGGAACACATACACATAAGGTTATTCCCTTTATGTGTTAAAATTTAAGATAGAAACTTGCATACATATAAAGAAAATAGAAGATCATCTTTTATTTGTCACCCGTAATAATGTCATACAAATAAATTATATTTTATTCGGCATTAGAAATAAAAGAACATGTTAGTTTATTATCAAGAACATGTTAGTGAAATTAAGTTGGTTAAATTCTTTAGCCAACCATTTGTTTTTATGAACTGTATTGGCTGAAAACCCCACACGGATGTTGGGATGATGATTGACATACACAAGTCCCAATATTTGATTTTCTGTCAATCGATGGATTGACAGTCTGTGATGAGCACTATTTATTTATTCTAATGCTCACACAGTTATAATCTTCACTCTTGATGTGGGTTGACTGTCGATGATTGCTTGTTATTATTGATTGAATATGTGAAATATATGAAATCCATACAACTGAAATTGTATGGTACTTGATTGAGTCACATTCCGATTCAGATTTTCTTTTAAATAAACAATATTTTGAAAGCTTAAAACATATTTTTGTTAAAGTGAATTAGTTATCAACTAGAGCAAACCTTTAAAACTTTAAATTAATATTTAATGAAGTTTGCCCATCTTATTAGTATTTAATTTGAAATCAAGTAAATAAATTAGATTTTGGGTTGTAGTGAATAGTGTCTTGAATAACACTGTTCTTAAACCCCGTATGAAAAGAATAATCTTTTAATTTAGATTATTAAAGTTTTCAATTTTATTTAGTAATTGAAATAAGAAATGTGAGTTGGGTTTATTATGAACCATGTTTCTAAGCGACATTTGTTCTTTAACCCAACTGACAGTGAAAATATGATTTGGAATTTGTAAATCTTTTATTAAGATTTAATGGGATTTTTCCAAAAGTAAAGTTTTTCAATTTAATATATTAAATTGGAGTGGAATGGAATTCAAATTAATAATAACCGAGATAAGCTTCTATAAAAGAAGACCGATACTACATATGGAATTTAAGAGGCTTTGCCGTTATTCCATTTATATTATTGGTTGGATACAGAAATTTATAACGATTATATATTGATTTGATTTCTGTGAAGATTACATATTTAATGTAAGATGATTTCGAGTTTATCGTGAACTATGTTTTAAATGACATTAGTTCTTTAACCCAGTTGAAGATAAGATTAATTTCTTAAATTTAAATAATCATTAAAGAATGATTTTTTATATTTAAACCCAAATTGGGTTTTTAATAAATCTCTAAAAGAAAGATTTAAGAATAAACTCAAAAGATCTATCTTTGATAGAATAATGCGAATATTTTATTAGATGAATATTCTGAATTGGAATGAGGCGTTGGATGTGTCTTTATAGTACTTGATTTTTAATTATAAAATACGTGAGTTATTCGGGAAGACCGGGTTTAACCCATCCCGAATAATTACTACCACGATGAAGAGTCAAAGATGACGACAGTGGTTGAAGACCGACGATCTTCACATCAAATGGATGTGTTGCTACAGAGACCCTTGATGGGAGTAGCTACCTTGAAGGGGCTTCAGTGGTGGCCGTCCGGACTATTGTTGATTGTTCGGATTTGGTTTTCGCTCAGACCCGGAGCATAAACTAGTAAATGGATGCGTGTCTGACATTGGATTTCGTTCCATGTGAATTAAATCGATTTCTGTTAATGTATGCATGTTTTGTGGTGGAGGATTTATTCTCTACTTAACACCCAGGTTTATGTTAATAATGATTGATCGCATGGCGTGAATTATCAATGTGGCACGCCAAGATGCAAATGATCAAGGCTTTTGTTGAAAAGTGAGACGACCCGAAATCCCGTTTACACGGAAACAAGGGTTATCTATGGAATATAACACAGAAACAGATAATAGCAGAACAGAATTAAATAAATACACCAGATATGAACAATAGAATATACTGGATAAAAGTAATCATTAGAGTTACACAGTATACAGGATCTTACTTAGTACAAATACAGTTCAGCTATACATAAATGTCTACAGCGGAAATAAACAAAATATGCACAATAGGAGCTGAACAGCATAAAAAGAGATAAATGATAGAATCCATCTTCAGCTCCAGCTATCCAGAAAAAGAACCAGCTAAACCTGAATACAAGGCTGCCCGTGTAGAAAAAGGGGCACCCGAGTTTGAAAGTGAAACAAACTACGAGTCAGTCATGGGACTGGTATGAGAAATCTACTCAACACATATATAATATGGCAAATCACAGGACCATGCCACTTTCGTGGAACGGGTTTACTCCATTGGATTGCCAGTGCTTCAAAACAAATTTTTCTTTTGAACATCGCTATGCTTTTTATAAAAATGAAGCCATTATAAGACTCAGTTCCCATCACACAATGCAACGCAAACCGAAGGATAGATTTTTTACCTTATAACGGCCAAAATATGCTTGATACGAATAAAACAAAGGCATTTGGTATTATTGCTAGTGTTTATATGTTTGAAAACAATTTCAAATCATAACTATCAATCATAGACGGCATTAATGCCCCATACCACTATGTCGCCATATATAGGTATACAATCAAAACCGCACGATGTCGTATTTGGAAATTGGATTTCCGTCATGAACCAAGGCAAAAGATAGTCCTTACCGAATTCGAGACAATCTAGCCCATGTCTCAGGATTAGAACGCATCAACCCTTTAGATCGTCAGGGCCGGTCCACCGATGTGGATTATTATGCCTGAACACTACGTTTCTCCGCCCTTTGGGGCGTAAACGAGCCAACGAATGACTCCATCGGACCCGGATCGTCCGATCAAACCGAGGCGCCTCGCAACAGCAACAACCACATAGGTGAAAAGTATATAAATGTCAGGGCTAGTAGGTCACTGACACCACCCTAGCTAGAAAGAAACGCAGGCCCTCCCTGATGTCCTCTACCGTTTTAGGATCATACCGGGGTGTGAGGCTCGCGAATTCACGTTATACACAAAGCTACGCCACACAGGCGGTGCTTTGATCATCACCACAAGACTTTGCTTTTCAACAGAAGCCCTGATCACTGCATCTTAGCATGCCACACAGGCAATTCATGCCATGCGACTGATGTCCATCGATGTACAACCTCTGAGCCGTGCGTCTCAGAGAAGGGCGTTAAGCGAAAGAATAAATTCTCCGCTGCCAAACAGATGTATATTTAATAGAGATCAATCAACACAGAATAAAATCCAATGTCAGACACACAGTCCATTTACAAGTCCGTTCTGGGTCTGAACGAAACCGGAGGCACTAAATACCTCGCAAACCCATCGATCACCACGTACGTCTGAACGATCACCACTCATTATCCATATTTCGGGATGCCTCCCAATCAGGACCTCGGTTACCATCCAAACGAGGTGAAGATCTCCGGTCTTCGACCACCGTCTTCATCTTCGAATTTCAATCGTCGGTCAATTATTCGAAATGAGAATTTACTCGGCCTTTTCAAATAATTCACGCGTATTTAGAATTTCAAATCAATTTATTTCAATGGTTAAATCATTCAACAACACCAATTTTGTTCTTTAATGTAATTTTCACACCAAACACATTCAACCATCAAAAGCCACATAAATCGAGCAAATTCAGTTTATTTCTATTCCATATCGCTTATGATATTTTATAACTATTTATCGCTATTTTTATTTATTTTAAAAATAGCTAATTTATTCAAAACGACGCTTCGGGCCATAAAGCGGCCGTGGCGCTGTTTTTCTTCAGATTTGATTTACACATATCTGAAAATCTAACCGTTGGATCTTCACAAAATTTACATCATTAGAAAGGTCTTTTCAAAACGAATCCAACAGTTCCAGTTTCGGGAAAAATCCGACGGTCGGATCTCCCGGTACAATCGTTTGAAATTTCAATTTCAAAATACGAACTGCAGCGTCGTTATTCGATTAAATATAATTATATTTATATATAAATATAATCGTTTCTGGCGCTGTTTTTCTTCAGATTTGAATTAAACATTCCAGACAATCCAACCGTTGGATTTTTACAAAGTTGGTGCCGTTGGGAAGATATTTCCAAGGCGAACCCGACGGTTGCGGTTTCTGGAAAATCCACTGGTCGGATTCCCCGTACTAGTTGTTTGAAATCATGGTTTCAAAATACGAACTGCACGGCTTCGTTTCGTTTTAATTTTATTTATATTTATATATTTATATAAATATAGTTCATTCAATGATTTCCATATCGTTTTCACTTCAAATATTTTTCTAACGCCTTAAATTTTTGGAAAATTTCGCCATAACCTCCCCTGCACCGGGAGCATCGGGAAATCGCAAATAGCTTTCCCGGTCCTTCTAATCTCAAAAAGAAAAAGAAAAAGCCAAGCGGCTAGCCAACAGGCTCATAAAGTCATCACCCAAACAAAGCAGTAAATGTGTACCTATTTGTCGGGCACAAAATTTTATTCCTCTTCTCTAGCCCCTTTGCTATAACCTGTTCAATGAATATGCATGTACATATATATACAGTTCTTATCATTTATCATTTTCTATTCAACTTCATATTTGATTTCTATTTGGTTTAAAAACACCATTCATTCTAACGTGACATAAATAGGTGCAAATCATTTCATTAGCTAATTAATGAATATTTCAACTCATATATGTTTATTTTGAACAAGTGGTTATTTTTAACACTTCACATTTCAACGATTTATGCATACAATAAAAATGTGAATTTTATTGTAAAACAATTCATTTCAAAACGCTATCTTTCTATATAGTTCAAGTTGGTGATAAAAATGGGATTTTTATCATAAAACAATTTCTTTTAAAACGAGATTATTTTACACAGTTCATATAGTCGATAAAAGGTGATTTTTATTATCAAACAATTTGTTTCAAAATATGAATACCATTCAACACATGAATTTCTAATCAACGAATGAATATCAATTCAACACATGAATGTTTTCTATAGTTTCTATATATAGATAAAAATGTGATTTTTATTATCAAACGATTTATTTCAAAATATGAATACCATTCAACACATGAATTTTTAATCAACGAATGAATATCAATTCAACACATGAATGTTTTCTATAGTTTTTATATATAGATAAAAATGTGATTTTTATGTTTTAAAACGCGAATACCATTCAACACATGAATTTTTAATCAACGAATGAATATCAATTCAACACATGAAGGTTTTCTATTCAATGAATAAATATAGTTTAAGCATATGAAAATAATTCAAACACACGAATATTATTCAAAATTTCGGCAGCATAACGGCAGGGTAGTTAAACCGGGACCGTCCCTAGTACGGCTCCTCGCTCTACCTTAAAACCTCGCGGTTTTTGACAATGGGGATCATGCATCTAGTTCGCACGCGGGCGGCATGTATATATTTATTTCATTTCCACAAACTAATCCTATGTGGTTTCAACCAAATATTTCTCAACCACAAATGGGTATTTTTCAACCACAATCAACCAATATCAATCACAAACAATCCCAAACAACCATTCGCTATCAATCAATTTTCACAACAATTTCAACCAATAAATATCGTCCATGGTTTGCGGACGAGGGGCGTATATATATATATATATTTATATATAGCAATTCACTTTTATTTCCACACACACATATATATATATATATATATAGAAAAAAGAAATTGAAGAGTGAGAAATTCTCACACATTTATAATTTTTAAATCAGAAATCTCACCAATAGCTATCCAACTACGATTTTTCCTTTACAGAATCTTCGCCAATCTCGCCTTCTGTCGCTTTCGCCCGTATTCTCTACATATGTAAAAATCGAATTTTTATGATGCTATTCAATATATAAAAATCGAATTTTGACTTCGCTATTCAATATATAAAGATTATATTTTTAATATAAAGATTATATTTTTAATATTCCTATGATGTAAAAATTATATTTTTATTGCTTTAAAAATATAAAAATCAAATCTTACTTCTTCTACTTAATAAAAATTCCGTCTTTTCTATTTTAAAAATATGATCTTTTCTATTCTAAAAAAAATATGATCTTTTTCTATTTAAAGTTTAAATCTATTCCTATTTAAAGTTTAAATCTTTTCCTATTTAAAGTCTAAATCTTTTTCTTTTTAAAGTTTAAACCTTTTTCTTTTTAAAGTTCAAAAAAATAAATTCAGTTTTTAAAACCTTTTCAAAATCAGTTTTTAAATGCTTTAAAAAAAATTCGGTTTTTAAACCTAAAAAAAAAAAATCAGTTTAACCCTTTTTAAAAATTCAGTTTTTAAATGCTTTTAAAAAAAAAATCAGTTTTTAAATCATTTGAAAAATCAGTTTTTAAATCATTTGAAAAATCAGTTTTTAAATCATTTGAAAAAAATCTGTTTTAAATTCTAAAATCGAAAATTTCAGATTAAACTAAATATAAAGTAAAAAAAACTTACTGTATCTCGAAGAAGGGGGGGGGGGCGTCGTCTTCGTCGTAGCTGGCTTCTAGGGGGCGTCGATGTCGGCAGCAGGAGGAAGAGTTGGCGAAGCGGAGGGTGGAGCGAGGCACGGCGGGCTTGGGTCGTGGCGTCGCGCTGCTTCAGGGGGCTCGCGAATTCAGGGGTTGCGCCACTGGGAGGAGGAGGGAAGCTGGACGGAGGGGGCGGTGGCATCGATGCTTCAGGGGGGGGCGGCTGTCGATAGGTTTAAGTTTTTTTTTTTCTTGTTTTCTGTTTAATGAATCGGGGGGCCAGAAAGAAGGATAAAGGGAGGTAGGGAAATATATAATATATTTTTTTTCTTTTATTTTATTAATTAATCTAATTGCATAAAGTTGACTTTTACCCACGACCTCGAAACGAGGCCCACCGCCTGTCGCCCATAGCGTTTTACCCCCATTCCGAATATAATGGGATATGTATCGCAAGCTGATTTGATCGTTACAATCAGTTTCCTTTTGAATTTTCATTTAAATCACTATATTGAATTTTAAACGCACATTTCAAATTACCGGGGTCACATACTAACTAGAAAAATTCCAGAAAAATATTTTCTAGCTTCGTATTGACGATCCGTTCCTAACAAAACTAGTTTCGTCGAATTCTGAGGCCGTTGGAAAAATGGCCAATTTCCTGTCGATTAAAATCAACAGAAACTGGTCAAACACGTTTTCCTTTGCCATGCTCACATATTGATTCGTAAAATTATGAAATTTGAAACCTAACAATAACTTGACCCTGCGGATCCAACAAAAGTGGTTTCGTCGAAATCCGAGGTCATTTGCAAAATGTCCATTTTTAAGGGCCTGAATTCCATAGCGACTATTCAGAATTTTCAACTGGACATATCTTTTGATTTCCGTTATCAAATTTCGATTGGTCGGATTCGTTAGAAAGATATTACCAATAAGATCCTAATGTTTTTGGTTTCACTAAAATCCGGATTATTTTTCACCCGGTATAGTCCGACAAAGTTTGAATTCAATTTTCGAAACTACAGCGCCCTTTCAGGCCTTATTTATAATTATAATTAATTATATTCATTTTCAATTGTCGATTCAAACTCAGTTTTCATCGCCATTATCTAAAATATTTATTTTAAATATTTAAAATCCATTATTTTAGCCAATTTAAAATTTTTAAATTGGTTCAGATTTTCTGGGTCGTTACAAAAAGCAGGGCCTTGTGGGATGATCAAAGTAAAACCTATTACGGCATAACTTTGTGTATATCGTGACTTCGCGAGCCTCAGACCCCGGTATGAGTCAAAAACGGGATTAAGACTGCAGGGAGTGCACACGTTTCTTTCTAACTGGGAGTGGTGTCGGTGCTTAAACTGGCTGACATTTTACTTATGTGGATGATGGATTTGAGGCGCCTCGGATTTTTATAGGCCGTTAGTGGTCATACTATAGGTCCAAAGGGACCGGGAAGTGTGTGTTCAGGCATAATTAATCCACTACCCTTAGGTAGGGACCGGCCCTGAAGATCCAAGGGTTCACTGCGGGGGATCCGGAGGCATTTGCTAGAGTGTCTCGAATCGGAGAGGAGCTTGCCGCTAGCCTCGACTCATGATGGAAACCCAATTTCCAATACGACCTTGCAGTTTTATTGTAGAACTAGTATGGCGACATAGTAGGATAGGGTACTATGCCGTCTATGATTGATACATTATGATTGAAATTGTTTTTGTAATATATATACCCATAGATATACACACTAATACTAAATCCGCTTTACCGTATCAAGCATCTTTTGACCATTATAAGGTAAAACACTATCCTCCGGTTTGCGTTGCATTGTGTGATGGGACTTGGGTCTTATAATAGTTTCATTATTCTAAAAAGCATTGCGTTGTTTAACGTCTTACCTTATTTTATGCACTGGCAATCCAATAGAGTAAACCCGTTCCGCGTTAGCGGCGTGGTCCTGTGATTAGCCTTATTACTAGATAGTTAAGTTAAGATTTCTCATACCAGTCCCATGATTGACCTGTAGTTTGTTTCACTGGCAAACTCGGGTGCCCATATTTTCCACACTGGCAGTCGAGTAGCTTTTGCAGATATATTTACAGGATCCTGGTTTACAGCTGAAGCGGTACTCGGAAAGCTCTGTATCCGTGGTTCCTCTCAGTTGTATATTTGTATTATTTTTCCATTGCTATTTAAATGTAATTTAAAACTCTGATATTATTGTATTTCTATTGTGTAATAAGTATTCATACTCTGTGATTTTCTTGTACTTTGATGAAATTGTTGTTATCAGCAATAAAATGTTCTTCAGTTTGTGTTCCGATGTGTATTGTTCTCAAAGCAATCTAGACTTTCCTTTACTGGGAAGTTTGGGTCGTTTCATTTGGTATCAGAGCTTTGGTTTACAGAGCTCGAGAACAAGACACATTAGAACCGAACGAAATAATTCATCAGAGATTGGATTAGTAATATCCAATAAGAATAACTCGTTAGAGATGGGATCAGTAGTATCCTCGAACGAGAGTGAAGAGTATTATTTTCTTTAAAAATAAAAATGAAAACAAATTTAGTTTTGAAAATTTTATCTTAAAATGCATATTTGAGTATATTATTATTTTAATGTGGACTATCGAGTATATTAAGATTTCGAATATACGAGTAATTAACGGATATTCGAAGTTTTAATATACTGGATAGATATAGAATAACACTCTAGTCACCCGGAGATGATTCTGATGGTTGCTAGCGTCATCAGAGTTTATATTCGAGTTTCGAAAGTCGGATTTCTATATGTTTCCATTGACTGGTATGAGAACCAACACTTAGTTAGTACACATTGCTGTGATTTGCACTAAAAATATGATTTTTGGCTATATATAAAAGTTATATATATTTGAAAAGTTAATCACCTAATTGATTGCTGGTTGTGATGTTTGATTATTAGTTTCACTAATTAAAATATTAGAATGATAATTAATTAAACCAATTTTTTTTTATTAAAGTTGAGTTAGTTAATATATGGCTTTGTTGTTGTTGTTATTGTTGTTGTTGTTGTAAAGTTGAGTTAGTTAATAGAACAACTTTTAGCTACATTCCTTTTCGAGGACGAAAAGATTTACAATCGCCCCGGAATTTTTGAGCCAATTTAAAAATTTTATTTTAGAAATTTTAATGGATTTTAATATTTAAAATAATTTATTTTAAATAAGAACGACTAAAAATTTATTTTAAAACGAATAAATTTAATTTAGTTATAAAAGGAGTTTAAAACAGCGCTGCAGTTTGAAAATTTGAATTTGAACTTTGACTGAATGTACAGGATTCAAAATAAATCAGAATTGAACGAAACCAGAAATATTTAAATCCGTTTAATCATACCTTTCTAACGAATCTGAAAAAACTGAAATTTCACTTTATAATTTGCAAGTTATGGCCAGTTTAAAATTTAGAAAAGTCGTTGTAGAATTTATATATATTTTAATTAAATATATTAGCCTTGAAAATAGCCATTTTGCAAACGACCTCGGTTTTCAACGAAACCACTTTTGCTGGAACCGGAATGTCAAATTATTGCTAAGTTTCAATTTTCATAATTTTTCGAATTAATATGTGAGTGTGGTAAAGAAAAACGTGTTTTGTCAGTTTCAGTCAAATTAAATCGACTCGAAAATGGCCATTTTTAAAACGGTCTCAGAATTCGACGAAATTAGTCTTGTTAGAACCGTATCATCAAAATATAACCAGAAATAATTTTTCTGTAATTTTTAGAGTTAGTATGTGGCCCCAGTAATTTAAAATGTACGTTTGAATTTAATAATTAAATGATTTATTAATTTAAAGAAAAACTTATCATAACAGCCGAATTGGCTCACGAAACATGTTCCGTTGTGTCCGGGATGGGGGTTATTAGCTTAGGGTGACACTCGTTGGGTTCGATATGGAGTCCGGGATATTAAACTGGTAATTTACGAATTAAAAGAATTAATAAATAAATAAAAATACGGTATAAATATACACCGTACAGTACAATTCGAAAACCCTAATACCCTTATTACACCAGCCGCCACCAACAGAGTGAATGGACGATATGTACTGAACATCAATCCACCAAATCTCCTTCTTTCAACAATGAAATCCGATAATCTTTGAAGCAAATCGAAGAGCTAAGAGAGCTGCACAAGATCAACGGGTATGATCTTAAATAGGTTCGTAAATCGAGAGAATTTGGAGTCCAAACCCGCCGCAATTGGAGCCGATTTCCGGCATCATGCTGAGCTCGAGTTCGCCACCCCTCTGGCTGAACGACGGCGATGCAGGGTGCTTCGAGGTGGACAACTCCGATCGGGTTCTGGTGGGCCGAGGCGGCGCGCGCAGGTCCGAGTCTATGTCGAGCCGATGGTTTCGAATGTTTATAGGTGGAAGATAATTAACAAGGGGAAATTGTGATTAGCAAGGGTAATAGTTTAATTAATTATGTTATTAAAGTGATTAAAGTTTATATGTACATAACTCATTCGAATCAAAATGGAATTCAGCGAAACTGAAAGCGTTGAAACCCTGGTGAAGAGATCTATGCCATGAGGCTGACTAGAGCTGAAACGGGATGCTTTGAAATTTCAGAAGGAATAACTACCACTGTGAGATTTCTATTTTATAAACTAAAATTATTTATTTATTACGAATGTAAAATTTATATTTATTCTATATAAATTCATGATTGATGTTGTATATATATATTCGATGTTGATTGTTGTGTGATTGCGATGCAAACTTCATATGTGTGTTATTAGTTGTATGTGATCACGAATAACGACTAGATTGAATGGTTTATACTAGAAAATATTCATGTTTGTTAAATTTTGTTTCACAATAAAAATCACATGTGTATTAGAAAAATTCATGTTTGTTAAGAAGTTGTTTGAATAATAATATTCTTATTTTTTATCATACATTTCATTAGAAATGTAAACCTGGTTACGACAAATAAAAAAAATCTCTTTTTATTTGTCATGATAACATATGGAAATTTGTGTAGAAACAAAATCTCTTTTATTTTTTATATTTGAATATAGAAATTGATATACAAATAAAATCTCTTTTTCGATCATTGAAATATATAGGAAATTATTTACATATAAAATATTCCTTTATATGACCTTAGAATATATAGAAAGTATAAACAAATAAAAATATTCTTTTATTTGTTATTAGAACACATAGGAAAGTTCAACAATAGAATACTCTTTTATATGTTACTTTTGTCCACACCATTTATTTGAGACAAAATATATAATTTTTGTCAAACCGTGTAAACGATACAGATTATATTTCTTTTGTCAAAACTAATTAGCTAAAACTAAACATATCACTTTTATGATATATTAGAATTGAAATAAAATACCATTTCTTATAAATGTTACCTTGAAATCAAAAATGACATTTTTGATTAGAACTTGATTAAAAAAAAATGAGAACAATATTTTAGTTGAAATGTGTTGTGAAAATCAAAAATAACATTTTTGATTGGAAACTTGGTTAGGAAAAGGAAAACAACATTTTTATACCTTGAAAAGAATTAGACAAAATTAGTATTTTGTTTACAATAAAAGGATTAGACAAGATCATCACATTCTGTTTTACATAAAAAGGATTTGATAGGAATATGCATTTTTGTTAACATTAAAAGGATTTGATAAGAATATACATTTTTGTTAACATTAAAAGGATTTGATAAGAATTTACATTTTATGTAAAAGAAGGCACTAGAAATAGAATTTACATTTTTTTTAATAAAATATGATATTAGAACTAGAATTTAGAACTTACATTTTATGACAAATATGACATTAGAAAAGAAAATATACATTTTGTACATTTAAAGGAATTAGACAAAGATTTACATTATTATTTATTTAAAAAGTTATGAAATGAAAATGTATATTTTTATACATTAAAAAGTTATGAATGGAAAATGTATATTCTTATACATAAAAAAAATTGACAAAATTACAATTTTTGTCACTTTAAAAGAATTAGAATAAAAGAGACATTTTTGACATTCTAAAAAGAATGAAATAGAAATACTCATTTTGGTTTACATTACAATGAATTAGGTTAAAACATAGTTTTTGCTATAAATTGTTAATTAAAATAAAAAGTTTATTTTTGTTAAAAAAAGTTAATTAGAATAAAGAGTTGCATTTTTTTTGCAATTTTAGATGCAAACATAATAGTTAGAATGAATTTTACTTTTTATTTTGTATTTTATATGAGATAAAAAGAATAGACTTAAAAGTAACATTTTATTTGTCGATTTAGTTGCAATATAAAGAAATGAACAAAACATCCATTTTTGCCAATTAGTGTAGTTGGAACTAAAGCATTCATTTTCGTCAAATTAGAATGGTGGGGCAAATATACACTTTTATCAAATTATAAAAGTTAAAACTAAATTGTTGCTTTTGTTAAATTATAGAAGTTGAAACGATCTTATCGCTTTTATCAAAATGTATCCATAGAAATAAAGGTGGCACTTTTGTCAAAATATAATAGTTAGAAATAGAATTTACATTTTTGTAAATCAGAATTGGATACAATAAAAATTACCTTTTTTTGATTTATCAAAAGAGTTAAACACAAATAGCATTTTGTTAAATAGGTTTGTGTTACCACAAAAATGTTCGTTTGATAAAATAGAATTGTCAACAAAATGGAGGTATCACTTTTTATACATTTTGTTGAAATATAAATTATATGCAAATATAATTATTATTGTTATTTGTATAAAATGTAGTAGAATTCATAAGCAAATATAAAAATCATTTTTATTTCCAAACTTATATTAGAAATTATAGCCAACTATAAGAATCACATTATTGGTCAAAACATACATTAGAATGTGTAGGTAAGTAAAGTGATATCTTTATATGTTAATGCATACATTAGAATTTGTATGCAATGTAAATAAACACTTTTATAGGTTAGGTTATACATTGGAACACATACACATAAGGTTATTCCCTTTATGTGTTAAAATTTAAGATAGAAACTTGCATACAAATAAAGAAAATAGAAGATCATCTTTTATTTGTCACCCGTAATAATGTCATACAAATAAATTATATTTTATTCGGCATTAGAAATAAAAGAACATGTTAGTTTATTATCAAGAACATGTTAGTGAAATTAAGTTGGTTAAATCCTTTAACCAACCATTTATTTTTATGAACTGTATTGGCTGAAAACCCTACACGGGTGTTGGGATGATGATTGACATACGCAAGTCCCAATATTTGATTTTCTATCAATCAATGGATTGACAGTCTGTGATGAGCACTATTTATTTATTCTAATGCTCACACAGTTATAAACTTCCCTCTGGATCTGAGTTGGCTGTCGATGATTGCTTGTTATTATTGATTGAATATGTGGAATATATGAAATCCATACAACTGAAATTGTATGGTACTTGATTGAGTCACATTCCAATTCAGATTTTCTTTTAAATAAACAATATTTTGAAAGCTTAAAACATATTTTTATTAAAGTGAATTAGTTATCAACTAGAGCAAACCTTTAAAACTTTAAATTAATATTTAATGAAGTTTGCCCATCTTATTAGTATTTAATTTGAAATCAAGTAAATAAATTAGATTTTGGGTTGTAGTGAATAGTGTCTTGAATAACACTGTTCTTAAACCCCGTATGAAAAGAATAATCTTTTAATTTAGATTATTAAAGTTTTCAATTATATTTAGTAATTGAAATAAGAAATGTGAGTTGGGTTTATTGTGAACCGTGTTTCTAAGCGACATTTGTTCTTTAAACCAACTGATAGTGAAAATATGATTTGGAATTTCTAAATATTTTATTAAGATTTAATGGGATTTTTCCAAAAGTAAAGTTTTCCAATTTAATATATTAAATTGGAGTTGAATGGAATTCGAATTAATAATAACCGAGATAAGCTTCTGTAAAAGAAGACCGATACTACATATGGAATTTAAGAGGCTTTGCCGTTATTCCATTTATATTATTGGTTGGATACAGAAATTTATAACGATTATATATTGATTTGATTTCTGTGAAGATTACATATTTAATGGAAGATGATTTTGAGTTTATCGTGAACTATGTTTTAAATGACATTAGTTCTTTAACCCAGTTGAAGATAAGATTAATTTCTTAAATTTAAATAATCGTTAAAGAATGATTTTTGATATTTAAACCCAAATTGGGTTTCTAATAAATCTCTAAAAGAAAGATTTAAGAATAAACTCAAAAGATCTATCTTCGATAGAATAATGCGAATATTTTATTAGATGAATATTCTGAATTGGAATGAGGCGTTGGATGTGTCTTTATAGTACTTGATTTTTAATTATAAAATACGTGAGTTATTCGGGAAGACCGGGTTTAACCCATTCCGAATAATTACTACGACGATGAAGAGTCGAAGATGAAGACGGTGGTTGAAGACTGATGATCTTCACATCGAATGGATGTGTTGTTACAGAGACCCTTGATAGGAGTAGCTACCTTGAAGGGGCTTCAGTGGTGGCCGTCCGGAAAATTGTTGATTGTTCGGATTTGGTTTTCGCTCAAACCCGGAGCATAAGCTAGTAAATGGATGCGTGTCTGACATTGGATTTCGTTCCATGTGAATTAAATCGATTTCTGTTAATGTATGTCTATTTGGTGGTGGAGGATTTATTCTCTACTTAACACCCAGGTTTATGTTAATAGTGATTGATCGCATGGCGCGAATTGTCAATGTGGCACGCCAAGATGCAAATGATCAAGGCTTTTGTTGAAAAGCAGGGCCTTGTAGGATGATCAAAGTATAGCCTATTACGGCATAACTTTGTGTATATCTGTAAGGACCCGTTACTTCCCCGTGAAGGAAAGAGCGGATACTTTGAGAACAACACACAAAGGAACGCAGACAGAAGAACATTTCATTGCTATTCACAACAATTCCATCAGATACAAGAATATACAGAGTATAATTGAATAAATTACATTCGATACATATAAGAGATTACAATAAATTACATAGCAGCGGAAAATAATACAAAGCACAACTGAAGGTGATATACGGATACAGAGCTTTCCGGATATCATTCCAGCTGTAAACCAGGATCCTGTGAATATAAATCTGCAAAACCAAAACTACTAGCTGCCCGTGTCGAAAATAAAGGCACCCAGAGTTTAGGTTAAAACAATAAACTCCAGGTCAGTCATGTGACTGGTGTGAGAACTAAAACAGTTATTTAAAACTTTACTTTAAAAGAGAGTAATTCAAGAGACCACGCCGTATAACATGGAACGGGTTTCCTCCCAAGAATACCAGTGCATATAAATAAATAACGCAATGCTTTTTGAAAAATGAAGCTATTATAAGACCCAGGTCCCATCACACAATGCAACGCAAGCCGGAGGATAGAGTTTTCCCTTATAATAGCCAAACATGCTTGATACGTTTAAAACATATCATTTGATACTATAATAAGTGTATAGTGTCAAAACAATTTCAATCATAAATATCAATCATAGACGACATAGTATCCCATGCTACTATTTCGCCATACTAGGCTCTACAAATAAAACCGAAACATCACGTATTGGAAATTGGATTTCCGTCATGAGTCGAGGTAAGGGGCAAGCTCCTCTTCGCTTCGAGACACTCTAGTAAATGCCTCGGGACTACACACTCTGGGTAACCCCTGGATGCTTCAGGGCCGGTCCTCTCTTACGTTTGAGGATTAATTATTCCTGAACACACGTTTCCCAGTCCTTACAGACCTAAAATCAAGGCGCCTCATCCAACAACCACATAGGTGAAAAGTATATAAATGTCGGGGTTGGTAAGTCACTGACACCACCAAAGCTAGAAACAAACGTCGTGCTCTCCCTGCAGTCCTTATCCCGTTTTTAACTCATACCGAGGTGTGAGGCTCGCGAATTCACGTTATACACAAAGCTACGCCACAAAGGCCGTGCTTTGATCATCAACCACAAGACTTTGCTTTTCAACAGAAGCCTTGATCAATTGCCACTTAGGCGTGCCACACAGGTAATTCATGCCATGCGACTGATGTCCATCGATATACAACCTCTGAGCTCGTACGTCTCAGAGAAGGGCGTTAAGCAAGAGAATAAATTCTCCGACGCCAAACAGATGTATTTTTAACAGAGATCAATCAACACAGAATAAAATCCAATGTCAGACACACAATCCATTTACTAGTTCGTTCTGGGTCTGAACGAAACCGGAGGCACTTTCCTCGCATATCCATCGATCTCCAAGTACGTCTGGACGTTCACCAACTGATTCCCTCATCTTGGGTGTACAGCCCAATCAAGATCATCAGTAATCACCCAAACGATGTGAAGACTTCCGGTCTTCAACCACCGTCTTCATCTTCGACTTATCGTCGAATCGGTTATTCAGAATGGTTATAAACCCAGCCTTTCCGAACATCCCGCGTATATAGTAAACAAATGTTACACAAACACAACTTACGCCTCATTCCAATTCAGCAGCCACTAACCTTAAATCAGCAAGAGAACAATTTCCCAAATATAAACCCCGAAGGTCGAAACCAACATCATATCAATACCCAGGAAACCATTCTTCTTAGCTAACCTATAGCTAGTTTCTAAATTCCATAATCTTAGGGAAAGGTTCCCATTAATTTTATCAAAGATAAATTCTTTTAAATTTATTCTTTAATCTTCCTTTGGATGACATTTCAAACCATGTTATGGTTTTCCAAACTAGTCGGGATTAGCGAACCACACCGAAGTAATTATTTATTTTATTTCCCAATCCCCACCTATTTATCCCATGAAGCAAAACTGGTAATACTCCATATCTAATACCACGGTGTTATCGATAAAATTAATTACCATTTCACGTTCAAATCTAATTAAAGATTTAACTATCGCTTGGAGCAAAACTGGTGATACTCCATTCTCGCTCATTTTCCAAATTTGATAATTTAAATTATCAATTCACATTTCAATCTAATTGCAGATTCATTAAAACTCCTTTTACTGGGTTAAAGAACTAATGTCATTTAAAACACAGTTCACGATAAACCTAAATCACATTCTATTTCTTATCGGGTTAAAGAACAAGTGTTATTTAAAACACCGTTCATGATAAACCCCCAAATCAATTCTAATTCACTTCCAATCAAATATATTAGAAATTCCGATTATTTAAAACCCCTTTTTAAATCCAATTTATTTATTTAAAAATAATTGGGTTTTAAATTTAGTTCAAACCTAGTTCATTTCGATAAAAATCCATTTTTATCTTTACAAATGTGGGATTTTTCATCCCAGTTCTCCACAAATCATTTCTTATAATTTTACACAAATTATTAATATTTTTAATAATTTTATCAAGGCCCATACAGTCGATTTCCATCAACGGCCATCGAACTGCACTTACAGCGACCTTTTCTGAAATTGATTTGGACATATCTCCAAATCCAACCATTAGATTTCAAATTTCTAATATTTGTTAGAAAGCTCTTTTCGATACGAACCCAACGGTTCCAGTTTTAGGAGAATCCGACGGTCGGATCTCCCGTAATATCCGTTCGAAGTCAATGGTCGAAATTCGCGAACTGCCGCGGCGCTTTCTATTCAGGCCATTATATTATATATATAATATATACTTCATTGATTTCTATTTAAAACGAATTTTATAAATAGTTTTTAATTCGTTTCAAAACCAATTTCAACTTCCATTTCAAATCCAAATCAAAATTGAATTTTTGCTTATAAATTCGTTTTAAATTCATTTCAATTCAATTCAAATTCCAATTCAATTTGAATTCATTTCAAATTGATTTTTATTCTATTTCAATTCGTTTTCAATTCAATTCGAATTCGTTTTATATTCAATTCAATTCGAATTCGTTATATATTCAATTCAATTCGAATTCGTTTTATATTCAATTCAATTCGTTTTATATTCAATTCAATTCGATTTTCTTTATATTTTCAATTCAATTCAAATTTCTTTTATTAAATCTTTTTTCAATATTCATTATAGAACAAATATAATCGATATAAATATCGTTTGCGTCAAAATAGCGCATCTCTAATCAACACGGCTTTATATATTTCAATAATTCCGTTATTCTATTCAACAAATGAATATGTACCCTATTCAATACGTGAATCTATACTTTTGTCAACACATGACTAATCTCAACGAATGAGTACTGTCCACGTGTGACTATTTTTGTTGTTTAATATATTTTATAAAAATTATGGTTTCTTCCGTTTGATTTCAAATCAGACTCCAACCGTAAATTAGTAAGAGAACAATTCCCTGAATATTAACCCCGAAGGCCGAAACCAACATCAGATCAATATCCAGGAGACCACTCATCTCATCTATTTTCCAGTTAATTTCTAATTTTATATATGATAAAGATGTAAATTTTATTGTTAAATATTTCGTTTAACACATGACTAATCTCAACGGATGAGTACTGTCAACACATGAACCTTTATTTTATTAAGAAGTAAGTTTCTAATTCTATATATAATAAAGATGTAAATTTAATTGTTAAAATATTTCGTTCAACACATGACTAATCTCAACGGATGAGTACTGTCAACACATGAACCTTTATTTTATAATATTCTTTATTTTCTAAATTGGAATGAGGCCCAATCAATTACCATATAAAGTTAATTATGTGGATTCCATACAACACATGTATATAATAGCAACGATAAATAATCAACCATCATCCAAAGTGCACTACACTGTATAAGTATCAAATATAGATATCTAACGCTTATAACAGCCTGTCGATCCATCGATCGACATACAACTAATTATTGGGATTAGTGTATGCCGTATTTTATCCCAATACCCGTGTGGGGTTTCAAACAATCAAACACAGATTTTATTTGTGCAGTTGGGCGATGTGTAAAATTTATCGTCCCAATTAATGTCCTTCAAATAGGTGTACATAAACAAACCGTCCGGTTTGTAAATGAATATTTTATTTTATTCACACACACGTTAAAAATTATATTTTTAACGATGAAATATTTTATTTCAACACATGAATTTCTATTCAGTTCATTTACACAATAAAATGATATTTTTATTTTCCTAACTTATTTTAGAAAATTTCGGCGGCATAACGGCACGATACTAGAAAGGGACAAGGCCTAGCCTTATCCCCGGTCTAGTAATGGCCCACGCCATACACATATCAATCAAACCAAATTCAATTCACCAAACAACCAAATTTAGATCAAATAATCTAACCAACTACACAACCAAACAAACAAGTCCATGGTCTGTGGACAATGGTGTCGGGTGCTACTAAAAACCATCTGCATCCTAGTATATATTTACAACTAGAAAAGGAAATTTAGAGTGAGAAGTTCTCACCGACTAGCTAAAC
Organism: Allium sativum; assembly: GCA_030737875.1. NCBI lineage: Eukaryota > Viridiplantae > Streptophyta > Magnoliopsida > Asparagales > Amaryllidaceae > Allium > Allium sativum. The sequence goes on from CM060924.1 coordinate 659,465,309, forward strand.
CAAACGCCACGACTCTTCTTATGTAGAAATCTTCGTCGTGCTCGCCTTTTTGCCAATTTCACTGCCCGTAGTCACTACATATATAAAAATCACATTTTTATATTGTTGCTATGTATATAAAAATCAAATTTTCATTCTACTACTATATAGATAAAAATTCTATTTTTATACCGCTGTTCATATAGTAAAGATCAAATCTTTACTATCTATATAATATAAAAATCGTATTTTTATTATCTCTACTATATAAAAATCTTATTTTTATTCTTCCTATAATATAAAAATCATATTTTTATTCTACTTCATTCGTCAAAAACCATAGAAGCTTTAAAACGGAGAAAACTCACATTTTTTCTAACGCCTGGATTCGCTGTTCTGGTTCCAGAATTTGCAAACGAGCTTCAATCTTCACACCATCTTTTTTTCTAGCTTAAACACGCCATTCCAGACAACTTTCGCCTAGTGGTCTTCCTCCCGAAAATGTGCCATTTCGCCGTAAATCGCGAAAAGACAGCATTTTGACAGTGTTTGGACAGCAGACTTTGGACGCGTTTTCCCGACAACTCCCAACGCAAAATAGGACTATCATATACCATATTGAAGAGAAAATCGTGCTCTTCGACTTTAGTCTTGAGGAACTTTGGCTAGAAACGCACGGTTTGGGAGTTATTTGCGAAATATGGATAGGGTGTTATTTGCAAAACGGAATTTTTGGTGAAAATGAGTTTTTGGGTGTAGCGGGGCCCACGGTCGGAGTTGGGCTGGGGGGTAGCTGCGCTGGACCTGATTGGAGGTGGGGAGGGTGCTGGTGGGCGGCGGCAGTGGTGGAGGGGCCCGTGGTGGTGGTGGCTCCTAGGGTTTAGGTTTGTGAAGGGAGAGAGAGAAAGAGAAGAGGAGAGAGAAGAGGAGGAGGAGGGTGGTCGGAGGGAGGTGGTGGTGCTGGTGGAGGCCGGCGGTGGCTGATGTAGGGGCAGCAGCGACGGGGAGGGTGGAGGTGCCCATTAAAGAGGAAAATGCAAAAAGGAGGAAGGAGGAAATTATGAAGAAGGAATTGGAGGAAAAGTGATTATATGCTAGTTTCTCGCCTATCGTACGAACGCCGACGATATCCAATTGCTGCAGATTTCGGACACGGCATAATAGACGTGAAGACGAGTCCAACGAAATAAGTTTCGTCGAATTCCGAGTTCGTTTGACCGTCCGTTAAAATTCTCAAAAATGCTCAGATAAGCTCTAAAAATGTGGTTTTGGCGCACCATTTCTTCTTGCACGCTCACATGCTAACTCAAAAGATCAAGCCCTCTTGAATTTAACCATTATTAGACGATACGAATCCAGAAAAAAAGTAGAATCAAATTCCGAGGTCGTATCCATAATGTTCCTTTGTAAAATGACTGCCCGCTTTTGAACAAATGGTTTTGCTTCGCACGGCCACATACTGACTCCGTTCGACGCGCACTTTGGGACTCAACAATAATTTGTCATTACGAATCCACAAAAATTTATCTCATCAAATTCTGAGCTCGTATGTAAAATTTCACTTTTTAAGGGCTATGTTTTGCTAACCGAAAAGCTCCTGCCAATTGCCACTATTCCGGATATCGGAATATATCGAAGCTTATACTTTTCAGAGTTCTAAACGTCATTTTGAACTCAATGGAAGTGGTTTCGAGTCCAAATTCATCTGTATGCAAAATTTGACTTTTTGGGCCATGTATAATTTACATAACGACTATTCTGAATTTTCAACTGGGCATAACTTTTGATTCCCGCTATGAAATTTCGATTTTTCAGATTCGTTGGAAAGATATTTTCAACTAGATTCTAATATTTTTTGTTTCGCCAAAATCTGTTTTATTTTGCACTCGGCATGTTCAATTGAAATTTGAAATCGAATTATCGAACTACCGCGCCATTTTCAATTCCTTTTATAATTTAAAATAAATATTTATATTCTAACGACAATGTATATAAATATATATGTTCGAATTATATTCAAAATAAATTTCTCATTGTTATTATTTAAAATAATTCATTTTAAATATTCAAAATTCATTAAAATTGCAAAAATAAAAATTTTAAACTGGCTCAGAATTTCCGGGTTGTTACAATATCGTGACTTTGCGAGCCTCACACCTCGGTATGAGTCAAAAACGGGATTAGGACTGCAGGGAGTGCACACGTTTCTTTCTAGCTGGGAGTGGTGTCGGTGCTTAAACTGGCTGACATTTTACTTATGTGGATGATGGATTTTGAGGCGCCTCGGATTTTTGTAGGCCGTTAGTGGTCATACTATAGGTCCAAAGGAACCGGGAAGCGAGTGTTCAGGCATAATTAATCCACTACCCTTAGGTAGGGACCTGTAACGACCCGGATTTCGCCCGACCCCAATCGATCGCAAGATCGATTAAAACCGTTCAAAACCCGCGTACGTTAACTTTGGGCATACAACACATCAGGACAACAACACAGAATTTTATAACATCAATAATAAATGTTACATCAGAGTACAGAATATATCAGAGTACATCAATAAATAATACAACGGAAGATATATTTACATTAAATTAAATACATTGCAGCGGAACTAATCTCAGCGGAAGGCCATCAATATTCTGGACCCAGCTTCAGACTTCAATCCAGGATCCTGCTTAACTATATCTGCAAAAGCTACTCGACTGCCCGTGTGGAAAGAGGGCACCCGAGTTTGCAAGGTGAAACAAACTACATGTCAGTCGTGGGACTGGTGTGATAATTCTATACTTAACTTATCTAATAAGTAGGCTAATCACAGGACCACGCCGCTAATGCGGAGAGGGTTTACTCCATTGGATTGCCAGTGCATAAATAAAATAAATCGTCAAATAACGCAATGCTTTTTAGAAAAATGAAACCATTATAAGACCCAGGTCCCATCACACAATGCAACGCACACCAGAGGATAGGGTTTTACCTTATAATGGTCAAGAGATGCTTGATACGTAAAAACGATATTATTATTAGTGTGTATATATATATTTAAAACATTTCAATATAAATGTATTAATCTTAGACGGAATAGGTACCATATACTATGTCGCCACATATAAGTTTACAATCAAGACCGTAATGTCGTATTGGAAATTGGTTTCTGTCATGAAATCGAGGCTAGGGATCGTCCACTTCCGATTCGAGACACTCTAGCAAATGCCTCAGGATCACACCTATGGGCAACCCTTGGATCTTCAGGGCCGGTCTCCACCTAATGGTAGTGGATTAATTATGCCTGAACACACGTTTTCCGATTCCTATGAACCTACAGTATGACCACTTCCGGCCTATAAAAACCCGAGGTACCTCAATCCAAAATCCACATAAGTAAAATGTCAGGGCTGGTAGGTCACTGACACCACTCTAGCTAGAAAGAAACATGTGCACTCCCTGCAGTCCTAATCCCGTTTTTGACTCATACCGGGGTGTGAGGCTCGCGAAGTCACGTTATACACAAAGCTATGCCTAAACAGGCTATGCTTTGATCATCAGCCACAAGGCTTGCTTTTCAACAAAGTCTTGATCATTTGCATCTTAGCATGTCACATTGTCAGACCCTACCATATTATTGATCATCTACCAATATATATATAACCTCTAAGCTCATACGTCTTAGAGAAGGGTGATAAGTAAAGGATAAATTCTTCACCACCAAATAGAAATATATAATCAGTAGCGTTCAACAAATACAGCAGGAAGGAATACAATGTCAGACACACAATCCATTTACAAGTCCACTCTGGGTCTGAGCGAAACAACGTGTCCGTCGATCTCCAAATGCATTTGGACGATCATTACCAAATACCTTGCCTTGGAAGGCCAATCCCAATTCAAGATGCCAGTCATCATCATCCCAACGATGTGAAGACCTTCGATCTTCAATCACTGTCTTCATCTTCGACTCTTGATCGTCGTGATGATTATTCAGAATGGGTTAAACCCGGTCTTTCTGAATAACTCGCGTATTTTGGGATTAAAAGCAAATATTGGAAGATCATGCATTTCGTCACATTCCAACTCAGAATATTCTTTAATAAGATATTCGTTTTAAAAGATTCTCATTAATTTTATCAAAGATAAAATTCTAAAAATAAATTCTATAAATCAATTTCCGAAATATGGAATTCCACAGAAATCAAATCAATACATAATCGATATAAATTTCTGTATCGGACTAATAATATAAATGGAATAACGGCAAAGCCATTTAAATTCCATATATAATATTGGTCTTCTTTTACAGAAGTCCATTTCGATTATTACCAATCGAATTTCCACTTAATTCCAATTTAATATATTACATTGAAAACTTGATTTTTAGAAAATGCCCTTTTTAAATCTATAAAATAGATTCATAAGTACCAAATAATAATTTCAATGTAAATTGGATTAAAGGACAAATGTCGTTTAAAAACACCGTCCACGATAAATCCACTTCACATCTCAATTTATTTCATATCACAAAATATGATTGCAAGTGCTAGTAATCTTTTAAAAACATATTTTAAAATAATCATAAAAATATTCTTTATATAAAAACTCTAAATGAGAAGTATTCTTTATATTACAAATCTTTATCTTTTACAAATATTATTTGTTTTAACATATACTTAATTAACAATCTATATTTTGAAAATATATATACTTTATATAAAAAGATTTCTAATGTAAAAATATTCTTATTTAAAAGAACACCTGAATCGAAATGCGACTCAAACATTTACCATCTAATTTGGGTTACATGGATTTCACACACATCATCAAATCATCCATTTACATCCAAAGTGTAAATTCCACTGTATAAGCGTTGAAATTAAATAATAACGCTCATAACAGCCTGTCGATCTAACGATCAACAAACAATTAAATATTGGGATTAGTGTATATAAATTTTCATCCCAACACCCGTGTGGGGTTTCAACCAACAAACAAAGGGTAAACTAATTTGTGCACTTGGGCGACGTGTGAAAATTATCGTCCCAATCACATACACAAGTCGGGTAACTTGTGAATGGGAGTGTAATACACAATACATATAATGATGACTAGAAAATATCTCTATTGCAAATGAGTGAATAAGCATAATAACTTTGTCCCTATTGACAATTTCTATTTTGCTAATTCAGACTCTAAACAAAAATGGTTATTTTGTTTTGGCAATTCTAATGAGGCAAAATGATAAATATTTTGATTTAACCAACCTATCTTGACAAGTATATATCTTGCCAAACATATATATATATATATATATATATATATCTTTATATAAATTGCTTCAACTAATTCATTTTGACAAAAATGAATATTTCTGACAAAATGAAAATTTTGGTTTAACTAGTATAAATTGACTAAAATGAATAATTATTTTTAACTAATGTAAATTAACAAAATGAATAAATGGTTTTTACTAATATAAATTTACAAAAATGAATAATTTGTGTTTAAATTCTAATAAACATGCCAATGCTATATTTTGTTTTATTCTTTTAATTTAGACAAAATGAGTGTTTTTGTCTATTCTACTTTAATGATAAAAATGTGAATGTTTAGTTATTAAAATGTAACTTTTAAATCCTATCCTTTATTTCAAACAATCTTTATTCATATCAAAATTATAAATCAAGAATATAATTTTAAATCTGATGGTTTGTTTGCATTAATGAATTGCAAACAAAGATGAACTTTATTCTAAGGTTTTGATTGCAACAAGGAATGCAGATAACCAATGTGACTTTTATTTTATTTAAAAGTATATTTGTGTGCATGTAAAAAGAACCTCATTTACAAAGTGTACTTACATTATTAAATGTAAATAAAAGAAACAAATTTTATTTAAATGAGCATTTACATTTGTGAAAGCAAACAAAGAATAGTTTTGTTTTTAAATTTTATTTACATTATTGAATGTAAATAAGAGAACAAATTTTTTTTTCAAAGTATAATTTAAACAAATTCTTTTAAATGTATAAAAGTGTGTACATTTGTATCGGTAGTTATAGGTAAAGAAAATAGACTATAGTTTCATTGAATATTTGCATTGATAAATGCAAATAAAAGAATAAACTTTTATTTCAATGCATATATATATTGATAAATGCAAATGAAAGAAATAAACTTTATTTTCAATATATGTATGTATTTGCATTGGTGAGTGCAAATAAAAGAATAAATTTTAATTTCAAAATATATTTACATTTTTGAACACAAAATAAAGAATAAAACTTTATTTTTAATAGGTGTTTTATTGGTGTTGTCGAACACGAATAAAAATGTACTTTTTTTTTGTCAATTTATGTTTGCATTGTGAGATGCAAATGAAAAAAATGAATTTTATTTCATGCTATATTTGCATTGAAAAGTGCAAATGAAAGATACCCTTTTAATTTCTATGTTTATTTGCGTTGAAAAACATGAATAAAATATCTACCCAATTTTTATGTAACTTCTGAAAATAACTTCTTATTTACATAAAAAAAATGTAAACAAAATTGTTACTTTCATTTCAGTAATCAAGTTTTAACAAAAGCGATGATTTTTATTTCATAAATCAAATTCTAATGAAGATGTTACTTTTATTACAATCTAACTTATGAAATAAAATTACAACTAAAGTGTAACCTTAAATTTTCATCCCTTTTGTTGTACAAAACTTTACATTACAAATGCAAATTTTTATCCTCTAATCTTTTTAATAAATGAAAAATTACAACAAAAAGTAATCCTACATTTTATTTTCTAATGTGACAAAATAAAATGTAAACATAATCTCCACATAAAATGGTATTGCATAAAAATGTAATTTTCATATTTTATCTTAATATTGAACAAATTGTCAACAAAACATTACAAATAAAAGACAACCATTTTATTAGACTTGACACAAGATGTATAGCTATCAGGCCTAAACTTTTTTGTTGTAATTTATAATATCAATAAAAAGATTTTATTTAATTTTACAAAGTTACCATAAAGTAAATTCTTTATCATAACCTTTTTATTTGAAAACAATACTACATAAAGGTTTAACCTTAATTGTAAAATCTTTTTATTTTAATCTAGTTATAAATAAAATAAAATCTTTAATGTCCATACATCTTATTGTAATAAATTTACAATAAAATTTAATATTCTAATTCTAAAACATCCTATGCTTAAGGTGACAGTAAAAAGAAATCTTTACTGTAATTCGCAAATCATATTCTTAATGTAAACAAATAAAAGTAAAATTCTATTTGTCAGCCAAATTCTATTGTAATAGAAACAAATAAAAGTATATTCTATTTGTTGTTCATATTCTATTGTAAATAAACAAATAAAAAGAATATTTTATTTGTCGTTCAAATCCTGTTGCAAAGTAAACAAATAAAAGTAAGGTTTTATTTGTTGTTCATTTTCTGCTGCAAAGTAAACAAATAAACAAAAGTAAAGTTTTTATTTTGTCGATTAAATACTATTGTAATACCAACAAATAAAAATTAGTTTTTATTTGTTGATCAAATTCTATGGTTCATCTCAGAATAATAAAAATAATATTTTTTTAAATAAACTAGAATAAACAGATCTGAATAAAATATGATTTAAATCTAAATTTAGATTTATTTTCTAATTACAAATAAAATTCACCCATATATTAAATTCAACGCCGATCTAGCATATCATGCACCACAGAACAAACCATCAACCACAAATAAACCATTCATCAATCACAGAACATTACAGATCTGAATTACATCACAATACAATTATTTTTAATGCAAGAAAATAATTTATGATTAATTAAATAATAAAATTTATAATTCTCACTTTGATTTTTGCTGAAAATTTGACTGTCTCGGAATCAGCTCTGGTCTTTGCCATCGCGAAGATCTCGGAAAGACGAGTCCAATGCAACTGACGGTTCGTCAATCGGACCTCGTATGAGAGAGTTATTGATTTTTAAAGATTTCATAAATTAAATATTAAAATAATAATAATAATAAAAGACCTTTCTTCTTCGTTGATCATGCACGTATCGGCCGAACCCATACTTCGTTCCTCCAACCTTCTGCGCGCGCCTCCCTGCACCGCACCGGACCACGATCAAACACCGCCAACTCGAAGCTCGTGCCACCACGTGCTCGCTCCACCCACCACCTGAAGCTCGGCCTCCCCAATCACCACGAAATCGAACCTAAACCGTTGGCCTTTAGGCTGAGAATTCGCGAAATCCGTGAATCAAAACCCGATCTTAACCGTATGGATGGAAAGGTCTCTCGAAGAGCTTCGATTTGGTATATCATATGTCGATTTTCGTTGAACGGATTGAGAGAAATTAGTGTTTGAAGTTGGGAAATTTCTGGCCTTCGAATGAAAGGCGGCGGCTGGCCATGAATTAGGGTTTCGGAATTTAAATATTATTTTAATATTTAATCTAGAAAAATGTGCTTAAAAGGTGGATTTTTGGACTTTCTCCGATTTAGGTCTGCTTATTGTCGTTCTTAAGGTTTTGACACCTTCTAAACGCAATGGGACAGGTCCCGTGGCCCAATTCCGAAATATGTACGATTTTTATTTAAAATTCCATTAAAAATTAATTAATTAAATATTTACCGTACATTTAAATATGCCGGGGCCACATACGACCTCAGAAAATTCTAAAAAAAATATTTTTAGCTTTCTTATGACGATACGAATCCAACAAAATTATTTTCGTCGAATTCTGAGACTGTTCGAAAAATGTCTATTTTTAAGGCATTTAAATTTAGGGTGCGTTTTTTACAGGTCCCTATTAAGTTTCAAAATTAGGCTCACCCCCGGTCATAAACTTATTGTAAATTTAGTCCCTATTTTTTCAAAATTCATCAAAAAAATACAAAAAAAATATAAAAAAATCATGTAAATTCGTAATTAATTAAATCAAATAATCATGAAAAAAATCAGATAAAAAAAACATCAAAAACAACGTCAAAATCAAAAAGTACACAAAAACAACGAAATGCAGTAAAATGCATAAAAAGATGCATATAATTCAATTAGTTGCATACATACATGCATTTATTTCAATTCTGCGTCAAAACTGCAGTATAAATGCATGCATGTATGCATATATCACAAATACATGCATTTTTCCATGAATTTATTTAAAAACTGTATACATACGTGCAACTTTTCCACGTTTGCATAGGTTTTGACATATATGCACACATATATGCAGTTATACAGAAAAACTGCATACATGTATGCTGTTATTCATGGGGCGTGTGTAAACATATGCATGCGTACTCAAATAGTTGCATATATGTATGCAACTATTTGCTAAAGTTGCATACATATATGCAACTTTTTGTTTTTTCTTTCCGTGGACTTCTGGGATTATTTCCAGATTTTAGAAAAAAAAATTATGTCAAAGCGCATTTTTTTTTGCATCAAAATAGGAAGAAGGCGGAACAAAACATGGCAGGAGCGAATGGATTAAAAAAAAGCGGGCGGCAGCTAATTCTAGGGACCGGAAACGTATGGAAAGTTTATGGGGGATGTGGCGTGAATTAAGTTTGCTTTTAGGGATGTCTCCCTAATTTTCACTTAAATTTAACTGAAATAGTCAAAACACATTTTCCTTCGCCACGCTCACATATTAATTCGAAAAATTCTGAAAATTGAAACCTAGCAATAATTTGACATTCCGGATCCAACAAAAGTGGTTTCGTCGAAAACGGAGGTCGTTTGAAAAATGACTATTTTTAAGGCCAATATATTTACTATTAAAAATACATTTTTAAACAAATAATTTCCGAAACTCAAAATATATAAGTGTTTACTGTTTTTCAATGCAGAAACGGCATTCCGAACTCAATGGAAGTGGTTTCGAGTCGAAATTCCTTCATATGTGAAAAGTAGCCTTTTGGGCATATATAATATATATAAATTCTACAACGACCTTTCTAAAAATTGAATTGGCCATAACTTTTTATTTCCGCTATGAAATTTCAATTTTTCAGATTCGTTAGAAAGATATTTTTAAATAGATTCTAATATTTTTGGTTTCACTAAAATCCGTTAAATTTTGCATCCTGTACGGTCAGTCAAAGTTCGAGTTTGACTTTTCAAACTACTGCGTTATTTCTAATTCCATTTATATTTAAATTAAATTTATTCGTTCTCACTTCGATTAAAATAAATTCTAGCCATTATTATTAATAATAAATTATATTATAACCTCAAAATTCATTAAAATTTTCTAAAATAAATTTTTTAAATTGGTTCAGAATTTGCGGATTGTTACAGGACCGGCCCTGAAGATCCAAGGGTTCACTGCAGGGGATCCTAAGGCATTTGCTAGAGTGTCTTGAATCGGAGAGGAGCTTGCCCCTAGCCTCGACTCATGATGGAAACCCAATTTCCAATACGCCCTTGCGGTTTTGATTGTAGAACTAGTATGACGACATAGTAGGATGGGGTACTATGTCGTCTATGATTGATACATTATGATTGAAATTGCTTTTGTAATATATATACCCATAGATATACACACTAATACTAAATCCGCTTTACCGTATCAAGCATCTTTTGACCATTATAAGGTAAAACCCTATCCTCCGGTTTGCGTTGCATTGTGTGATGGGACTTGGGTCTTATAATGGTTTCATTTTTCTAAAAAGCATTGCATTGTTTAACGTCTTACCTTATTTTATGCACTGGCAATCCAATAGAGTAAACCCGTTCCGCGTTAGCGGTGTGGTCCTGTGATTAGCCTTATTACTAGATAGTTAAGTTAAGATTTCTCATACCAGTCTCATGACTGACCTATAGTTTGTTTCACTAGCAAACTCGGGTGCCCATATTTTCCATATGGGCAGTCGAGTAGCTTTTGCAGATATATTTACAGGATCCTGGTTTGCAGCTGAAGCGGTACTCGGAAAACTCTGTATCCGTGGTTCCTCTCAGTTGTATATTTGTATTATTTTTCCACTGCTATTTAAATGTAATTTAAAACTCTGATATTATTGTATTTCTATTGTGTAATAAGTATTCATACTCTGTGATTTTCTTGTACTCTGATGAAATTGTTATTATCAGCAATAAAATGCTCTTCAGTTTGTGTTCCGATGTGTATTGTTCTCAAAGCAATCTAGACTTTCCTTTACTGGGAAGTTTGGGTCGTTTCACAATTCCTCATCTACGCCAAGTAAATTGAAATCCTAAAGGCTTGATTTCAGTTAATGCAGTTTGAATTATAAATTTCTGGAACACTCTAATCTGCTGATAAGGAACAAATAATCCACCTCTTTGTCATTTGGAGATAACACATTCTTAAAGTCTCCCATCAAAAACCGTGCATTATCAATAAGACTGGATTCATTTACCAAATTTTGCCATAAAACTAGCCTTTCTGAAAAGTATTGCTTGCATAATCACTGAGAAAACCATTCCAAACTATCCTTGGTGTTAGCATTTACAGTCATATGTTGAGAATAAAATGATTCAAGTACCACATCCCAAACATTCAAATCCCAAATTTGTAGAATTCTACCAGTAGAAGCAGAAGAATTATTTGTTAAGGATCTCCAAGAACTAGGTAACAAAGAAGCAAACAAAACTAAATTGGCTATAAATAACTTGTTTCCACTAAACCAACAAGAGTTGATTTAGTATGATTCAGGAGAGTAAGCACATCCTTCATATGAGAAGTTGTGTTTATTCCCCTGACGTTCCAAGTTAACAGTGTCATTTAACTTATGTGGAGCTCCTTGTATTTCTTTTAGAAGGAACAATATAAGAAGAAGATGCCACTGTTTTGTCACCTTGCAAATTATTTGCATTCTTATCTACCATATTGGAAGCATTAACCTATTTACCTTTATCAATATATTCCACCTTATTCTCTTCTTCAACAGCATCTGCTACTATATTTAAATCATCTAGCAATACATTTTCAGGTAATTTAATGTTTAAAAAGTCAAGTTCATCAACTGATTCTGAAGTGTTCTGCCCTAGATCACTTTCAGAAGAGTGGCGCACTGGTTTATTAGAAACATTCTCTGTTCCTTGTTCTTCAGATAAATCATTTACCTCAGTTTGCACTTTAAGACGAATCCGACGAGGATCATTAGTAACCTCATGGAAGATATCATCATGACCAAACAAATTACAGTGAAGACATTTTGTAAGCACAAACTCATATTCCTCTAAGATATTGTTTCTAATGCCATTGTGAAATAAAATAGGGAATTCTGTTTTTAAATCAGTATGAGTATCATTAGAAATGAGTACTCTCGCATACTTTGTAAATCTTTTATCTGCAATATTCTCATCAAATAATAATGTTTTCGATAGGAAACTAGCAATCATTTGAATGGCATCTTTTGTCCAAAGCTCCGTAGGTAGATCAAGTAACCTAACCCAGATATGGACTTCATCACTCTGTTTTTACTAAAATCATACCCAGGATATTGTGCTTCTATCAGTGAAAGCCTGCCAAAATAAGAACGTGTAGAACTTTCTAACATGCGAGAGTAATCTGTAGTATTTTCGAACTGAACAACAAAGTTATAGCTGGGAGATACATGAATATTAAAAATACCAGATGGCTTCCAGACTCTCGAAATATATTCTTTGAGATTAATGGAGGATAATTTGAAATGGATTGGAATTAACGCAACTGTATTGATCCAAGCCTCTTCAGACGTATTGAATATTTTTAGGGATAATGACATATTCAGATGCTAGCTTCACATAGTTCAAACTCCGATCATAAAGAGCCTGTTTACGATTATTATTTCTGTCGATATTTGGATTTGGGTGCGGATTAGAGGTTTTTGATAAGGAGTGAAGTTTTTCTGATGAAGATGAAGGTTGAGAACGTGGAGGAATTCATTAGTTTGTTACAAGGGCAGAGGCTGCCATTAAAAGGAAAACCGTTAGAATTACAATTGTTATATATTGAGTTTATATATATGTGCTTACTATAGGCTTTTAAGCATTTCAAACATGGTCATTTTTATTTTTTTATAAAATTTTGTAAATGTCAAATAAGATCATAAAAACCCTTTTTTATAAATTCAGACAAGCTATGAAATTAAATACAAACCTTTGAAAATTCTCAGGTAGGCTACTAAAATATGTTACATTCTTACGTAAATGTCATTAGGCCTACTAGATATCTGCAATAACAAAAAACATTTGCAAAATTGAAACAATGGCACACATACCAGTATCGTATTAACACATTTATAAATTTAGGCCCAAAGTAAAAGGACAAACATATATATATTTACACACACATACATAAATATAAGCATCTAAGTCACTTATCCATAACAACATATATACAAATATCACATATCATATATATACATACATACATACATACATACATACATACATACATACATATATATATATAGGCAGCCTTATATGCAAACATGCATCAGAACTATTCTTAAAATCATTAGCCATTTCATATTAAATAACATCTCATAGATTTTAACTGAAACTGTTACTCATAAATTTAGGCATAAACACAAACATGTAACTGGCATGTTTCACATAATAGTATATAAATGTATATAGACAAATCAGATTTAAAATTTAAATCACAAACATGCATAATATCGCATACTGTGTAATTCATATATTCTGGTACATTGCATGCATAACGTTAAGAAACATATACACACACACACACACACACACACACACACATATATATATATATATATCTAGATCTCAACTTGAAGCATATAGTAGGGTCACAACTCACAAGCATACACACTTAATCTAGAATAAAGTCCAGGCTACAATCTGATTATAAAATTAACCCCAATGCCCAGATGTATATTATGTAAAAATATAAAGTCTGATTCATTTAGCATTACAAGATCTTATTCGTGCATGTCCAGGTGTGTCTAACATATATTCTAGATTTCAAAGGCTACCAAAATCCAGATATGCACAACATATTTATCCATAAGCATTTGTATGTATCATACTTTAGCCTATCAAAAGGTTGTAGCAATATCATTTTAATTCAATGGGTTATGGAACAATACATATATCAATACTGCAATTCTTAATCAAAACTAGTATCACTAGAAAATTAAACCACCAACCAGATTATGATTTATGTATAAATACCAGTCACATATCATATAATCAGAGGTGTCAACCTAGTTAAGCTATAGCTCTCAAGTGGTATTTCAATCAAGTCTTTAGCAATTATAAATTTGAAAGAAGTGTTAACTAATACAAACATTTGACAGTAACAGGGTGGATGTGATACATGTATGATAAACTAATGTTCAACACGGTATGACTTGCATGTTCACAATATTAATCATAATGTTCAACAATTTGCAATGATTAAAAATCATCCAGACGTGAATTTGAACATTAGTTATCAAGTACATATATTCACACTTCAAAATGTTATAGAAATGAGATGTTAATAGGAACTTAACATTCAATCACCTTAAATAAATGATCCAAACATATTTATAGACATAAATATGTTTAAACAATCAAACATCTTTGATTTTAATTATAACGTCCCGCATTTTTATCGGTTCATATTTGAATATTTAAATCAGTTTAAATATTGAATTCATAATATTAGTGGATTTATATAAACGAAGTTAAACGTATAAAAATATATATTAAATATAATTGAGCCCGTAATGTCGCGGCAGTTCGTAATTTAACATTCTGAACTTCAACTAAGTGTACAAGACCCGTTATAAATCGGATTTCTTCAAAATAAGAAATGTTGGAATCTGTTGAACTGTATTTTTCTAATAGAAGTGAAAAACCAAGATTTCGTGTCATAGATTGTGAGTTATGTCCAAATCAAAATTCAAAATAGTCGTTATAGAATCGTTTATCGACTGTAACGGTTTATTTGATATAACTAGATATCAGTTTCGAATTTAGACAGGATTCTTTTAAGATGTAGTGATAATTTAATTTTTAGAATTTTACTGTAATTTTTAATTAATTAAATACACAACTTTTTATTGGAAGTATTTTGCACCCTGTCTCAGTATTTCGGGGTTTCACAATATAAGTTAAACTACCGATATTATTATATTTTTGGGATCGTGACACCTCGCTGGACATGACTGTGTTCTTATTTCTGTCCCTAGTGGTTCGAACATGAATAGAGTTCTATGTAACGGGGTATGCGAAAACATTATTACTCCAGCTAAATATCAGGGACCATTGGCATGAATAGTGTGTCCTCCTTTTGATGTGTTAAAGCTAAGCAATTCATGTTAACAACAAGAATAAACAAAAAGGAAAATTTGGCATTGGAAAGCTTCTTATAAGTTTTATAATAATAACTCTCCTTTCAGCAAGCGTAATACAAAGAAGAACCAACTACTAAGCTTTACTGAGAACAGAAATGGTGACATAGTATATACCCTATTAAATGAGAAAAATGTATATGTATTCATTCCCTTTTCCAATAAGATAAAATATATGTCGGACCTTATCCTGTCTTGTCTAACATTTAAACCGGGCACATGTTATATAACACGTTGCTATACAAAGGCCGCAACAAGTACTATTCACTCCATGCTCCTCACGCAAGCAGACAGGGAAGACAGTGTGCTCAGCTATGATGCTATGAAGTGAATAATCTATGTAGACTTATGATGTTTTCAATACCGTAACACTGAAGTGTGTATATGTATATATATATTTATAATAAAATGAATTCTTTCCTAGTTAAGCTTCAAAGCATACATGTACAGTATAATGAGGGGAAAGCTCATACCTTGAAAATTCAACTTACCTCCTACCCTAAGGGAATCTCCAGTGGATTAAGGGCTGAATATTCAGGGACCTGAACATTCAGCCCTTAATTGGGCTGTAGGCGCCAGAACCCTGGCGCCTACAAAGTAGGCGCCAGAACCACTGGCGCCTACATAACCCCATTTCCGCCATTGTTGTTCATTTCATTCCTTTCAAGCTTCGTTTTTAATTTGTTTTTAATAGGAAATTGAGTCAAAATGCCGCCGCGAAGCATTAAAGTTGGAAGGAGAGTTGCTCCGAGGCTGTCAGACAAGCAAATGGGTCCAGTGCACACACCTCCGGCCCCTGGTGTAACAGCTGATGAGCTTCGTGTCCTTCATGATCTTCCATAGGGCTACGAGCACAGAGCTGATACTGATTTGTCCACGATACAGGTATAATTTAAACGTTTATGATTTCTATTATTACGCGAGCTATATCTTCGTATGAGTTCAATTGGTGTTATTGAGTTGAAAAACATTGCTTAATCCTACATATATAGGACAAGTACGTTCATTGTAGAGGCAGTTGGCCGAAATGCATCACATTTTATGACGGCCTTCCCACTCCTATTAAGGATAGGCTGCAGCTTAGTCCATTTGGTCAGTTTCTATCTATTAGACCTATTAAGTCATTCGACAGACCCTTGGTACATGCACTGTGTGAGCGATGGTAGCCGACCACACATACTTTCCATTTTTCTAACTTTGAGCTTGGTATCACTCCTGTCGATTTGTTTATGCTGACTGGTATAGAGATTGGTCATCTTGATCGCAGACCGGTTCCCTTTGATGAGTTATATGAGTCATCTAACGTGTTTTCCGTGTTCTTACCTCATTTTGATGCTGCCAGAGTTAGTAGTGGTGCGGTTTCGTTGACTTACCTGCAGTAGTACATCACTTATTATTCAAAGCGACCGGAGATTATAGATGGGGTGACTAGGGCATTTTTACTGTACTTGTTTGGTTCGACATTTTTTTCAAACCACAAAAGTACCGTTTGCTTGGGTTATCTAGCTGGGATAACTATGTTGGATCGGCTTGATACGATAGATTGGGGCACAGCTATACTAGGTGCACTGTACACCGCTTTAGATTCATTTGTGTTGGGTGACGTCAGAGAGATGCAGACCTTTTGGTACATCTTACCCATTTGGTATTACGAGTTCACGGCTAACATGCATCCACACATGGTAGAGATGGCTGCTCAGGTAGATGAGCAGTTCTTTCCGCGGATGAGACGGTGGGAGCGCATTCATTACATACCTTATGCTCCACCGGGTGTACGTCACGATTTAATGGAGTCTAGAGCACAGCTTGACATGCAGAGTCGGGGCAATCTCATTCGCACTCCTTGGGCATCACATTTGGATCATTTGATAGAGGCTGGTGTTATGGTCGACGGCCACCCGATGCGGATTGCGTATACACTCTCTACTCGTAGGGTGGCTTTACACACAGCGACATATATCCCTATTTGGTATTTGGGTGAGAGGTGTGCATACCAGATCAACCACGATTCACGTATACCGGGAGATCCCCTATCTTACGAGGACATGTTTGGTAGAAGTAGGTTGATTGGGGTGTAGTACATACAGGCCCTACGGGAGGCTGGTTGGGTTGACATTGGTCCATTCTTCATTGCTGGAAATTACGATTCTTATTGGGCTAGAGTCGCTCCACGTAGACTTAGATGTCCTGATTATGCCCAGGGGGTTAACTCCGATCATTTGGGACCTCATTTGGTATTCGATAGAGTTCAGGTACCCCAGGTTTCATTTGAACCTATTCCGTCCCAGTTTTCACAGCCTCCCATGCAGATAGAGCTGGATTGTAGTTTCAGAGCGTACGATATTACGGGTACCATTGTTGAGTAGTCCGTAGTGTTTCCAAACAACCTACCTGGCGTACCCTCCGCCGGCTTATACCCTCCATATCAGGATTCTTTAACACATTTGTCTATTTATGTACAGTTCTTTTTTATGGTACTTTACGTAACGCACATCACATGTCTTTGTAGTACGCACATTGGTTGGACTAGTCAAGATCCACCCTTGCCGGTTATCGTGATATGACTCTTGCACACACGCACACCATGCATGATATGTACCTTAGTCATACACGGATGTTGGAGTCTCAGATTGATCAGTTATCAGCCAGACTTGTTGTGTATGAGCCATTTTCAGATGTTGGGACCAGTCGATCTAGGACTAGAGACATCGGTGATGTCATTGGTCTCGATGACTTCACCAGCCATGCTGCCGATGAGTATGACGCTGCTGCTCAGGACCACGATGTTGATGACGATGATGTTGATGAGTCTGATGAGGATGACGACGTAGCTGAGGATGTTGACGATCAGGACGGAGATGATGATGGGCGCGACGATGATGGAGGCATTCCTGTGTAGTGCTATTGATGTATTATTAGCAGACTATTGTATTTTGTCTTTTCTGCACTTTTGTGGTTTATTTGTATTATTAAGGGGACTGTTGTGTTATGACTTCATACTAGCATACTGTTGTATTCCTATGTAGTGGTACTGATGTATTATTAACGTTCTGTTGTAATATGTCTTCTCTGCACTATGGTATTCCATTTGTGGTTTATATGTATTTGTGGTTTATATGTATTATTAACGTACTGTTGTATTCCTATGTAGTGGTACTGATGTAATTTCAACGTACCGGTGTATTATTATGATTGTTGTTGTTGTTGTTGTAGTTCAGTACGATTGTTGTTGTGGTTTGTATAATTATTGTTGTTGTGCGTATGGTTATTGTTCTTGTGCTTGTTCTTTTAGTTTGTTTAATTGTAGTTTGTACGATTTTTATTCTCTGGCTTTGCTTCATTAAAGGTCGACAAGTCCCCTAGTTTCTGGCTTTGCTTTATTAAAGCAGTGGTCAAGTCATCTTTAATCTGTACGAGTTGTCAAGTCATGTTGTTTCTATCAATTGGAAAACCTATAACACATTACCCTAGTGGTGCATTCAACCCAACGTACAACATACAACTACGATAAAGAATACAAGATACGGGGTACAAGATACAAGAAACTTACAACGTACAGCATAGTACATCATTACAGACAAATATGTGTGTTTTATTACCCTTGTTTCAATTTGTATTTCAGCATCTTTGTTCAATTATGTGTGTTTGCATTGAAGTATATTAGCTTTGTCGTACGTAATTCGTTGAATTATTTTTAATTATTCGATACATGCACACACACTGCGTTAAAGAAAACAAGTTACCATTGGTTAATTCAAACTAGAAAACAATACATAGATGAAAACAATTAAGGCAGTACAACACTACATAATAAAACTACATACGCCTAGATCCAGCATGACTATCAACAATACACTGTTTATAATCCATCAAGTACTGTGTCGTTAGTGGTTCCATTCTGGTTACATCCATTTGCATTACTAAAGTCTCTTCCCGATGCAGCTCAATCTCAAACCTACCACGTTCAATCTTAGCTAACTGTTTTAAAACCTCAAGTTTTTCAGCACTATGTTTTTGACGTTCTTCATTTTCTCTGGCATGCTTCTCCTGCATCTGCTCCCACCGAGAATCAAATTGGGTTTGAACAGCATTTTTCTTCTTTGCAGCACGCTGGCCCATAGGTCTTGCATCTTCATCAAATTCAGGAGTTGCATCTTCACTGGTATTAGAATCTCTCTGCGAAGATTCTCCTGGACTTGACGTATAGGAATTTCGGCATGCTTTTTTCTTTGTTTTTGCCTTCGTCTGAACATCTCTTAAGCTCTTCGCGTTGCTAGAACTCCATTTCGGATGACTAACGAGCAATTCATAGCAATTACCGAACTGGTAGTAATGGTGTTTTTTCACACCATTTTCTCTAGGAAATAATTTCAAGAATTGGTCATTCACCATTCGTTTCTACAAACAATAAAACAATGAATAATGGTATTATTTCGTGGTAGGTAAAATAAATTATCGACAAGCGAATAAGAGAGTTAAAAATTATTACCAATTCAGCTTCTCCACCCATTCCGCTAGGGTTTGCGGTTCTAATTTTGTGAACTTGAGACTTAAAGAATTGGGTTTGTCGATTAATCTTCCCAAATCGATCGGAAAGTGCAGACATAAATCTAGTCCTTTCTACGTGCTTTTTGTTGTAAGCAGACATAACTTTTGACCAGAACGCTTCCCCACTTTGATCATTTCCCTTGACCGAATTGTTTGAAAAGTGGCAGTACATTAAACAGAGATCTTTATCTTCATCGTTGGTCCACGGCGCAGAAGAATGAAATGATTGTGTTGGAGCTGAAGGAGGGGTAAGATCTTCGGTTGGTTGAGAATTGAAATCCCAACTACTCGAATTCATCGCTTCGTTATTGAATTGGAACGGATATGACATTGTTTACTGGTAGATAAAGAGTACAGTGGATTTGAATGAAGAAGTTTTTGTGTTTTACAATGAGCCACTCATACCAATATATATAGAAAAATCAAAAATATGACCGTTTACGGCCGTTGAAACTTCTATACGACCGTTTATAGCTGTTGTTGGTTCAAATATTTGACCATTTATAGCCGTTTGAAGAGAGAAAAAGGTAGAGGAGGGGTTAAAGGGAGAGCACGTGGAAGGAGGAGGGGGATCCATCCTGGCGCCTACTTATTAGGCGCCAGAACCTGGCGCCTAATAAGTAGGCGTCAGGATGGCCTTCAGGATCCTGAAGATTAGGCTGAATATTCAGCCGTAACCCTTCCACTGAAGAGAAAAGTCTGAATATTTATCCCTTAATTCATACGACTGGAGATGCCCTAACTACTCGAAGACAAATTCAAACAAAACATATATAAATATAAATAGTTGTGTCCTATCTACCACCTATTGCTTTCCATTGAAGAAAAACAAACCATACTTGGAGCCATACCCTCAGGTTAGCCCTCCTGTACACTCCTAGCAACGAAGTAACTTCAAATCTATAAATACACAGACCTCCTTAGCAACGAAGTACTATAAATACTCAGACCATCAATCTTCTTGGCTTCAGAAAATTAAAACCGCGAGCTTATAACCTCAGTTCAAACTTTCAAAATTTCTGTAAAATAAAATACATTTCTCTTTTATTTTCTTCTTAGTTTTTATATATATATAAATAGACTCGAAACGAGAATCTCTTCACCCGTATGATATCTTTGTGGGGTTCGATCCATACTAATGTCGCACATATTGATAGTGGGATGGAAAGTAGTTCAGAGTTTGATGAACTGGAAGTAATGACGAGTTGGTTCATAGCTCATATAAGAAGCGGCAGCAAATTTTTGTAAATAAAGAAAGCAAATGAAAATGTTGGGACAAGGAAGGATGATGTGCGGATAAGTTACAGGGTTTGGTTACTGGAACGTGCGTTCCATTTTGGAAGGAGTTTAACGAGAAACGCAAGATGAAGAAAAGAGAGTGCTGGGTATAAAAGGTGTGCTGGATATAAGTAAAGAGAGTGCTGGTTAATATGCAAGATGAAGGAGTTAAGAAGTTGAGGAAAATATGGTAAGAAGAGACTGTGTTGGTGTGGAAATTGATGAGATAACGCTGATTTTGGTGTGTACATGAACATGCTGAGAAGAAAATACGGTCCAGGGTGGTTAGTGCGTAGGAGAATTCAAATGGTGGGTTTGCAGTTTACTCAGCAGGAAGATGATGCGAGTTTCCTTGTTTTGTAGCTAACATTTTGTGAGGAGAGGTGAGAGGCGTTTGTAGTGGTTTTGGTTTCAGGGGCGTTGAGGATGGTTCTGTCGTGATGCATGAAGGAAAAGCAAGGATGAATGCACAGGAGCAGCATGCGTGCATGGGGGAAATATATCGGTGTGTTAAAGGAGATGCATGGGGTTATTCACAGTAGGCGACAAAATGGTGCCAGCTGGGTATTGGTCGCGGGAAGAAAGGGATAGGAGAAGAAGTAGAACTGTAGCTATGGGGTTTAATCGGTTAGCGGACTTAAAGGCTTTTGGGTTTTCAACGAAGAAAAAAAGAAGAAGAAGTGGGTTTTAAAAAGGCGGCCTGTTGTATCATTGCTAAAGCAAAGTAAAAGAAGCTAACTGTGATGCGGACAAGTTTAAAATCTAATGGGCCGACGTAAATTCAGTAGCAAGGCCCAGAAGAATAAAAATAAAAATATAGAGGGCGTAGATTATATAACCTGAAAAGAAGAAAAGGAGATCAGTATTTCACCAATGATTTACGGAAGAGAGCTGAATGACGTAACAGTGGGGAGGTGTGCGAGCTCGCATTCGTTGGAATATAGATGAAGTACGCAGTCCGACTTGAAGCGAGGCGCAGTTATGAAATTGGAGAATGGGCCGATGAAAGTAAAAGAGAAAAGTCCAAACAAATGTAAAAGAGAATAAAGGCTGTTTTATTCCAAATGAATGGTAATGAGGTTGCAGTAAGAGTGTTTGGATCTGGCGGGTTTATAATATGTGGAAGAAGAAGTTTTGATGTTCTGAAGCGAAGTAGTAGCGTGAAGTGTTCGTGTCTTGAGCAAGCCAGCTGATGTTTCAGCGTGAACGATGGAAGTATCGAACGCTGGTTTAATCGACGGACGCAAATCATTATTTAACGGTTAACTCACAAAAAGGTGAGTAAATTCACTAACTCTGATCTATTTTAAAATATTATAATTATATTTTAATGTTGTTTGAATGCTATGTGATGGTCGATTAGGTAGATTACCATTAAATTGGTTGAATATTACATATCATTGCATATGTACCCATCATCGGTTGGATACTGATTCCATTGATTATAATATCCCCTAGTATGGAATCAGTGTTAATTGTTTGACTAACATCTGTGGATGCGGAAACCGGTTGGTGGAATCCGACCGGATCCCTCGATATCTATATGTACTGTTTGTTTCATATATGCACTGTTTGAACTATGTTGAATGAAAATTCAACGTTATGTTGATTTAATAAATAGACGGTATCGATTAAGAAAATAGCAACAGTCGACCATAAAACCACTTTTGTTAAGAAGTTGATTGTCCGTCAGGCAAACCAGTGAAGATAATTATAAAAATTATATTTTTATAATTAAAGCGAAGTTTTTAAATAGAAGTTCTAAACGATTATTTAAATAAGTATGAAGCTGTAATTATCCGAAAAGTACATAATTTGGATAATTATTTTAAGGCAAACGGTTAAGAAATATTATTAGATTAATTATATTAATCTAATAAAGTAAAGTAATTAGAATCAGTTAACGAATTTACTGATGGTTTGAAATTGATTAAATCAACCGTTTATTGGAAATTGATGATTTGATTAATTGGTCTTCAATTAATCTAATTAAAATGTTTAGAAATAAATTAATCAAAATTAATAAGATTTAATTTCCTTTTTAATTAAAGAAGTTAAAATAGTTACTGAACTAGTATAATTAGTATTGTTTATGAAGTAAACTGTTTTACTTCAGCAAATGATCAATTTAATCACTATTTGATTAAAGAAATTGTTCTTAAATGGAATTAATTTAAGATAATATTGAGTTTGTATGAGATGTTTACCTGAATTAGATGAAATGATTCGAATGGAAAGTAAAAATGTCAGAAGACAAAGAGCACTAATGATTTTTGATAAAAGAAGTTATAAATGTAATTGTATAAGTAAGATGAAGCAAAGAATTAATATTTAGTATAAATAGTTATGAACAACCGAGTTTCAAAATAAGGATATGGGGTTATAAAACCACAGTTTAAATTAAACAAGAAAATATGTTCCGATAGATATTATAAGTAATAAGCGATTAGAGTTACAGACTTATATCTGTTCTAAGATAAAAACGTTGTCGATCAAGGTCTGAGAGGTAAATAAAATACCCCAACTTGAACGGCTTCACTATTGTCGAGGAATAGTATCAGTTTGTAAGGGAAAAGAGATGTCAAGATTAATTATATAGGGATATAGCAGCGTATAGCAAGTTTTCGAACTATAACGATAAAATAACGTTGTTGACTAGGCTTAAGCGTGACTGTTATGTCGAGATTAGTTATAAAGGAGAATATTATAGCGTATGACAAGTTTTGAACTGTAACGATAAATTAACACTGTTAACCAGACTTAAGCATGATTTTTTATATATAGCAGCACTTCCTAGGGAATGGAAACAGTTTGGTTTGAAACCCACTTAGTCTAAAGTAATAAGTAACGATGTTGGTTCAAAGAAATATGAGAATGAGTTAGAAAGAGAATTAGAATATCGTTTCAGAAAACGATAACATCATTTCGATGTTTGGGATACGATTAGAACTAAGTCACACTATTAGGAACTGGAACCATAATTCGACGATGTCGAATGAATTATTTTTAGGAATTATAATCCGATAGGATAGTTAATATTTAGTTTAAACCAACGAATTATAATAGGATATGAAATCAATATTTAGTTATAAACTAGATATTGATTCAACAAGAAGTTGACTTAGAAATAGAGTTTATAAAGTGGAATGCGAATATAAATCATGAAGGAGATTTCGGTAAACAAGATAACGGTATTTATTACTCGAATAATGAATTGTTTGATAAAGGTGTTCATATTTCTATAATAGAAATGATATTCACATTTTAAAGTGAATAATATTTTAAACTGAACGCTTGGCAGATTAAAATGTTTAAATGAAATTGGAAATATTTTTCCAATATAGTTAGGATATATTATCCAAGTGTAGAAGATAAAGAACGTGAAAAGAATGGAAATGTTTCAAACGTTAATAAGTATATTTTCTGGAACATAAGAGAATAAGAGTTTATAATAACTGGAAATGTTTTCCTAGAAGTGTGAAAGGGCTAAAACAGGATTTGAGAAATATCTAATAAGATATGGGAATTTGAATAATAAAAATGAATGTTAAATAAAAATGGCCGTGATGGTGTGATGTTTACATTTGAATGAATGTTGTGTTTACTTCGATAGTTAAATAACGGACTATCGAAGTGTTTTGACCATCGTTGTCAATATGGAGAGACCAGTTGGATATATTTTACGAAAACCACTCCGTATAGGCATAAGCGCTGCGAATTAGATTATCCTGAAGACAATTGAAGACGGAGTAAACCGCGAGGGTCGTCTTGTTCCAGAATGGTTCTTTATGTTTGTCCAGTCCCAGGACAACTTGTATGGACGAGTGTCTGACAGAGTATACCTAACAAATCACATATTGTTGATCTCTTAAAGGTATTACGTCTGGTGGCGGAGGGATTCATTCCTCTTAGCCTTTTATACCCGTGATATTTTTGGAAATCGATTAGTGAATTGACGGGTTTTACGATGTGGCATTCAAAGTGAATGGTGATCAGATGTCCTGAAGATAGACGTAGGCTCTTGCCTCACAACCAGGAAGTAACAAAAGTTGGGCCAGACAGCATGGCTAGTTGGGTCATCCCTAAGCAGGGTGTATTGTCACTGATCTAGAGAAAATTCATATTTGTTCTTTTTTTTCGATTCTGTGTCTTCAGATAACGGTTGGATGGCCAACAACCGTGGGTGGCAATATATTCGATACACTCAAGCTAAATGAGTGGTCGGTCATGTGTGGCCGGGTTGCAAGACGTTCTTGTTGAACCCAGGTGTGTTCCCTCTAAGGAACACTGATCGGAAGGTGCTCCCAAACCTTGTCTGCTGGAATCCAATCTCTAATAAGCGCCCTGCAGTTTTTGATTTTATACTATATATATGTGAACCGTGAGATGCAAGCGTTCTGCTATTTGGTTATTTACTTGATTAGACATTATCATAATATCACTGGAGTTTGATATCAAAATATTTTGGGTTATAGTAAGGTAAAAACCGTCCATATTTATGTGTGGGCTGGTCTTACTATTATCTTTTGCTTCAAAAGGATTTTCGAAGTTAAACAGTATGGTTGGAATTTACTCACATCAGTCCCATGACTGACCCTGAGTTTATTTTGTTTGTGTTTTTCCTAAACTCTTGGGTGCCCAAATTTATACAGGCAGTCAAGTGTTTAGGCTTTTACAGATACACTTGGAGGAGCTGGAAGTAGAAGGCTTCACCACTAGTTATGTAGAAATTATTTCCGCTATGATGTATATACAAATTCAGATTTGTATTTCAAAGTTATGTTATATAATACATTTTATTTATTTCACTGTGAGTTTCGTGTTACTCTGATTCTATTCAGTTGTGTTCTTCTTCTTCTATTCTATTAGTTCTATTGTAACGACCCGGGGAAAAACTCGACACTCGAGTTTTCGATAACAATACATAAACCCGTATTGCTTGCCAAAAACCCAAGTATCGAATCCCAGATTATTATTAGAATGAAATTAGAGGGTGAGAAAAGAAAGAAAGAATATTAGAATAGAAGAAAGAAGAAGAACATCACATCAGAATCTCACAGCGGAACGAATAAAATATAATATAACAAATCTTTTTAAAAGAACTATATATACATACCAATCATCAGAGTACACATATAGCTGTCACAGCGGAAATAACTTTATATAACCAGCGGCGAAGCCTCCTGCTTCAAGCTCCTGAAACTCCAAGCGAACCTAACCTGGAACATACTCGGTCTGACATGAACACATTTGAAGAAAGAAAAATACATCGGGTCAGTCTGGAATACTATCAGTGATAAATTCACATAACGCACAACTTGCTTAACTTTGGAAAATCCTTTCTGAAATCAAAGGATAATAGTAAGACCAGCCCACACATAAACACAGTCGGTTTTTACCTTACTATAACCCAAACGTTTTTGAAATCATAACTTATTCTGATATTATCATAGTGTCTAAATACAAATAAATAACAATCTAGCGGAACGCTTGCATCTCACGCTCCACATGTATAGTATACAATCAAAAACCGCGTGCGCTTATTGGAGATTGGATTCCAACTATGACAAGGTACGGGACCACCTTACGACTGTGTATCTCTAGAGGCGAATACACTGGGTTCAACAAGAACGTCTTGCAACCCGGCCCACATATGACCGACCACTCATTTCTCTTGAGTGTATCGTATGTATATCACCGATGGTTGGGATCAGCAACCGCTTCCCGAAAAGGGATAGCATCGAATATAGATTAAAGAAGCAAATGGAGTTTCTCTAGATAGGTGACCATACACCCTAATGGGAGCGACCCACATAGCCATGCTGCCTGCCCGATTTTTGTCATTTCCTGGTTGATGAGGCTTGAGACTAGGAATTATCTTTATAATATCTGGTCACCATTCACTTTGAATTCCACATCGTCAGATCTGCCAGATATCACTAATTGATGTCCACAAAAATATTTTGCGGTTAGCTAAGAGAAGGTGTACGGCCTTCTCCGCCATCAACAGAAATACGTTTGAAGAAATCAACTTACGTGACCCTTTTGGAAATACTCTGTCAGACACTCGTCCATATAAGTCATCCAGGAACAGGATGAACCGAAGGCACTCTCCTACTGCATCTCATATAGGAATCACCCCAAGGATCAGTAGCGAGAAATTCTTGCAATCCGTAGATTCCAACCACGACAGAACCACAACACATCTCTGGCTGTAGACCAGAGATTATTGGCAGTTCTTCCATTTACGAAACTCTACGGTCTTCAATGCTCCATCTCGATCATCTTCTAGTGTCTTCACGTATTTGTTGGTCGGAATGATTTTCGAATATAAATTAGATCCCGGTCTTTCCATACCAATCGTATTGGTCAGGTTTGATAGTCGGTGATTTAACTATCAAATAACAAATGTGTTCATAAAATGATCTTGCTGATTCGGTACTTGGCATGATTTGGCCTTTTTGAAATATATTTAATAAAATAGTTAATACTTCTAGATCTTCCAATAAATCCAAAAATATTATATTTATTCTTAATTAACTTTAACAAACTACTTTATACATTTCAGAGAATGTATATGTATATATACTTAACTTTCCATTTCAATTACCATTGGAATGTCATAATTGTAATGAACCAGTTTTTCTAACGTTTTAAAATATATGAAATTTATTTGAATTTATATTTATGAAATTTGATGTTTGGTTGAAATTTGAAGCTTAGTTTGTTTTATTATTTGTAAACTTTGATTTATTTTATTTGATAAGTTATAAACAAATTATTTTATTTGTTTTGGATTTTAAATTTTATTTAACTTGGGAATTTATTTTAATTTAATTTTAATTTGGTTTTAAAGATTTTGTTTTAAAATTCACTTATGTTGTATAAAAAAAGTAAGTGTACTAGTAATGTATTTGTATATATAGTACTAAATGGTAGAATATTTGCAGTAGATTATTGTTTAGATTAATTTGGTCCAATTGTTTTGCATGTCCTCTAACACTTGTATACATTTTGATCTGAGTTTTACGAGTGGCATCCCGTCTTTGAACATTCTTCCACGTGTTCTTTTATTTTTGATTTTTCTCCATGCGTGTCCCAGTACTTTAAACCTCCACCGCCTCTTTTCTTTTATTCACCGACTTCCATTCTTTTATGTTTATCTCGACTGAATCATTTTTCTCCCAAATCAACTAATTTTTCCTCAATTCAAATTTTAATGGCCATCACCATCGAAAAGATTGGCGCTTTCCTCTCTGTCAATCGATCCTCCCTTACAAGCACCAGCGCTACATCTTGACCACTGACCGAGACCGCAGCCTCCACTTCTTAACCAATCAAAGCCACACCTTTCGGTCCTACGCGTTCCGTGAAGCCACCGCTGCCACTTCGTCGAAGACCATGCTCTGTCTGCAATGCTGTTGTCCGCTCCCGCTTCGTTGACAAATGTAAGTTTCTTATAGATTAAACTATTCCCAAGTGGTTGACTTCAGTTTTCACTAAAAAGAAATTAGTTTGGGGCTGTTTACTTTTCTGTATTCTGGCATTTTGGTTGCTATGTTGATTTTTCTGGGTTATTGCACTCATTACACAGTTTTATCAGTGAGAACCTTATTGTTTACATCTGGATCCCTTTAGTGTTGCAATATTACATACATTGAGCATTTTAAAGTCCTGGTGTCACTACACCTTTATGATTTTGGTCACTCTTGCATGCATGTTGTCAAGATTGGGTCCATTTAGTTTGCTTCAACTTTGCATGTTATTAGAAACTAAAGTTTTTCACTACTGTCATTTTAAAAGGTCATCAAAGTGGTATCTTATAAACATATATTGCCCAACGTCTATTTATTGCACTCACTACAAAGTTTTATCAGTAAGAACCTTATTGTTTACATCTGGATCCCTTTAGTATTGCAATATTACATACATTGAGCATTTCAAAGTCATGTTGTCACTAAATCTTTATGGATTTGGTCACTCTTGCATGCATGTTGTCAAGATTAGGTCCATTTAGTTTTCTTCAACTTTGCATGTTATTAGAAACTAAAGTTTTTCACTGCTGTCATTTTAAAAGGTCATCAAAGTGGTATCTTATAAACATATACTGCCCAACGTCTATTTATTCTGTTAACCAGAATGTATATGTTGCTCATGACCATTATTTTCCCAATCTAAATGTTTTCCCCATCTCTGAAGCTGCGTATGCATGTATGTTCATTTTGCTGGGTACTAATCTAAATGCTTTGTCCTCTTTTTTAAACCTGCATCCTTTGGGAACAAAGTGCCAAATATAGATTTAAGTGCAAGTGTTTTTTTACAGGATCCTGCGCATGGGTGCTGTTATTTAAATGAGTTGAATATTGGTGCTGCAGTTACTCATATTATACATGACATGCTATTACCACATCCTTACGCAAATGTACAAGTGTTTTGCTGTTATGCTAGTATACTATGCTACCTAGCTTTGTTCTGATTTCTTCACTAGGACAACATGCCTTGTCAGTATTACATTTTAGTGCCTGGCCTTTCCGGTATTGCACACCATTTGAACCGTTACTTTGCCTTGAGCCGAAGCCAAACCTATCCTTATAAATTCAATAACCATGTATACATTTGCATGACCACCATACTTCGTCAAGTAATCTCCTTTAGTTTTCACATAGGCAGTCTTGCTTAGTACATTCCATGATGTTCTATTTTGACAGTCCACTGTACGCTATGCTCGAATTATTTAAAATTTATTGGGTTTAAACTGATTATATTTAGCGTTTATCATAGTTCGCTAACTTGAAATAAGTTTAATCCTGACTCGGGTGTTTTGTGTATTTTGCATGGGGCACTCGGGTCAGGCCCTAAGTGTTTCAGGTTATGGATATCAGCTCGCAAAACAAGAGAGGACGTGAAGACGCATGCGCGCTAAGCTCGACGAAAGAAAAGTAAATTTGTCTAAAGAATTCATGTATATATTTTATTTTACCTTCCGTTGTACAAATGTTTATAAAACTCTGATATTTATATGAAATTTTATTCCGCTGCAAACATTGTATACTGTAATTCTATATTGGTTCTGTTTAAACCGTGTAAGCCAATAACAATCTGGCGTCTTGAACATTTCAAATTGGTTTAAATACCGATTTGAGATGGGCTAAATGCCAGGTCGTTACAATGTCGTATCAGAGCTTTGGTTGACAAAGTTTAGCTTATCGGGTTTAAAAACTCATTAGAGATAGGATATCGGTATCCTAGAATGAGTGGATTTGATACAAGAATTGCTGTAGAGAGAGCGTAATTGGAAAATATAAATTATTTTGGAAATTTATTAAATCATTTTGAGAAGTGTAATTATTTTTGAAATATAATTTACGATAAGGGTTTTAAGTATATTTTGACGTCAAAATTGGACTATCGAGTATGTACGAATTTTGAATATATGTCTGATCAACGTATATACGAAGTCCAATATATACTAGATAGATATAGAATCACATTCTAGTCTCTTGAAGATAATTCTGATGATGATTGCAACATCACCATAAATTTATTTTCGAGTTTCGAAAGTGGGATGACTGTATGGTTCTGATTAAAATGTCGAGAAAATACTTGAAACCGTCTAATAAGTGATTGGAATTGTTTGAAAACAAAATAAAATTAATAGAGACGTTTGAGCTAGAAAGGATAAGCGAAATAAATCAGAAAAGTATAAATTGAATTCGAAAGTGAATTAAGATAAATTGGACATCACCGAGACAAGATTAAATAATCCTAACAAAATGTTTCGGTAAAGTAATGCGAACATGAATAGATAGGTGGAACTAAAATAAAGTAATTGTTGTAGAATATAAACGACAGTTTCATTGTTCATAAGGTATAAATGGAAATTGGCAAATGAATTGAGATGGATAAGGAAGAATTTAAATGAAATTTGAGTAGGTAATAAATGTTCAAAATATAAAATTCGCCTCTTTGCAGGTGGTTACGTTACGCTTTCCTTGATTTGCCGTCATCTGTTACCTATCATTTTTCGATTTGAACCATTCGTACTTGAAATTCTTGAAATCGTCCAATCTTGATCCCATTCAAAATTCATCGTTGAGTGGTCATCGCTTGTCGAGATATATGAATGGAATTTTAGTAAATTAATAAAAATCTAGTTATTCCCTAATTGAACTTGAATCAGGATATGGAAATACTTGTGTAAGGACAAAAGGTGTTGAATACTGGAATGTTAACTTGTAATGAATGGGTGAATAAATATAAGAATGATGAACTATAAAATTGAAAATAAGAAGTGTAATTCGAATAAAGATAAGTTGTGGAATAAAATGAATTTAGTCGCAACGAAGGATATCGTTTTGACTAAAATTCGAGAATTTGATTCCGAAAATTTTTTATATTGTTTCTAAGGTTTTAGAAAAAAAGAGCTAGTAGTATATACTAGTATTTTCGAAAAATGTTTGAAGTAACTTTCTGAAGTGAAAAAATATACGAATGGAGAACCCCTTTTGTTGCTAGGAATTGATTTCAATGATAATTTTTATCATTGGAATTTATTTCTGAGTCTCAAAGTGGGGGAGACCACTTTGGTAGTTTTGTTCAAACAAAGTTTGATTTGTGAAACATGATTTGATATGTAAATATGAATGTATATGTTTAAAAAAAACTCGAAATTGAATCTCGAGTATGAGTTGAACGATATCCATCCTATTGTATTAGGATAATATAATATGTATACCTCGAATGAATATCTCAAAGAAAACTACTAAATCA
This sequence comes from Allium sativum, assembly GCA_030737875.1. Lineage (NCBI taxonomy): Eukaryota > Viridiplantae > Streptophyta > Magnoliopsida > Asparagales > Amaryllidaceae > Allium > Allium sativum. Next base: position 659,497,213 of record CM060924.1, read on the forward strand.
AAAATCTCCAATGAATTGAGTAGAAGTTCGATTTTCAATTTGTTGAATAAATTTGATTATTTTAAGAGAGATTTGAATTTTGCTTTATATTTTTATAAGCACAATGGAATTTGACAGAAAATTTGAATAGTCAATTCAATCTGGAATATAATTGAAATTGAGATTTGAGTTTTGAACTTGATTGGAATTGAAAATACAAATGGAAACTCGAGTATTGAGCTAATTTGAACCTTGGATCCGACTTAATTGTAGATGAATTGAATTTGTGGTTAAAGTGAGTTAATCTCGGAATTTGAAATCGATAATAGTTAAGAATTTTAATTTTGGATAAATTGATTCGGGTTGGATTCTTTTTGAAAGTAGTATTCCTTATAAAACCATTTTTTTTGAAATTACGGTATTAGACTTATTTCAATTATTTTGTTACAAGCCTACTTATCTTTGTTTCAAATAAAGTTTTCAAACTTACTTTTCCTAAACCTATTTATTTATTTCAAACCATTTGCAAATTTATATAATCATTTAACTTATTTTATCAAAGCTGTCTATTTGTTTAAAACTATTATCAGGTTAGTTATTTTACAAAACATCTAGATATTTTAAACCCATTTTAAAAATCTATCTATTTATTCAACTTAATTTTATATTAAGCTATTATTTTTCTAAAATTACTTTTATGTAACCTAGTTATTTTAATAAAAATATATGTCCAATTCAAACAAATTAAGATCCAAAATGATTGAATATAAGGACTCAATTGAATATCAATAGTTTAATGTGAAATCCAAATTGAATATGAATGTTGATAACGAATCAATTTGTGAATGCGAACTTAAATTTCGAAATGATATTGATTATTGGAATCGTTTTGAAATTAATTAAATTTGATCTTGAAAGGAAATTTTTGAAGATTATCGATATATGAACATTTTGATATGAAATTTGAAACTTGTATATATAAATTATATAAGTATGAGATTCGAAATCATTGATTTGGAATATAATGATGTGGAACTGGTAATCTTATATAATGAATCTTAAAGTCCTTGATTTAGTGAATTTGAAAAGGCTTGAAGCATTTGAATAAGACCATTGATTTCAAAGAGATGGAAACCATAAATTGTAGGTTTGGAAGTTGAAAATTTTATTTGAACGAAATGATTTTCCAACTATTTGGGACATGATGAATAGTTCATAAACTGATTTATGAATAAGAAATTTCTACGACTTAAATCCCGATATTTGAAGTGTTTGAGAGACAACAATATTATGATTGAAAGTATTTGCGAATTATTGTTGCGAAATGATTTATGATTTCGGGATATGAAACGATTTGATATGTTTCATGGATGTGGGTGACCTGTGACTAAACGAAGGGGGTGTGTGACTTAGGGTGAGCAACCTAGGCATATATGTTGTCCGAGTCTGGATGAAAACCGAGAGTTATATGTGCTCCGCGAGGTTGTGCCGGGGGGTCCGTGTCTGGACGAAAACCATGATGTACACTTCACTTGAGATCCCTCGATGATGGTATTTGGGAAGAGCAACCTAGGCATATACGGTATCCGTGTCTGGATGAAAACTGAGTTATATGTGCTCCGCGATGTTGTGCTTTGGGGTCCGTGTATGGACAAAAACCGTGAGGTACACTTCGCTTGAGAACCCTTGACGATGGTTTGCTTTAGGTGTCTGGAGCAGCCTTAACTATCTATATTATTGCGCGCGATAGGCGATCCCTATGCCTTGTCATGGGAAAAACTTCTCGAGGAAATGAAACAGAAATTAAAGACTTTAAGTATTTTCACTGGGAGTTGAAACAAGTATATATTTAGTACTTTGGGATTTTTAGACATGCGTCGGTACAACGTATGGCTAAATTTTTTCAAGAACAGAGGTAAGCTTGTTAGACTTTGAGTTATCAAGTATTTTCTAACTTTAAATAACAGATTGATATTCTGAAATTAAAACTTATATAAATTAAACAAATAAACTAAGAAGAGAATTTTAAAGCTTTTGCAAGTTCACGATTTTGAAATATAACAAAATACCCTTTTCCTTACTTCGTTCTTTCAAATAAAATTATTTCTTATACAAGAATTGCAATTTTAAATTTAAGTTTTGTTATAAATAAATTGGAATTTTAATAATAAAGAAGAATTTTGATTTTAAAATAAATTTTGGAAGGTTTAATAAACAAATTTGATAGTAAATGAGTAGCGAAAAATTTATATAATCGTAATAACGTGAAATGAGGCGATTCACTAATAAATGCAACTTTGAATGAAAAATAATAATATGAATGATAGATTTAACCAATATGAGTGAATTTAAATGAGATCAACTCAGATGAAAAATTGGATTCAAATGGTAAATGGATGTGATAAGACGATGTAAGAAAATATGAATTTGATGAATGTGAATTAAGCGACTAAGTAAATAAAAATTTATAAATTGGTAACTGGAAATGCACTGAATGAATAAGTTTCAACTTGATTGATAAAATTACGAGTAGAGTATATTTAAAAAAATGTTGGAAGTGTATGTAAGTTAACTAAATAAATGAATGCAATTGATAGAATGAAGTTGCATCGACAATAATGAAGCACCGACAACTAAATAGAAGAATAAAAATTATGTATAGGTAGTAGATCCATGATAAGTAAATTTAAGGGGAATGAATGGACAAATAAATGATTTATAGGTTATCAATTGATGAATTCAAAAGGTAAGTGAATGAATTTATCGGCAAGTAAATATGAAATCTGGTTATCACAAAAGAATTTAACATGAATAACATAAATGACAAGCATATATGGAATATAAGAATAATAATTGCTTTTATATTGATTTGTATGTAAAATATAAATGTGCTCTTGAATTTTTGCAACATGTACATGAAAGTTTACATCTCACGCTCACTTGGTTCTTGTTCATGCTTTATATATTTACTTTGTACCCTTGAATCTGATGTTTTTAAGTGTTTTAGTAGGATGTCATGACGTGCGCTTCGCATGAGAGGTCGCTTTTGCGCTAAATTGTAAACATTAAGCAAACGTGCTTATAAACGCTAATATAAGGTATGTATATCGATTTAGTATCGTATTTGGGTTTTTGTTTTGTTTCCCCTGGTTCAAGGATGTCTCATCTTATAGATGAGATTGATATTTTGTGTTTTTGTTGTTTTTGAGTACGGGAAAATTTCCCGATCGAACCGTGCAAAGGAGATGCTGCCGTAAATTTTCCGTAAATCCGGGCGTTAGAAAATTTTCCAAATCCTAAAATTATATGACTCATATTTTTGTTCTAATAAGTTGTAATAAAGAAAAAGTTAAATAATTTTTTTTTTGAGTAAAAACGAATATTTTGAAAATATAAGTATCCCTTCGTTGTTGACGCTTTTAGTTTTCCCTTGACCTATCGTCGCCTTTCGCTCATTATTCGATCTATTCGTGCTTGAGTTGTGAACTATTCAGTTTGAATTCTTGAATCATTCCTTTGCCTTACATCGGTCAAGCTAAGGGAAAGTTGTGCTAATGATCTGAAATTATTTATGTAAATTCGATACGACTTGAAATTGAAATGGTTGATAAAGTGAACTTTTTTTTATATAGGAAGTTTAACGACTTAAATCTCGAGTTTTTGAAAACGATAATGATACCATGCTTCGATTTTCAAACTTTAAAATTCTATTGCTTTTTTTGATAGATATTTTATTTATATATGTATAGTTTAACTTCTTCTTCTTTTCGAGGAAAAAAAGCCTTAAGGGGGGGAGATTGTAACGAACCAGTTTTTCTAACGTTTTAAAATATATGAAATTTATTTGAATTTATATTTATGAAATTTGATGTTCGGTTGAAATTTGAAGCTTAGTTTGTTTTATTATTTGTAAACTTTGATTTATTTTATTTGATAAGTTATAAACAAATTATTTTATTTGTTTTGGATTTTGAATTTTATTTAACTTGGGAATTTATTTTAATTTGATTTTTATTTGGTTTTAAAGATTTTGTTTTAAAATTCACTTATGTTGTATAAAAAAAGAGTAAGTGTACTAGTAATGTATTTGTATATATAGTACTAAATGGTAGAATATTTGCAGTAGATTATTGTTTAGATTAATTTGGTCCAATTGTTTTGCATGTCCTCTAACACTTGTATACATTTTGATCTGAGTTTTACGAGTGGCATCCCGTCTTTGAACTTTCTTCCACACGTTCTTTTATTTCTGATTTTTCTCCATGCGTGTCCCTGTCCTTTAAACCTCCACCGCCTCTTTTCTTTTATTCACCGACTTCCATTCTTTTTTGTTTATCTCGGCTGAATCATTTTTCTCCCAAATCAACTAATTTTTCCTCAATTCAAATTTTAATGGCCATCACCATCGAAAAGATTGGCTCTTTCCTCTCTGTCAATCGATCCTCCCTCGCAAGCACCAGCGCTGCATCTTGACCGCCGACCGAGACCGCAGCCCCCACTTCTTAACCAATGTTAGGTCGTATCTCTTCCCAGTCAAAGCCACGCCTTTCTGTCCTACGCGTTCCGTGAAGCCACCGCTGCCACTTCGTCGAAGACCATGCTCTGTCTGCACCGCTGTTGCCCGCTCCCGCTTCATTGACAAATGTAAATTTCTTATAGATTAAACTGTTCCCAAGTGGTTGACTTCAGTTTTCACTATATAGAAATTAGTTTGGGGCTGTTTACTTTTCTGTATTCTGGCATTTTGGTTGCTGTGTTGATTTTTCTGGGTTATTGCACTCTCTACACAGTTTTATCAGTGAGAACCTTATTGTTTACATCTGGATCCCTTTAGTGTTGCAATATTACATACATTGAGCATTTTAAAGTCCTGGTGTCACTACATCTTTATGGCTTTGGTCACTCTTGCATGCATGTTTTCAAGATTGGGTCCATTTAGTTTGCTTCGACTTTGCATGTTATTAGAAACTAAAGTTTTTCACTGCTATCATTTTAAAAGGTCATCAAAGTGGTATCTTATAAACATATACTGCCCAACCTCTATTTATTGCACTCACTACACAGTTTTATCTGTGAGAACCTTATTGTTTACATCTGGATCCCTTTAGTGTTGCAATATTACATACATTGAGCATTTTAAAATCCTGTTGTCAATACATCTTTATGGCTTTGGTCACTCTTGCATGCATGTTGTCAAGATTGGGTCCATTTAGTTTGCTTCAACTTTGCATGTTATTAGAAACTAAAGTTTTTCACTGCTGTCATTTTAAAAGCTCGTCAAAGTGGTATCTTATAAACATATACTGCCCAACGTCTATTTATTCTGGTAACCAGAATGTATATGTTGCTCATGACCATTATTTTCCCAATCCAAATGTTTTCCCCATCTCTGAAGTTGCGTATGCATGTTTGTTCATTTTGCTGGGTACTAATCTAAATGCTTTGTCCACTTTTTTAAACCTGCATCCTTTGGAACAAAGTGCCAAATATAGATTTAAGTGCAAGTGTTTTTTTAGAGGATCCTGCGCATGGGTGCTGTTATTTAAATGAGTTGAATATTGGTGCTGCAGTTACTCATATTATATATGACATGTTATTACCACATCCTTGTGCAAATGTACAAGTGTTTTGTCGTTATGCTAGTATACTATGCTACCTAGCTTTGTTCTGATTTCTTCCCAAGGACAACTTGCCTTGTCAGTATTACATTTTAGTGCCTGGCCTTTCCAGTATTGCACACCATTTGAATCGTTACATTGCCTTGAGCCGAAGCCAGACCTATCCTTATAAATTCAGTAACCATGTATACATTTGCATGACCACCATACTTCTTCAAGTAATCTCCTTTAGTTTTCACATAGGCAGTCTTGCTTAGTACATTCCATGATGTTCTATTTTGACAGTCCATTGTACACTATGCTCGAATTATTTAAAATTTATTGGGTTTAAACTAATTATATTTATCGTTTATCATAGTTCGCTAACTTGAAATAAGTTTAATCCTGACTCATTCGGGTGTTTTGTATATTTTGCATGGGGCACTCGGGTCAGGCCCTAAGTGTTTTAGGTTATAGATATCAGCTAGCAAAACAAGAGAGGACGTGAAGACGCATGCATGCTAAGCTCGACGAAAGAAAAGTAAATTTGTCTAAAGAATTCATGTATATATTTTATTTTACCTTCCGCTGTACAAATGTTTATAAAACTCTGATATTTATATGAAATTTTATTCCGCTGCAAACATTGTATACTGTAATTCTGTATTGATTCTGTTTAAACCGTGTAAGCCAATAACAATCTGGCATCTTAAACATTTTAAATTGGTTTAAATACCGATTTGAGATGGGCTAAATGCCAAGTCGTTGCAATAATATTCTTCCAAACTACTTTTCCCATTTTCTTAAATCCTAGCATCACGCTATGTGTATATATTTGTATATAAAACTTAATGGAATAACCAAATTACCAATTCTGATATCACAAATCAAATGTCGACTTATATACTTAAAATTTAATATTCTTATTTACTTTGGAACAAACATTGTAGTATTATTTATATTTCAAAATCCTGCACTTATATTCAATCCCTCTCGTATGGGACATCACACCAATCACAACACCTTTCACTCGTTTCAAACTAATACCATTCCTCGATAATAATGAAGCCGTTTAAGTTGGGGTATTTTATTTACCTCTCAGACCTTGATCGACAACGTTCTTATCTCAGAATAATATCAGTTCGTAACTTAAACCCTCATAAATTCTTGTTTACCATCTCTATTTCAAATCTGGTTTTATAACCCTTTCTTACGTTTGAAATCTTCTTTTCGATAAATCTCTTTATTTAATTTGGCAATTTAGTAAAAATCTTATTTAGATCTTCCCATTTACTTGCCAATTCTATTTGTAAATCTCGTTTTGATAACTTAGATTATAAATCCCATTATCAAACTCTTATCGCCCCTTTTGATCAAACCTGTCGTCACTTACTTACTTCTACATTGAATTCCAAATTAAAATCATCGCTTTATTTATTATTAATTAAAATAATAATTTTAATATTAAAAATAGTTGGCCTTACTATTAATAAGATCATGATCGTTTTTAAAACTTATTTAATAATAATTAGCTTCATTAACATAATTCAATCATTTCCTTAATTTATAGTTAATCGAAGATTAAGTAATTACTTTTCACCACTCGTTAAACTTTAACGAATATTCAAAATATTTAAGTCAAATTACTTCGATTATCAATTCCAAATAAAGACGGTTGATTTTTGTCAACCGTACACCTTACTTAGCAGTTAACTGGTTATCCATTGTCATTTCCCCTTTTTAAGTTAATCAAATAACTGAATTACTCTAAAATCACTATTTAATTGTTTAAAAACAATTACTCTATTTTTCCAACCCGTATATAAATCTTTGGGTTTCTGCTACCTTTAACTTGCATAAACCATTTCAATAATTTCTCTTATAAACTCGATTAAATTATTTATTTATAAATTTCTACATTAATTATTATATAAAATGACTGAAGAGCTTCAGTCTAGTTATAAAATAATTTATAACTTTAAAACTGCGTCGTTTCACCGAACGGTAAACCGACGTCTAAACAACACATTTTTGGCCATTCGCTGCCAATTACCAAATCAACACTGTCGGTTGATTTTAAACACAACACAAGTGAATATTAATTCGTCCATCATGATCAAACAAGGTTTTCTACCATATGGGGTTCAATCAGTTCAAACAAACAACATATATAATATTTGAGGAATCCGGTCGGATCCCTCCAACCTGTCCTTCCCTGCATCACAGCTCGTTATAACATTTCATAATAATATATGAAATAAATTTCATATGATCTACTAATTTAAACGATTAAACATAAATAACAACAACCAATCAAACATAACAGCCAATAGCAACCAATCAACCAATTTATATTTTTAAATGGTAAATTATATTTTATATGAATTTACCACATCACAGGATTCCAGAAGGTGTGAGAATTAACTCACCAGCTTTATACGGTTGACGGTGGACGCGTTTACTCCTTTTAATTTAAAACGAATGGTTGAAATTTGCTGAAATTTCAACTGTGTAGGATCAATGCCTAGTTAGACCCATCGCCTAGGTCTCGTCCCTGCGATCCCAATGGATCCTATTTCGTCAGATTTCGTTAACGTACGAGCAAGATACGCTAATTTCAAGTTTGCTATATTATACGATTTTAAAGTTTAAACTAGCTTTAATTTAAATTAAATTAATAATTAAAACAACTATTACCTTAATTAAGTTTAAATGTGGCCACGTCATCCTTAATTGGTGATAAACGCGGTTTCTCCATTCAGGCTTCCTTCTCCCCGATCCTATTATTCACGATACCCCTCTTTACTTTTTTTTCTGAGTTCGCCTGGACAAACACGATGACCATCGAAGGCCCAAGCTGCCGCCGTACACCACCAGAACCCGACCCGTGACCTCCACTAGAACTGCCATTAGCTCCTCCGCCTCTACCAGTGACCGCTTGCCCCATAACCTCTCCGACCGTCGGAATTTTCGGTTTCCCCAATTTCCGTTTAACCCCCAAATTCCGCCGCCACCGTCCACTTCAGGCGCCGCCACCACCACCAATCGACAGGCCTCATGTTCCAACACCCTTTCCCCTCAGACCCCTTCACCAACAATGATCATCGACGCCGGAAAATGAAGAAAACCGACCCCGACTTTGAAAAACAACCCAAAACTAAACATCTCCGGTCATCTTCCAATTTCTCCGACCACTGGCAACTATAAGACCTGAGACCACTGCCAAATCAAAGCCTTGTCTTCCCTCTACCTCCCCCTTTAATAGCTCCACCAACCGTCAACCCAAATCACCACAAAACCATGGAAAATGAAAATCATTTTCCCCCATTCTTCGCGATTTCCTGCCACCATACTTGTCGAAACTTCCCCAACTTTTCTCAGTAGCTAGGTATTGACCATATCTACAACTTTTGTGTGGGAACCCCCCTTGAATTCATGATAAATTTGGAGATATAAATTAAAATGAAAACAGGGGATTTTTTTGCAAAATATGATGAAGGTGATGAAGGTTTGGCTGGAAGTTCTGATGGAGGGGGTTTATATAAGGTGGAAAAAATATATTTTTAAGTTGACGTGACAAGCGATGTTGACTAACGATTTTTATTTCGTACCTATCGCTATTTTGAACATCGTTTATTCGCTGCTGCGCTCACATACAAACCCCGTTCGACATGCGAATGGACGACATAGTATAATTTGACAATACGGTTCTAATGAAACTCGTTTCGTCGAATTCTGAGTTCGTTTGCTCGAATGGCCCTCGTTCACGTTCAAATGGTCGTTTTTATATACATTTTATTTTGCCACGCTCACAAATTAACCACGATTGACGCGCCACTTGAAATCTAGCAATAATTTACTGTTGCGGTCCCAATAAAATTTGTTTCGTCGAAATGAAGGTCGTTTGAGTAAAGGCCCTTTTATAACTGACCAATTCAAATAAAATAAACCAATTTTAAAATACCTTAATATAATAATAATAATAAAATATTGTAATTGGCCATACACGACCAAAATATCGAATATTAGCAAGATAAAATATCCCGGGTTGAATTTGAAGCCAAATCGATATTATAAATATTTAAAAACCCTTTATTTAATATAAATAACGTTATAATATATAACGAAATTCCACAGCGACCTTTTCAAAAATTTATTTGGAAATAAAATAAAATCTACAACACGAAAACTCAATTTTTCTCTTTCATTAGAAAAATATTATCCAGCAGATTCAGACGTTTCTTGTTTCGAGAAAATCCGACTCATATTGGGCCCTGTACAGCCGTTTAAAGTTCAAAACGCCAAATTACGAACTACCGCGTCGCTGCAGCTCGTTTTATAATTAAATTATAAATTAAACGTTATAACGTCGTTTTAATAATGAAATCCCCCCTAAAATTTAATATAAACCATATCCAAACCATTTTAAATTGCCCGTTCACCCTATACAGCAAAATCAACATTTTTCCCAAATATCCCGAAAATAAAATATTATTATATTATTAATATAATTTAAATATTCAAAACAAAATGGTTCAATTCGATTATTTAAACTTAAATTAATATTTTAAATAAATAAAATATTTCAATAAAATTGTCAGAAAATACGGGACGTTACGTTCCTTCCCCTTAAAATAATTTCGTCCTCGAAATTGATAAGGTAGAAAGAATGCTACAACCCATTATCTTTATAAGAGTATTTAATTTAAAACTCGATTTTAATATTCAAAACTAACCCAATTGTTTTTAAAACCAATTCATTTCAAATAAAAGAATTTTCCAAAAATGTTCAAAAAATTTCTAACACCTTGAATTTTGGAAATTTTTTGGCAGAGTCTCCCCTGTACGGAGGACATCTGCAATATCGCAGGTTCAAGAAACATATATACATCGACTCTCATGCTCAGAAAAATTCAACATCCAAACTCAAAACCCAAACAAAACCAAAAATTTCATATTTTCGTAGGCGTACCATTTTGCTAGCGTTATTATGCGATAAGCGATATATTTATATCGAGTTTGCTTAGTTATTTTGCAGCTCTACGCAAACTGGATTCAATTAACCCCAGAATTTCTCTTGAACGAATTTTAAAGCTGAATTTGCATTTTTGTACCTGATTCTCAACTCAAATGAATTTCATTAGTAATCAAACAAATGTTAATTATGTTCAAAACATCCATGTCATTCATACCAACCAATTATACACACAATTCAATCCATACGAGATTATAATCACATCTTTAACTGTTCATTTAACTCTTTTAATTATCCATTAGGATTTATTAAATTTGGGTTGATTATCCAACTTATTTATTTCATTCTGGTTTTTAACCAAGTCGATTCATGTTCAACAACACAATCCAAGCATATCATTCAATCAACATTAACATTTTCCCATATTATAATAATCATTACTTTTATTTCATAAAATAAATTAGGCAAAAATAATTTCAAAAATAATTTTATATCAAATCACAAATACGTGCTCTTATATATATATATATAATCAAACTCAATCTAGGGTATTACTAACCCCATCTCTATCGAGTCACGCCATAGAGCCAAGGTTATCACTAATCCAATAGCTCTGATACCACTGTAACGACCCAGGGAAAACCTCGACACTCGAGTTTTCGACAACAATACATAAACCCATATTGCTTGCCAAAAATCCAAGTATCGAACCCCATATTGTTATTAGAAAGAAATTAGAGGGTGAGAAAAGAAAGAATATTAGAACAGAAGAAAGAAGAAGAACATCACATCAGAATCTCACAGCGGAACGAATAAAATATAATATAACAAATCTTTTTAAAAGGACTATATATACATACCAATCATCAGAGTACACATATAGCTGTCAAAGCGAAAATAACTTTATATAACTAGCGGTGAAGCCTCCTGCTTCTAGCTCCTGAAACTCCAAGCGAACCTAACCTGGAACATACTCAGTCTGACCCGAGCACATTTGAGGAAAGCAAAATACACCGGGTCAGTCTAGAATACTATCAGTGATAAATTCACATAACACACAACTTGCTTAACTTTGGAAAATCCTTTCTGAAATCAAAGGATAATAGTAAGACCAGCCCAGACATAAACACGGACGGTTTTTACCTTACTATAATCCAAACGTTTTTGAAATCATAACTTATTCTGATATTATCATAGTGTTTAAATACAAATAAATAACAATCTAGCAGAACGCTTGCATCTCACGCTCCACATATATAGTATACAATCAAAAACCTCGGGCGCTTATTGGAGATTGGATTCAAACTATGACAAGGTATGGGACCACCTTCCGACTGTGTATCTCTAGAGGCGAATAAACTGGGTTCAACAAGAACGTCTTGCAACCCAGCCCACACATGACCGACCGCTCATTTCGCTTGAGTGTATCGAACGTATATCACCGACAGTTGGGATCAACAACCGCCTCCCAAAAAGGGATAGGATCGAATATAGATTAAAGAAGCAAATGGAGTTTCTCTAGATAGGTGACCATACACCCTAATGGGGGCGACCCACATAGACATGTTGCCTGCCCGATTTTTGTCATTTCCCGGTTGATGAGGCTTGAGGCTAGGAATTATCTTTATAATATCTGGTCACCATTCACTTTGAATGTCACATCGTCAGATCCGCTAGATATCACTAATTGACGTCCACAAAAATATTCTGCGGTTAGCTAAGAGAAGGTGTACGACCTTCTCCGCCATTAACAGAAATTCGTTTGAAGAAATCAACTAACGTGGCCCCTTTGGAAATACTCTGTCAGACACTCGTCCATACAAGTCATCCAGGAACAGGATGAACCGAAGGCACTCTCCTACTGCATCTCATATAGGAATCACCCCAAGGATCAGTAACGAGAAGTCCTTGCAATCCGTAGATTCCAACCACGACAGAACCATAGTACATATCTGGCTGCAGACCAGAGATTATTAGCAGTTCTTCCGTTTACGGGAATCTACGGTCTTCAATGCTCCATCTCGATCATCTTCTAGTATCTTCACGTATTTGTTGGTCGGAATGGTTTTCGAATATAAATTCGATCCCGGTCTTTCCATACCAACAATCGTATTGGTCCGGTTTGATAGTCGGTGATTTAACTATCAAATAACAAATGTGTTCATAAAATGATCTTGCTGATTCGGTACTTGGCATGACTTGGCCTTTTTGAAATATATTTAATAAAATAGTTAATACTTCTAGATCTTCCAATAAATCCAAAAATATTATATTTATTATTAATTAACTTTAACAAACTACTTTATACATTTCAGAGAATGTATATATATATATATATACTTAACTTTCCATTTCAATTACCACTGGAATGTCATAATATTCTTCTAAACTACTTTTCCCATTTCTTAAATCCTAGCATCACGCTATATGTATATATTCGTATATAAAACTTAATGGAATAACAAAATTACCAATTCTGATATCACAAATCAAATGTCGACTTATATACTTAAAATTTAATTTTCTTATTTACTTTGGAACTAACATTGTTGTGTTATTTATATTTCAAAATCCCGCACTTATATTCAATCCCTCTCGTATGGGACATCACACCAATCACAACACCTTTCACTCGTTTCAAACTAATACCATTCCTCGATAATAATGAAGCCGTTCAAGTTGGGGTATTTTATTTACCTCTCAGACCTTGATCGACAACGTTCTTATCTCAGAATAATATCAGTTCGTAACTTAAACCCTCATAAAATCTTGTTTACCATCTTGATTTCAAATTTGGTTTTATAACCCTTTCTTACGTTTGAAATCTTCTCTTCGATAAATCTCTTTATTTAATTTGGAAATTTAGTAAAAATCTTATTTAGATCTTCCCATTTACTTGCCAATTTTATTTGTAAATCTCATTTTGATAACTTAGATTATAAATCCCTTTATCAAACTCTTACCGCCCCTTTCAATTAAACCTATCGTCACTTGCTTACTTCTACATTGAATTCCAAATTAAAATCATCGCTTTATTTATTATTAATTAAAATAATAATTTTAATATTAAAAATAGTTGGCCTTGCTATTAATAAGATCATGATCATTTTTAAAACTTATTTAATAATAATCAGCTTCAATAACATAATTCAATAATTTCCTTAATTTATAGTTAATGAAGATTAAATAATTACTTTTCACCACTCGTTAAACTTTAACGAATATTCAAAATATTTAAATCAAATTACTTCGATTATTAATTCCAAATAAAGACGGTTGATTTTTGTCGATCGTTCACCTCACTTAAGTTAACTGGTTATCCTTTGTCATTTCCCCTTTTTAAGTTAATCAAATAACTTTATTACTCTAAAATCACTATTTAATTGTTTAAAAACAATTATTCTATTTTTCTAACCCGTATATAAATCTTTGGGTTTCTGCTACCTTTAACTTGCATAAACCATTTCAATAATTTCTCTTATAAACTCGATTAAATTATTTATTTATAAATTTCTACTTTAATTATTTGTATAAATTGACTGAAGAGCTTCAGTCCAATTATAAAATAATTTATAACTTTAAAACTGCGTCGTTTCACCAAACGGTAAACCGACGTCTAAACAACACATTTTAGGCCATTCGCTGCCAATTACCAAATCAACGCTGTCGGTTGATTTTAAACACAACACAGGTGAATATTAATTCATCCATCACGCTCAAACAGGTTTTTCTACCATATGGGGTTCAATCAGTTCAAATATCAACAATATAAAACAAATAAACAACATATATAATATTTGAGGAATCCGGTCGGATCCCTCCAACCTGTACTTCCCTGCATCACAGCTCGTTATAACATTTCATAATAATATATGAAATAAATTTCATATGATATACTAATTTAAAACGATTAAACATAAATAACAACAACCAATCAAACATAACAGCCAATAGCAACCAATCAACCAATTTATATTTTTAAATGGTAAATTATATTTTTATATGAATTTATCACATCATAGGATTCCAGAAGGTGTGAGAATTAACTCACCAGCTTTATACGGTTGATGATGGACGCGTTTGTTCCTTTTAATTTGAAACGAACGGTTGAAATTTGCTGAAATTTCAACTGCGTCAGATCAGTGCCTAGTTGGTGCCTTTTCCTAGGTCTCGTCCCTGCGATCCCAACGGATCCTGTTTCATCAGATTTCGTTAACGTACGAGCAAGATACGCTAATTTCAAGTTTGGTATATTATACGATTTTAAAGTTTAAACTAGCTTTAATTTAAATTAAATTAATAATTAAACCAACTATTACCTTAATTAAGTTTAAATGTGGCCACGTCATCCTTAATTGGTGCTAAACGCGGTTTCTCCATTCAGGCTTCCTTCTCCCCGATCATGTTATTCACGATACCCCTCTTTCCTTTTTTCCTGAGTTCGCCTGGACAAACACGATGACCATCGAAGGCCCAAGCCGCCGCCGTACGCCACCAGAACCCGACCCGTGACCTCCACTAGAACTGCCGTTAGCTCCTCCACCTCCGCTAGTGATTGCTTGCCCCACAACCTCTCCGACCGCCGGAATTTTCAGTTTCCCCAATTTCCGTTTAAACCCCAAATTCCGCCGCCACCGTCCACTTCAGGCGTCGCCACCACCACCAATTGACAGGCCTCACGTTCCAGCACCCTTTCCCATCAGACCCCGTCACCAACAATGATCATCGACGCCGAAAAATGAAGAAAACCGACCCCGACTTTGAAAAACAACCCAAAACTGAACACCTCCGATCATCTTCCAATTTCTCCGACCACTGGCAACTATAAAACCTGAGACCACTGCCAAATCAAAGCCTTGTCTTCACTCTACCTCCCCCTTTAACAACTCCACCAACCGTCAGCCCAAATCACCAAAAAAACATGAAAAATGAAAAATCATTTTCCCCCATTCTTCGCGATTTCCGGCCACCATACTTGTCGAAACTTCCCCAACTTTTCTCAGTAGCTAGGTATTGACCAGATCTACAACTTTTTTGTGGGAACCCCCTTGAATTCATGATAAATTTGGAGATATAAATTAAAATGAAAACAGGGGATTTTTTTGCAAAATATGATGAAGGTGATGAAGGTTTGGCTGGAAGTTCTGATGGAGAGGGTTTATATAAGGTGGAAAAAATATATTTTAAGTCAACGTGACTAGCGATGTTGACTAACGATTTTTATTTCGTACCTATCGCTATTTCGAACATCGTTTATTCGCTGCTACGCTCATATTCAAACCCCGTTCGAGATGCAAGTGGAAGACATAGTATAATTTGACGATACCGTCCTAATGAAATTCGTTTCGTCGAATTCCGAGTTCATTTGCTCGAATGGCCCTCGTTCACGTTCAAATGGTCGTTTTTATTTACATTTTATTTTGCCATGCTCACAAATTAACCCCGATTGATGCGCCACTTGAAATCTAGCAATAATTTACTGTTGCGGTCGCAATAAAATTTGTTTTGTTGAAAACAAAGGTCGTTTGAATAAAGGCCCTTTTATAACTGACCAATTCAAATAAAATAAACCAATTTTAAAATACCTCAATATAGTAATAATAAAATATTGTAATTGGCCATACACGACCAAAATATCAAATATTACCAAGATAAAATATCCCGGGTTGAATCTGAAGCCAAATCGATATTATAAATATTTGAAAACCCTTTATTTAATATAAATAACGTTATAATATATAACGAAATTCCACAGCGAACTTTTCAAAATTTGATTTGGACATAAAATAAAATCTACAACACGAAAACTCGATTTTTCTCTTTCATTAGAAAAATATTATCCAACAGATTCGGACGTTTCTTTTTTCAAGAAAATCCGACTCATATTGGGCCATGTACAGCCGTTTAAAGTTCAAAACGCCAAATTACGAACTACCGCATCGTTGCAGCTCGTTTTATAATTAAATTATAAATTAAATGTTATAACGTCGTTTTAATAATGAAATCTCCCCTAAAATTTAATATAAACCATATCCAAACCATTTTAAATTGCTCGTTCACCCTATACAGCAAAATCAACATTTTTCCCAAATATCCTGAAAATAAAATATTATTATATTATTAACATAATTTAAATATTCTAAACAAAATGGTTCAATTAGATTATTTAAACTTAAATCAATATTTTAAATAAATAAAACATTTCAATAAAATGGTCAGAAAATATGGGACGTTACATTTATCTTTTCTATCTCATTGTCTAATTTCTTTCTATTAATGATCTGAACTTTCGTGCACTTTGAGTTGAATGTGTAAGATATTAGTCAGCTCAAATTGGTATGGATTTTCGGTCCACTACGTTAATGGTAAAACAAAGTTCATTCATTTCTTATAGATCCAAACACATATATCATATATGAATCGGGTTGATCATACAACGCAGTCATCTTGCAACATATATACATATATGTATGTATATCTTACAGAATCAATGTCTAACATTTACCACAATTCATTTCAAATTTCATTTTATATCAAATATAAAACGGCTTTACAATGAAATAATTCCATATTTGAAATGGACACAAACATACACACACATACATGATATATATATATATATATATATATATATCACATTCTACAATCATTTACCAGTGTTCATAACACTAGTTTATACATTTACAAGATAAATTACATGGTCGAACCCAATAATTAAATTCGTACTAACCATGGCTCTAATACTACTAAAGGAAAAAAATGGATCTTTTGGCAGAGGTTTTCATAAATATTATCAAACTAATTGTAAACTTGGATTCAAAATCGATTAAACCGTGTACCTTTCTTAGATTTTCAACTCACAAATTTGCACGAAATCAGATCTTCATTGAATTGAAATCAACCACTTGAAGGTGGCGCCTCTAGAGGTGTCCACCACGTTGCCCTCGACGACGTCGAATGGAAGCGAGAAGGATGAAAGTTGGTACTAGCTGAATTAGGAATTTAGGTTTTCAACTTTTGGATACTTCGTTTTTCTATGTTACCAATAAAATAAGGGTCAGACCCTCCTTTTATAATATAAAACAAGGTATATTAGGAACGTAGATTCCGTATACGACTTCAAAACCAAAAGAAAATGTCAATATTTTATTTTCTTTTGTTAAGAATTGTTCTCACCCTTTCAAATGTTCTTATGTGTGACCCTATAGGTTACTATAATGTTGGAAATAATTTAAACAATATTTAAGTTATAAACAGTAAGCGATATCTAGTAATACATCAATGTTACCCAAGTTACAATAAAATCAATGATTCGATGCAACCTTTTCTATGATCCGTATATCAATGTAATTTAATCCTTTTAACCTATATATCCAAGATTTAACGTGGGGCATGGAATGTACCATCCTCTTTATAATTTAATCCTTTTATCTTAATCCATGAGTAGATTATATAAAATAAATCAATATTTGAGCATGGCCATGCATTTTATAACCATACACAACCAAGAGGCCCATGGATATCTCTACTTATATTATATGGTTAAATTCCATCTAGATCATTCATATTATTTTATTCAATTTGTGATGTATGCGATAATCACCTTTATCGTCTACTCGGTTAAAAGTCACTTTTGATGGTATCAAAACACAAATATCCTCGAATATATATATATATATATATATATATATATATATATAATGATTTCAGGTCAGAGGACCATTACATTACTGTCACTTCGAGAATTACTTATGACACTATTAATTATACTCCATGAGGTTTTCTCAAGTTGGGTCAATCCAATACGCTATTCTTTAATATGTATTTAAGTATTAACATTAATATTACTTATATTAATGTTCAATGCATTTTGACCATCATTCAATCATCATACTAGTCTTAATGTTTCATTGTTATCCTATATTAACAATAAAACTTGGTTAGGGATATTTAAGAATTATAAACTTAATAAATGACAAGTATGTCTCTCATATGTATATTTTTCAGTAATTGGGTAACCTAAGCACAGATACTAACTGTAACAACCCATCCGGAATAGGCGTAAATCCCGACCTAGATAAGGCCCTCAAAACTTAGCATCATTCTAAACGAGTCGTTGGTTCCTATAAGGAGTAAATAAACAAAGCCAACCTAAAACGAAATTAGAATCTCACAATGGATGAGATGAAATATAATAGCTGAAAATAGACGTACCATTAAAATAAAAACCACACTATTGTCAATTACGTCAAGTCTCAAATGTCATATCAACGTACATCAATAATAATAATAACCCATAATTACAATAACTGCCTAACATGATAATAATTATCATAACAATAATATATAAAATCTCCTTTGCCAGGCTTCAGCCTTCATGACTTCATATATCAAGCATTTCCACCTTTCTACCTGTATATGTTACGAAGAGGGAGGTCGGAACAACTAGTTCCCATGAATGAAAATAACTTAAGTTTATGGAATGTCTACTTCCTACACTCGACAGTATGCATTTATCAAGTTACATCTGCATGAACATAACATACATTAAAATATGTCATGTACATATATTAATTAGGTGGACTATCTTATAATAACTTAAGGCCAACATGTTTATAAGGATGGATGCAACACACAATTAAATATGACATATGCATATATTAATTAGGCGAACTACCCTGCAGTCACTTAAGGCCAACATGTTTATGAAGGTGGATTTTAATTATCACTTAATACCCTATAAGGCGGACTACCATTCAATCACTTAAAGCCATTTCATATATTTATTTGTTTAAGGGAGGATTCCTATAATCACTTAGTACCTTATGGGTGGATTCTCTCGATCACTTAATACCCAATGGCGAACCCAAGTTACTTAAGACACCATCTTCAAATCATCAAAGTTATTAAATATTATTCTAATGTAATTCGAGAGATAGTAATCTGCTACTTAATACCGGGTTTAATTAGGCACTCATCACCATTTAAGATCTTTGCGATGAACCCGTATGTTACTATCTAGATGTCATAACAGGTGAACTCCTAGCCACTTACTACTTCTCTTAGACATATGGTCCCTCTTACATATTCTTTAGGACTGTTATTGTCCCATCCCTAGGTATTCCCTCACATAGTCCCTAGATAAGAAGCAGACAACTTTTAGAGACTATCATACTTATAAGTCAATCTTTTATTTTAGACCATATAATACCTCATAAGTTAATTAGAGAAAGGCAGACCCAGTGACTATTTACAACCTAATAGTTTGGGTCCCATGACTTTGGTCCGAAACCAAGGATTGAATCATAAGAATGGAAACAGTCCTAAGCACTTAATACCCAAATATTGTAGGTCAACCACTTAATACTTTCTCGAGGAAGGCCTACTTCACAGACATATTAATTACACTAGACGTCCTACATTAAGCCGACCCCTTGTAGATATTGGATTTGTCGGGCGGTTCCGGGCAGGTTTCTACTACAAGTCGGTCTCAACCTCATGCCTTTATGTATTTATTGTAATGGCCCATGGCACGTAGGCATCCCACATTAACCCTACTTTCTATAGATGTTAGATATGTTGATCAGTTCTGGGTAGGCTTTTACTATAAGGAGGGGTTAACCTTGCGTTTGTGTCATTAATGTCAACAAAAGCCATTAATACTCACACACATGCAAGTTTCTTATATGGACATTTTAAATTTGAATTCCTAACTAAATGTATTTAATATGCATTTATAATATGTTAATTATGATATAAATAGTATTAAATAAAATGTAAATAAAGTTCATGTAAAGAAACGTACTAAAACGTAGAAATGTCAATCCTACCCAAAATTAAGGTTTACAAATTATGTTTCCCTAACTTCATCGACATAGCATGAATGTTTATTCACATTCAAATCGATATTAGGGATCAAAAATTGCAACAAATATCTTTGCTAAAATGGCGTCCTTTCCCCTAAATTTTTCCGCTTGTCCAACCCTATCTTCCCGTTTATCCCCCTCTCAAATCAACTATCACCTCATCCCGCCGCCTTTATCCAAACCCTCTCCTCCTCTAAACCCCCTTCGGCTTCAAACCCATCAACTATCCCCTCTTCATCTAACTCTACTTCCGCTGATTCAGAAGCTCGCCCTCCAGGAAAGAAATGGTCCTCTCTCTTTGAATCTAAGCCTAGAAATGCAGGAGCTTTCTCGCCTCCTCCAATGAAACTCTATTTTAAAGGAAAAGCTCTATTACCGACTGAAGAAATCTACGAAGTATCTGAGGAGCAGTGGAATGGACATATCGTAGGTCATTTATTAGATCGACCGTTACCTTTCTCTGTGGTCTACACGCGCCTGGAGAACCTTTGGAATCCTTCAAGAGGAGTTAAGTACGATCTACTGGTAAGATTTTCCTTTTATACATCGAAAAGACTGAAGATAGAGAAAGGATTTTGAAGGCCAATCCTATTTTAATTGTAAACAAATTGTGTATTGTGAAGCCGTGGGTATCTAGACTAGAATATTTGACTAAATCCATAAAATCTGTTCCTGTCTGGATCAAGTTAACAAACCTATCACTCTATAGTTGATCTAAAAAAGGTATTTGTTATTTGGCAATGAGAGCTGGGAAGTTTCTATGCATGGATCTATCGATAGAAAGGCTTGACTGCCTCGAATATGCCAGCATGGTTGAAGTCACTCTGCATGATGAGCTTCCTGAAAAATTCCCAGTGTTATTGCCTGATGATCGCGATCAGTATGCGTATGTGACATACCTGTGGAAGCCGAAAATTTATGTAGCTTGTGAAGCATTTGGGCACACTACTGTCAGCTGTGATAAGCAAAGAAAAGAAGCAGCTACGTTGGATATTTTGAAAGTGAAAAGCAAGGTTGTTGCTTGTATTTCCAGTGACAAGGACAAACCAAAGAATAATGCTACTGCAGGCCATGGTGCTCAATTGAGGAACACCTTTGAATGGCGAAAAGTAACAGGCAAAACTATGGTTGGAGCTTGGATGGACAATAGGAAAGCTACCGACGTGAAGGTAATTCTAGAAAACTTAATTTCTCAGTGCCCTCTGAAATGCAAGAAGATGAATTGGATGTAGAGTAATTGAAAATTGTGAAGAAGGGGAGATATGACAAGTGAGTGAATTGCTCGCTCGTGCTTTTCCTGTCGACAATGTTAACACTACGACCTTGATTAATGTGTGTTCAGGTAGAGCTGTAGATAGTTATGAAGGTTTACATACTAATGGTATTGACGTAAGCTTAACCGAAGGGGATATGATGTTGCATAGTTTGATGGTTCCATGTGAAAAATTGGTGACAACAGAAGACAGTATCCTAGAAGTAGACAGTTTAAATGTAAGGAATGAGGCAGTGCATGGAAATGATATAAACGAGTTAGTTCTTCTGATTGCTGAGGCACAGTTAGATCTCTTCCTACAGGGCAATTTCGACTGTATTGAAGTGAATGGTAAAGTGAACCAAGCAAATTTTGGTGGTCCATTCTTTGGACAACACGAGAAGAGATTTCGTCAAAGCATTGAATGGTTAAGGATGGAAATAGAAAGTGGCAGGCTTGATCAAATAAAATATAGTGAGAAACAGAAGCTACTGGAAATAATGACTAAGAATTGCAACACCATTAACTCGTTTGCAGCTAATACAGGAAAGAAGGATGCAATTCAAAATGTTGTGAGCAAATCCAAAATTTCACCTTCAACTTTAAAACCTGGCTTCCTTAATGTAAGGAATAACTCTACTTCTAATGCTAAAATTTCTAAGGACAGCCAATCTTCGTTTTGTACACCTGGTTCTTCGTCCAAGGTGAAAGAGAAAGGTCAAAAGAATTCAAATCCTTATGATCACATTCCCCCTCCACCAGCCTTCAAATCTCCCCCTCCGGATAGCTTTAATAACACTTTTCTATCTCTGGTCGCTCCTTGGGAAGTGCTCCGATCGCTAAAAGCAAGAAAATAGAGCTTCTTAAAGGGATTGATGACGATAAAGGCTGAAGTTGAGTGTTTTGTCCTCTTCTTCGTGAAAGTTTTATTTCAATGTAATTCTTCATGTAGTGTCATTTTGTCATGTTGTAAGCTGCGAACAACTTCCTCCTATGGAAGTGCCAATAGATGATATGTGAACTGCATATCACCTGTCTTTCGAATATGTATTTTTATTTTGTATAAATAAAAAGTGTTACGGATCACTTTAAAATCCGGTCAGCCTAGCAAAAAAAATCGATATCAAGGAAATAATAACATAACAAAATAACGTGTAACCTAGGTTTTAAAAATTACTTCAATAATAAAAATAAAGACAAGGTTTAATATGCCAAATAAATGTGTAATCTCTTTTTGGTACTGCATTACTTTTCATATGATTTCATACAAATACTTGAGAGTTTGGTAACATGTGTTTTAATACGTTCAGACGAACTATTTTAGGTAAATGGATGTTTATACCTATTTAGGTTACAATAACCAAATCTTATGTTTTTGCACATAATGAGATTTATAATTTATAAGAAAGTAAATCAGACTATTGTCAAAATCATTCAACACCCAAAAATCCAAATTTTATTATATTCATGATCAAAACCCAATATACACCCAAATGATTAACCATTTCTGCAATTCATAAGGGATTTGGGGATTTGTTTACATTTTGTTTTCATGCAAATATAAATTTCATTAGACATAACAATCCAAATTCTACACTATCAAAACATAGAAAATAGAAAACTTAATTAATTTCCGCTCACAAATTACTAGGCAAAGGATGCGAAGGCTATGTAAAAATGGTTTCTATATTGTATCCTCATAAATATTATGTTCTAAATTTTCTTCTAATCTAATATACATAAGAATCTGACTAGAGTCTTATATATATGATTTCTGATTCCATATTCTGATAAGAAATTGGATTAGAAAGATAAAGAAATAGGTTAGGGAAGAAGAAGAAATCTAACATGCTTTATTTTGGAATCTAGAGCAGCAATGAAGAAGCATAATGGAGGCACATAAAAGAATAAAGTATAGGGTTTAATGGGATAGGATAAGGCCTTGTTTATACTTGCCAGAGTGTGTGGTCTATCGAACTAGTTTGATAAAAGCTAGACAGTTCATTATAGCAAGATATAATAAAAACTTCTAACAAAACAAGCTTCTCCCATCCTCGGCCTTAAGCGCGGTCAACCTCCTCCTGAGAAAGGCGATCGACCTCATGGTCAACCCACCTTTAAGGGAGCGTCCGACCCCTTTAAGGGTCAAGCGCTAGAAGGTTTATTTCTCTGGTCGTTCTTTTGAATGTTCCCTTGGTTGTTGATAGCAGTCCTTCTACCTTACAATAAGCTTATAAGAATGGTGCTATTGATGTAGTCAACAATATTTCCAAAGTTCCCATGTCAAAGGTTGATGGTTATGTGTCTCCTAAAATTAACAAAAATTAACTACCTACTTCACTACACTTCAAGCCAGGATCCTTGAACAAGATTACTTCATCAAATCAATCCAACAAAGATGTCGAGAATCCCTCCTCTTATGATAAGCCTCTTGATTGAAGTTGAATCTAGTAAAGAGAAATCAAGCTAGTATAAGAAGAGCCACAAATTTACTAACCTGTATGCTCATCCGGTTCCATCAGCCACATAAAATGCACCTCCTCCACATCCGAATGGTGTTACAAAAACCCTGTCTAGCTCTCCTCTTTCTACTTTACTCCTTGGTTCCATCACAAGAAGCAAGAAGAGTGCACTGTTGAGAGGCAACCTATTTGGTAATGATTAAGTAGAGGGCAAAGTAGCTACTGTGTCTTTTAATGGTTCCAGATTAGCAGCATGGAATTTATATTAGGTTATGGTTTATGTCACTCTTCCAGTCAAAGCTTTTCTTTGTTTTGCCTATGTTATTTTGAAATGTAATGTTTCATTTTGTAAGACATGACTGTTTTAGCAGTCTCTTCCCTGCATGGAAGCTCATTGTTTGTAGCTTAGTAGATATGCTCAGTTTATATCTCCCGTCCCTCAATGAACTTATTATTTTAATATAATAAAATTGTTACGAAACATTATAAAAATTGGTCAGCCTTGTTGGAAAAAAAAGATGACATATATAAGTTACGGTACCAAAATATGTACTTTTACATAAATCAATATTTATAAAAAAGACGAAAACAAGTAAATCAGAGTGAACATCAAAATCATACAACATCCAAAAATACATCATTATATTATATTCATAATTAAAACCCAAAAATATTACATAATTGATCATTTATGAATTAGATAAGAAATTTAGGGATTTATGTATTATGTTTTCACAAAAATCCCAAATCCTTTTAGGCATAACAATCCAATTCTCCACCACAAATTATAGTAAATAGTAAATTTATGAAATTTCCACTCACTGAATTACTGGAAGAAGAATGAAGAGGCTATGTAGAACTAGTTCTAGAATGCATCCTCGCAAATATCATATTCTAAACTTTCTCCTAGATATATATATATATATATATATATATATATATATATGAATTAGGTTAGAGTCTTATATGCATATATTCTAATTCTAGAATCTAACAAGAAAACTATATTAGAAAAGATAGGAAAATAGATTAGAGAAGAAGAAATTCGACCTGTCTTAAACTCTGGAATATAGAAAAATGGAAGAGAAGCAGAATGAAGGCAAAGTCGAAAAGACGATATAGGGTTTGGGGAGGACGCTAGGGCCTTATTAATATTTGCTCGAGTATGTATAGACCGTCAGATTCATTTTATAGAATCTCAACAGTCCATTCCAACAAATTATATAAAATTCCTATCAAAAAACAACCTCCACCCACCCTTCTTCCTTAAGGGGAGTCGACCCCTAGGCCGACTCCATTTTATGGGAGGCGGTTGACCCCACATAAGGAAAGTTCATACAGAATTTATTTCTTTAGATAATTTTCCTCATTATTAAATTAGTGATTAACATGATTGATTAATTTAGTTTTCTTTAGATTCTTGTCCCCTCTTATATATCTATATATAAACACAAGTTTGAAATCCAAAAGGAATATTCCATTATGCCATTGGTATTTAATTTTATTCTAGATTTATATTTATAGTTTGAACTTCAAATGCTACATGTATATTATTTTTGTATAACTTGTTTTGTTCGTAACTTTTTCATACAAACTCCGGTTTCGATAAATAAAATATGAAAACAAGCCGGAATTTTGCCACAGATACAATCGTAATACTTTCATGGCCTAATTCTCAAATTTTCATATTTTTAGCCTATTTATATTTTATTAATTATTATTGTTTATTTAGGATATATTTTTATAGGGTGTTACATTGCGCATATCACAGCCCCGCATATGGTTAGTCAATTATGACCTACCGGATGGGTAGACGATTATCCATCATTTATGTCCTTCCTCTAGTGGATCCCCAGGTTATTATTTAGCTGACCTAATTGGATAATCCCTGAGCTACTTAATACTTCCCATAGGATAGGCAGACCTACGATACCTCTGTAACGATCATTTAATACCATATCCCATAGCGAAATCTAACCCAGTCACTTATTATTTAAAGGAAGCGGACTCTTTGTAAGATTACCGATTTCATACCTAATTAGATATTTAATACTTCTAATAGAAATAAAGCGAGTTATTCGATCATTTAATTCCTGACAAGAGCGGGCCTTATGGCTCTACTATTACTTCTTAAAAGAAAAGGGTGAATCCAGTAACCTGATACTCTAATAGGTGGATCCCAACTGCATAAGACCTTAATTCTGAAATAGGTGCAACTTTACTTTGTCCTTTAGGTTTCTTCTTTCGAAAAAAAGGAGGGCCCTGCAACCACTTATGACCTTAACCTTTGAAATAAACCACTAGGAACATTTAGCGCTACAATAGTAGTAATAATACTAATTACAATAGTTTCCTATGATTGATGATATCTCACATTAGTTGTACATATATCCAACTGTTGAAAAGTGCAAACTTCTATCAAATGACCCAACCGATCTCGCTTCATCAATTTATTAGATCCAATTCTTATATGAATTAGAAATATATTCCTAGAATTAAACTAAAGATAAAATAGATTTCTATTCATATAAGATAAGATTGTTATAGGTTTAAAGTGATTTATTGAACTTAATAATTCCTACGGTAATTCCTACCCAAATCCCCATTTATTTTAATTAACATAACTTCCATATGCCATTAATAACGACAACAGTCGCTTTTCCTAAGGGAAGACATTCAAATAAATACAGTGTACGTCAATCCCTTTTTATTTCATTATTCCTAATTACTATAACTCCCAATTATTACATAAATCTTTACCTATTATGTTAGTCTTTTATTGACATAATTCATGGAGGAAGCAAAAAAGGGAAAAGCTTAAAAACTGCTTTAGAAGAGAGGAGCAATGGCATGTACTAAGACAACCACACGCAAGTCAACACGAGGAAAAACACCAACACAGCAACTTGCAACCCAGGCTACGCGTAAGTCAGCACCAACAACTAAAGAACTGAAGAAGCCTCATCGCTACAAACTCGGAACTATTGCTCTTTGTGAGATTGATAAGTATCAGAAGAGCAGTGATCTTTTAATTTGGAAGCTTCCATTCCAAAGGCTTGTAAGGTAAATTTCACAGGAATTCAAGACTGATTTGAGGTTCCAGATTCATGCTATGCTTGGCCTTCAAAAGCTTTATAGGCCTATGTTGTAGGACTATTAGAAGACACCAATCTTTGTGTCATCCATGCCAATCATGTTACCGTAATGCCTAAGGATATTCAACTTGCTAGGAGGATCCATGGAAAGAGGTCATATTTTAAATCTTATCACGTTGTTTTACCATGGATAATATATTTATTTAGTTGGACACCAACTACTTTTGGCTTAGTGTGACGAAAAGGAATTTCGCTCGATCTGAATCAATCGCTAAACCGACCCAGACCGTTTGAAACGCCTGATTGTTTTAAGAACACGACAAAATAGAACGCAGACGGAAGAACATTTCATTGTTTATTACAACAATTCCATCAGAATACAAGAATATACAGAGTAAAAATGAATAAATATTACACAGAAATATCAGAGATTTAAATTACATTCAGATACATCGCAGCGGAAATAATACAAAACACAACTAGAAGGAGATATACGGATACAAAGCTTTCCGGATATCTGTAACAACCCGTATTTTTGAATAACATGTTATAACATAAATGGAGGCAGAATTAAACTGTAAAATCTGAATCAAGGGAAACGGGCTATGCCATTGCGTTCGTCTCGGAAAAATACGCGAAATAGAGTCCGAGTTTTCGAAAATCGGAGTCCGTATGACCAAGATATGGCCTAGCGAAGTTTCACGAAAAATTCCCAAATTAAAGTATACTTAATTAAGTGAAATGGGTTGCGCAGAGAAATATATATATATATATTGATATATATATATATATATATATATATATATAATTGAAAATTAAATAAATAAATATGCAAAAATGTTCAAAACAGCGAATTGGGAGAGGGGAATAACCGAACCGGCCGATTTTTGAGGTCGACCCGAACCCGCTGGGTCGACTAGGGGTTAATCCAGGGTGTTTGGCTGTCAACCCTTGGGCCGATTCGCTCAAATGCAGATTTTGCATTTGAATGGTTCTCATGGTTCATCTTTAATCTAAAGGCCCTAGATGGTTCCTACACTTGACTTCTTCCCCAAGACATGCTTTGATGGCTTGGATTGAATCTAGGTTTAATCCTATGGCCTAAAACACTTGCCTAATCTATAAATAAGACCCTAACCTACCCTAAATCATCATTATTCATTCATACAACTAAACTATGGCAAAATCAATCCTCTCATGGCCTCCACTCTCTTCATAAAATTCCTAAATAAATTCCTAAGTGATTTTCCATGCATACAAGTGTTTTCAAACTTGTATGAGCATCATTAGCTTGCATTCAAGTCAAGTTTATATATTTGCATCATAAAGAAAGAGTCTTGATCATTTTGGCTCAAGGGTTTTGCTTGCATTTTGGGTTTAATTGATTTCATAAGGGCTTTGTCATATTTTTGTGACTTCTTAAGCATTGTAAGCCCTATTCTACTTTCATACTTAAACTCTAAAGTTAAATGTATGATATGCAAGTTTATATGCAAGTTTATCATGTTGTGATATGCAAGTTTATATGCAAGTTTATCATGTTGTGATATGCAAGTTTATTTGCAAGTTTATCATGTTGTGATATGCAAGTTTATATGCAAGTATGCCAAGTTATGTTATGCAAGTTTGGGTTGAACATTTTGTTCATGCTATCATGTTATGCAAGCTTATTTTGGGTTTATGAACATAAAGCTTTAAGCTTTATGCCAAAGGTTGCATTTTAGCAACATGTAAGTTATCATATCTCTTATGATAACTTGCATGTGAGGCTAAATGCGAACTTATGGCCATCTCTACATGTCATTTAGCACCATGTATCACCAATATGCTAAGTTTGGTTTTATGCATGCTTTTGAGGCCTAAAAATGTAATATGCAAGTGTATGAACATATGAACATTTCATATGCCACCATGTTAAGCTTGTGGCTTCAATACCTTTATGTCATGATTATGCCAAGTTCCCTCTTTCTATCCTTTATGCGCTATTGCGATATGTAAGCGATGGGATTGCGTTTGGGGTTGGGTAAACTTAAAAGACATAAAACATAAGCTTGGGAATTTACCTATTAAGTTAGGTCTACCCATTGGGAATTTACCTATTAAGTTAGGTCTACCCAATTGCTTGAAAACTTGTAACATGTTTTGGAAACATGATGGACATGACACTTAGAAAAGATAAGTGTGGCCAACTCGAGGTTGGGTTGAGTTTGTAGCGTAAACCTACCCGGAACCGACCGGCTTAACTAGTTGCTACAAACAATAGGACCCAATGTGAGAAGTTGGTCATGTTGTACCTTGAACCCGAGGTTAGACCAAGTTGTGGTGTAAAGCTACCCGGACCCGCCCGGCTTAACTAGTAACCACAACAAGGTCTAATGTGAGAGGTTAAGGCGCATTAAATTAATTAATGCCTCGTGATTAGGGTTAAGTCATGGTCCACTTAATACTTAACCAATTTGGGCTTGGTAGATTAATCGGGGTTAAGTCGTGAACTCATCGTTACACTTAACCAAGTTAATCCAGGATTAGCAAGAGGGTTAAACCGTACTTAACCCACTAGAAAAATCCTAGCAATGGGGGCCCACTCCAGCAGTAATCCCAAGTTAGTATCATCATGACCCTAGGGACTAGGCTAGGGTGGGGGCACGATTACTGGACTGGAGGTAAGTGACCAAAAGCGACGGCAGAGGGTACGCCGGTGTAGTTCCGGGCGGACTCTGGTCGTGCACATAGTCCGTAGCCGGAGAAAACATGCACGGGTACCAGTAGATCGGGACTGTGCACTCATGTTCATGGTGTCCAGGGGTTGACACCCTAGGGCTTGATACACCCGAAGGGTGGACCTGGCACAGTTCGACTACAATTATGATTGGGCCGTATTGACACCAACACGTGACGAGTTAGGCTTAGGGAGCCGATCGACTAGACCGTTTGGTTGGACCTTGTATTAGGGTCATTTCATGTTATTGGGCCAAACCTTGGGCCAAGGGATCAATACTTTTTTATTCAAGTCATGTTAGTTTGCTAGTACACCTGTGGTGCAAAACCTTAATCCTGATTATGCGATGACACATTTATCTACCTTGTTAGTTAATCATCATGCTAGTATATTGTTATCCTTATGTTCATCCCTGCTGCTCATGCCAGTTAACTTTATCAGTTTACATTGATTGTAGTAGGGCTTACTCAGTCTTTTTGACTGACCTGTTTTCTTTCGCCTCTTTTCTTCCGTTCCCCCCCCCCAGGTTCTCAGGGAGGGAATACTGGAGCTTAGCTTGGATTTCGGATTGCTTGCTTGTGGGATTTCAGCTCATGTACGGTTTCGACATGAAGCTAGCTATGGTTACCACTTAATTGGGGATAGCACTTATTTATTTCAGTTTTTCAGTTGATGTTGTTTTATCTAGACTTGTTTATTTGGAAAGCTATGTTGTACCAGACTTGTTTTGAAATGTTTTGAAATCTTCCGCTGTTTTATCTATGTTATTTACTCTGTTTACATATATACATATGTTCTTGTTCTGCCTTGATATATCATTATGCATGTTTACCTGATTCAAACGCCCCTCCAAAGTCAGAGTGCTTGCAAGAGCCACCCTGGTGGAGGTGGGGTGTTACATTTGGTATCAGAGCATATGGTACGAGAAGGAACAAAAAGGCTTTTAGAAAACTTTTGGAAAACTATTTTCAAAACCAAGTATAAAGTATTTTCCAAAGAAAAGTCTAGTTTATTTTAAAGGCTATTCCCCAAAAAAAGCCATTAGCAAAATTCCTTCGTTTTTCTCCATTCTGAATCTGTCTTTTTCTTCGTTTTCAGTATGGCCGATAACTTTGCTATTCCGGAGGGAGTACACGTACCTGTTTGGTATAAGAGACTTTTGGAGGCTAGGGCGACCGAAGCTGGCCCCGCAGATGTTCCTCCTCCTCCTCCGGTAGTTAATGTTCCTCCTCCTCCTCCTCCGATGGTTAATGTTCCTCCTCCTCCTGTCGCTGAGGTTCCTCTTCCTCCTCCCCCTCAGCATCCTCAAGTGGACTTCGCAAAGACTTGCAAAGATTTCAAAGCAATGGGTGGCAAGAACTTTCAAGGCACTGAGACTTTTGTAGAGGCCAGAAATTGGTTGAAAGAGACTGAGGATTTGTTTGCTATCTTTGGGTTAGACGATCAGAGGAAGCTCTTGTTGGCGGTTTGGCTTATGAAGGATGAAGCCGCTTATTGGTGGGAAGTCACCAATGGTACTAGGCCTGTTGAGACTTGGACCGATTTCAGGGCAAGGTTCATGCTTAAGTTTCTATCTTCTGCTGAGGAGAATCTGCAAATGGAGAGGTTCATAACTTTGAAACAAGGAGATATGTCTGTCAAAGAATATGTGAACAAGTTCAATCAGTTAGCTCGTTTTGGCTTGGATATGGTGAATACTCCTCAGAAGAAGGCTCTTCGTTTTGCTAGAGCATTGAATGAGCCGTTGCAGGGATTGGCTATGTCACATATTCCCCATGGGGCCACGTTTGAGAGTTTGGTTGATATGGCGTTACTTCAGGGAGATGTCAAGAAAGAAACCAAGATGAATGATACTCAAGCCAAGAAGACTGATTCCCAGGGAAAAGGAAATCAGGGTAATCCAAGTGGTCAGAGCAGTCAAGGCAATCAGAACAAGAACAAGAGTCAAGGCAACAAGGGGAACAACAACAAGGGCAATAACAACAAGGGCAAGAACAACAAGGGGAAGTGCCATTATTGCGGTTCAGTTGGGCATCTTATTAAGGATTGTAAGAAGAGGAAAAGGAAGAATGGTGAATGCTTTTTCTGCGGTGAGACTGGACATTTCAGTAAGGATTGCCCGAGGAAGCAAGGGCAAGGCCAGGGTCAGACTCAGCGTGCTGGACCTTTAGGAGGGCAAGTTCATGCTCTCAATGTCGCTCCAGTTCCCGATCGAGGTAGTATTTCTGTTGAGAGCCTTGTATATATTTCTGATTTTCCAGTTCGTACCTTGTTTGATTCTGGTGCATCGCATAGCTTTATCTCATCTGATCTTGTTGATAGTTTGCACCTTAGTACTAGCTTGGTAGATGATCCCGTCTGTGTCTCAAATCCTATTGGGGGTTCCGCCCATTTGTCTATGATATGTGGGGATTTGAGGATCTCTATACTGAGTGTAGAGTTCTTGTGCAGTGCTTATGTTCTTGGTTTTAGGGGATATGGATTGATATTGGGCATGGATTAGCTGTCCAGATATGGAGCCATTCTTGATTGTGAGCATAGGGTTGTGAGGCTCGTGACTCGCCTCGGAAACACCCTAGAGATTTCTTGTGATCCGAGAGGTCCCGTCATGTTGTGCTATCTGGAATCACTCGACTCGTCAATGGAAACTCTTCAGTCTGTGAGAGTGGTTCGAGAGTATCCGGATGTTTTCGATGAAGTTAGGGGGTTGCCCCCTAAGCGAGAGATTGATTTCCGCATTTATCTGGTGGATAATGCAAAGCCTGTTTCTTTGCCCGTTCGGCACATGGCTTCGCGTGAAAGGCGGGAGCTAAGTAAGCAAGTGAAAGAGTTGCTTGAGAAGAACTTCATTAGACGAAGTATATCTGAATGGGGAGTGCCTGTGGTATTTGCTACCAAGGCGGATGGTTCTCTCCGACTTTGCGTTGACTATCGAGAGTTGAATAAGCTGACTAAGAAGAACAGACACCCGTTACCGAGGATTGATGATCTCTTTGACCAGCTTGTCGGTGCTTCTGTTTTCTCTCAGCTTGATCTTGCTACGGGGTTCCATCAGCTCAGGGTAGCTGAAGATAGTATAGACAAGACTGCGTTCAGAACTCCAGATGGATTCTTCGAATGGCTTGTCATGCCGTTCGGCTTGACTAATGCACCCGCATATTTCGTGGACTTGATGAGTAGGGTGTTCAGGGAGTTCTTGAACAAGTTTGTCGTGGTCTTCGTAGATGATATTCTGATCTTCTCTAAGGATGAGGAAGAGCACGCAAGGTATCTCATGGAGGTGATGGATACGCTTAGAGCGCATCAGTTGAAGGCCAAGTTCTCCAAGTGTCACTTTTGGAGAAGGGAAGTTAGATTCCTTGGGCATATAGTATCTAAGCAAGGC
The DNA here is from genome assembly GCA_030737875.1 of Allium sativum. Classification (NCBI taxonomy): domain Eukaryota; kingdom Viridiplantae; phylum Streptophyta; class Magnoliopsida; order Asparagales; family Amaryllidaceae; genus Allium; species Allium sativum. The sequence continues at coordinate 659,530,543 of CM060924.1, forward strand.
TTAGCGGTGGATCCCGCTAAGGTAGTGGCAGTTCAGGATTGGAAGACTCCAAGGAATGTAACCGAAGTGAGAAGTTTTCTAGGTCTTGCGGGTTTCTACCGGAAGTTCATCAAGGACTTCGCAAAGATATCCGCTCCTCTCACTAAATTGACGAAGAAGAATTTAGTTTTTGCTTGGAGCATAAAATGCGAGCTTGCTTTTCAGAAGCTCAAGAGAGCCCTCACATCAGCACCTGTTCTAGCTTTGCCCGATGGAGGGAAGTTATTTACCATATACACCGATGCATATGGCACGGGGTTAGGAGCTGTTATTATGCAAGAAGGAAGAGTGATATGCTTTGGCGGTAGACAACTCAAAGTGCATGAGAAGAATTATCCCACTCATGACTTAGAGTTGGCAGCAATAGTATATGCACTCAAGGCTTGGCGCCATTATCTTCTGGGAGAAAGATTTGAGCTTTATACCGATCACAAGTCATTGAAGTATCTCTTTTCTCAGAAGGATCTAAATCTGAGGCAACAAAGATGGATGGAATTCTTGGCGTCCTACGATTTTGAGATAGCTTATACCCCTGGCAAGGGGAATGTGGTAGCAGATGCATTGAGTAGAAGAAGGTTGACCCTAAGTCCTCTATTCGTTGAGATGAAGAATTTAGAGTATGTGGCAACCTTTGATTTCTCTTTGCCGATTGAGTCGATGACCGGTTCTTTAGCATCTCTGGAACTCAGACCTACCCTTCTTGATCAAGTTGGGGCTTCGCAGAGAGAAGACCCTCAGATAGTTGAGATTATGGATAAGCTAATTCGAGGAGAGACGTCTAGTCATCTCGCTCGATATTCTATTGATGACAAGGGTTGGCTGAGGAGAGACGGAAGGTTATGTGTTCCAATGGTAGAAGATCTAGTAAGAAGAGTTCTTGAGGAAGCGCATCGCTCTAAGTTGACTATACATCCGGGCGGAGATAAGATGTATAAAGATATGAAGCGCATTTTCTTTTGGCCTGGGATGAAGAAGGATGTGGCAGAATTTGTCTCTAGATGTATCATTTGCCAGCAAGTTAAGGCCGAGTCGAAGAAGCCCGGTGGGCTATTGCATCCTCTAGACGTTCCACTATGGAAGTGGGAGAGTATTTCCATGGATTTTATCGATGGGCTACCAAGGTCAAGGAAAGGGAATACGAGCATTTGGGTTATTGTGGATAGACTTACGAAGAGTGCTCATTTCATTCCGGTGAAGAGCAAGAGGACCGCATCTTGGCTAGCGTCTGTATATCTTCGTGAGATTGTGAGACTACATGGAGTCCCTTCTAGTATAGTCAGTGACCGTGACCCAATCTTTACAAGTCAATTCTGGAATAGCTTGCAAGAAGCTGTGGGCATAAGGTTGAATCTAAGTACGGCTTATCACCCACAGACGGACGGTCAAACCGAAAGGGTGAATAGGGTACTCGAGGATCTGTTGAGGCTTTGTATTCTGGATTTTGGTGGTACTTGGGAAGACCATCTTCCTCTTGTTGAGTTTGCATATAATAACAGTTATCAGGCAAGCATAGGGATGGCACCATTTGAAGCTTTATATGGGAGGCCGTGCAAGTCGCCTACATGTTGGTGGGAGACTACAGATGAGCTTATACTTGGGCCTGATATGATCAGAGATACATCCGAGAAGATCAAGTTGATTCGGAGACGGATGAAAGCGGCCCAAGACCGACAGAAATCCTATGCTGATAAGCGAAGAACGGATTTGGAGTTTGATGTTGGGGATATGGTTTTCGTGAAGGTTTCTCCTTTGCGGAATGTGGTCCGATTTGGAGCTGTTGGGAAGTTGGCACCGAGGTTTGTTGGACCATTCCCTATTATAGAGAGGATCGGGCAGATGGCTTATAGAGTGAAGTTGCCCGAGAAGCTTGCTTGAGTACACGATGTTTTTCATGTCTCGCATCTCCGGAAGTGTTTACATGAATCAGCAGAGGTTGTTGAGCCAAGTGTTCTAAAAGATGTAGAAGTGGAGAAAGAGACTACCTTGAGGAGAGCTCTGATTCGTATCTTGGGGACGGAGACCAAGAAGCTAAGGAATCGAGAGGTCAAATTGGTGAAGGTTCAATGGGGTGAAGCCGAAGAAGACGCAACTTGGGAAACCGAGGAGAAGATGCGTGGGCTTTATCCATTCCTTTTTGAGGGTACACTCTCAATCTCTTTTCTTTGTTAGCATATCTTTCTCTTTGCTATCCATGTTTATCTAGTTTATCGTGTTAATCTTGTCATGAGAACCTTAGGTAGAAACCCTTTGGATGAAACATGTGTTTGAAACATGTTATGCTTGATGGTTGCAAGTGGTTGCAAGTGTTTGCAAGTGGATACTCGTGGATGCATAATACACGTTAGGCACTAAGATCGGCTCACACACTTTCATACCGCATATGCATGAGTGTTTATGCTTATTCATGGATGAAAACTTGTTATGCTATCACGTGGATGTTGCATATGGATGAATGTTATGTGCACTCATGTAGAGATTATAAATTATGTTAGGAATTTGCATACATATGGACTCATTTCACTAACAAATTTTGCATTAAGGGGGTTTACTGAATCAGTAACCTCCTGATTTTCGCATTAGATAAGTACATATACACACACCTTTGCATATGATCATACAGCATTTAGAACCTTTTAAGGACAATGATTGCTCGTGGATGATGTTTTGAGTAGATGGATGATGGATGGTAGGATACGTTCTTCCTAACTTGGAGATTTCGGGGACGAAATCCTTTAAGGAGGGAAGAATGTAACAACCCGTATTTTTGAATAACATGTTATAACATAAATGGAGGCAGAATTAAACTGTAAAATCTGAATCAAGGGAAACAGACTATTCCATTGCGTTCGTCTCGGAAAAATACGCGAAATAGAGTCCGAGTTTTCGAAAATCGGAGTCCGTATGACCAAGATATGGCCTCGCGAAGTTTCACGAAAAATTCCCAAATTAAAGTATACTTAATTAAGTGAAATGGGTTGCGCAGAGAAATATATATATATATATTGATATATATATATATAATTGAAAATTAAATAAATAAATATGCAAAAATGTTCAAAACAGCGAATTGGGAGAGGGGAATAACCGAACCGGCCGATTTTTGAGGTCGACCCGAGCTCGCTGGGTCGACTAGGGGTTAATCCAGGGTGTTTGGCTGTCAACCCGTGGGCCGATTCGCTCAAATGCAGATTTTGCATTTGAATGGTTCTCATGGTTCATCTTTAATCTAAAGGCCCTAGATGGTTCCTACACTTGACTTCTTCCCCAAGACATGCTTTGATGGCTTGGATTGAATCTAGGTTTAATCCTATGGCCTAAAACACTTGCCTAATCTATAAATAAGACCCTAACCTACCCTAAATCATCATTATTCATTCATACAACTAAACTATGGCAAAATCAATCCTCTCATGGCCTCCACTCTCTTCATAAAATTCCTAAATAAATTCCTAAGTGATTTTCCATGCATACAAGTGTTTTCAAACTTGTATGAGCATCATTAGCTTGCATTCAAGTCAAGTTTATATATTTGCATCATAAAGAAAGAGTCTTGATCATTTTGGCTCAAGGGTTTTGCTTGCATTTTGGGTTTAATTGATTTCATAAGGGCTGTGTCATATTTTTGTGACTTCTTAAGCATTGTAAGCCATATTCTACTTTCATACTTAAACTCTAAAGTTAAATGTATGATATGCAAGTTTATCATGTTGTGATATGCAAGTTTATATGCAAGTTTATCATGTTGTGATATGCAAGTTTATCATGTTGTGATATGCAAGTTTATATGCAAGTATGCCAAGTTATGTTATGCAAGTTTGGGTTGAACATTTTGTTCATGCTATCATGTTATGCAAGCTTATTTTGGGTTTATGAACATAAAGCTTTAAGCTTTATGCCAAAGGTTGCATTTTAGCAACATGTAAGTTATCATATCTCTTATGATAACTTGCATGTGAGGCTAAATGCGAACTTATGGCCATCTCTACATGTCATTTAGCACCATGTATCACCAATATGCTAAGTTTGGTTTTATGCATGCTTTTGAGGCCTAAAAATGTAATATGCAAGTGTATGAACATATGAACATTTCATATGCCACCATGTTAAGCTTGTGGCTTCAATACCTTTATGTCATGATTATGCCAAGTTCCCTCTTTCTATCCTTTATGCGCTATTGCGATATGTAAGCGATGGGATTGCGTTTGGGGTTGGGTAAACTTAAAAGACATAAAACATAAGCTTGGGAATTTACCGATTAAATTAGGTCTACCCATTGGGAATTTACCTATTAAGTTAGGTCTACCCAATTGCTTGAAAACTTGTAACATGTTTTGGAAACATGATGGACATGACACTTAGAAAAGATAAGTGTGGCCAACTCGAGGTTGGGTTGAGTTTGTAGCGTAAACCTACCCGGAACCGACCGGCTTAACTAGTTGCTACAAATAATAGGACCCAATGTGAGAAGTTGGTCATGTTGTACCTTGAACCCGAGGTTAGACCAAGTTGTGGTGTAAAGCTACCCGGACCCGCCCGGCTTAACTAGTAACCACAACAAGGTCTAATGTGAGAGGTTAAGGCGCATTAAATTAATTAATGCCTCGTGATTAGGGTTAAGTCATGGTCCACTTAATACTTAACCAATTTGGGCTTGGTAGATTAATCGGGGTTAAGTCGTGAACTCATCGTTACACTTAACCAAGTTAATCCAGGATTAGCAAGAGGGTTAAACCGTACTTAACCCACTAGAAAAATCCTAGCAATGGGGGCCCACTCCAGCAGTAATCCCAAGTTAGTATCATCATGACCCTAGGGACTAGGCTAGGGTGGGGGCACGATTACTGGACTGGAGGTAAGTGACCAAAAGCGACGGCAGAGGGTACGCCGGTGTAGTTCCGGGCGGACTCTGGTCGTGCACATAGTCCGTAGCCGGAGAAAACATGCACGGGTACCAGTAGATCGGGACTGTGCACTCATGTTCATGGTGTCCAGGGGTTGACACCCTAGGGCTTGATACACCCGAAGGGTGGACCCGGCACAGTTCAACTACAATTATGATTGGGCCGTATTGACACCAACACGTGACGAGTTAGGCTTAGGGAGTCGATCGACTAGACCGTTTGGTTGGACCTTGTATTAGGGTCATTTCATGTTATTAGGCCAAAGCTTGGGCCAAGGGATCAATACTTGTTTATTCAAGTCATGTTAGTTTGCTAGTACACCTGTGGTGCAAAACCTTAATCCTGATTATGCGATGACACCTTTATCTACCTTGTTAGTTAATCATCATGCTAGTATATTGTTATCCTTATGTTCATCCCTGCTGCTCATGCCAGTTAACTTTATCAGTTTACATTGATTGTAGTAGGGCTTACTCAGTCTTTTTGACTGACCTGTTTTCTTTCGCCTCTTTTCTTCCGTCCCCCCCCCCCCCCCCAGGTTCTCAGGGAGGGAATACTGGAGCTTAGCTTGGATTGCTTGCTTGTGGGATTTCAGCTCATGTACGGTTTCGACATGAAGCTAGCTATGGTTACCACTTAATTGGGGATAGCACTTATTTATTTCAGTTTTTCAGTTGATGTTGTTTTATCTAGACTTGTTTATTTGGAAAGCTATGTTGTACCAGACTTGTTTTGAAATGTTTTGAAATCTTCCGCTGTTTTATCTATGTTATTTACTCTGTTTACATATATACATATGTTCTTGTTCTGCCTTGATATATCATTATGCATGTTTACCTGATTCAAACGCCCCTCCAAAGTCAGAGTGCTTGCAAGAGCCACCCTGGTGGAGGTGGGGTGTTACAATATCGTTCCAGCTGTATACCAGGATCCTGTGAATATAAATCTGCAAAACCAAAACTACTAGCTGCCCGTGTCGAAATAAGAGCACCCAGAGTTTAGGTTAAAACAATAAACTCCAGGTCAGTCATGTGACTGGTGTGAGAACTAAAACAGTTATTAATCTTTATTTTTAAAGTTAGGTAAATCAAGGGACCACGCCGTATAACATGGAACGGGTTTCCTCCCAAGAATACCAGTGCATAAAACAATAGCGCAATGCTAAATAAAGAACAATGAAGCTATTATAAGACCCAGGTCCCATCACACAATGCAACGCAAGCCGGAGGATAGGGTTTTTACCTTATAATAGCCAAGAATGCTTGATACGTTTAAAACAAATCATTTGATACTATTACAAGTGCATAGTGTATAAAACAACTTCAAATCATAAGTATCAATAATAGGCGACATGAGCGTCCCATGCCACTATGTCGCCATATATAGGTTTACAAATAAAACCGCAAAGTCACGTATTTGGAAATTGGATTTCCATCTATGAACCGAGGCAAAAGATAGTCCTCTACCGATTCAAGACGCTCTAGCCCGCCCCTCAGGAACAGCCGCAACTGCCCCTTGGATCCTCAGGGCCGGTCCACAGATGTGGATTATTATGCCTGAACAATACGTTTCTCCACCCTATGGGGTGTCAATGAGCCAACAAATGACTCCATCGGACCCGGATCGTCCGATCAAACCGAGGCGCCTCGCAACAACAGCAACCACAAAAGTCAAACTCGTCAGGGCGTGTAAAACCACTGACGCCACTTCTAGCTAGAAAGAAACGCATGCCCTCCCTGACGTCCTCTCCCGTTTTTGGTTCACAACCGGGGTGCGAGGCTCGCGAATTCACGTTACACAAAGTTGTACCACACAGGCTGTGCTTTGATCATCACCACAAGACTTCGCTTTTCAACAGAAGCCTTGATCATTTTCCACTTAGGCATGCCACACAGGCAATTCACTCCATGCGTTTGATATCCATCAATATATAACCCCTGAGCTCGTACGTCTCAGAGAAGGGCGTTAAGCAAGAGAATAAATTCTCCGCCGCCAAACAGATATATATTTAATAGAAATCAATCACACAGACTAAAATCCAATGTCAGACACACAGCCTATTTACAAGTTCGTTCTGGGTCTGAACGAAACCGGAGGCACCTAATACCCCGCATATCCATCGATCTCCAAGTACGTCTGGACGATCACCAACTATTTCCATCTTCTTGGGTGTACAACCCAATCAAGATCATCAGTAATTACCCAAACGACGTGAAGACCTCCGGTCTTCAACTACCGTCTTCACCTTCGACTTATCGTCGTATCAGTTATTCAGAATGGGATAAACCCGGTCTTTCCGAATAACTCGCGTATATAATAAACGAGTGTTAGACAAACCCAACATACGCCTCATTCCAATTCAGAATATTCTTTTATTCACATATTCTTACACTTTGGGAAAGGTTCCCAATAATTTTATCAAAGATAAATTCTGTAAATTTATTCTTTAATCTTCTTTGAATATCAATTCAAACTAGTCGGGATTAGCGAACCACATCGAAGTAATCATTTATTTTATTTACCAATACCAACCTATTCATCCCATGAAGTAAGACTGGTCATACTTCATATCTAACACCATGGTGTTATCGGTAAATTCAATTACCATTTCACATTCAAATCTAATTAAAGATTTAACTATCGCTTGGAGCAAAACTAGTGATACACCATTCTCGATTGTTTCAATCTAATTAAAGATCCATTAAAACTTCACTTAGTTTTAATCTTTAACCGGGTTAAAGAATCAGCGTCATTTAAAACACGGTTCACGATAAACCCCAAAATCACATTCCATTAATTATCGGGTTAAAGAACAAGTGTTATTTAAAACACTGTTCATGATAAACCCAAAAATCAATACCAATTCAATTTCAATTAAATATAATTTAATTGGTACACTTCATTAAATCTAAATAAAAAGATTTAATCTTTTTCTCAACTGGGTTCAAGAACAGTGTTAATAAAGACACCATTCACGACAAACCCAAATCACATTTGATATTAAATACAAGGCTTTGAATAGAAAATGTACTGGCTTATATTCAATATCAAATTCTACGACCAACAAATATCGTATCGGAAATAACGATATAAATATATCTTTCAAATTTTCATAACAATATCTGTGTAATCACGAAATCCAACATCGAAATATTCCGAAGGCAATTTCGATTCAAATCCATTCCAATATAATTATTGGAAATTTTGGTTATTTTAGAAACCATTTCACATCCTGTTTATTTATTAAAAAAATAAATAGAATTATCATTCTAGTTCAAAACTAGTTCATTTCGATAAAAAAAATATTTTTATCTTTTCAAATATGGAGTTTTCATCCCAATTCTTCACAAATAATTTCTTATGATTCTACACAAATTATTACTATCTTTAATAATTTTATCAAGGCCCGTACAGTCGATTTCCATCAACGGCCATCGAACTGCACTTACAGCGACCTTTTCGAAATTTGATTTGGACATAATTCCAAATCCAACCGTTAGATTTCAAATTTCAAATTTTCGTTAGAAAGCTCTTTTCGATACGAACCCAACGGTTTCGGTTTTAGGAGAATCCGACGGTCGGATCTCCCGCAATATCCGTTCGAAGTCAATGGTCGAAATTCGCGAACTACCGCGGCGCGGCGCGTTCTATTCAGGCCATTATATAATATATATAATATATACTTCGTCGATTTCCTTTTAAAACGTATTTTATAAATCGTTTTAAATTCGTTTTCAAACGATTTCAACTTCATATTCAATTTTAAATCAAAATTGAATTTTGCCTTCTAATTCAATTTCAGTTCGTTTTCAATTCAATTCAATTCCAATTCGAATTCATTTCTTTTCAAAATATCAGATTTTGAAATCACTTTCGATATTCATTATAAAATGAATAAAATCGATATAAATATCGTTCACGTCAAAATGGCGTCAATCTAATCAACACGGCTTCATATATTTCTATTTCCAAATATTCTATTTCAAATATACTATTTCAAATATTTCTTATTCAAATATTTCTATTTCAAATATGGAATGAGGCCCAATCAATTACCATATAATGTTAATTATATGGATTTTCTACAACACATGTATGCAATAGCAACGATGAATAATCAACCATCATCCAAAGTGCATTCTACACTGTATAAGCATCAAATATAAATATTCAACGCATATAACAGTCTGTCAATCAATCGATCGACATACAACCAACTATTGGGATTAGTGTATGTCATATATCATCCCAATACCCGTGTGGGGTTTCAAACAATCAAACACAGATTTTATTTGTGCAGTTGGGCAATGTGTAAAATTTATCGTCCCAATCAATATCAGTCAAATGTGTGTATATAAACAAATCGTCCGATCTGTTTATTTTTATTTCATTTCATATACACGTTAAAAATTCTATTTTTAACTATAAAATATTTTCAACTATATAAATATTTTATTTCATTTCACATCACATCACACAATCAACTACACATCAAAATCAAACAAAGAAGCATACAAGCCGTCCATGGTCTGTAGACGACGGGTGTCGGGTGCTACTAAACACCGTCTGCATCCTAGTATATATTTTAACTAGAAAAACAAAATTAAAAGGTGAGAAGTTCTCGCCAAATAGCTGTAACGACCCGGAAAATCTGAACCAATTTAAAATTTTTAAATTGGCTAAAATAATGGATTTTAAATATTTAAAATAAATATTTTAAATAATGGCGATGAAAACTGAGTTTGAATCGACATTTGAAAACGAATATAATTAATTATAATTATATTTAGAATTGAAAATGGCGTGGCAGTTTCAAAAATTGGATTCAAACTTTGTCGGACTGTACCGGGTGCAAAACAATCCGGATTTTAGTGAAACCAAAAACATTAGGATCTAATTGATGATATCTTTCCAACGAATCTGACCAATCGAAATTTGATAGCGGGAATCAAAAGATATGTCCAGTTGAAAATACTGAATAGTCGCTATGGAATTCAGGCCCTAAAAAATGGACATTTTGCAAATGACCTCGGATTTCGACGAAACCACTTTTGTTGGATCCGCAGGGTCAAGTTATTGTTAGGTTTCAAATTTCATAATTTTTCGAATCAATATGTGAGTGTGGCAAAAGAAAACGCGTTTGACCAGTTTCCGTTGATTTTAATCAACTGGAAATTGGCCATTTTTCCAACGGTCTCAGAATTCGACGAAACTAGTTTTGTTAGGACCGTATCGTCAATACGAAGCTAGAAAATATTTTTCTGGAATTTTTCTAGTTAGTATGTGACCCCGGTAATTTGAAATGTGCGTTTAAAATTCAATATAGTGATTTAAATGAAAATTCAACGGGAACTGATTGTAACGATCAAATCAGCTTGCGATACATATCCCATTGTGTTCGAAATGGGGGTAAAACGCTATGGGCGACAGGCGGTCGGCCTCGTTTCGAGGTCGTATGTAAAAGTCAACCTTTTTGCAAAAATATAAATAATTAAATAAAAAAAAATATAATTCCCTCCCTTTTCTTCTTCTTGCCCCCCCCCCCCCCCCCGATTTCAGTAAACAGAAAACAAAAGGAAAAAAGAAGAAGAAGAAGAAAGCAGCAGCAGCCGCCCGCCTTCAGTCGTCGACCAGACCTCCTCCGCGCCCTCCGATCTTCTCCCCCCCCCCCTTCCTTGCACTCGCTCCCTCCTCCTCCTTCAATCCGACCCCCCCCCCCCCCAAAGCCGTTCGAAACCCTAGCGCCGCCCTTACCTCGAAGCCAGCGCCGAGCCTGGCCATCGCTCCCCCTCTCGCCGATCAATGTAAGTCGTTTTTGTTTTATTTTATTTTTATTTATTATTCTGTAAAAACCTGATTTTTTTTTTATGATTTAAAAACCTGATTTTCTTCAAAAGGAAATTACTGATTTCAATAAGAATATAAAACTGAATTTCATTATGATTTAATTACTGATTTTAATTAGAATATAAAACTGAATTTATAATGATTTAAAAACTGATTTTAATTAGAATGTAAAACTGGATTTTATAAAGATTTAAAACTGAATTATATAAGGCATATAAAACTGATTTTTTTTAAAGAAAAAGATTTAAACTTTATAAAGGAAAAGATTTAAACTTTAGAATAGAAAAAGATTTAAACTTTAAAAAGAGAAAGGTTTGAACTTTAAAATAGAAAAGATCAGATTTTTTAGAATAGAAAAGATCCTATTTTTAAAATAGAAAAGACAGAATTTTTATTAAGTAGAAGAAGTAAGATATGATTTTTATATTTTTAAAGCAATAAAAATATAATTTTTACATCATAGGAATATTAAAAATATAATCTTTATATATTGAATAGCGAAGTCAAAATTCGATTTTTATATATTGAATAACATAGTAAAAATTCGATTTTTACATATGTAGAGAATACGGGCGAAAGCGACAAAAAGGCGAGATTGGCGAAGATTTCTCTAAAGGAAGTGTCGTGCAGTTGGATAGCTATTGGTGAGATTTCTGATTTAAAAATATTATATATGTGTGAAATAAAAGTGAATTGCCATATATATATATATATATATATATATATATATATATATATATATATATATATATATATACGCCCCTCGTCCACAAACCATGGACGATATTTATTGGTTGAAATTGATTGATAGCGAATGATTGTTTGGGATTGTTTGTGATTGATATTGGTTGATTGTGGTTGAAAAATACCCATTTGTGGTTGAGAAATATTTGGTTGAAACCACATAGGATTAGTTTGTGGAAATGAAATAAATATATACATGCCGCCTGCGTGCGAACTAGATGCATGATCCCCATTGTCAAAAACCGCGAGGTTTTAAGGTAGAGCGAGGAGCCGTACTAGGGACGGTCCCAGTTTTAACTACCCTGCCGTTATGCTGCCGAAATTTTGAATAATATTCGTGTGTTTGAATTATTTTCATATGCTTAAACTATAGAAAACATTCATGTGTTGAATTGATATTCATTCGTTGATTAGAAATTCATGTGTTGAATGGTATTCATATTTTGAAATAAATTGTTTGATAATAAAAATCACCTTTTATCGACTATATGAACTGTGTAAAATAATCTCGTTTTAAAGAAATTGTTTTATGATAAAAATCCCATTTTTATCACCAACTTGAACTATATAGAAAAATAGAGTTTTGAAATGAATTGTTTTACAATAAAAATCACATTTTTATTGTATGCATAAACCGTTGAAATGTGAAGTGTTAAAAATAGCCACTTGTTCAAAATAAACATATATGAGTTGAAATATTCATTAATTAGCTAATGAAATGATTTGCACCTATTTATGTAACATTAGAATGAATGGTGTTTTTAAACCAAATAGAAATCAAATATGAAGTTGAATAGAAAAGGATAAATGATAAGAACTGTACATATATATGTACATGCATATTCATTGAACAGGTTATAGCAAAGGGGCTAGAGAAGAGGAATAAAATTTTGTGCCCGACAAATAGGTACACATTTACTGTTTTGTTTGGGTGATGATTTTATGAGCCTGTTGGCTAGCCGCTTGGCTTTTTCTTTTTCTTTTTGAGATTAGAAGGACCGGGAACGCTATTTGCGATTTCCCGATGCTCCCGGTGCAGGGAAGGTTATGGCGAAATTTTCCAAAATTTTAAGGTGTTAGAAAAATATTTGAAGTGAAAACGATATGGAAATCATTGAATGAACTATATTTATATAAATATATAAATATAAATAAAATTAAAACGAAACGAAGCCGTGCAGTTCGTATTTTGAAACCGTGATTTCAAACAACTAATGCGGGAAATCCGACCATTGGATTTTCCCGAAACCTCAACCGTCGGGTACGCCTTGGAAATATCTTCCCAACGGCACCAACCTTGTAAAAATCCAACGGTTGGATTGTCTGGAATGTTTAATTCAAATCTGAAGAAAAACAGCGCCAGAAGCGATTATATTTATATATATATATAAATATAATTATATATTTAATCGAATAACGACGCTGCAGATCGTAATTTGAAATCGAAAATTCAAACGATTGTACCGGGAGATCCGACCGTCGGATTTTCCCGAAACTGGAACCGTTGGATTCGTTTTGAAAAGACCTTTCTAATGATGTAAATTTTGTAAAGATCCAACGGTTAGATTTTCAGATATGTGTAAATCAAATCTGAAGAAAAACAGCGCCACGGCCGCTTTATGGCCCGAAGCGTCGTTTTGAATAAATGGGCTATTTTAAAATAAATAAAAATAGCGATAAATCGTTATAAAATATTGGAAACAATATGGAATGGAAATAAACTGAATTTGCTCGATTTATGTTGTATTTGATGGTTGAATGTGTTTGGTGTGAAAATTACATTAAAGAACAATATTGGTGTTGTCGAACAATTTAACCATTGAAATAAATCGATTTGAAATTCTAAATATACGTGAATTATTTGAAAAGGCCGAGTTAATTCTCATTTCGAATAATTGACCGACGATTGAAATTCGAAGATGAAGACGGTGGTCGAAGACCGAAGATCTTCACCTCGTTTGGATGGTAACCGAGGTCCTGATTGGGAGGCATCCCGAAATATGGATAATGAGTGGTGATCGTCCAGACGTACGTGGTGATCGAAGGGTTTGCGAGGTATTTAGTGCCTCCGGTTTCGTTCAGACCCAGAACGGACTTGGAAATGGACTGTGTGTCTGACATTGGAGTTTATTTTGTGTTGATTGATTTCTGTTAAATATACATCTGTTTGGCGGCGGAGAATTTATTCTTTTGCTTAACGCCCTTCTCTGAGACGCACGAGCTCAGAGGTTGTATATCGACGGACATCAGTCGCATGGCATGAATTGCCTGTGTGGCATGCTAAGATGCAGTGATCAGGGCTCCTGTTGAAAAGCAAAGTCTTGTGGTGATGATCAAAGCACCGCCTGTGTGGCGTAGCTTTGTGTATAACGTGAATTCGCGAGCCTCACACCCCGGTATGAACCTAAAACGGGAGAAGGACCTCAGGGAGGGCATGCGTTTCTTTCTAGCTAGGGTGGTGTCAGTGACCTACCAGCCCTGACATTTATATACTTTTCACCTATGTGGTTGTTGCTGTTGCGAGGCGCCTCGGTTTGATCGGGCAATTCGGGTCCGATGGAGTCATTCGTTGGCTCATTTACACCCCAAAGGGTGGGGAAACGCAGTGTTCAGGAATTTTAATCCACATCGGTGGACTGGCCCTGACGATCCAAAGGCTTGACAGAGTACTTTCCTGAGGGGCGGGCTAGAGCGTCTCGAATTCGGTAAGGACTATCTTTTGCCTTGGTTCATGACGGAAATCCAATTTCCAAATACGACATCGTGCGGTTTTGATTGTATATATATATGGCGACATGATATATGGTACCCATGCCGTCTATGATTGAAAGTTATGATTGAAATTGTTTTTGAAACATATAAACACTAGTCATAATACCAAATGCTTTTGTTTTATTCGTATCAATCATATTTTGGCCATTATAAGGTAAAACTCTATCCTCCGGTTTGCGTTGCATTGTGTGATGGGAACTGAGTCTTATAATGGCTTCATTTTTATAAAAAGCATAGCGATGTTTAAAAGAAAGATTAGTTTTAAAGCACTGGCAATCCAATGGAGTAAACCCGTTCCACGAAAGTGGCGTGGTCCTGTGATTAGCCAATTATATATGTGTTGAGTGGATTTCTCATACCAGTCCCATGACTGACTCGTAGTTTGTTTCACTTCCAAACTCGGGTGCCCCTTTTTCTACACGGGCAGCCTTGTATTCAGGTTTAGCTGGTTCTTTCTGGATAGCTGGAGCTGAAGATGGATTCTATCATTTATTTCCTTTTATGCTGTTCAGCTCCTATTGTACATATTTTGTTTATTTCCGCTGTAGACATTTATGTATAGCTGAACTGTATTTGTACTAAGTAAGATCCTGTATACTGTGTAACTCTGATGATTACTTTTATCCAGTATATTCTATTGTTCATTGTCTGGTGTATTTATTTAATTTTGTTCTGCTATTATCTGTTTCTGTGTTATATTCCAAAGATAACCCTTGTTTCCGTGAGAACGGGAAATCGGGTCGTCTCAACGTGGTATTAGAGCTTTGGTTAAGCTTAGTTCTGGAATATAACATTTGAATGAACTCGTCAGAAATAGAACCAGTAGTGTTCTAGGACGG
Organism: Allium sativum; assembly: GCA_030737875.1. Taxonomy (NCBI): domain Eukaryota; kingdom Viridiplantae; phylum Streptophyta; class Magnoliopsida; order Asparagales; family Amaryllidaceae; genus Allium; species Allium sativum. Next base: position 659,545,685 of record CM060924.1, read on the forward strand.
GTAACTCAATACAGATAGGATCAGCAATATCCTAGTATGAGTAAAGCAGAATGAAATTACGCCTCGATAGACACATTTACATTTGAAGTATATGTTTCTATGTTTTAAAATACCTTTTCTGTGACCTGACACTTGATCTGCTAATTGCAGAAGTACTAGAAAAATGAGTGCCAGAAACAGAAGGAATACAGAACCCGATCTAGAGGCTCTATTCAAGAGATATCGAAATCTGGGTGGAGCCCAATTCTCGGGCAATGAATCTATTATTCAAACTCAAGCTTGGATGAGTTCTGTCGAAAGAATCTTTGAGCATATCCAGCTGAGAGATGACCAGAAACGGTTAGTAGCATCTTGGGCACTTAAAGAAGAAGCTTTAATCTGGTGGGAAACAATCATCAAAGATAATCCAGAAGGTGATATCACCTGGGGCAGATTTAAAGTGATTTTCCTAGAAAGATTTACTCCTCCTGAAGCAACCGAGAGATTATGTGATGAATTTTCTTATTTGATACAAGGTGATATGACCATTCCCGAATATCATAAGAAATTCAATGAACTTTCTCACTTTGCCCCTCATCTAATTCAAAATCCGAAGAGGAAAAATATGAGATTTATTCACGGACTTCAAAGGAAATACCAGAATAAAGTATTGGGGCATATGAAGCTTCCTTTTCCAGAAATGATTTACATGGCTTATCAGTATGAAGATCTCCATAAGAAAGGAATGTTGCACGACGAAGAAGAAGTTTGTTGTAGTGACAAAGAAGAGTCAGAAACTGATGTTCCTGAAGCCAGTGAAAGGTCTGAGGTCAATAAGAGGCTCAGTGCCAAGAGAAAAAGGGCTGAATCTAAGAACGAACGAATAATGACCGCCACGTGCTCAAGCTGCAATAGGAAAGGGCATTTGGCGATAAGTTGCAAATCTTGGAACAAACGAAGAAAGAGTGGATCTAAGACCACTAAGAAACAAAAGAACCCACATGGGGAGAGGAGATGCCATAAGTGCCGCCAGGCAGGACATATTGCACGGGAGTGCCAACTCTCAAAGAAATCTGAAACAGTATGTATAAATGAAGTGGCGGAAACTTCCGAGCCCTCAGCTAGTCAAGAAAGGCCCGATGTTTTAGAAGGCACGCTTACTGTCAAAAACATTCCAGTCAAAGTACTGTTTGACACAGGCGCGTCAAGAAGCTTCATTGCCAAAGATGCAGCTAAGAAACTGGATTTGAATTTGAAAAAGCTCAAGGAACCAATGACTGTCCAGAATCCGGTTGGGGGTTCCATTGATCTCAGTTGGGTTTGTGGAGTGCCGGTTTCTTTCTCTCGTTATCGGTTTCCTACCATCGCAGTCGTCATGAATTTTAAAGAGTTTGATCTTATCTTGGGGTTAGACTGGTTGACCAAATATGAAGCTGAAGTTAAATGCGCCGACAGAGTCGTAAAGGCGAAGATTAAATCAGGTGATTATATAACCATTCCCTGTGAAGGTCAGAATGCTAATAGAAAAGACTTCTGGGCAGCTCTAAATGTTTCTCCAGCCCAAAGTGAAAATGTTCCTGAAGTCACAGAGAATATTCCCGACCTCATCAAAGATATTCCTGTCGTCAAGAACTCTGCGGACGTGTTCGAAGAAGTTGTTCGCTTACCTCCGCAGAGAGAAGTAGATTTCAAGATTGCTTTGATTCCTAATGCAAGGCCGGTAGTTCACGCTATCCAAAGAATGTCCTTGAAAGAGAAGGAGGAATTAGACAATCAAACGCGACAGCTGGTATGGAAAGGTCTGATCAGGCCTAGTTTCTCTGATTGGGGTGCAGCAGTGGTATTTGTCCCAAAATCTGATGGTACTCTACGGCTATGCGTGGATTATCGAGATCTGAACAAACAGACAATAAAGAACAAATATCCATTGCCGCGAATAGATGATTTGTTGGATCGATTAAATGGAGCACAAGTATTCTCAAGGATGGACCTAGCTACAGGCTTCCATCAACTTCGAATTGCCGAAGAGTGTGTTCCAATGACAGCATTCAGAGGTCCCGACTTATTCTACGAGTGGTTAGTAATGCCGTTCGGCTTATGTAACGCTCCTGCTTACTTCGTCGATCTAATGAACAGAGTATTTAGGGGAGTACTGAATAAATTTGTTCTGGTTTTTATTGATGATATTCTAATCTTCTCTAAATCAAAGGCCGAGCATGAAAAACATTTGGAACAGGTTCTAGAAATCCTCAGAAGGAATGTATTGAAAGCCAAGTTTTCCAAATGTATCTTCTGGCAAGATGAAGTAAAATTTCTAGGCCATGTCGTATCAAAAGAAGGAATCGCTGTGGATCCAAGTAAAATCACAGCCATTCAGAATTGGAAACAGCCTAGTACTCCCACTGAAGTCCGCAGTTTTCTCGGATTGGCTAGCTATTACCGAAAGTTCGTTAAAGACTTTTCGAAGATATCTGGTCACTTAACGAAGCTTACAAAGAAGCATTCTAAATTCAAATGGACTCAAGAGAGTAAGGAGGCTTTCGAAGAGCTAAAGTTGAGATTAACTACAGCTCCAGTGTTAACCATCATCGATGGCAACCAAGATTTAAAAGTCTGGATTGATGCTTCTAGAGAAGGCCTTGGCGCAGTGTTAATGCAAAGAGGCCAAGTGATTGCTTATGCTAGCCGTCAACTGAAACCGCACGAGAAAAACTATGTAACTCATGATCTTGAGTTATTGGCTATCATATTCTCTTTGAAAATCTGGAGACACTATCTTCTGGGCGAGAGATTTGAACTATTTACAGATCATCAGTCATTAAAGTATCTGTTCACTCAGAAAGACCTGAATTTGAGGCAACAGCGTTGGCTGGAGTTTCTTGCAGCATATGACTTTGAAATTATATACACTCCGGGAAAAGCCAATGTCGTGGCCGATGCTCTGAGCCGAAAGAATGTAATGATTGCCAGCTTTATTATCACGACTTCATTGCTAGATAAGATATCTGCTCTTCAGGAAAATGATCACTTCATTCAGGAGATCAGGGGGATAATTCAACAAGGCGAACCCTCGAGTTTTCAAGTTGATAATGAGGGGATTCTAAGGCTCAAAGGTCGAATATGCGTTCCTAACATTCCTGAACTTCGAAAGGAAGTACTGCATGAATGCCACAAGTCAAAACTCAGTATCCATCCGGGAGTAAGCAAAATGTATAATGACATCAAACGCACTTTCTGGTGGAAGTCGATGAAAAGGGACATTTCTTTATATGTTAGCCGATGCCCTACTTGCCAGCTAGTCAAGAGCGACCAACAGAAACTGGCTGGATTATTACAACCGCTAGAAGTTCCTGGTTGGAAGTGGGAACATATTTCTATGGATTTCATTGATGGTTTGCCCAGAACAAGAAAAGGAAATGACAGTATTTGGGTGATCGTAGATCGCTTCACGAAGACCGCCCATTTAATACCTGTCAGATCAAATAGAACTGCTCAGAGTCTGGCGCAGATTTACGTCAGGGAAATAGTTAGACTACATGGAGTGCCGCTCAGTATAGTAAGTGATAGAGATACAATATTCACTAGCAAATTCTGGGAAGCATTTCAAGTCGAGATAGGAACGAAGTTAAACTTGAGCACCGCTTATCATCCTCGGACAGACGGTCAGACTGAGAGGGTGAATCGCATTTTAGAAGATCTATTGCGGGCTTGTGTAATAGATTTCGGTGGATCATGGGAAGACCATCTGCATTTGGCCGAATTCTCTTATAACAACAGCTACCAGGCGAGTCTGACAATGTCGCCATTCGAAGCATTATATGGTAGACCGTGCCGATCTCCTGCTTGTTGGGTCGAGCCTGGAAATAGACTTGTGTTGGGTCCCGATATGATTCGAGAAGCTTCCGACAAAGTCGATTTTATCAAGAAGCAATTACTCGCCGCTCAAAGCCGACAAAAGAGCTATGCCGATAGAAGAAGAAGAGATATATCCTTTGAAGTTGGCGACTATGTATATTTGAAAGTATCGCCGATGAGAGGAGTTATCAGGTTCGGTAAAACTGGAAAGTTGGCACCCAAATTCATTGGTCCGTTTCCTATTCTGGAACGGATTGGAACTCTCGCTTATAGGGTCAAACTGCCTGACTGGTTGCCTGGAGTGCATGATGTATTTCATATATCTCAACTTCGAAAGCACGTTCATGATCCAGACTTGATCGTGGAAGAAGCAGCTCAACAGGACATTGAAATTACTCCAGAATTAGCTGTGAGGCGAGAGCCGCTAAAGATTATCGGCAAAGAAACCAAAGAGCTGAGGAACAAGAAGGTTCACTTAGTCAAAGTGCAATGGAGTGGAGATCCGCGAGATTGTACTTGGGAAACTGAGGAGAGCATTCAGAAAGCTTATCCCAGATGCCGAGTGGATATCTCTGATTGACTCCGGTGCCAGGTACATTTACCCTACTTTGCACTACCATTCAATTCTCTATTCTGTTGCTATTTTCTTCCCATGGATGTGCACTATTTATTTTATACTCTGAAGGTTAAAAACAATTGGATTGGTTGTTGTGTTGTGTGATTGTAGATTTATCAAACCACTTCTCGACTTTATTCCTTTTCGGGGACGAAAAGTTTTAAGTGGGGGAGATTGTAACGACCCGGAAAATCTGAACCAATTTAAAATTTTTAAATTGGCTAAAATAATGGATTTTAAATATTTAAAATAAATATTTTAAATAATGGCGATGAATACCGAGTTTGAATCGGCATTTGAAAACGAATATAATTAATTATAATTATATTTAGAATTGAAAATGGCGTGGTAGTTTCAAAAATTGGATTCAAACTTTGTCGGACTGTACCGGGTGCAAAACAATCCGGATTTTAGTGAAACCAAAAACATTAGGATCTAATTGATGATATCTTTCCAACGAATCTGACCAATCGAAATTTGATAGCGGGAATCAAAAGATATGTCCAGTTGAAAATACTGAATAGTCGCTATGGAATTCAGGCCCTTAAAAATGGACATTTTGCAAATGACCTCGGATTTCGACGAAACCACTTTTGTTGGATCCGCAGGGTCAAGTTATTGTTAGGTTTCAAATTTCATAATTTTTCGAATCAATATGTGAGCGTGGCCAAAGAAAACGCGTTTGACCAGTTTCCGTTGATTTTAATCGACTAGAAATTGGCCATTTTTCCAATGGTCTCAGAATTCGACGAAACTAGTTTTGTTAGGACCGTATCGTCAATACGAAGCTAGAAAATATTTTTCTGGAATTTTTCTAGTTAGTATGTGACCCCGGTAATTTGAAATGTGCGTTTAAAATTCAATATAGTGATTTAAATGAAAATTCAACGGGAACTGATTGTAACGATCAAATCAGCTTGCGATACATATCCCATTGTGTTCGGAATGGGGGTAAAACGCTATGGGCGACAGGCGGTGGGCCTCGTTTCGAGGTCGTATGTAAAAGTCAACCTTTTTGCAAAAATATAAATAATTAAATAAAAAATAAAATAATATAATATAATATAATATAATTCCCTCCCTTTTCTTCTTCTTGCCCCCCCCCCCCGATTTCAGTAAACAGAAAACAAAAGGAAAAAAAAAGAAGAAGAAAGCAGCAGCAACCGCCCGCCTTCAGCCGTCGACCAGACCTCCTCCGCGCCCTCCGATCTTCTCCCCCCCCCCCTTCCTTGCACTCGCTCCCTCCTCCTCCTTCAATACGACCCCCCCCGAAGCCGTTCGAAACCCTAGCGCCGCCCTTACCTCGAAGCCAGCGCCGAGCCTGGCCATCGCTCCCCCCCCCCTCGCCGATCAATGTAAGTCGTTTTTATTTTATTTTTATTTATTATTCTGTAAAAACCTGATTTTTTTTTATGATTTAAAAACCTGATTTTCTTCAAAAGGAAATTACTGATTTTAATAAGCATATAAAACTGAATTTCATTATGATTTAATTACTGGTTTTAATTAGAATATAAAACTGAATTTATAATGATTTAAAAACTGATTTTAATTAGAATATAAAACTGAATTTATAATGATTTAAAAACTGATTTTAATTAGAATGTAAAACTGGATTTTATAAAGATTTAAAACTGAATTATATAAGGCATATAAAACTGATTTTTTTTAAAGAAAAAGATTTAAACTTTATAAAGGAAAAGATTTAAACTTTAGAATAGAAAAAGATTTAAACTTTAAAAAGAGAAAGGTTTGAACTTTAAAATAGAAAAGATCATATTTTTTAGAATAGAAAAGATCCTATTTTTAAAATAGAAAAGACGGAATTTTTATTAAGTAGAAGAAGTAAGATATGATTTTTATATTTTTAAAGCAATAAAAATATAATTTTTACATCATAGGAATATTAAAAATATAATCTTTATATATTGAATAGCGAAGTCAAAATTCGATTTTTATATATTGAATAACATAGTAAAAATTCGATTTTTACATATGTAGAGAATACGGGCGAAAGCGACAAAAAGGCGAGATTGGCGAAGATTTCTCTAAAGGAAGTGTCGTGCAGTTGGATAGCTATTGGTGAGATTTCTGATTTAAAAATATTATATATGTGTGAAATAAAAGTGAATTGCCATATATAAATATATATATATATATATATATATATATATATATATATATATATATACGCCCCTCGTCCACAAACCATGGACGATATTTATTGGTTGAAATTGATTGATAGCGAATGATTGTTTGGGATTGTTTGTGATTGATATTGGTTGATTGTGGTTGAAAAATACCCATTTGTGGTTGAGAAATATTTGGTTGAAACCACATAGGATTAGTTTGTGGAAATGAAATAAATATATACATGCCGCCTGCGTGCGAACTAGATGCATGATCCCCATTGTCAAAAACCGCGAGGTTTTAAGGTAGAGCGAGGAGCCGTACTAGGGACGGTCCCAGTTTTAACTACCCTGCCGTTATGCTGCCGAAATTTTGAATAATATTCGTGTGTTTGAATTATTTTCATATGCTTAAACTATAGAAAACATTCATGTGTTGAATTGATATTCATTCGTTGATTAGAAATTCATGTGTTGAATGGTATTCATATTTTGAAATAAATTGTTTGATAATAAAAATCACCTTTTATCGACTATATGAACTGTGTAAAATAATCTCGTTTTAAAGAAATTGTTTTATGATAAAAATCCCATTTTTATCACCAACTTGAACTATATAGAAAAATAGAGTTTTGAAATGAATTGTTTTACAATAAAAATCACATTTTTATTGTATGCATAAACCGTTGAAATGTGAAGTGTTAAAAATAGCCACTTGTTCAAAATAAACATATATGAGTTGAAATATTCATTAATTAGCTAATGAAATGATTTGCACCTATTTATGTAACATTAGAATGAATGGTGTTTTTAAACCAAATAGAAATCAAATATGAAGTTGAATAGAAAAGGATAAATGATAAGAACTGTATATATATATATATGTACATGCATATTCATTGAACAGGTTATAGCAAAGGGGCTAGAGAAGAGGAATAAAATTTTGTGCCCGACAAATAGGTACACATTTACTGTTTTGTTTGGGTGATGATTTTATGAGCCTGTTGGCTAGCCGCTTGGCTTTTTCTTTTTCTTTTTGAGATTAGAAGGACCGGGAACGCTATTTGCGATTTCCCGATGCTCCCGGTGCAGGGAAGGTTATGGCGAAATTTTCCAAAATTTTAAGGTGTTAGAAAAATATTTGAAGTGAAAACGATATGGAAATCATTGAATGAACTATATTTATATAAATATATAAATATAAATAAAATTAAAACGAAACGAAGCCGTGCAGTTCGTATTTTGAAACCGTGATTTCAAACAACTAATGCGGGAAATCCGACCATTGGATTTTCCCGAAACCTCAACCGTCGGGTACGCCTTGGAAATATCTTCCCAACGGCACCAACCTTGTAAAAATCCAACGGTTGGATTTTCTGGAATGTTTAATTCAAATCTGAAGAAAAACAACGCCAGAAGCGATTATATTTATATATATATAAATATAATTATATATTTAATCGAATAACGACGCTGCAGTTCGTAATTTGAAATCGAAAATTCAAACGATTGTACCGGGAGATCCGACCGTCGGATTTTCCCGAAACTGGAACCGTTGGATTCGTTTTGAAAAGACCTTTCTAATGATGTAAATTTTGTGAAGATCCAACGGTTAGATTTTCAGATATGTGTAAATCAAATCTGAAGAAAAACAGCGCCACGACCGCTTTATGGCCCGAAGCGTCGTTTTGAATAAATGGGCTATTTTAAAATAAATAAAAATAGCGATAAATCGTTATAAAATATTGGAAACAATATGGAATGGAAATAAACTGAATTTGCTCGATTTATGTTGTATTTGATGGTTGAATGTGTTTGGTGTGAAAATTACATTAAAGAACAATATTGGTGTTGTCGAATAATTTAACCATTGAAATAAATCGATTTGAAATTCTAAATATACGTGAATTATTTGAAAAGGCCGAGTTAATTCTCATTTCGAATAATTGACCGACGATTGAAATTCGAAGATGAAGACGGTGGTCGAAGACCGGAGATCTTCACCTCGTTTGGATGGTAACCGAGGTCCTGATTGGGAGGCATCCCGAAATATGGATAATGAGTGGTGATCGTCCAGACGTACGTGGTGATCGAAGGGTTTGCGAGGTATTTAGTGCCTCCGGTTTCGTTCAGACCCAGAACGGACTTGGAAATGGACTGTGTGTCTGACATTGGAGTTTATTTTGTGTTGATTGATTTCTGTTAAATATACATCTGTTTGGCGGCGGAGAATTTATTCTTTTGCTTAACGCCCTTCTCTGAGACGCACGAGCTCAGAGGTTGTATATCGACGGACATCAGTCGCATGGCATGAATTGCATGTGTGGCATGCTAAGATGCAGTGATCAGGGCTCCTGTTGAAAAGCAAAGTCTTGTGGTGATGATCAAAGCACCGCCTGTGTGGCGTAGCTTTGTGTATAACGTGAATTCGCGAGCCTCACACCCTGGTATGAACCTAAAACGGGAGAAGGACCTCAGGGAGGGCATGCGTTTCTTTCTAGCTAGGGTGGTGTCAGTGACCTACCAGCCCTGACATTTATATACTTTTCACCTATGTGGTTGTTGCTGTTGCGAGGCGCCTCGGTTTGATCGGGCAATTCGGGTCCGATGGAGTCATTCGTTGGCTCATTTACACCCCAAAGGGTGGGGAAACGCAGTGTTCAGGAATTTTAATCCACATCGGTGGACCGGCCCTGACGATCCAAAGGCTTGACAGAGTACTTGCCTGAGGGGCGGGCTAGAGCGTCTCGAATTCGGTAAGGACTATCTTTTTCCTTGGTTCATGACGGAAATCCAATTTCCAAATACGACATCGTGCGGTTTTGATTGTATATATATATATGGCGACATGATATATGGTACCCATGCCGTCTATGATTGAAAGTTATGATTGAAATTGTTTTTGAAACATATAAACACTAGTCATAATACCAAATGCTTTTGTTTTATTCGTATCAATCATATTTTGGCCATTATAAGGTAAAACTCTATCCTCCGGTTTGCGTTGCATTGTGTGATGGGAACTGAGTCTTATAATGGCTTCATTTTTATAAAAAGCATAGCGATGTTTAAAAGAAAGATTAGTTTTAAAGCACTGGCAATCCAATGGAGTAAACCCATTCCACGAAAGTGGCGTGGTCCTGTGATTAGCCAATTATATATGTGTTGAGTGGATTTCTCATACCAGTCCCATGACTGACTCGTAGTTTGTTTCACTTCCAAACTCGGGTGCCCCTTTTTCTACACGGGCAGCCTTGTATTCAGGTTTAGCTGGTTCTTTCTGGATAGCTGGAGCTGAAGATGGATTCTATCATTTATTTCCTTTTATGCTGTTCAGCTCCTATTGTACATATTTTGTTTATTTCCGCTGTAGACATTTATGTATAGCTGAACTGTATTTGTACTAAGTAAGATCCTGTATACTGTGTAACTCTGATGATTACTTTTATCCAGTATATTCTATTGTTCATTGTCTGGTGTATTTATTTAATTCTGTTCTACTATTATCTGTTTCTGTGTTATATTCCAAAGATAACCCTTGTTTCCATGAGAACGGGAAATCGGGTCGTCTCAATAGCTAATCCAACGCCACGACTCTTCTTATGTAGGAAACCTTCATCTTTTCGCCTTTTGTCACTTTTGTTGTCCGCTTTCACTACATATATAAAAATCGAATTTTTACTTCGCTATTCAATATATAAAAATCGAATTTTTACTTCGCTATTCAATATATAAAAATCGAATTTTTACTTTGCTATTCAATATATAAAAATCGAATTTTTACTTTGCTATTCAATATATAAAAATCGAATTTTTACTTCGCTGTTCAGTGTATAAAAATCAAATTTTTACTTTGCTATTCAATATATAAAAATCGAATTTTTACTTCGCTATTCAATATATAAAAATCGAATTTTTACTTCGCTATTCAATATATAAAAATCGAATTTTTACTTCGCTATTCAATATATAAAAATCGAATTTTTACTTCGCTATTCAATATATAAAAATCGCGCCTTTTACTATATAAAGATTTTGCCTTTACACATTGAAAAATCTTATCCTTTATATGTTGAAAACCTGATTTTTCCTATGTTAAAAATATGATTTTTCCTTACATAAAAATCTACTTTATATTATGAATAATAAACAAAACAAAAAAAAACAAAAAAGAAAATAAACAAGTGTTAAACACTTACAGTGTTTTGCCAGCGAAGGGGGGGGGGGGAGGGGAAAGGGGATTCACGGTGGGCGGAGCTAGGCGGCAGGGGAGGAAGAGGGGGAGGTCGTGTGATGGAGCTGGGGTGGCGGCGGCTAGGGTTTCGGGGCGGATTGGGCTCGCAGGTTTTGGGGTTGGGGGAAAGAAGAGGAGGAGGGAGGCACGGAGGTCTGGGGGGGGGAGAAGAGGAGGCGGCGGCGTTGGGGAGGCCTCCGGCGGCGGCGTCGACGATTGGGGGGTTTCGCGACAGCGCGCCCCTTTTTTCTTTTTCTTTTTTTTCTCTTTGATTTCCGTTGAAAGAAGAGAGAGAAGAGGGGAAGGGGGGGCTAGGTTATATAATATTTTATTCCTAACACCAAAAAGCAACTTCTTATTTCCAACTCGAAATCGAACCCACCGACTGTCGTCCATAGCTAATTACCCCCATTCCGAACACAATGGGATATGTATTGTAAGCTGATTCGATCGTTTCAATCAGTTTTCGTCAAAATCAAAATATAACTCTATATATTGAATTTGAACGTGCATTTCAATTTACTGGGGTCACATACTAACTCGAAAATTTTTAGAAAAATATTTTCTAGCTTCGTATTAATGATACGGTCCTAACCAAACTAATTCCGTCGAATTCCGAGACCGTTTGAAAAATGACCATTTTCCAGTCGATTAAAATCAACTGAAACTGGTCAAACACGTTTTCCTTTGCCACGCTCACATATTGAATCGAAAAATTATGAAATTTGGAATCCAGCAATAACTTTACACCACGGATCCAACAAAAGTGGTTTCGTCGAAATTCGAGGTCGTTTGCAAAATTCCCATTTTTAAGGGCCTGAATTCCATAGCGACTATTCAGAATTTTCATTTGACCATATCTTTTGATTTCTGCTTTGAAATTTTGATTTCCCGGATTCGTTGGAGAGTTATTATCAATTAGATTCAAATATTTTTGGTTTCACTAAAATCCAGTTTATTTAGCACCTGGTACATTCATTTGAAGTTTGAAATCGAATTATCGAACTACCGCGCCATTTTCAATTCCTTTTATATTTATAAATAAATATTTATATTCCAACGACGATCTATATAATATATACGTTCGAATTCTATTCAAAATAAATTTCTCGTCATTATTATTTAAAATAATCTATTTTAAATAATCAAAATTCACTAAAATTGCCAAAATAAAAATTTTAAACTAGCCCAGATTACCGGGTTATTACAATCTCCCCCACTTAAAACTTTTCGTCCCCGAAAAGGAACAAAGCCGAAAGTTGTTTTAAATACCAACTCAACTTTCATCATTTTTATTATGGCTTAAGTTCTTCAACATTTCAGTTTCTAAGAACTTTTCAAAAACTTCAAAAATTTGGCTAACCCCCTAAATTTTCGAAAAATTTCGCCATAACTTCCCCTGCACCGGGAGCACAGGAAAATCCCGAAATTGCCATACAGGCCTTCTGATCTCAAAAAGAAAAGGAAAAAGCCAAGCGGCTCATAAAATCATCATCACCCAAACAAAACAGTAAATTATGATAAACATGTACCTATTTGTCGGGCAAACAATTTTTATTCTCTGCTCTAGCCTCCTTGCTATGACCTATTCAATGTAAGTACATATATATGCAAGAAAATGCAACAAATTTCAATACAATTCACTATTTGGTTCAATTGGGCTATATGGTACAAATTTTTAATTAATCAACCAATAATCAACAACACAACCATCAATCAATTAGTTGATTGGCTTTTCAAATTTATAACTTTGATATATAGTCTAAAATTCAGATTTTTGATGCAAAATCACAACAATAAGCCCTATCTAATTTTGGTTCTCACACCAGTCAATAGGAAATATATAGAAATCTCACTTTCGTCACTCGAACATAAATTCTGATGATGATGCATCAATCATCAGAATTCTCTCTAGGCGACCAAAATGTGATCCTATATCTACCCAATATATCAAAACTTCGAATACCCGCGGATCAGACGTATACACAAAATCTATATATACTGAATTGTGCACATCAATATAAATAAATAACCAAATACGAATAATTGATTTAAATTTTCGAAACAAAGATTATTTTCACTTTAAAAAAATACTCTGCACACTCTTTCTAGCATACTACTGATCCCATCTCTAACGAGTCTTTCTCATTGGATGTTACTAATCCAATTTCTGATGAATTCTTTCGTTTGGTTCCAATGTGTCTTGTTCTCTGAGCTTTGTAAACCAAAGCTCTAATACTAACTGTGACGAAAAGGAATTTCGCTCGATCCGAATCAGTCGCTAAACCGACCCAGACCGTTTGAAACGCCTGATTGTTTTGAGAACACGACAAAATAGAACGCAGACGGAAGAACATTTCATTGTTTATTACAATAATTCCATCAGAATACAAGAATATACAGAGTAAAAATGAATAAATATTACACAGAAATATCAGAGATTTAAATTACATTCAAATACATCGCAGCGGAAATAATACAAAACACAACTAGAAGGAGATATACGGATACAAAGCTTTCCGGATATCGTTCCAGCTGTATACCAGGATCCTGCGAATATAAATCTGCAAAACCAAAACTACTAGCTGCCCGTGTCGAAATAAGGGCACCCAGAGTTTAGGTTAAAACAATAAACTCCAGGTCAGTCATGTGACTGGTTTGAGAACTAAAACAGTTATTAATCTTTATTTTTAAAGTTAGGTAAATCAAGGGACCACGCCGTATAACATGGAACGGGTTTCCTCCCAAGAATACCAGTGCATAAAACAACAGCGCAATGCTAAATAAAGAACAATGAAGCTATTATAAGACCCAGGTCCCATCACACAATGCAACGCAAGCCGGAGGATAGGGTTTTTACCTTATAATAGCCAAGAATGCTTGATACATTTAAAACAAATCATTTGATACTATTACAAGTGAATAGTGTATAAAACAACTTCAAATCATAAGTATCAATCATAGGCGACATGAGCGTCCCATGCCACTATGTCGCCATATATAGGTTTACAAATAAAACCGCAAAGTCACGTATTTGGAAATTGGATTTCCATCTATGAACCGAGGCAAAAGATAGTCCTCTACCGATTCGAGACGCTCTAGCCCGCCCCTCAGGAACAGCCGCAACTGCCCCTTGGATCCTCAGGGTCGGTCCATCGATGTGGATTTTATGTGTAACACCCCGAATTTCACTTAATATTAATGTTTAGTAATTAAAGAATAATTAATCTCAAACATGAGAATTAAGGGAAACGGGTTGCACCATTGTGTTCGTCTCGGAATTCTGGTTGAGATAGAGTCCGAGTTTGCTTGATTTGGACTTCGTATGAAGAAGTTATGGCCATCCGAAGTTTCAGAAAATTCAAAACAGATTTAAAATATTCAAATTTCAAATTTCAGAAGAGGCGGGAAAATTCCCGCCAGACAGAGGGTGTCGACATTAGGGTCGACATGGGTGTCGACCCCCCCCCAAGGGGTCGACCCATGTGTCGACCCAGGGGTCGACCCCCCCTGTCGGTCAGTTTGGTCTGGGTGCACTGATTTGAGCTTTGGGCTGTGTTTTGGTGGCTTGTTACGAAATTTGACGGCTCTAAACTAAATTAGGGTTAATCTAAGGGCCTAAACTACATCCTAATTCTATAAATACACCCTAAGACTACCCTAATTCATACTAAAAATAGATACAACGTTGTTATGCCGTCAAAATGCAACTTGAAGGAGCCTCCATCAAATTGTAGAAGAAAATAGCTTCTCAAATCAACTTCTAATCAACTCTAGCAACTTAATCTTCTTCATAGGAGTGCTAATCAACAAGTTGTGAGTTTCTATGCCTTTAGCAAGCAATTGCTAAACTAATTATGATAGGATATAATGAGGTTATGGTTATGTATGTGGATCAATGCAAGTTATGTTATCATATGCTATGTGTTCATGATGTTATGCAAGTTATGCAAGTCATATGCTATGTGTTCATGATGTTATGCAAGTTATGCAAGTCATATGCTATGTGTTCATGATGATATGCAAGTTATGCAAGTCATATGCTATGAGTTCATGATGCTAGTTATGCAAGTTTTATGCTATATGTTCATGATGCTAGTTATGCAAGTTTTATGCTATGTGTTCATGATGCTAGTTATGCAAATCACTATGATAAACATTGATCCATTATAACACCATGTTATGCAAGTTTGGTGTTTTATTATATGCAAGTTCATATATGACATGTTATGCAAGTTTGGTGTTTGATTATATGCAAGTTCATATATGACATGTTATGCAAGTTTGGTGTTTGATTATATGCAAGTAACATGTGCAAGTTTACACCTTTGTATGAGGTGCATACATATGCAAGTTAACCCCTTTATATGTCACACATATATATGCAAGTTTACCCCTTTGTATGACATAAGTAACTTATGCAAGTTACCCTCTTTATGACATATGTGATTCATGCAAGTTGGGTTGATTATTTATGCTAGTTGGGTTTGATGCTATGGTCATATATGCAAGTTGACACCTTTAAAACCCATGTTGATGCTAATGTTATGCTATGTTGAACTCATTGTATTTGTGATGAATCTTCCCTTTTAAGTATGTCATGTTAGCGTATTACGTGGGAAACGATGGGGTTAATATTCATGTTAACAAAATTGTGATGAAATTGTTATGATGTTGCATACCATAAGTGGATGGAAATAATTGAGTCAATTAAGTACATCATTAAATTGGAATTAATTAGGGAAAATTAATTCAAAATATGGGGGTGATTAATTAGGTGTAATTAATCGACTAAGACACGAGGTTGGACACTTTTGTAGCATAAGACTGCCCGGACCCGACCGACAAATCCAGCGGCTACAAATGATTGGCCCAATGTGAGAGGTCTTAGGCATAAACTAAATACGTGACAAGTGTAAAGACACGAGGTTAGACTCTGTTATGGCGTAAGGCTGGCCGGAACCGACCGGCAAATACAGCTGCCATAAAAGACAGTCTAATGTGAGAGGTCTTTACAAAGGTTACGTTCTTAATCAATTAAGAAACACTTAACCAGATAAGCATGTAGTGGGGCATGAGGGGTTAAGTGGGTGCCTTGGGTGGCATGTGGAAATCAAGTAAGTGCCTTGGGTGGCATGTGGAAATCTAGTGGGTTGCCTTGGGTGGCAATTGAAAATACGATTAGAAAACTTAACCAAGTGGAAACATGTAATTAAACATGATTAAAGGGTTAAGTGGGATGCACTAGAAAAAGGGACAAGCTTAGGTGGGTAGCTTGTGGGGGCCCATTTCAACCAGTAACCCATATGTATCTTATTGGGCTCGACCCATGTCGAGGACGGGATACGCGTACTGGGCTTGACTATAAGAGGCCAAAACGGGTTAGCGGTGGCAACGCAAGTCCAACGGGTTTCATATGCGTGTGTGGACCTGGGCTGGTAGGTAAGACGTTGTTGCATCGTGTAGGTATAAGCCGTGCACTGTTGGTTGTATCGGATTGCCACTTTGGGGAGTGATACACCCCACTGTGGGGCCAACACGCGTATCTACGTTAGGGAGCTAATCGCTTGGGGAGTAGTGGGTACACCTAGTGGAGATAGGGGCAGACGGCACCTATGTGGTCAGCTAGGGGTACAAGAAACTACTAGTTATATTTTCTAAGTCCTTGGGTGGGATCAACCTTTAAATAGGAATGACTGGTGTGGTGTAGTGTAGTAATTACCCTTGGGTGGGTAGATGCGTCTTTACCGTTATCTTAGTTCATCCTATGTCTAGTTGGCTGCTTAGTGTAGTCATTTATCCCCAGTCATCACCGTACCAAGTTTATATCATACCCTAATTACTTTAATGATTGTATTGTTAAAGTTATAGGGCTCACTCAGACTTATGTCTGACCCCGTTGTTTTTATCTTTTTCTCAACCCTCAGGTTCTCAGAGTGGGCCTAGCACTAGTGGGCTTTGATCAGATTACTTTATCTATCTTTTGGAGCATTGGACCGTGATGTAAAGCCCAGCTTATCTTTTCTATTATGCCTATTAGTTATGTAGTGGGATTATGTACTTATGTTTTATCAGGATGGATATTTAGTACTTGACTCTTGTTTTAGTTGGTTTTGATATGTAACCAAACATGTTTATCTTCTGTTGCAATGAAATGATGTTTTAGATTTCAAGTATTATTTATATCTGTCTTGTTGTAATTTTTCTGTTCTATATTCACTTAAAATACTCCACCGAAGTTAAGGCATTCCCTTAGTGAGTGACCTTAGCGGGTGTGGGGTGTTACACGTGGTATCAGAGCTGAAGGTTACCGGAACAGATAAAATTTTTAGAAAACTATTTTTCTAAAAACATTTTTGGAAGAAGTATTTTCAAAAACATGTCTTTTAAGAGAAAAGTTTTTGAAAGAAAAGCATAATCCCCAATAGCCATATCTTTATCTTTCGAATTCTCCGTTTTGAATCTTCCCTTTTTCGTTTCAGCATGGCTGAGGATCTTAACTTTCCGGAGGGTGTGACGATACCAGTATGGTATAGTAGATTGATGGAGGCTAGGGCCACCGCTACGGGCCCAGCAAATGTTCCTCCACCAACAGTTGCACCCGATCTTCCTCCTCCTCCTCCTCGCACGGATACTTTTGCTAAGACTTGCAAGGAATTTAAGGCTATGGGAGGGAAACCTTTTCAAGGATCAGAAACTTTTGTGGAAGCTAGAGATTGTCTTAAGGAGGTAGAAGAGTTGATAGATATCTTCGAGATGGAAGAAGGAAAGAAAGTCAAGTTAGCTTCTTGGTTAATGAAGGGAGAGGCCTCGTTCTGGTGGGAGGTCACTAATGGAGAGCGCCCTGTTGACTCTTGGGCGGATTTCAGGCAAAGGTTTGTGGCAAAGTTTCTTTCAAGGGCGGAAGAAAATCTGTATATGGAAAGGTTCTTGACTCTAAAGCAAGGAAACCTATCAGTAAAGGAATATGTCAACAAGTTTAAACAGCTAGCAAGATTTGGCATAGACATGGTGAATACACCGAAGAAGAAGGCTTTGAGGTTCGTTAAGGGCTTGAATGAACCAATGCATGGATTGGCTATGACTCACATCCCTATGGGGGCCACCTTTGAGAAGCTAGTAGACATGGCACTCGTGCATGAGGAAGAGAAGGGTCCCAGTGCTAATAAGGCACCGAGAAGAAAGGAGATCAGAAGAGACCTCAACAGCAACAGCAAAACAAGGGTGGGAAAGGCAACGGTGGCAAGGGAAAGAAGAAGTGCTTCAATTGCGGGACACCAGGCCACCTAAGCAAAGATTGTCGGAAGAAGAAGAAGACGGGCTGCTTCCACTGTGGCGAAGCAGGGCATCTAGTGAAGGACTGCCCTAAGAAGGGGCAGAGGACGGGATCTACCTCAGGGGGACAGGTGCAAGCTCTTATGGCACCAGGTCAGGCAAGGGGGCAAGTTCAGGCTCTCGCGGTTCCACCGATTCAGGAAAGAGGTAGAACTATTTCCGTTGAAAGTCTGGTTTTTCTGTTTGATCATTCTGTCTGTACTTTGTTTGACTCTGGCGCATCGCATTCGTTTATCTCATCATCATTAGTTGAGTCACTGCACTTAGACACCAGTCTAGTAGATGATCCCTTGGTTATTTCAAACCCAATTGGGGGCTCCACTTATTTGTCCATGATATGTTTGGGTTTGAAGATTTCCATACTTAGCGTTGAGTTTAGATGTGATGCTTTTGTTTTGGGCTTCACGGGCTATGGGTTGATTTTGGGCATGGACTGGTTATCCAGTAATGGTGTCGTTCTTGATTGTGAAAGGAGAGTTGTTAGGTTCATGACCCGCTTGGGTAACACTCTCGAGATCTCTTGTAATCCCATGGATTCTGTTATGCTAAGTTATCTTGAATCGCTTGACGCTTCGGTCGAGATTTTGCGATCTGTTAGAGTGGTCCGGGAATACTCGGATGTGTTTGAGGAGGTGAAGGGCTTACCTCCGAAGCGGGAGATAGACTTCCGAATATATCTGGTGGACAATGCTAAACCAGTATCTTTGCCAGTGCGCCACATGGCTCCTCGTGAGAGGAGGGAACTCCATAAGCAAGTAGGGGAGTTGCTTGAGAAGGGGTTCATAAGACGAAGTATATCGGAGTGGGGTGCTCCAGTAGTTTTTGCCACGAAGGCGGATGGGTCCCTCAGACTTTGTGTAGACTATAGAGAACTCAACAAGCTCACAAAGAAGAATAGACACCCATTGCCGAGGATTGATGATCTCTTTGATCAATTGGTTGGCGCCTCAGTGTTTTCACAGTTGGACTTGGCCACGGGGTTTCATCAGTTGAGAGTGGCTGATGATAGCATAGACAAGACTGCCTTTAGGACTCCGGATGGTTTCTATGAGTGGCTTGTGATGCCATTTAGTTTGACGAACGCCCCTGCATACTTTGTTGATTTGATGAGTAGGGTGTTCAGGGAGTACCTTAATAAGTTCGTGGTGGTCTTTGTGGATGACATCTTAGTCTTTTCTAAGAGTGAAGAAGAGCATGCCCTACATCTTAGGGAAGTGTTAGAGACTCTTCGAGCGCATAGCCTTAAGGCTAAATTCTCTAAATATCACTTTTGGAGGAAGGAAGTGCGGTTCTTAGGGCACGTGGTCTCTAAGGAAGGGATAGCTGTGGATCCCGCGAAGGTAGTATCCATCCAAGATTGGAAGGTTCCGAAGAGTGCTACCGAGGTGAGGAGTTTCTTGGGGTTGGCTGGCTACTATAGGAAGTTTATCAAGGACTTCGCGAAGATATCAGCCCCATTAACTCGCTTGACAAAGAAGAATCTAGTCTTCGCATGGGACGTAGATTGTGATGATGCGTTCCAACGGTTAAAGAGAGCTTTAACCACAGCTCCAGTCTTAGTGTTGCCAGATGGGAGTAAGCCATTTGTTGTTTATACCGATGCTTGTGGGACAGGACTAGGCGCAGTCTTAATGCAAGAGGGAAGGGTAATAGCCTATGGGGGAAGGCAGTTGAGAAAGCATGAGAAAAATTACCCTACCCATGATTTAGAGTTGGCAGCTATTGTTTTTGCGCTTAAGACTTGGCGCCATTATCTTCTTGGAGAGAGGTTCGAATTGTTCACTGACCACAAATCATTGAAGTACTTGTTTTCTCAGAAGGATTTGAACTTGAGACAGCAAAGGTGGATGGAGTTCTTAGCATCCTATGATTTCGAGATAGCGTATACCCCTGGCAAGGGTAACGTGGTGGCAGATGCCTTAAGCAGAAAAAGGTTGTCCTTGAGTCCATTGTTCGCGGAACGACGAAGCTTGGAATTTATCTCGATGTTTGATTTCAGACCTTCCGTTGACTTTATACCCGGTTTGCTAGCATCCTTAGAGGTCAGACCTACTCTTTTGGGACGGATTGGCGAGGCACAGCGGGATGACCCACAGTTGGTTGAGTTAGTAGAGAAGCTCATAAGGGGGAGTCGTCCAGCCATTTGAGTAGGTACAGCCTAGACGATAGGGGGTGGTTGCGTAGAGACGGTAGACTTTGTGTATCGCAAGACGAGGGTTTGAGGAAGGCTATACTTGATGATGCGCATCGTTCGAAGATGACCATTCATCCCGGTGGGGACAAGATGTACCAAGACATGAAGCGAGTTTTCTTTTGGGCCGGTATGAAGAAAGATGTGGCCGAGTATGTCGCTAGATACTTGGTGTGCCAACAAGTGAAAGCGGAGCAAAAGAAACCTGGTGGGTTGCTTCACCCATTGGAAGTTCCGCAATGGAAGTGGGATAGCGTCTAGATGGATTTTATTGATGGGTTACCGAGATCGAGGAAGGGTAATACGGGAATTTGGGTTGTGGTAGACAGACTTACTAAGAGCACCCATTTCATACCCGTGAAGAGCAAGAGGACTGCTCCATGGCTAGCTTTAGTTTACCTTCGAGAAATAGTTCGATTGCATGGGGTACCTTCTAGCATAGTGAGTGATCGAGATCCTATCTTCACTAGCGAGTTTTGGAAGAGTTTGCAAGAGGCAGTAGGGACTCAGTTGTGTTTGAGCACCGCATATCATCCTCAGACGGACGGCCAGACCGAGAGGGTGAATCGTGTTTTAGAAGACCTTTTGAGGCTATGTATCTTAGATTTTGGAGGTACATGGGAAGAGCATCTTCCATTGGTGGAGATCGTGTATAATAACAGCTTTCAGTTTAGTATTGGTATGGCTCCTTTCGAAGCTCTTTATGGAAGGCCTTGTCGATCACCTACATGTTGGTGGGAATCTACGGATAAGATCTTGCTTGGGACTGATATGGTTAGAGAGACTTCGGAAAAGATGATTTGATTCGAAGAAGGATGAAAGCAGTGCAAGATAGGCAGAAATCTTACGCGGATAAGAGGAGGACGGATCTGGAGTTTGATGTTGGGGGCATGGTCTTTGTCAAAGTATCTCCATTACGGAATGTTGTTCGCTTTGGGTCCGTTGGGAAGTTAGCACCAAGATATGTAGGACCGTTTCCTATTAAGGAAAGGATTAGACGGATGGCATATCGAGTGAATTTACCCGAGAGACTTAGTGGGGTACATGACGTATTCCATGTGTCACATTTGAGGAAGTGCCTACATGAGACCGTAGAGGTGGTAGAGCCGAGCTTGCTTAGAGAAGTGGAGGTAGAGCGTGATGCGACTATTCGACGAGCTCCTACCCGCATCCTTGGGTCAGAGATTAGGAAGTTGAGAAACAGATAGGTTCGACTAGTCAAAGTGCAATGGGGAGAGGATGAGAGCAATGCTACTTGGGAGACAGAAGCGAAGATGCGTTCATTGTACCCATTCCTTTTTGAGGGTATGTCTTTTAACTTCTCCTTTATCGTTTGTCTAGTACTTATCTTATCTTTAGTATGTCCTCTCATTAGTACCTTTGACCTTTAGATAGGGTAAACCTATGGTTGAAACATGTGTTTGAGACATGTTATGATTGATGGATGCGTGTGGATGCAAGTGTTTGCTAGTGGTTGCTCGTGGATGCATACACACACACTTTAGACACTAGATCGGCTCAGTCACTTCATATTGCATATTGCATATAATTGTGTGTAGGTAGCTATATTAATGGATGTATAATGGTTGTGTTGTCATATGGATGATGCATTTTGGTGTATGGTTGTGCACACATGTAGTAATAGTATGTGTCGATAGGATTCTTTCGCATACATATTGGATGCATGGCACTATCATGGTTTGCATTAAGGAGGTCAACTAAATCAGTAGACCGCCTGATTTTGCATTAGACAGGAAACATATACACACACTTTTTGCATATGTTCATACAGCATTAGAAACTTTAAGGACAATGGATGCCAGTGTTTGATGGTTTGAGTAGATGGTTGTTTGGTTGGTAGGATACGTTCTTCTTGACTTGGAGATTTCGGGGACGAAATCCTTTAAGTAGGGAAGAATGTAACACCCCGAATTTCACTTAATATTAATGTTTAGTAATTAAAGAATAATTAATCTCAGACGTGATAATTAAAGGAAACGGGTTGCGCCATTGTGTTCGTCTCGGAATTCTGATTGAGATAGAGTCCGAGTTTGCGTGATTTGGACTTCGTATGAAGAAGTTATGGCCATCCGAAGTTTCAGAAAATTCAAAACAGATTTAAAATATTCAAATTTCAGAAGAGGCGGGAAAATTCCCGCCAGACAGAGGGGGTCGACACTAGGGTCGACATGGGTGTCAACCCCCCCCCCAAGGGGTTGACCCAAGTGTCGACCCAGGGGTCGACCCCCCCTGTCGGTCAGTTTGGCCTGGGTGCACTGATTTGAGCTTTGGGCTGTGTTTTGGTGGCTTGTGACGAAATCTGACGACTCTAAACTAAATTAGGGTTAATCTAAGGGCCTAAACTACATCCTAATTCTATAAATACACCCTAAGACTACCCTAATTCATACTAAAAATAGATACAACGTCGTTATGCCGTCAAAATGCACCTTGAAGGAGCCTCCATCAAATTGTAGAAGAAGATAGCTTCTCAAATCAACTTCTAATCAACTCTAGCAACTTAATCTTCTTCATAGGAGTGCTAATCAACAAGTTGTGAGTTTCTATGCCTTTAGCAAGCAATTTCTAAACTAATTATGATAGGATATAATGAGGTTATGGTTATGTATGTGGATCAATGCAAGTTATATTATCATATGCTATGTGTTCATGATGTTATGCAAGTTATGCAAGTCATATGCTATGTGTTCATGATGTTATGCAAGTTATGCAAGTCATATGCTATGTGTTCATGATGTTATGAAAGTTATGCAAGTCATATGCTATGAGTTCATGATGCTAGTTATGCAAGTTTTATGCTATATGTTCATGATGCTAGTTATGCAAGTTTTATGCTATGTGTTCATGATGCTAGTTATGCAAATCACTATGATAAACATTGATCCATTATAACACCATGTTATGCAAGTTTGGTGTTTGATTATATGCAAGTTCATATATGACATGTTATGCAAGTTTGGTGTTTGATTATATGCAAGTAACATGTGCAAGTTTACACCTTTGTATGAGGTGCATACATATGCAAGTTAACCCCTTTATATGTCACACATATATATGCAAGTTTACCCCTTTGTATGACATAAGTAACTTATGCAAGTTACCCTCTTTATGACATATGTGATTCATGCAAGTTGGGTTGATTATTTATGCTAGTTGGGTTTGATGCTATGGTCATATATGCAAGTTGACACCTTTAAAACCCATGTTGATGCTAATGTTATGCTAAGTTGAACCCATTGTATTTGTGATGAATCTTCCCTTTTAAGTATGTCATGTTAGCGTATTACGTGGGAAACGATGGGGTTAATATTCATGTTAACAAAATTGTGATGAAATTGGTATGATGTTGCATACCATAAGTGAATGGACATAATTGCGTCAATTATGTACATCATTAAATTGGAATTAATTAGGGAAAATTAATTCAAAATATGGGGGTGATTAATTAGGTGTAATTAATCGACTAAGACACGAGGTTGGACCCTTTTGTAGCATAAGACTGCCCGGACCCGACCGGCAAATCCAGCAGCTACAAATGATTGGCCCAATGTGAGAGGTCTTAGGCATAAACTAAATACGTGACAAGTGTAAAGACACGAGGTTAGACTCTGTTATGGCGTAAGGCTGCCCGGAACCGACCGGCAAATCCAACTGCCATAAAAGACAGTCTAATGTGAGAGGTCTTTACAAAGATTACGTTCTTAATCAATTAAGAAACACTTAACCAGATAAGCATGTAGTGGGGCATGAGGGGTTAAGTGGGTGCCTTGGGTGGCATGTGGAAATCAAGTAAGTGCCTTGGGTGGCATGTGGAAATCTAGTGGGTTGCCTTGGGTGGCAATTGAAAATACGATTAGAAAACTTAACCAAGTGGAAACATGTAATTAAACATGATTAAAGGGTTAAGTGGGATGCAATAGAAAAAGGGACAAGCTTAGGTGGGTAGCTTGTGGGGGCCCATTTCAACCAGTAACCCATATGTATCTTATTGGGCTCGACCCATGTCGAGGACGGGACACGCGTACTGGGCTTGACTATAAGAGGCCAAAACGGGTTAGCGGTGGCAACGCAAGTCCAACGGGTTTCATATGCGTGTGTGGACCCGGGCTGGTAGGTAAGACGTTGTTGCATCGTGTAGGTATAAGCCGTGCACCGTTGGTTGTATCGGGTTGCCACTTTGGGGAGTGATACACCCCACTGTGGGGCCAACACGGGTATCTACGTTAGGGAGCCGATCGCTTGGGGAGTAGTGGGTACACCTAGTGGAGATAGGGGCAGACGGCACCTATGTGGTCAGCTAGGGGTACAAGAAACTACTAGTTATATTTTCTAAGTCCTTGGGTGGGATCAACCTTTAAATAGGAATGACTGGTGTGGTGCAGTGTAGTAATTACCCTTGGGTGGGTAGATGCGTCTTTACCGTTATCTTAGTTCATCCTATGTCTAGTTGGCTGCTTAGTGTAGTCATTTATCCCCAGTCATCACCGTACCAAGTTTATATCATACCCTAATTACTTTAATGATTGTATTGTTAAAGTTATAGGGCTCACTCAGACTTATGTCTGACCCCGTTGTTTTTATCTTCTACCCAACCCTCAGGTTCTCAGAGTGGGCCTAGCACTAGTGGGCTTTGATCAGATTGCTTTATCTATCTTTTGGAGCATTGGACCGTGATGTAAAGCCCAGCTTATCTTTTCTATTATGGCTATTAGTTATGTAGTGGGATTATGTACTTATGTTTTATCAGGATGGATATTTAGTACTTGACTCTTGTTTTAGTTGGTTTTGATATGTAACCAAACATGTTTATCTTCTGCTGCAATGAAATGATGTTTTAGATTTCAAGTATTATTTATATCTGTCTTGTTGTAATTTTTCTGTTCTATATTCACTTAAAATACTCCACCGAAGTTAAGGCATTCCCTTAGTGAGTGACCTTAGCGGGTGTGGGGTGTTACATTATGCCTGAACAATACGTTTCTCCACCCTATGGGGTGTCAATGAGCCAACAAATGACTCCATCGGACCTGGATCGTTCGATCAAACCGAGGCGCCTCGCAACAGCAACAACCACATAAGTCAAACTCGTCAGGGCGTGTAAAACCACTGATGCCACTTCTAGCTAGAAAGAAACGCATGCCCTCCCTGACGTCCTCTCCCGTTTTTGGTTCACAACCGGGGTGCGAGGCTCGCGAATTCACGTTACACAAAGCTGTGCCACACAGGCTGTGCTTTGATCATCACCACAAGACTTCGCTTTTCAACAGAAGCCTTGATCATTTGCCACTTAGGCATTCCACACAGGCAATTCACTCCATGCGTTTGATATCCATCAATATATAACCCCTGAGCTCGTACGTCTCAGAGAAGGGCGTTAAGCAAGAGAATAAATTCTCCGCCGCCAAACAGATATATATTTAATAGAAATCAATCACACAGACTAAAATCCAATGTCAGACACACAGTCCATTTACAAGTTCGTTTTGGGTCTGAACGAAACCGGAGGCACCTAGTACCCCGCATATCCATCGATCTCCAAGTACGTCTGGACGATCACCAACTATTTCCATCTTCTTGGGTGTACAGGCCAATCAAGATCATCAGTAATTACCCAAACGACGTGAAGACCTCCGGTCTTCAACCACCATCTTCACATTCGACTTATCGTCGTATCAGTTATTCAGAATGGGATAAACCCGGTCTTTCCGAATAACTCGCGTATATAATAAACGAGTGTTACACAAACCCAACATACGCCTCATTCCAATTCAGAATATTCTTTTATTCACATATTCTTACACTTTGGGAAAGGTTCCCATTAATTTTATCAAAGATAAATTCTTTAAATTTATTCTTTAATCTTCTTTGGATATCAATTCAAACTAGTCGGGATTAGCGAACCACACCAAAGTAATCATTTATTTTATTTCCCAATCCCAACCTATTCATCCCATGAAGTAAGACTGGTCATACTTCATATCTAACACCACGGTGTTATCGGTAAATTCAATTACCATTTCACGTTCAAATCTAATTAAAGATTTAACTATCGCCTGGAGCAAAATTAGTGATACTCCATTCTCGATTGTTTCAATCTAATTAAAGATCCATTAAAACTTCACTTAGTTTTAATCTTTAACCGGGTTAAAGAATCAGTGTCATTTAAAACACGGTTCACGATAAACCCCAAAATCACATTCAATTAATTATCGGGTTAAAGAACAAGTGTTATTTAAAACACTGTTCATGATAAACCCAAAAATCAATACCAATTCAATTTCAATTAAATATAATTTAATTGGTACCCTTCATTAAATCTAAATAAAAAGATTTAATCTTTTTCTCAACTGGATTCAAGAACAGTGTTAATAAAGACACCATTCACGACAAACCCAAATCACATTTGATATTAAATACAAGGCTTTGAATAGAAAATATACCGTCTTATATTCAATATCAAATCCTACGACCAACAAATATCGTATTGGAAATAACGATATAAATATATCTTTCAAATTTCCATAACAATATCTGTGTAATCACGAAATCCAACATCGAAATATTTCGAAGGCAATTTCGATTCAAATCCATTCCAATATGATTATTGGAAATTCTGGTTATTTTCAAAACCATTTCACATCATGTTTATTTATTAAATAAATAAATAGAATTATCATTCTAGTTCAAAACTAGTTCATTTCGATAAAAATCTATTTTTATCTTTTCAAATATGGAGTTTTTCATCCCAATTCTTCACAAATCATTTCTTATGATTTTACACAAATTATTACTATTTTTAATAATTTTATCAAGGCCCATACAGTCGATTTCCATCAATGGCCATCGAACTGCACTTACAACGACCTTTTCCAAATTTGATTTGGACATAATTCCAAATCCAACCGTTAGATTTCAAATTTCTAATTTTCGTTAGAAAGCTTTTTTCGATACGAACCCAACGGTTCCGGTTTTAGGAGAATCCGACGGTCGAACCTCCCGCAATATCCGTTCGAAGTCAATGGTCGAAATTCGCGAACTGCCGCGGCGCGGCGCGTTCTATTCAGGCCATTATATTATATATATATATAATATATATAATATATACTTCGTCGATTTCCTTTTAAAACGTATTTTATAAATCGTTTTAAATTCGTTTTCAAACGATTTCAACTTCATATTCAATTTTAAATCAAAATTGAATTTTGCCTTCTAATTCAATTTCAGTTCGTTTTCAATTCAATTCAACTCCAATTCAAATTCATTTCTTTTCAAAATATTAGATTTTGAAATCACTTTCGATATTCATTATAAAATGAATAAAATCGATATAAATATCGTTCACGTCAAAATGGTGTCAATCTAATCAACACGGCTTCATATATTTCTATTTCCAAATATTCTATTTCAAATATTTCTATTTCAAATATTTCTATTTCAAATATGGAATGAGACCCAATCAATTACCATATAATGTTAATTATATGGATTTTCTACAACACATGTATGCAATATCAACGATGAATAATCAACCATCATCCAAAGTGCATTCTACACTGTATAAGCATCAAATATAAATATTCAACGCATATAACAGTCTGTCAATCAATCAATCGACATACAACCAACTATTGGGATTAGTGTATGTCAAATATCATCCCAATACCCGTGTGGGGTTTCAAACAATCAAACACAGATTTTATTTGTGCAGTTGGGCGATGTGTAAAATTTATCGTCCCAATCAATATCAGTCAAATGTGTGTATATAAACAAATCGTCCGATCTGTTTATTTTTATTTCATTTCATATACATGTTAAAAATTCTATTTTTAACTATAAGATATTTTCAACTATATAAATATTTTATTTCATTTCACATCACATCACACAATCAACTACAGATCAAAATCAAACAAAGAAGCATACAAGTCGTCCATGGTCTGTGGACGACGGGTGTCGGGTGCTACTAAACACCGTCTGCATCCTAGTATATATTTTAACTAGAAAAACAAAATTAAAAAGTGAGAAGTGCTCACCGAATAGCTAATCCAACGCCACGACTCTTCTTATGTAGGAAACCTTCACCTTTTCGCCTTTTGTCACTTTCGTTGTCCGCTTTCACTACATAAATAAAAATCGAATTTTTACTTCGTTATTCAATATATAAAAATCGAATTTTTACTTCGCTATTCAATATATAAAAATCGCGCCTTTTAATATATAAAGATTTTGCCTTTACACATTGAAAAATCTTATCCTTTATATGTTGAAAACCTGATTTTTCCTATGTTAAAAATCTGATTTTTTCCTTACATAAAAATCTACTTTATGTTATGAATAATAAACAAAACAAAAAATAAACAAAAAAAATAAACAAAAATAAACAAGTGTTAAACACTTACAGTGTTTTGCCAGCGAAGGGGGGGGGGAAGGGGATTCACGGTGGGCGGAGATAGGCGGCAGGGGAGGAAGAGGGGGAGGTCGTGCGATGGAGCTGGGGTGGCGGCGGCTAGGGTTTCGGGGCGGATTGGGCTCGCAGGTTTTGGGGTTGGGGGAAAGAAGAGGAGGAGGGAGGCACGGAGGTCTGGGGGGGGAAGAAGAAGAGGAGGCGGCGGCGTTGGGGAGGCCTCCGGCGGCGGCGGCGACGATTGGGGGGGGTTCGCGACAACGCACCCCATTTTTTCTTTTTTCTTTTTTTTTCTCTTTGATTTTTGTTGAAAGAAGAGAGAGAAGAGGGGAAGGGGGGCCTAGGTTATATAATATTTTATTTCTAACACCAAAAAGCAACTTTTTATTTCCAACTCGAAATCGAACCCATCGACTTTCGTCCATAGTTAATTACCCCCATTCCGAACACAATGGGATATGTATTGTAAGCTGATTCGATCGTTTCAATCAGTTTTCGTCAAAATCAAAATATAACTCTATATATTGAATTTGAACGCGCATTTCTATTTACTGGGGTCACATACTAACTCGAAAAATTCCAAAAAAATATTTTCTAGCTTCATATTAACGATACGGTCCTAACCAAACTAATTCCGTCGAATTCCGAGACCGTTTGAAAAATGACCATTTTCCAATCGATTAAAATCAACTGAAACTGGTCAAACACGTTTTCCTTTGCCACGCTCACATATTGAATCGAAAAATTATGAAATTTGGAATCTAGCAATAACTTTACACCACGGATCCAACAAAAGTGGTTTCGTCGAAATCCGAGGTCGTTTGCAAAATTCCCATTTTTAAGGGCCTGAATTCCATAGCGACTATTCAGAATTTTCATTTGACAATATCTTTTGATTCCTGCTATGAAATTTTGATTTCCCGGATTCATTGGAGAGTTATTATCAATTAGATTCAAATATTTTTGGTTTCACTAAAATCCGGTTTATTTTGCACCCGGTACATTCATTTGAAGTTTGAAATCGAATTATCGAACTACCGCGCCATTTTCAATTCCTTTTATATTTATAAATAAATATTTATATTTCAACGACGATCTATATAATATATACGTTCGAATTCTATTCAAAATAAATTTCTCGTCGTTATTATTTAAAATAATCTATTTTAAATAATCAAAATTCGCTAAATTGTCAAAATAAAAATTTTAAACTGGCCCAGATTTCCGGGTTATTACACTTAGTATTTAAATGCTGCTATGAACTTTATCAAGTAAGTATGTAAGATTTAACAATCAGTCTTTAAGCATTATCGTATTATGCTTATCTTCTGTTATTGTATTAATACTTTTTAGTTTTATTGGTGGATAGAAAAAAAATGAAATTAATGTTATATTATGACATTAAAAAAATGTTAGTCCTTTATTATATATTTATTTTTTTATTTATTCATTTAAGTTCATTATACTAAATGCCCCTAATTTGAAGCTAGAATATTAGATTTTTTTTCATTTATACTAGTTGCAACCTTTTTGGATTCACTTCCATTTATTCCCCATTAAAATCAATGGTTACAATTATAAATTCTCCATTTATTATAGGTTATGTTAATTAGTACCCATAAGTAGCGAAGAACCTTTGAAATTCAAACCTACATTTAAAGTATACCTAATATAAATAATAATTAACATTAATTACAAATGTTTTGGGTAGATACAGTATTAATATATACTTATATATATATATATATACATATACATATATGCGCACTTATCACGTATACGCCTATTTTCAGATTTTTTTTATAGTACTTTATTAACAAATTTCTTAGTTCCAACTAATTTTACATTCTTGTCCAAACTACTGAGTAGAACAATCCTTTAATCTTTTGATCTTCTGAGATTTAAAATTCCATTAACTAGTCCTTTGCCATAATTTCAGTAAATTTGCCCAAATGTTAAAAAAAAGGAAACATAGTTATATTCAAAATGACAAGAAATAAGTGCTATTTTATTTGGAATAGGCAGTGAAAATTATGCGCAAAACACATGATTTGCAGGTCTCTTCTTTTCGTTTATTTTGTTCATTCTTTACAATTTCAAACATGTTCTTTTGTGTAAAAAGGACAAAAGGGCTAGTTCACAAAAATTAAACAAAACCATAAAAATACAAAATACAAATAGATTTAAAACTAAAACGGGCACTTTGCATTAATCTTATTGTCAAACCCATTTCTACAAACATGGAACAAAACAATAATATAAATCTAAATAATATTTGGAGATTGAATTTCAAATTTAGGTATAAACATCAACAAAAGATACAGAAAGAATTATATGCACGATTTAGATGTTTTGGAAGAAAGGTTACATATTCCAATTATCAAATTTAGGCATATGAATTCAAACTACACCATAATGCAGAATCTGATATTATAAAAAAAAATCCACTCACTTGAAGGGTTTACCCGGATCTTAGATCTAGACTTCAGCCTTTAAGTTTTTATTCTCGAATTCCTATAAATCTATAATAAGTATAAAAAGGGTGTACATGTACGTTTTAAGATTTGTAGATCTGAAAAAGAATTATAATAGGGAAAAAACAAATAATAAAAACCAAAGAGTTTACCTCATATGCAAAAACCAACTTTTTCCTATAATCTCAATTGTTTTTTCTCCAACTGTTGTTGTTTTATTTGAAAACTATTTTATTTTAGAAAGTTTGGAAGAGATTGAAGAAACAAAAATGACAAATCTTCTCTGCTGCCTCTAGAAAATATGAAAAAAATATAGGTGGTCTATGCTTTTATTTTTAGGTGCTTAAATGCTCAAAATCTCAAATGATCCATAACCATTAGATTTAATTTTAATAATATATGTCTGTATACATAAAATTTTTATAACCATAAACCCTAGCCGCCACTGGAGCAGTGACCAAGGGTTCAGACCTAGGATCAACCCTAGGTCGACCGCCTTGGTCATCCTGCCTCTAGTGGGGGAAGTGGATTAATGGTAAGTTTACAACCATTTATTATAAAATTGTTTTTCATCTGTGTTTGTTTTTCGTTTGTAGCTTTTTTATTGGGACGTTAGCAAAGTTTCAAACATGAAAGTTGACTAAAATTCCATTATAACACAATAGTGTAAGTCTCATGGAAAAATCCCATCGTTTGCTCAAATTCCATATTTGGAACCTAATTAAATAACTAATTTAATTAATGTTAAATTTTTGGGTGTTACATTCTTCCCTCCTTAAATAAATTGTCCTGAAATTTTTACCATTGACTAAGTAATGTTGCTATAACCAAATTATCCGAAGATACACAACCTATTTGTGTACATCTAAACGTGCGCATGTGCACCGTGTACATAATGAGTCATAGTCATTAAAGAATGTATGCGTAATGATTTTAAATTGGATCCTCCTATATGAATGTACTTTCTTTTGAAAACATGATATAAGCATCATAAAATATACTGGAAATTCTATATGTATGCAGCTTTTGAAAATTAATTTTCATCCAAAACCTTCATATAACTACGAAAAGTATGAAGCAACCAATTTTGTATTCAGATCCTAACAACCGAATTATTAACACATCTATAATCACTTCTTAGCAATTTCTCTTATGTAGAAAAAAGGAATTTTAGTGGAGAATTTAAAATTCTTACCACTTTGAAATTTTCCAATTTCCATTCTATTATGGAATTTTACCTCGTTTCCATTGAGATACTCAAGAATTTCCATACGTAAACTGCATAAGAAGGCTTAAAACAAGCGTTAAAACGTAAAAGAGTTAAATAATAACTCAAGCGCATCATCAACAAGGTAAGGAAATCGTGTTTCCTAAGCTAAGACAGTTTTTCCCTTGTTAAAGTTAACATTTTAAACGCATCACCGACCTGTATGCACCATTAAAACTGCATTTTTTTAAATTATTTTCCCATTGTTTCACATAAGATCCTAAAAATCATGATTTTCAACAAAAATAAACACTTACTTCTTAAAATTTGAAACACCCTGCTCCCAAAGTATTCCCTATAAAGGTCATACAATGGAATGTAGACCGTTGTAACAAGATATAAAACTAAAACATCAAAAAAATATTTTCCAAAACAAAACTTATTATTCTCAAAACATTATTTTCCATAAAATATAATACAAAACATATGTATTACATAATCTCAACTCAAGTCAAAGTATATAATAAAAAAATTCTGTTGGAGAATGGAGTTTTGATTACAACAACCATATTTCAATTATCATTGATTATAAAATATATACTAACATCTCTATTTAGAATATATAGACATATATATGTAGGTTTTGTATAAACGATTTAAGTATCTAAGACTGTACAGTTTTATAGTTTCAAGAGATTCAGAATTCAAGATAGATTCAAGATTCAAGAGTAATCAAGCTTTCAAGATTTCAAGAGTTCAAGAATTCAAGATAAATATAGCAATAGAGTCTAGTTTATGTAAGATTCCGAATAACACTCCAGGTTCAAATTCTGTTTTGCAAATAATCTGTTTTCGAATTCAAAACTATTTTCAAATTGATTTCAAACTTCTCTCAAAATAATTTTAAATCTTCCAAGAATTTCAAAATTTTGATTTCAAATATATTTCCTAATTTATGAGTATTTTTATTTCTATATGTTTTACTAAGTTTATATTTGCTTATTTAAACTCTAAGTTTTCATACAACCTTTTATTTATATATAGTTTATAAATATTTCTTCATAAATTCCTATATATGTTTATAATTATATTATGTATGTTTATAATTATATTATATATAGTTTTTATATCACATGTATATTAAGTTTTTAATCATATGCATAATTAGTATTTTCTTATGTTTTTATACTTGAAAAATAATGTTTTAGCAATTAGTTTTGTTTCAGGAATTTCTAGAATTTAAATATTAATTTAAATACTTAAAAATACTTTAAAAATCATGAAAATGATAAGTATGCCGAGATAACAAAAAGGGTATGTCGACATATAACTATCAGAAATTTAAATTTAAAAGGGAGTGTCTTTTCACCATTTGTAACACTCCAGAAACGTTGCAATCGTTCACACACTATAAAAAGGGCTTGAATTCGAATTTTTAATCATCTCTTATTCTCTAACTTCATCCTCTTTCTCTACACCATTATTCTTAATCATTTTTATGGTTTTTACGCTTATACTCTGCGGAATACAATTCTGTTTTGATCAAACTTCTTCTCTCTACACTCTCTACGCTCTACTCTCTGAATCAAGTGCTATTGAAGAGTTATAGGGTTGTTTGTAATTGCTTGGGTTGATTGAACATTGTGTGTGTTGAATCAAAGAGGAATAGGTGCGTCATTGCAGCCGTGAAATCAAGGAAATAGGAGTTGGTGTGTCCTTGAGAGCCGTGAAATCAAGGAAGTAGGAATCGGTGTCTCCTTCTGAGCCGTGAAATCAAGGAGGTTGTACTTGACTACTGGAAATAGTAATAAAACTCTGCGCAATCCAACGTTGTGCCGGACTGGATGTAAGAGCAATCTGAACCAGTATAAAATCCGGTGAGTTCTTTCCTTTTCTGCATCTTTATTTCTGTTTATTTTGCATTTGTGTTTGAATCTGTGTCTGTGATTGTGTTTGTGGTGTTTGATTCATCCCGTAGTTCACATTGGTCTTAGATTTTGTTTAAATTCTTACAAAACACTATTCACTCCCTCTAGTGTTTGCTTTGCCTTAACGATCCATTCCGCATTCCCTAACAATTGGTACCAGGGCAAGGTTTTTTAAAAAGTTCATAATATGATTTTTGAAATTTTTAAATGGAAAATTTTGAACACTAGTTTAAATTCAGGTCTTGCATCAGTATTAGATGTGTTTGCATTCAATTTTATTGAAACATCAAATTATCATGATATGATTTATTGCAAAGTTTAAATGGATATTTCATAGAATCATCATGATGTTATTATTTCAAATTACAATTTGTTATTTCGAAAAGTCACTTGATTCTTTAAAATGGTATGTTGTTTTGCAGGGAAAGAGTTATGTCTGATGACTATTGGCCGAAAGACGCCAAGATATTATTCATCAATCAAGAAAAGAAGAGTTTATGAAGAGATATGACTTTTGGGGTTATAGTAGTTGAAGTGTCTGTTCATTCAAAATTAAAAATTTTAAAGCCAAATTGGTTAAACTACTAAATCATTGATCTCATCGTCAAATTCTGGAAGATGTAAATATGATTCAGATTCGTCATCAAGCGTTGGAAAGCCAAAAACTGGAGATTTAAATATGTGTTTCACAACAATTCAGAATTCAGAAAATACTGAAGAAATGATCTAAAAACCGGGTAGTCTTAATTAATTTTTAAATTCCTTTTTGGTTGAATGGATGTTTTGTTTGCCTAGTTCTGAATTTGGAAATTAAACTTTAAAATTCAAACTTGAAATTTAAAATTTGAATTTGAATTTTGAAGTTCAAAATAATAATATTATAATAATAATAAACATAAATTTTGATTATTTATTTGGATTAATATTATTTTAGGAAATAATTAAACCTGAAATATAAATCAATAATATGAAACCAAGAAGTCAAAACAACATGTCTTTTTATTTTCTACATGCATGTATACATAAATGGTCATGTCAACATAATGAAATTAAAATTTTGAATTTCAAAAGTTTAAAATTTCAAACTTCCCTCTATCTTTTCAATTAGGAAATGTCAGCTAATTATTAACTTTATCTGTCTACTTATTTTCTTATATCTTGTTTCAAAATATATATATTAAAAGTATATAAATAAATTGATAAAATTATATAAACATGTCAATATGATATACAAAGTTAATATAACCTTTTGATATTGTTATAAAATATAAATTTATTCATCTTTTATATAGTATAAACATGCATATTTTAATTTATATATTATTCATATGATTTCATAACAATTTTGGGTTACATTGTCGCAAAGAGTATTTGTAACTTAATACTTATTTTGATTTCTTCTTTAGATTTATAAAAGCTTTAATATTTAATCTAATGTTTTGATATAAAAATAATAATAATATATATATATGTATATATATATATGATTTTATGTCTTAAATATAAGAAATTGTTGTTTTATAATTTAATTTATATCCAGATTTTATAATTTTGTTATGACTATAAATTTCTTTTTAATATTTTAACATATAAATGATTCTTTAGCAAATTGATATACTTTGATTTCTAAAGTTTAGGTTAAATATTAATTTGTATCAAAAAGATTAATATATGTATATATCTCATAATAAATTGAATTTTAGGTTCTTTTAAAAAAAACAGTTTTTATACATAGTTTTATGAATATATGTTTATAATTTTTCTTTATATGATACAATTTTTATATTCTTTTTATAAATCTTTAATTTTTACTATATTAAAGAAGCATTCTATTAAGACTATTTAACTCCAAATTTCTCATAGAATTATTTTAAATTTTTTATTATTTATTATGAACACATAAAACTTTTATCTTTACTATCCTTTCAATCTCTTTTATAAGTATCATTAACCTAAGTCTAGAAATTAATATATATTACCCTTGTTTAATTCAAATAACGTATAATATATATGCATAATAGTTAAATAGTACTTTGAATATATGTTACCTAAATAGATATAATTACCAAATCATTATGCATACTGTCATTACACATCTTAATTCATATCATACCACATTATAAATTATAGTACGTCTCAAACTAAAATCATTCACATCACAAGTTGCATGTCATTCAATATATCACTTCATATAGCTTTGCATATGACATACTACACTATAACCAACACATTGCACACACTGCATTACATGTTAACTTTAACTCCACACATAACAAGCATACTTTATGAGAAGTTTTTTTATCTAATTAGAAATTTAGGATTATTAATCAAATACATAACACATTTACGTTGTCTTGATTAACTTGATTGATTTGTTTGGCTTGATTGAATTGATTGACTTATTTGGTTTGTTTGATTTGTTTGACTTAAATAACTTGATTAACTTACTTGACATGGTTAAATTTCATTAGTGGTTGATAGGTTTGTTAGAAATATACTTACGCATTTATATTTGCTAGGAGCTTTATAGGTTTTCGGATAAATAGAAGATATAAGAAACGATTGGTTTCATGTTTGAATTGATGTTTTGCGACAACAAAAATTAAAAATAAAAAAAAAATCTCCGAAAAATTCACACAAATTTTTTTTGTTGATTGACCAATGTTTTAGCTTGCGTTTTGCCGATCCACTTTGGTCGATCAACAAAAAAATTTTGTGTGGATTTTTCGAAGATTTTTTTTTTTTAATATTTAAAAGTTTGATTAATTGATTGGATTGAATTGCTTTACTTATATCATAATTTTAAGGATATCTTATCAGAGTTATTTCTAAGTCTAGATTAAGGTTTTATTATAGTATTAAGGGAATTAGAGTTTAGGATATGTTTAGTCTTGTAAGGGGAAGTTTTAGAGTTTCTAAGGATTAGTCGAAGGTTCTAGAATACTTTGGTTGATTTAATTATTTAGAATGATTGCTTGTATTGTTTGTTTGCTTGAATTGCTTGTTTAGATTGATTTAGTTGATTGAATTGATTGGTTTGCTTAGTTTATTATACTAGTGTAGTCATAGATTTAGGGGGAGTGAAACGACCCAAACTCGCCCTTACAGGAAAGCCCGGATTGAGTTGAGAAAACGACAAATCAGAACACAAACAAAAGAACATTTCATTGCTATTACAACAATTTACATCAGAGTACAAGAATATACAGAGTATGAACAAATAATATACATTTGATAAATATCAGAGATTTACAAATTACAATGCAGCGGAAAATAATACAAAACACAACTGAAAGAAATACACGGATACAGAGCGTTCCGAATATAGCTCCAGCTATAAACCAGGATCCTGTGAATATAACACCTGCAAAACCACTAGCTGCTCGTGTGGAAAATAGGCGCACCCAGAGTTTAAGTTAAAACAATAAACTCCGGGTCAGTAATGTGACTGGTGTGAGAACTAAAACAGTTATTTAAAACTTTACTTTAGAAATAAGGTAAATTAAGGGACCACGACATATAACACGGAAAGGGTTTTCTCCCAAGAATACCAGTGCATATAACAAACAGCGCTATGCTTTTTGGAAAAATGAAGCTATTATAAGATTAGGCCCCATCACACAATGCAACGCAAGCCAGAGGATAGAGTTTTCCCTTATATTAGCCAAACATGCTTGGTATGTTTAAAACAAATCATTTGATATTATTATAATTGCATAATGTATAAAACAATTTCAAATATAAATGTATCAATCATAGGCGGTATGGGTACCATCTATCATGTCATCATACTAGGTTCTACAATTAAAACCGAAATGTCACATATTGGAAATTGGATTTCCGTCATGAGTCGAGGCAAGGGATGGCTCCTCTCCGATTCAATACACTCTAGCAAATGCCTCAGGATCCCCCGCTGTGAACCCTTGAATCGGTTGGGCCGGTCCTCCCTTACGTTTGAGTATTAGTTATTCCTGAACACACGTTTCCCAGTCCTATCGGACCTATGTCCATCGGCTCCGTAGTAACCGATATATCTGAGGTGCCTTGCTATCCATCATTCACATAGGTAAAAAATATATAAATGTCTGGGCTCCATACCATGACACCACCCATAGCTAGAAAGAAACGTCATGTTCTCACAATGGTCTGATCCCGTTTTTGACTCATACCGAGGTGTGAGGTTCGCAAATTAACGCTATACACAAAGCTATGACTTTTAAGGTCATGTTTTGATCATCAACCACAAGTCTCTGCTTTTCAACAGAAGCCTTGACCATTTTCATCTTAGCATGCCACACAGGCAATTCACGCCATGCGACTGATGTCTATCGATATATAACCTTTGAGCTCATACGTCTCAGATAAGGGTGTTAAGCAAGAGAATAAATTCACCGCCACCAAAAAAAAAATATTTAATTGAGATCAATCAACACAGAATAAAATCCAATGTCAGACACACATCCATTTACAAGTTCGTTCTGGGTCTAAACGAAACCGTAGACATCTTATTCCTCGTCCCATATGTCCAATACAAGAGAGAGGTCCTCGCATATCCGGTCGATCTCCAAGTATGTCTAGACGATCACCACTTATTACCTTGTCTTGGGTGTACAGCCCAATCAAGACATCAGTTATCATCCAAATAATGTGAAGACCTTCGGTCTTCAACCATCGTCTTCATCGTCAACTTATCGTCGAATCAATTATTCAGAATGGATATAAACCCGGCCTTTCCGAATAACTCGCATATATAATAAACAAGTGCTATAAAAACACAACATATGCCTCATTCCAATCCAGAATATTCTTTTATTCAAATATTCTTATATTCTTAGGGAAAGGTTCCCATTAATTTTATCAAAGATAAATTCTATAAATTTATTGTTTAATCTTCCTTTGGATATCAATTCAAACCAAATTAAGGTTTATCCAAACTAGTTGGGATTAGCGCACCTTACCGAAGTAATCATTTGTTTAATTTCCTAATCCCAACCTATTCATCCCATGGAGCAAAACTGGTAATACTCCATATCTAACACCATGGTGTTATCGGTAAAATTAATTACCATTTCACGTTCAAATCTAGTTAACTATCGCAAATTTGATACTCCACTTAGTTTTAATCTTCCAAAAAATAATATTAATGATTATTTAACTTTGGGAAATCAAACATGCCACATTGACAATCTACACCGTACTATTGATTTCTTCCTATATATAACCTCTAAGCTCGTACGTCTTAAAGAAGGGTGTCAAGCAAGAGAATAAATTCTTCACCACAAAAAAGATATATATTTTGCAGAGATCAACCATACAGTTCGAAATACAATGATAGAGATGTAATCCTGTCTTTAACTGGGTTAAAGAACTAATGTCATTTAAAACATAGTTCACGATAAGCCCAAATCCTCTTCCATAAAAATGGAATATTCATGGAAAAACAAATCAATATATAATCGATATCAATTTCCGTATTTGACCAATAATATAAATGGAATAACGACAAAGCCTTTTAAATTCCATATATATTAACAATCTTCCTCCGCCGAAGCTCACTTCGATTATTACCAATCGAATTCCATTCAGTTCCAATTTAATATATTTAATTGAAAAACTTTTCATTGGAAAATCTTATTAAATATTAATAAAAGATTTATATATTCCAAATCACATTTCACTGCAAATTGGGTTAAAGAATAAATGTCGTTAAAACACAGTCCACAATAAAACCAATTCACATTCCATTTTATTCAATTAAATGTTAATTAAGTGGAAACACTAATAATCTTAATTCAAAGATTTATTCTTTTCACGTGGGGTTTAAAAACAGTGTTATTTAAGACACCATTCACGACAAACCCAAAATCCAATTTTTTTTTCAATTCCAATTAAACCTTAATTAATTGGAAAAATTCATTAAATTGTAATTAAAAGATTTATTCTTTCCTCAACTATGTTTAAGAACAGTGTTAATGAAGACATCATTCACGACAAACCCAAAATCCAATTCAATATTAAATACAAGGCTCTGAATAGAAATTATATCGGCTTATATTCAATATCAAATTCCGAAACCAACAAATATCATATTGGAAATAACAATATAAATATATCTTCCGAATTTCCATAACAATATCCGTATAATAACGAAATCCAATATCGAAATATTCCGAAGATGATTTCCAATCAAATCCACTCTAGTTCATATATTGGAAATTCTGGTTATATTAAAACGCATTCTCAATCCAATTTATTTATTTAAAAATAATTGTATTATAATTCTAGTTAATAACTAGTTCATTTTGATAAAAATATATTTTTATCTTTTCAAATATGGATTTTTTTCATCGCAATCCTTTCCAAATCATTTATTATGAATTTACATAAATTATTGATATTTTTAATAATTTTATTAAGGCCCTTTCAGTCGATTTCCATAAACGGCCATCGAACTGCACTTACACTAACCTTTTCCAAATTTGATTTGGACATAATTCCAAATCTGCAACACCCCACGTCCATTAATGTCACTCACAAAGGGAATGCATTAACTTCTATGGAGCGTTTTAAGTGTGTATAGAACAGAAACTTAACAACAAGACAGATATAAATAGTACTTGAAAATTTAAAATTTTATTTCATTGCAGCGGAAAATACGTAAGTTTGATTACATCATCAAAACCAGAGTCAAAGTACATAATATCCATCTTGACTAAATCAAAGTACATAAATTGAAAGACATAACCCCAGTACAACATAGCCATAAATAAGAGAGGCTGAACTTTACTTCAGCGATCCAAGCAACTTCTAAAAGCAGAGATACGGCAATCCAAAATCAAGCTCCACTGGTGCCAGTTCCAAAGTGGCAACCCTATACCACCAATAATGCATGGCTTATACCTACACGATGCAACAACGTCTTACCTACCAGCCCGGGTCCACACACGCATATGAACCCGTTGGACTAGCATTGTCACCGCTAACCCGTTTTGGCCTCTTACAGTCAAGCCCAGTATGTGTGTCATGTCCTCGACTTGGGTC
Source organism: Allium sativum (assembly GCA_030737875.1). Classification (NCBI taxonomy): domain Eukaryota; kingdom Viridiplantae; phylum Streptophyta; class Magnoliopsida; order Asparagales; family Amaryllidaceae; genus Allium; species Allium sativum. Next base: position 659,587,099 of record CM060924.1, read on the forward strand.
GAGCCCACAAAGAGACGTATGGGTTACTGGTTGAAACGGGCCCCCATTACTTGACACAAGCTATCACCTAAGCTTGGTCCCCTCTAGTACATCCCACTTAACCCTCTTCTTATTCATGTACACTTACATGTTTCAATTTTGGTTAAGTATTTCTAATCGTATTTCAAATGCCTTCCAAGGCACCCACTAGATTCCACATGCCACCCAAGGCACCCACTTAACCCCCTCATGTCCCACTACAAGTTTATCTAGTTAAGTGTTTCTTAATTCATTAAGACCGTAACCTTATAAAGACCTCTCACATTAAACTGGCATTTGTGGCAGCTGGATTTGCCGGGCGGGTTCGGGCAGTCTTACACCACAAAAGAGCCTAACCTCGTGTCTTTACAACTGTTACGCATTTAGTTTATGCCTAAGACCTCCCACATTAGACTGGCATTTGTGGAAGTTGGATTTGCCAGGCGGGTCCGTGCAGTCTTACACCATAAAAGAGCGTAACCTCGTGTCTTAGACGATTAATTTCTTCTAAATAATCATTCCCCAATTTGAATTTCTTTCCCTATTCAAATTATTAATCAATTCCAAATTTAACTATGGCCATAATTGACTCAATTATGTCCATCCATTTATGGTATGCAAAATCATACCAATTTTCATCACAAACTTATTTTATGCCATTTAAGGCATTTATGCCAATTCTTAATATTAAATCTTTTTAATATTATCCCATTACCCCCACGTTGTTCGTTCGTTCGTTTAACGTAAAATATACGTTAGACTCGAATAGTCTAACTCATAGAATAAAGAGAAAACATCACAACATACATATAGATAAAACTAGATCTAAACATAGGGGTGAACTTGCATGTGTGAATGATGTTCTACATATAAAACTTGCATTAGGCCAAAGTTACAACTTGCATAAAACTACATATGTCATAGATCCAAATCTAAAGGCGTAAACTTGTTTAGGTAATGGTCACAACTTGCATAAATCATGTATGTCATGGATCTACATCTAAAGGTGTAAACTTGCATAGGCAATAACCACAAACTTGCATAACATGATTCATATTCCAAACTCATATATTTATACAAACTTGTATATGTGATTTATGCAACATAACAATGGTGTAAACTTACATATAAACATGTAAACTAGCATGTAGAATTTAGCATATAACTCACACATGTCATAGCCTAACTTTAGATCTAAAATAGATGTCATGAAACATATAAGGTTATACATAGTCTTTACTAACTTGCATATGATTCATGTCTAAATCAATATCTAAACTTGCATACATACATATGATTTATCATATGAATCAATATAACCAAACTAGCAAATGAACAACATGATGATTTGATTATACAAAAGCCAATCATAGAATTACAACATAGATGATAACATCACAATTTTACAACATAGATGATTTGATAGCATCGTAACTTTGCAACATAAATGATAACATCACAACATAACATCATAGAATTTACAACATGTATGATAACATCACAATTTTACAACATAATTATAACATGCGGTCAATAATTCACATCATATCCATGTAATCCACATCATAACTTAATCTAATTAAATTGCTAATTGTTTTATTAAAGAAATCGAACTCACAACTCAAAGAAGGTCTTAAGATCTGAATTCTGAAGTTGAATTAGCTTTCCTTTGAAGTAGATTCGTTGTTAGAGTTGAATAGAATTGAATTTGATTTGCTTTCTTCCTCTCTAATTGGTGGCGGCTATTCTGAGTTGCTAGGTGACGGCATGGAGGCCATGAGTCTAATTTTATTTTGATTTTAGGCTTTGAGTCTATAGGTGTTTTTATAGAGTTTAAGATTAGTTTAGGCCGTCCGATCAACCCAGAATCAATCCCAGCCAATCAGAGCAGATCAGAAACCCTAATGAGTCAGCACACAGTCACAAACAGGTCATCACTCAAATCTGCCCGCGGGGGGGGGGGGGGGGGGGGGGTGTAGGTCGACCCCCGGTTGACCCTATGGTCGACCTGGTCAGGGTAGGTCGACCTGGCCCTAGCGGGAATTTTCCCGCCTAGCCTGTTTGACTCTGAAATTTGAATTTTCTGAAACCTGTTTTGAATTTTCTGAAACTTCCGATGGCCGTAACTTCTTCATACGAAGTCCAATTCTCGCAAACTCGGACTCTATCTCAACCAGAATTCCGAGACGAACACAATGGCGCAACCCGTTTTCCTTAATTCTCACATCTGAGATTAGTTATTCTTTATTTTGTGAACATTAATATTAACAGAAATACGGGGTGTTACATTCTCCCCTCCTTAAAGGATTTCGCCCCCGAATTCTCCAACTTAAGGAGAATTCATATCCTAACATCCAAACAATCATCTACTCAACCATCAAACACAGGAATCCATTGTCCTTATAAAATTCCTAATGCTGTATGAACATATGCAAGAAGTGTGTGTATATGTTCCTTATCTAATGCAGAATCAGGCGGTCTACTGATTCAGTTGACCCCCTTAATGCAAACCACGATAGTGCCATGCGTCCATTATATATGCGAAAGAATCCTATTGATACATATATGTGTGCACAACCATTTACCAAAATGCAACATCCATATGATAACACAACCATTATACATCCATTAACTTAAATATGCACACACATTTATATGCAATATGCAATATGAAGTGACTGAGCCGATCTAGTGCCTAAAGTGTGTGTATATGCATCCACAAGCAACCACTAGCAAACACGTGCATCTACATGCATCCATCATACATAACATGTCTCAAACACATGTTTCAACCATAGGATTACCCTATCTAAAGGTCAAAGATACTAGCTAGAGGACATACTAAAGATAAAACAAGTACAAGCTAAGGGATAAAGGAGAAATTAAAAGGCATACCCTTGAAAAGAAAAGGGTACAATGAACGCATCTTCTCTTCCATCTCCCAAGTTGCGTTGCTCTCATCATCTCCCCATTGCACTTTGACCAGCTTGACCTCTCGATTCCTTAACTTCTTAATCTCCGACCCAAGAATGCACGTAGGAGCTCGTCAAATCGTCGCATCACGCTCTATCTCCACCTCTCTAAGCAAGCTCGGCTCTACCACTTCCGCGGTCTCGTGCAAGCACTTCCTCAAATGTGATACATGGAATACGTCTTGTACACCACTAAGTCTCTCGGGCAACTCCACTCTATACGCCATCTACCCAATCCTCTCCTTAATAGGAGACGACCCTACGAACCTTGGTGCCAACTTCCCAATGGACCCAAAACGAACCACATTCCGTAATGGAGATACCTTGACAAAGACCATGTCCCCAACATCAAACTCAAGATTTTTCCTCCTCTTGTCTGCACAAGATTTATGCCTATCTTGCACCGTCTTCATCCTCCTTCGAATCAAATCGATTTTTTCCGAAGTCTCTCTAATCATATCGGGTCCAAGCAAGATCTTATCTGTAGACTCCCACCAACATGTAGGCGAACGACACGGCCGTCCATAAAGAGCCTCAAAAGGTGTCATGCCAATGCTAGACTGAAAGCGATTATTATATGCGAACTCTACCAACGGAAGATATTCCTCCCATGTACCTCCGAAGTCTAAGACACACAAGCTCAATAGGTCCTCTAGAATACAATTCATCCTCTCGGTATGGCCGTCCGTCTGAGGATGATATGCGGTGCTCAAACATAACTGAGTCCTTACCGCCTCTTTCAAGCTCTTCCAAAATTCGCTAGTAAAGATAGGATCGCGGTCGCTTACTATGCTAGAAGGAACACCGTGCAAACGAACTATCTCTCGAATGTATACGGAGGCTAACCATGGAGCAGTCCTCTTACTCTTTACGGGAATGAAATGGGCGCTCTTAGTAAGTCTGTCTACCACGACCCAAATCCCCGTATTACCCTTTCTCGATCTCGGTAACCCATCAATAAAGTCCATCGAGACACTTTCCCATTTCCAATGTGGAACCTCCAATGGGTGAAGCAACCCACCGGGCTTCTTTTGCTCTGCTTTTACTTGTTGGCATACCAAGCATCTAGCGACAAACTCGGCCACATCCCTCTTCATGCCGGCCCAAAAGCAAACTCGTCTCATGTCCATGTACATCTTGTCCCCGCCGGGATGGATGGTCATCTTAGAACGATGTGCATCATCAAGAATGGTCTTCCTCAAATTCTCGTCCCGTGGTACACAAAGTCTACCATCCTTACGTAACCAACCCTTATCATCTAGGGTATACCTACTGAGATGGCTCGATGACTCCCCTCTTTGGAGCTTCTCTACCAACTCAACCAATTGTGGGTCATCTCGCTGTGCCTCACCAATCCATCCCAAAAGCGTAGGTCTGACCTTTAAAGATGCTAGCAAACCGCGTACAAAGTCAATGGAAGGTCTAAAGTCAAACGTAGAGATGAACTCTAAGCTTCGCCGCTCAACAAACAACGGACTCAAGGATAACCTTTTCCTACTTAAGGCGTCCGCCACCATGTTACCCTTGCCAGGGGTATATGCTATTTCGAAGTCGTAGGATGCTAAGAATTCCATCCACCTTTGCTGCCTCAAGTTCAAGTCCTTCTGAGAGAACAAGTATTTTAGCGATTTGTGGTCAATGGACAATTCGAATTTCTCGCCAAGAAGATAATGGTGCCAAGACTTAAGCGCAAAAACAATAGCGGCCAACTCTAGGTCATGCATAAGGTAATTTTTCTCATGCACTCTCAACTGCCTTCCACCATAGGCTATTACCCTTCCCTCTTGCATTAAGATTGCGCCTGGTCCTGTCCCACAAGCATCGGTATAAACGGTAAGTGGCTTACTCTCATCTGGCAACACTAAGACTGGGGCTGTGGTCAAAGCTCTCTTTAAACATTGGAACGCATCGTCACAATTTACGTCCCATGTGAAAACTAGGTTCTTCTTCGTCAAGCGTGTTAATGGAGCTGATATATTTGCAAAGTCTTTGATAAACTTCCTATAGTAGTCAGCCAACCCTAAGAAACTCCTCACCTCGGTAGCATTTTTAGGGACCTTCCAATCTTGGATGGCTACTACCTTCGCGGGATCCACAACTATTCCTTCTTTAGAAATCACGTGCCCTAAGAATCGCACTTCCTTCCTCCAAAAGTGACATTTTGAAAATTTATCTTTGAGGCTATGCGCTTGAAGAGTCTCCAACACTTCCCTAAGATGTAGGGCATGCTCTTCCTCGTTTTTAGAAAAGATCAAGATGTCGTCCACAAAGACTACCACGAATTTATCAAGGTACTCCCTAAACACCCTACTCATCAAGTCAACAAAATATGCAGGGGCGTTTGTCAAATCGAAGGGCATCACAAGCCACTCGAAGAAACCGTCTGGAATCCTAAAGGCAGTCTTGTCTATGCTATCCTCAGCCACTCTCAACTCATGGAAACCCGTGGCTAAGTCTAACTGCGAAAACACTGAGGCACCAACTAACTGATCGAAGAGATCGTCAATCCTCGGCAGTGGGTGTCTATTCTTCTTGGTAAGCTTATTAAGTTCTCTATAGTCTACACAAAGTCTAAGGGACCCATCTGCCTTCGTGGCAAATACTACTGGAGCACCCCACTCCGATATACTACGCCTTATGAGCCCCTTCTCAAGCAATTCTTTCACTTGCTTACTAAGTTCTCTTCTCACTCTTGGAGACATGTGGCGCACTGGCAATGCAACTGGCTTTGCATTATCTACTAGATATATTCGAAAGTCTATCTCACGTTTTGGGGGTAAACCCCTCACCTCATCGAAGACATCAACATATTCACGAACTATACGAACATAATGTAAATCATCATCGGATGCATCAAGGGATTCTAGGTAGCTAAGCATTACTGGACCTCTAAGGTCATAAGAAATATCAAGGGTCTTTCCATCACAATGAGTCAACAATCTAACTACCCTTCTTTCACAATCTAGGATGGCCCCGTATCTAGTTAGCCAATCCATACCTAGAATCAAGCCGTAGCCCATGAAGCAAAAACAAAGGCGTTGCATTCAAACTCAACACCCAAAATAGACACTCTCAAATCCCGACAAATCATAAAAAGTTGAGCCGAACCACCAATAGGATTTGAGACTACTAAGGGATCTGTAACTAAACTAGTATTTAGGTGCAGTGTTTCAACTAATAATGTAGAGATAAACGAATGTGATGCACCAGAATCGAATAAAGTACAGACAAGATGATCAAACAGAAAAATTAAACTTTCAACGGAAATCGTTCTACCTCGTTCTTGTAGCGGTGGAACCACGAGAGCCTGAACTTGCCCCCTTGCCTGCCTTGTTGCCATAAGAGCCTGCACATGTCCTCCCGAGGTAGACCCTGCCCTCTGCCCTTTCCTTAGGCAGTCCTTAATCAGATGTCCCGCTTCGCCACAGTGGAAACAACCAGTTTTATTTTTCTTCCTACAATCTTTGCTTAGATGGCCTGTGTCCCACAGTTAAAGCATCTTTTCTTTCCCTTACCATTATTGCCTTTACCACCTTTCTTGTTTTGTTGTTGTTGTTGCGGCTTCTTTTGGTCCCCTTTCTTCTCGGGTGCCTTATCCATGCCTCCACTATACGTTCTCCATTTGTGACCTTCAACCTATAAGAAACTTCGTCCTTCATCAACCAAGCAGCTAGTCGAACCTTCCTCCCATTGTCTATCTCAAAGATATCGACAAGTCCTCCACTTTCTTGAGCCAACTTCTAGCCCCGACAAACGTCTAAGTCCCATGAAGTGATTTTCCGCCCATCGTACGGAAGTCCTCATATATCTTAGGAAAAAGCATCTATACACGGAGGAAGAGATTCAAAAAGGGAAAGAGAAAGAGATTCAAAACGGAGAATCAAAGGAAAGATATATGGCTCTTGGGGATTATGTTTTCTAAAATAAGCTTTTCTCTTGAAAATACTTTCCTTAAAACTTACTTTTGAAGGTACTTCTTTATAAAAGTGGTTTTGAAAAACAGCTTTTCAAAATTCATATCTATTCTGGTAACCTTCATCTCTGATACCACGTGTAACACCCCACGTCCATTAATGTCACTCGCAAAGGGAATGCATTAACTTCTATGGAGCGTTTTAAGTGTGTATAGAATAGAAACTTAACAACAAGACAAATATAAATAGTACTTGAAAATTTAAAACTTTATTTCATTGCAGCGAAAAATACATAAGTTTGATTACATCATCAAAACCAGAGTTAAAGTACATAATATCCATCTTGACTAAATCAAAGTACATAAATTGAAAGACATAACCCCAGTACAACATAGCCATAAATAAGAGAGGCTGAACTTTACTTCAGCGATCCAAGCAACTTCTAAAAGCAGAGATACAGCCATCCAAAATCAAGCTCCACTGGTGCTAGTTCCAACCTGAGCACCTGGGGGGGAAAGGAAGAAAAGAGGAGGAAACAAAGGGGGTCAGACATAAAGTCTGGCGAGTGCGATAACTTTAACAATATAATTACCAAAATAACTAGGCTAAGGCATAAGTTGAAAAACGAGGAAATGACTGTGAACAATTGAGTATGACAGAGCAAACTAGGAAACAAGATGAACAAAGATAACGTTAAAGCGCACCTAAACCACTATAAGATAATTACTATACTACACCACCACTATATTGCACCACCACTAGTTACCCTAAGGTTGATCCCGCCTACAGAACTTAATAATGAAAATGGTAGTTTCGTGCACCCCTAGTTGGCTTCATAGGTACCGCCTGCCCCTATCTCCTCTAGGTGTACCCACTACCCCCATTCGATCGGCTCCCTAACTCGTAGATACCCGTGCTGGCCCCACAGTGGGGTGTATCACTCCCTAAAGTGGCAACCTGATACCACCGATAATGCACGGCTTATACCTACACAATGCAACAACGTCTTACCTACAAGCCCGGGTCCACACACGCATATGAACCCGTTGGACTTGCATTGCCACCGCTAACCCGTTTTGGCCTCTTACAGTCAAGCCCGGTATGCATGTCCCGTCCTCGACTTGGGTCGAGCCCACAAAGATACATATGGGTTACTGGTTGAAACGGGCCCCTATTACTTGACACAAGCTATCCACCTAAGCTTGGTCCCCTCTAGTACATCCCACTTAACCCTCTTCTTATTCATGTTCACTTACATGTTTCAATTTTGGTTAAGTATTTCTAATCGTATTTCAAATGCCACCCAAGGCACCCACTAGATTCCACATGCCACCCAAGGCACCCACTTAACCCCCTCATGTCCCACTACATGTTTATCTGCTTAAGTGTTTCTTAATTCATTAAGACCGTAACCTTATAAAGACCTCTCACATTAGACTGGCATTTGTGGCAGCTGGATTTGCCGGGCGGGTCCGGGCAGTCTTACACCACAAAAGAGCCTAACCTCGTGTCTTTACAACTGTTACGCATTTAGTTTATGCCTAAGACCTCCCACATTAGACTGGCATTTGTGGCAGCTGGATTTGCCGGGAGGGTCTTACACCACAAAAGAGCCTAACCTCGTGTCTTAGACGATTAATTTCTCCTAATTAATCATTCCTCAATTTGAATTACTTTCCCTATTCAAATTATCAATCAATTCCAAATTTAACTATGGCCATGATTGACTCAATTATGTCCATCCATTTATGGTATGCAAAATCATACCAATTTTCATCACAAATTTATTTTATGTCATTTAAGGCATTTATGCCAATTCTTAATATTAAATCTTTTTAATATTATCCCATTACCCCACGTTGTACGTTCGTTCGTTTAACGTAAAATATATGTTAGACTCGAATAGTCTAACTCATAGAATAAAGAGAAAACATTACAACATACATATAGATAAAACTAGATCTAAACATAGGGGTGAACTTGCATGTGTGAATGATGTTCTACATCTAAAACTTGCATAGGCCAACGTTACAACTTGCATAAAACTACATATGTCATAGATCTAAATCTAAAGGCGTAAACTTGTTTAGGTAATGGTCACAACTTGCATAAATCATGTATGTCATGGATCTACATCTAAAGGTGTAAACTTGCATAGGCAATAACCACAAACTTGCATAACATAATTCATATTCCAAACTCATATATTTATATAAACTTGCATATGTGATTTATGCAACATAACAATGGTGTAAACTTACATTTAAACATGTAAACTAGCATGTAGAATTTAGCATATAACTCACACATGTCATAGCCTTACTTTAGATCTAAAATAGATGTCATGAAACATATAAGGTTATACATAATCTTTACTAACTTGCATATGATTCATGTCTAAATCAATATCTAAACTTGCATACATACATATGATTTATCATATGAATCAACATAACCAAACTAGCATATGAACAACATGATGATTTGATTATACATAAACCAATCATAGAATTACAACATAGATGATAGCATCGTAACTTTGCAACATAGCTGATAACATCACAACATAACATCATAAAATTTACAACATGTATGATAACATCACAATTTTACAACATAATTATAACATGCGGTCAATAATTCACATCATATCCACATAATCCACATCATAACTTAATCCAATTAAATTGCTAATTATTTTATTAAAGAAACCGAACTCACAACTCAAAGAAGGTCTTGAGTTCTGAATTCTGAGTTCTGAAGTTGAATTAGCTTTCCTTTGAAGTAGATTCGTTGTTAGAGTTGAATAGAATTGAATTTGATTTGCTTTCTTCCTCTCTAATTGGTGGCGGCTATTCTGAGTTGCTAGGTAACGGCATGGAGGCCATGAGTCTAATTTTATTTTGATTTTAGGGTTTGAGTCTATAGGTGTTTTTATAGAGTTTAGGATTAGTTTAGGCCGTCCGATCAACCCAAAATTAATCCCAGCCAATCAGAGCAGATCAGAAACCCTAATGAGTCAGCACACAGTCACAAATAGGTCATCACTCAAATCTGCCCGGAGAGGGGGGTAGGTCAACCCCCAGGTCGACCCTATGGTTGACCTGGTCAGGGTAGGTCGACCCTATGGTCGACCTGGACCCTGGCGGGAATTTTCCTGCCTAGCTTGTTTGACTCTGAAATTTGAATTTTCTGAAATCTGTTTTGAATTTTCTGAAACTTCCGATGGCCATAACTTCTTTATACGAAGTTCAATTCACGCAAACTCGGACTATATCTCAACCAGAATTCTGAGACGAACACAATGGCGCAACCTGTTTCCCTTAATTCTCACATCTGAGATTAGTTATTCTTTAATTTGTGAACATTAGTATTAATAGAAATATGGGGTGTTACAAAATCCAACCATCAGATTTCAAATCTTTTATATTCTTTTTGAAAGCTCTTTCCGATACGAACCCAACGGTTCCGGTTTTAGGAGAATCTGATGCTCGGATCTTTCGTAATATTAATTCGAAGTCAATGGCCGAAATTCGCGAACGGTCGCGGCGCGGCGTGATCTAGTCAGGCCATTTAAAATATATAATATATATGTTATATATATTTCACCGATTTCCACTTAAAACGTACTTTATAAATCGTTTTAAATTCGTTTTAAAAACGATTTCAACTTCATATTCAATTTTAAATCAAAATTGAATATTCCATATCATTAATAATATAAATGTTAATATTTTCAAAACATTAGATTTTGAAATCACTTCTTTTTCAATATTCATTATAAAAATGAATAAAATCGATATAAATATCATTCGCGTTAAAATGGCGTAAATCTAATCAACACGGCTTCATATATTTCAATACGTTCATGACCATCAAAAATTGGACATCAAACTCATAATTTGATCTTCTACTGAATATTTAAAACATTCGGTATTTTCCAAATTGGAGTGAGACCCAATCAATTACCATATAATATTATTTGTATGGATTCCATACAACACATGTGTATAACAACAATAATAAACAATCATCCATCATCCAAAGTGCATTCTACACTGCATAAGCATTAAATATAAATAATTAACGCTTACAACAATCTGTCAACCAATCGATTGACATACAACTAAACAATTGGGATTAGTGTATGTCAAATATCATCCCAATACCCATGTGGGATTTCAACCAACAAATATTGAATATTATTTGTGCAGTTGGGTGATGTGTAAAATATATCGTCCTAATCCATGTCAGTTAAATGAGTGTACATAAAAAAATCGTCGGATTTGTATATGAATATTTATTTTCATTTCAGGAGAATTTTTGCCTTTCATATATACATTAAAAATTATATTTTTAACAATAAAATATTTATTTCAAGACATGAATATTTTTATACAATTCATATACACATTAAAAATGTTATTTTTAACTAACACCTTTTATTTTAGAACATTTTGATAGCATGATGACGCGATACTTGAACCGGAATAAGGTCTAGCCTTATTTCTCACTTAATACTGGCTCACGCCATACACATACCAAATTCAATCAATTTCATTCACGTCCCAAACCAATTCAAACAAATAAATCAATCATAACAAGCAACCAAACATCCATGGTTTCAATCAAAGGTGTCGGGTGTTACTAAGCACCGTCTGCATCCTAATATATATTTAACTCTAACCAAAATTAGAGTGTGAAGTTCTCACCCAAGCTATATCAATTCGGCGCGATTCTTCTAATGTAGAAAATTCTTGTCGCCGCGCTCGCTTTTGTCGTTCCTCGCGCTTGAATTCGCCTCTTTGGCTCTAGAATTTGCATATGGCCTCCAATCTTCACGAAACCTTGTCACTAGCCTAAGCGCGTCATTCCGGACAACTTTCGCCTAGTGGACTTTCTTCCAAAACTGCAACAATTTGCCGGAAATCGTAAAAAACAGCAGTAGATCCGCGATCTTCGGACGTGTTTTCCGGACAACTCTGCAATCCAAAATAGGACTTCCATATACTCAAATCCAAGAGAAAAATGAGATCTTCGACTTTGGTATTGTGGAGTTTTGGCTAGAAACACACGGTTTGACAATTATTGGCAAAATAGTGACAGGGGGTTATTTGCAAAACCGGGATTTTTGAAAATGTGGAGCTTTCGGCCCGGTGGGGCCCATGGGCAGGACTGGTGGCGCTGCAGGCAGCGGGGTATGTGGTCAGGTCGGTAGGGGTGGGGGTGCTGGTGGTGGCGGGGTGGGGCCCGCAGTGGCGGTGGGTGGTGGATTTGGGTGGTTTAGGGGCTATGGGTTCGCAAAGAGGGTAAAAGAGAGAGAAGGAGGAGGAAGAAGAGGAGGAGGAGGCGCCAAAGGGAGGTGGTGGCGCGGGGTGGCAGGGCCAGCGGAGGGGGGATGCGGCTGCAAAGATTTGGGGGAGGGAGGAGCTCTCCATTTTTAAGAAAAGAGGAAGAAAAGGAGGAGGAAAAGTGAATGAAGGAAAGGAGGAAAAGGAGATGATACGCCAGTTTCTCTCGAATTGTTCGAGTGCAAACGATCTCCTTGCCGTGGATTTTAGATACGACATAGTACGCGTGAAGATTAGTCCAACGAAACAAGTTTCGTCGAATTCCGAGTTCATTTGACCATCCGTTAAAATTGTCAAAGATGCTCAGATATTGTTCAAAAATGCGATTTCAGAACACCTTTTCTTCTTGCATGCTTACATGCTAACTCCAAAGATCATGCCTTTTGGATTTAACATTATTAGACGATACGAATCCAGAAAAAAAACGGAATCGAATTCTGAGATCATCTCAATAATGTTTCTTTGTAAAATGACATTCTATTTTATCCCGAACTGTTTTAGGTCGCACGACCACATACTAGCTCCGTTCGATGCGCATTTTGGAACTCAAAAATGATTTTCCATTGCGAATCCAAAAAAATTTATTTCATCAAATTCTGAGCTTATATGCAAAATTTCACTTTTTAAGGGCTATGTATTGATTTTAAACATCGAACTTTCAAAATTTTCAAAACAAGCTTATAAATCAATTTAATATTTTTATTGAGTTAGTTTTTTAGTCAAATAAAAGATAAAAACTAATATTAAAATTATTCTCAAATTTTATTTAGCAAAAATAACCAAGTTCTATTCACATATTCTTTAAAATGGCTTAAATCAAAATTTTAAATTGGTTCTGAAAATGCAGTTTGTTACAGGGAATTATGGAAATTTATGGAGAATTATAGATTAAGGAAGAGTTGTAGATTTAGGGAAAGTTATATATAGAATTAGGATATTATATAGGCATAAATTTAGGGGGAGTATTTTATAAGGTATAGATAGATTTAGGATTCAGGGGGAGTACTTTACTTTAGCATAGGAATTATTTGGATAAATATAGGATTTGGGGGAGTATGTTTAGAATTTCTTTTTAATAATGACAAAACGGGAGAAACAGTAAAATATAGGAATAGTTTATAGGATTCTTACAGATAGGAAAGTATTAGAAGGATCATCATCAACAGGTATATACAGGTATGATATTTTATAAACTAAGGTTGTCGTCATCAAAAAGGGGGAGATTGTTGGAGAATGGAGTTTTGATGACAACAACCTTATTTCAATTATCATTGATTACAAAATATATACTAACATCTCTATCTAGAATATATAGACATATATATGCAGGTTTTGTATACAGGACTTAAGTACTGAAGACTGTACAGTTTTAGAGTTTCAAGAGATTCAGAATTCAAGATAGATTCAAGACTCAAGAGTAATCAAGCTTTCAAGATTTCAAGAGTTCAAGATAAATATAGTAATAGAGTCTAGTTTATGTAAGACTCCGAATAGCACTCCAAGTTCGAATTCTGTTTTACAAATTATCTGTTTTCAAATTCAAAACTATTTTCAAATTGATTTCGAACTTCTCTCAAAATAATTTTTAATCTCCCAAGAATTTCAAACTTTTGATGTTACGACCCAAACTCTCCCTTACGGGAAAGCCAGAATTGAGTTGAGAACATGACAAATCAGAACACAAACAATAGAACACTTCATTCATGTTACAACAATTACATCAGAGTACCAGAATATAACAGAGTATGAATAAATAATATACATCAGAAAAATATCAGAGATTTAAATTACAAAGCAGTGGAAAAATAATACATAACACAACTGAAAGAGATACAAGGATACAAAACTTTCCAAATATAACTCCAGCTGTAAACCAAGGATCTTGGGAAAAGAAATAATTTGAAAAACCAAAACTACTAGTTGACCGTGTGGAAAATATGGGCACCCAGAGTTTAGGTTAAAATAATAAACTCCAGGTCAGTCATGGGACTGGTGTGAGAACTAAAACAGTTATTTAAAACTTTACTTTAATATAGAATAAATTAAGGGACCATGCCGTATAATAAGGAATGAGTTTTCTCCCAAGAATACCAGTGCATAAAACCAACAACGCAATGCTTTTTAGAAAAATAAAGTTGTAACAACCCACATTTTCTGAACCAATTTAAATTTTCTATTTTAGACATTTTAATGGATTTTGAATATTTAAAATAATTTATTTTAAATGATAACGACAAAATATTTATTTAACCCGATTAATAGTGAAAACATAATTTGGAATTTATAAATCTTTTATTAAGATTTAAATGGAAATTTTCCAAAGTAAAGTTTTCCAATTTAATATATTAAATTGGAATTGAATGGAATTCAATTTAATAATAATCGAGATGAGCTTCTGTGAATGAAGACCATTACTATATATGGAATTTAAAAGGCTTCGCCGTTATTCCATTTATATTATTAATCTGATACGAAAATTTATATCGATTATATATTGATCTGATTTCTGTGAAGATTCCATATTTAATGAAGATGATTTTGGGTTTATTCTGAACTTTGTTTTAAATGACATTAGTTCTTTAACAGTTAAGATAAAATAAGATTAATTTCTTAAAGTTAAATAATCATTAAGTAAGGATCTTTGAGATTAAAACCAAACTAGAGTTTTAATGAATCTTCAATTAGATTAAAATGTGAAAGGGATAATTAAACTTATCGAATTCATGAAATGATCGAGTATGGAGTACCACCAGTCTTACTCTAGGCGATAGTTAAATCTTTAATTAGATTTGAACATGAAATGGTAATTAAATTTACCGATAACACTGTGGGTGTTAGATATGGAGTACTACCAGTTTTGCTCCATGGAATGAATAGTTTGGGATTAATAAATAAATGATTACCTCGGTAAAGTTCGCTAATCCCGACTAGTTGATAAACCTAAATTCGGTTTAGAATTGATAAAGGATAAATCCAATCTTTTGAATGGATATCCAAAGGAAGATAAAAAAAAATTAAAAGAATTTATCTTTGATAAAATTAATGGGAACCTTTCCCTAATAATGTGAATATTCTATTAAAAGAATATTCTGAATTGGAATAAGGCATATGATGTGTTTTTATAACACTTGATTATAAAATACGCGAGTTATTCAGAAAGACCGGGTTTAACCCATTCTGAATAATTAATATGACGACCAAGAGTCGAAGATGAAGACGGTGGTTGAAGACCGGTGTTCTTCACATCGTTTGGGTGATTACTGATGTCTTGATTGGGTCGTACACCCAGACAAGGTAATAGGTGGTGATCGTTCAAACATACTTGGAGATTAACGGATATGCGAGGACCTCTCTCTTATATTGGACATATGGGACGAGGAATAAGGTGTCTCCGGTTTCGTTCATACCCAGAACGGACTTGTAAATGGATGGTATGTCTGACGTTGTATTCCTTTATGTTGTATTCGTTGATCTCTGCTAAATATATATATATATGTTTGGTGGCGAAGAATTTATTCTCTTGCTTAACACCCTTCTCTATGACGTACGAGCATAGAGGTTATATACTGCAGAAATCAATGGTATGGTATGGATTGACAATGTGACATGCTGAGATGCAAATGATCAAGGCTTTTGTTGAAAAGCACAGTCTTGTGGATGATGATCAAAGCACAGCTTTAATTAGCATAGCTTTGTGTATAGAGTTACTTCATGAGCCTCACACCCTGGTATGAACCAGAAACGGAAGAAGGATCCAGGGAGAACATGTGTTTCTTTCTAGCCAGAAGTGGTGTCATGGTATGGAGCCCAGGCATTTTTACTTATGTGGATGATGGGGTGAGGCGCCTCGGATTTGAGTCCCTAGTGGCTCTCTATTTACACCCCATAGGGAGGGGAAACGTATTGTTCAGGAATTATATATAATACACTAACATAAGTTGTGGTACGGCCCTGTGGCTCCTAGGTGTAGTTGTGACTAAATCCTGAAGCACGGGCTAGAGTGTCTTGAATTCGGTAAGGACGCTTGGTTCATAGATGGAAATCCAACTTCCAATACGACATCGTGTGGTTTTGATTGTAGAACTAGTTTGGCGACTTGATATATGGTACCCATGCCGTTTGTGATTAATACATTTATATTTGAAGTTGTTTTTAAACGCTATACACTTATATATCAAAATAATTTGTTTTATACATATCAAGCATATTTTTGCTATTATAAGGAAAAACTCTATCCTCCGGCTTGTGTTGTATTGTGTGATGGGACCTGAGTCTTATAATAGCTTCATTTTTCCAAAAAACATTGCGTTGTTTTATTTTAAACTAAAATTCATGTGGAGTAAACCCGTTCCGTGTTATACGACGTGGTCCCGTGATTTACCCAACTTTAAAATCAAGATAATAATTGTTTTAGTTCTTACACCAGTCCCATGACTGACTCAGAGTTTATTGTTTTAACCTAAACTCTGGGTGCCCATATTTTCCATACGGGCAGCTAGTAGTTTTGGTTTTGCAGGTATTCCTTTTCCAGGATCCTGGTTTACAGCTGAAGCGATATTCGGAAAGCTCTGTATCCGTGTATTTCTTTCAGTTGTATCTTGTATTATTTTTCCGCTGCTATTCAAATGTAATTTAAATCTCTGATATGTTTCTGTTGTATATTATTTATTCATACTCTGATATATTCTTGTACTTTGATGTAATTGTTGTAATAAGCAATGAAATGTTCTATTTGTGTTCTGATTTGTGTTGTTCTCAATTCAATCCGGACTTTCCTTTACGGGGAAGTTTGTGTCATTTCATTTGGTATCAGAGCTTTGGTTTACAGAGCTCGAGAACATGACATGTTAGAACCAAACAAAAGAATTCATCAGAGAATGGATAAGTAATATCCAATAAGAATAACTCGTTAGATATGAGATCAGTAGTATCCTAAAACGAGTGTGCAGATTATTAATTTAAAAAAATAATAATAAACAAATTTAGTTTTGAAAATTTTATCTTAAAATACGTATTTGAGTATATTATTTTATTTTAATTTGGACAATCGAGTATATGAAGATTTTGCATATACGCGTCATGAACGTATATTCAAAGTCTCAAATATATTGGGTGGATATAGAATCACACTCTAGTCGCCCGGAGATGACTCTGATGATACTGGTGATTGACATGTCAGCATTAGTAGTCTATGTTCGAGTTTTGAAAGTGGGATGTCTATATTTCCAATTGGATGGTGTGAGAACCAAAACTTAGTTAGAGTTTATTGCTGCGATTTGCACTAGAAATATGATTTTTGACTATATATAAAAGTCATATATATTTGAAAATTTTAATCAACAAATTGATTGTTGGTTGTGATGTTTGATTATTAGTTCAATTAATAAATATTAGAATGGTAATTAATAAAATCAATATGAGAAAGAATGATAAATTTAGCTAAATCGAATTCAATATTAAACTGAATTAAAAAGTGATTAGAATTGAAAGTTGAGTTAGTTATTTAAACAACTTTCAGCTCCGTTCCTTTTCGAGGACGAAAAGATTTTAAGTGGCGGAGATTGTAACAACCCGCATTTTCTAAACCAATTTAAAAATTTTATTTTAGATATTTTAATGGATTTTGAATATTTATAATAATTTATTTTAAATAAAAATGACGAAAAATTTATTTAGATCGAAGTTAGAATGAATAAATTTATTTTAATTATAAAACGAGCCTGAAATTGCGCGGTAGTTTTGAAAATTCGATTTCTAATTTAATTTAATATATACAGAATTCATTTTAAATCAGAATTGGTTGAAACAAGAAATATTTGAATCTGTTTAATAATATCTTTCCAATGAATGTGAAAAATTCAGATTTCATAATGGGAATAAAAAATTTATTTCCAGTTTAAAATTCCGTATAGTCGCTGTAGAATTTATATATATTTTAATATAATATATGACCCTTAAAAATAGCCATTTTGAAAATGACCTCCATTTTTTATGGAACTACTTTTGTTGGATCCGGAATATCAAATTATTGCTAGATTCCAATTTTCATAATTTTTAGAATTAATAAGTGAATATGGCAAAAGAAAACGTATTTTGTCAATTTTAGTCAAATTGGATTGACCAGAAAATGGCCATTTTTCAAACGGTCTCCAAATTCGACGAAATTACTTTTGTTGGGACCGTATCATCAAAACATAGCTAGAATTATTTTTCTGGAATTTTTATAGTCAATATGTGACCCCAGTAAATTAAAAAGTACGTTTAAAATTCAATATATTGATTTATATTTTAATTTTGATAAAAAGTGATCGTAACAGTCGAATTGGCTTACGAAACATATGACATTATTTCCGGAATGAGGGTATTTAGCTGAAGGCGACAGTCATTGGGTTCGATTTGGAGTTGATAGCAACGAACAAATATTTTTCAAGTTAAAAGAATTAAAATTAATAAAATACTATTATTTTATAAATAGCCCTAATTTCTAAAACCCTAAGCTTCTTCACAATCCACCAGCCGCCGTTCATAACATTTCCATAGCCGATATTGCTTAGATTTCGCAGCCAATTTTACATCAATCCGCACAATAATTTTTGAAGCTTCATGAACAAATACTGTAGATCGTTCCAAGATCTAGATATTCAACGGATATGATCGATTATAAGGGGGTAAATCTCGAGTTTCCTAGCCTCAAAGGGAACGGGTTCGCACGCAGATCTGAAGCGTTGGGGAGCTTTGAGCATGACAAAATTCCTGGCGGTGGGAGGCGCTTCCAAGGCCGTCGGGGTAGAGGGTTTTGATGGGGTTCTGGTGTCTCGAATGGGTTGTGGCGGCGTTAATTATGGTGCAAGGTTTGGGTTTCTTTGAAAACCTAGGAAGCATAAAGAAGATGACGAGAGGGAGGATAACTGACAGAGAGGGTTACTAAATGAAAGTAATTAAGTATATTAATTATTTTAATAATTTAATTAATGTAATTCAAATGGTTAAAATATCATATCTCTTTGGTACGAACATAGAATTGGATGATTTCAGTCACATTGGAACCGTAGTGACGAGAACTATGCAATGGAATAGACCGGAACAAATTCAGAAGTAGTCTAGAATTTTGATTGAATTAAACGCAGAGTTCAATTTAGTTAAAAACAATCGCTATCTACGATTTCTGAAACCGATCAAGGTGAGAACTCCTCACTATAAATTCTGCACAGTTATTTATTTATTTTCATAACTGAAAATATATAGAATTGCCAGTGTAGATTTCTATCAGTTTTAATCACTATAAATCATATACAGTGCCTGTTAGATCACCTTCCTCGTCCATAAACCATGGACGATTTAAATTGACTGTATTGTATGTTGTTTGTGATGTTGAAATGTTTAACATATTAAAAATAATGTTAATATGAATGTGATTGTGAAAATAAATTATAAATATTCATTTATAATTTAAACAGTGAAAATCGGTTAAATAGAAAATAATTCAAACCAAATTAGAATTGGTTAAATTTGTTAACCAATAATTTAATTAAATAAACTGTTGTTGTTTGAAAACCCCACACAGGTCTGGGGATGATAATTTATTCACATCTCCCTCGAATTTAATTATATGTCAATCGATGGATTGACAGTCTGTGATGAGCGTTATTTATTTATTTATTTTAATGCTCACGCAGTTGTAAACTTCACTCTGGTTGTGATTGGACTGTTTGATGATTATTTATCATTATTGTTGCATACATGCGATGTATGAAATCCATATAACTGAAATTACATGGTAATTGATTGAGTCGCATTCCAATTCAGGAATAAAAGAACCATTTTTATGTAAAAGAACCATTTTTATATAAAAGAACCATTTTTATGAAAAATAAACATTTTTATATAAAACCATTTTTATGAAAAAGAAACATTTTTATATAAAAGAACCATTTTATATAAAAGAAACATTTTTTATATAAAAGAACCATTTTTATGAAAAAGAAACATTTTTATATAGAAGGAACATTTTTATATAAAAGAACCATTTTTATATAAAAGAAACATTTTATATAAAAGAACCATTTCTGCATAAAAGAAGCATTTTTATGTAAAAGAACATTTATATGAAAAAGAACATTTTTATGAAAAAAACCTTTATATGTAAAATACCCATTTATATGAAAAATAACACTTTTATGAAAAAGAACCTTTATATGTAAAAGACCCATTTATATGAAAAAGAACATTTTTATGAAAAAGAACCTTTATATGAAAAGGAACCTTTATATGAAAAAGAACATTTTTATATAAAAGAACCTTTATATGTAAAAGAACATTATATGTAAAAGAACATTTATATGTAAAAGATCATTTTAATATAAAGAATATTTTCAAATAAAGAATCTTTTAAATAAAGAATTTTTTAAAATTAATAATATTTTAAAATAATGAATATTTTAAAATAATATTCAGTGAAGAATAAAATTACGATTTCGATGTCCGTTTTTAGATGGACCCAAAAATATAAGAATATAAAGCCTGGTTAAGTATAGAAACGCCATTTTAACCCGAACGGGTTTATCGATCGATTTTATTCATTTTATAATGAATATCGAAAAGAAGTGATTTCAAAATTTAATATTTTGAAAATATTATCATTTTAATATGATAAAGATATAGAATATTCAATTTTGATTTAAAATTGAAAATGAAGTTAAAATCGTTTTGAAACGAATTTATAAATGATTTACAGAATACGTTTTAAATGGAAATCGATGAAATATACATATTATATATATTTAATGGCCGGAATAGAACGCGCCGCGCAGCGACTGTTCGCGAATTTCGACCACTGGCTTCAAATTGACATTACGGGAGATCTGAACGTCGGATTCTCCTAAAATCAGAACTGTTGGGTTCGTATCGAAAAGAGCTTTCCAATGAATATAAGATATTTGAAATCTAGTAGTTTGATTTTAAAATATGTCCAAATCAATTTTGGAAAAGGTCGTTGTAAATTCATTTCGGTGGCCATTATTGAAAACCGAATGTAAGGGCCTTAATAAAATTATTAAAAATATGTAAAAATTATGTAAAATCATAATAAATGATTTGGAAAGAATTTGGATGAAAAATTCCAGTTTTGCAAAGATAAAAATATATTTTTTTATCAAAATGAACTAGTTATTAACCAGAATAATCTAGTGTTTTTTAATAAATAAAAGAATTGGATTTTGGGTTTGTCGTGAATGGTGTCTTAAATAACACTATTCTTAAACCCGGTTCAGAAAAGAATAAATCTTTTAATTAATATTTAGTGAATTTTTCCAATTAATTAATATTTAATTGGAATTGAATAAAAGGATGTGATTTTGGGTTTGTCGTGAAAGGTGTCTTCAATAACATTGTTCTTAAACCCCGTATGAAAAGCATAAATCTTTTAATTAAGATTAGTAGAGTTTTCAATTATATTTAGTAATTGGAATAAAATGAAATGTGAATTGGGTTTATTGTGAACTGTGTTTTTTAACGACATTCGTTCTTTAACCCGATTAACAGTGAAAACATAATTTTATTCTTCACTGAATATTATTCTAAAATATTCGTTATTTTAAAATATTCTTAATTTTAAAAGATTCTTTATTTAAAATATTCTTTATTTGAAAATATTCTTTATATTAAAATGATCTTTTACATTAAAATGTTATTTAACATATAAATGTTCTTTTACATATAAATGTTCTTTTACATAAAAAAATTCTTTTTCATATAAAGGTTCTTTTTCATATAAAGGTTTTTTTTCACAAAAATGTTCTTTTTCATATAAATGGGTCTTATACATATAAAGGTTCTTTTTCATAAAAATGTTCTTTTACATATAAAGGTTCTTTTTCATAAAATGTTATTTTTCATATAAATGGGTCTTTTACATATAAAGGTTCTTTTTCATAGAATGTTCTTTTTCATATAAATGAGTCTTTTACGTATAAAGGTTCTTTTTAATATAAATGTTCTTTTACATAAAAATGTTTCTTTTATATAGAAATGGTTCTTTTATATAAAAAAATTCTTTTATATAAAATGGTTCTTTTATATAAAAATGTTTCTTCTATATAAAAATGGTTCTTTTATATAAAAATGTTTCTTTTTCATAAAAATGGTTCTTCTATATAAAAATGTTTCTTTTTCATTAAAATGGTTCTTTTATATAAAAATGTTTCTTTTTCATAAAAATGGTTATTTTATATAAAAATGTTTCTTTTATATAAAAATGGTTCTTTTACATAAAAATGGTTCTTTTACATAAAAATGGTTCTTTTATTCTTGAATCGGAATGCGACTCTTGAATCGGAATGCGACTCAATCAATTACCATCTAATTTTAGTTATATGGATTTCATACATCGCATGTATGCAACAATAATGATAAATAATCATCAAATAGTCCAATCACAACCAGAGTGAAATTTACAACTGTGTGAGCATTAAAATAAATAAATAACGCTCATCACATACTATCAATCCATCGATTGACATATAATTAAATTCGTGGGAAATTTGAATAAATTCTCATCCCCAGATCTGTGTGGGGTTTTCAAAGAACAACAGTTTACTTAAATAAATTATTGGTTAACAAATTTTACCAATTCTAATTCGGTTTAAATTATTTGCTATTTAACCGATTTTCACTGTTTAAATTATAAATATCATTTATAATTTAATTTCATAATCACATTAATATTAACATTATTTTTAATATGTTAAACATTTCAACATCACAAACAACATACAATATGGTCAATTTAAATCGTCCATGGATTGTGGAGGAGGGAGGTGATCTAACATGCACCGTATACAATTTATAGTGATTAAAACAGATAGAAATCTACACTGGCAATTCTATATATTTTTCAATTATGAAAATACGTAAATAACCGTGCAGAATCTATAGTGAGGAGTTCTCACCTTGATCGGTTTCAGAAATCGTTGATAGCGATTGTTTTTAACTGAATTAAACTCTGCATTTAATTCAATCAAAACTCCGGACTGCTTCTGAATTTGTTCCGGTCTATTCCATTGCATAGTTCTCGTCACTACGGTTCCAACATGACTGAAATCTGTGTTCATACCAAAGAGATATGATATTTTAACCATTTGAATTACATTAATTAAATTATTAAAATAATTAACATACTTAATTACTTTCATTTAGCCTAACCCTCTCTGTTAATTATCCTCCTTTCCGTCATCTTCTTTCTGCTTCCCAGGTTTTCAAAGAAACCTAAACCTCGCACCATAATTAACGCTACCGCAACCCATTCGAGACACCAGAACCCCATCAAAACCCTCCACTCCGACGGCCTTGGAAGCGCCTCCCACCGCCAGGAAGTTTGTCACGCTCAAAGCTCCCCAACGCTTCAAACCTACGTGCGAACCCGTGCCCTTTGAGGCCGGGAAACTCAAGATTTACCCTTTATAATTCGTCATATCCGTTGAATAACTAGATCGTGGAACGATCTACAGTATTTGTTCATGAAGTTTCAAAAATTATTGTGCGGATTGATGTAAAATTGGCTGCGAAATCTGAGCAATATCGGCCATGGAAATGTTATGAACGGCGGCTGGTGGATTGTGAAGATGCTAAGGGTTTTAGAAATTAGAGCTATTTATAAATAATAGTATTTTATTAATTTTAAATCTTTTAACGTGAAAAACATTTATTCGTTGCCATCGACTCCAAATCGAACCCAACGACTGTCGCCCTAGCTAAATACCCCCATTTCGGACACAGTGGCATATGTTTCGTAAGCTAATTCGACTGTTATGATCACTTTTTATCAAAATTAAAATATAAATCGATATATTGAATTTAAAACGTACATTTTAATTTACTGGGGCCACATACTGACTCTAAACATTCCAAAAAAATAAATCTAGCAATGTTTTGGTGATACAGTCCCAACAAAAATAGTTTCATTGAATTTGGAGACCGTTTGAAAAATGGACATTTTCTAGTCAATCCAATTTGACTAAAATTGACAAAACATGTTTTCTTTTGCCACGTTCACATATTAATTTAGAAATTATGAAAATTGGAATATAGCAATAATTTGACATTCCGGATCCAACAAAAGTGGTTTCATCAAAAACGGAGGTCGTTTTCAAAATGGCTATTTTTAAGGGCCATATATTATATTAAAATATATATAAATTCTACAGCGACTATTCTGAATTTCAAACTGGACATAACTTTTTATTTCCATTGTAACAACCTGTATTTTCAATAACCTGTTATAACGTAAATCGAGGCAGAATTTAATTTATAAATCTGAATCAAGGGAAACGGGCTATGCCATTGCGTTCGTCTCGGAAAAATACGCGAAATAGAGTCCGAGTTTTCGAAAATCGGAGTCCGTATGACCCGATTAAGGCCCAACGAAGTTTTCAGAAAATTTCAAAGTAAAAACAGATTTCAAATTCAAGTTTGAATTTGGAAATTAGGGTCAGATTGGGCCAGGCGGGAAAATTCCCGCCAGAGCACCCAAGTCGACAGCCCTGTCGACTTGGGAGTCGACTTGGTTTGACCCAAGTCGACAGCCCTGTCGACTTGGCTGTCGACTTGGCTCAGCCGGGCAGTTTTGCCTGGTGCACCATTTTGGGGTTTTGGTTAGGTTTTGGGGCCAGATTCGGTTTTGAGGGCTGAGATTGGAACTAGGGTTTAATCCTAAGGTTGAAACTAATCCTAATCTCTATAAATAAGCCCCTAACCTAACCCTAAATCATCATTATTCATTCAAGTAATTAAACTATGGCAAAATCATTCCTCTCATGGCCTCCACTCTCTTCATAAAATTTCTAAGTTACTTCTATGAGAGATTTTCCATGCATACAAGTGTTTTCAAGCTTGTATGAGTGTCATTAGCTTGCATTCAAGTCAAGTTTCCATATTTACATCATAAAGCAAGGGTTTTTATTGATTTGGAGCTTTCATATTGGGTTGATTTGATTGCATAAGGGCTTTGTCTCAATCTTATATTTGCTTATACTCATTTGAGTCTTCATAAGCATTGTAAGCCGTTTTCTACTTTCATATTTAAACTCTAAAGTTAAATGAATGATGCAAGTTTGGTAGATCATTATGATGTGCAAGTTTGCCATGATATGCAAGTTTATTATGTCATGTTATGCAAGTTTGATATGTTATGATATGCAAGTTTATCATGTTATGTTATGCAAGTTTTCCATGTTATGATATGCAAGTTTATCATGTTATGTTATGCAAGTTTGCCATGTTATGATATGCAAGTTTATCATGTTATGTTATGCAAGTTTGATATGCAAGTTTGTCATATGATATGCAAGTTATGTTATGCAAGTTTGGGTTGATCATTTTGTTCATGTTAGCATGTTATGCAAGCTTATCTTGGGTTTATGAGCTTAAAGCTTCAAGCTTTATGCTAAAGGTTGCATTTTGGCAACATGTAAGTTATCATATCTCTTATGATAACTTACATGTGAGGCTAAATGCGAACTTATGGCCATTTCTACATGTCATTTATCACCATGTATCACCAATATGCTAAGTTTGGTTTTATGCATGCTTTTGAGGCCTAAAAATGTAATATGCAAGTATATGAACATATGTACATTTCATATGCCACCATGTTAAACTTGTGGCTTCAACACCTTTATGTCATGATTATGCCAAGTTCCCTCTTTCTATCCTTTATGCGCTATTGCGATATGTAAGCGATGGGATTGCGTTTGGGGTTGGGTAAACTTAAAAGACATAAAAACATAAGATTGGGAATTTACCTATTAAGTTAGGTCTACCCAAATTCTTGAAAACTTGTAACATGTTTTGGAAACATGATGGACATGACACTTAGAAAATATAAGTGTGACCAACTCGAGGTTGGGTTGAGTTTGTAGCGTAAACCTACCCGGAACCGACCGGCCTAACTAGTTGCTACAAACAATAGGACCCAATGTGAGAAGTTGGTCATGTTGTACCTTGAACCCGAGGTTAGACCAAGTTGTGGTATAAAGCTACCCGGAACCGACCGGCTTAACTAGTAACCGCAACGAAGTCTAATGTGAGAGGTTAAGGCACGTTAATTAATTAATGCCTCATGATTAGGGTTAAGTCATGGTCCACTTAATACTTAACCAATTTGGGCTTGGTAGATTAATCAGGGTTAAGTCGTGAACTCATCGTTACACTTAACCAAGTTAATCCATGATTAGCAAGAGGGTTAAACCGTACTTAACCCACTAGAAAATCCTAGCAATGGGGTTCCACTCCAGCAGTAATCCCAAGTTTGTATCATTAAGACCCTAGGGACTAGGCTAGGGTGGGGGCACGATTACTGGACTTGAGGTAAGTGACCAAAAACGACGGAAGATTGGTACGCCGGTGTAGTTCCGGGCGGACTATGGTCGTGCATATATTCCGAAGCCGGGGAAAACATGCACGGGTACCAGTAGATCGAGACTGTGCACATATGTTTATGGTGTCCAGGGGTTGACACCCTAGGGCTTGATACACCCGACGGGAGACCCGGCACAGTCTGACTACAATTATGTTTGGGCCGTATTGACACCAACACATGACGAGTTAGGCTTATAGGGAGCCGATCGACTAGACCGTTTGGTTGGACCGCGTATTAGGGTCACATCATGTTATTGGGACAAAGCTTGGTCCAAGGGATCAATACTTGTTTATTCAAGTCATGTTAGTTTGCTAGTACACCTGTGGTGCAAAAACCTTAAACCTGATTATGCGATGACACCTTTATCTACCTTGTTAGTTAATCATCATGCTAGTATGTAGTTATCCTTATGTTCATCTCAGCTTTCATCATGACAGTTAACTTTACCAGTTTACATTGATTGTAGTAGGGCTTACTCAGTCTTTTTGACTGACCTGTTTTCTTTCGCCTCTTTTCTTCCGTTCCCCCCCCTAGGTTCTCAGGGTGGGAATATTGGAGCTTAGCTTGGATTTCTGATCGCTTGCTTGTGGGATTTTAGCTCATGTACGGTTTGACATGAAGCTAGCTATGGTTATCACTTATTTTGGGGATAGTACTTATGTATTTCAGTTTTTCAGTGATGTTGTTTTTATCTAGACTTGTGTATTTGGAAAGTTGACATTATGTTGTACCAGACTTGTTTTGAAATAGTTTGAAATCTTCCGCTGTTTTACTTATCTTATTTACTCTGTTTACATATATATATATATATATATGTTCTTGTTCTGCCTTGATATATCATTATGCATGTTTACCTGATTCAAACGCCCCTCCAAAGTCAGAGTGCTTGCAAGAGCCACCCAGGTGGAGGTGGGGTGTTACATTTGGTATCAGAGCATATAGTTTACGAGAAGGAACAAAAAGGTTTTTGAAACTTTTGAAAAACTATTTTCAAAACCAAGTATAAGGTATTTTCCAAAGAAAAGTCTAGTTTATTTTAAAGGCTATTCCCCAAAAAGCCATTAGCAAAATTCCTTCGTTTTTCTCCATTCTGAATCTATCTTTTTCTTCGTTTTCAGTATGGCCAATAACTTTGCCATTCCGAAGGGAGTACACGTACCTGTTTGGTATAGGAGACTTTTGGAGGCTAGGGCGACCGAAGCCGGCCCCGCAAATGTTACTCCTCCTCCGGTAGTTAATGTTCCTCCTCCTCCTGTCGCTGATGTTCCTCCTCCTCCTGTCGCTGAGGTTCCTCTTCCTCCTCCCCCTCAGCATCCACAAGAGGATCTCGCGGTGATTTGCAAAGACTTTAAGGCGATGGGTTGCAAGAATTTCATTGGAACGGAGACTTTTGTAGAGGCAAGGAATTGGTTGAAAGAAACCGAAGATCTTTTTGCCTTCTTTGATATAGATGACCGTAGGAAGGTTTTATTGGCAGTATGGTTGCTAAAGGAAGAAGCTACACGTTGGTGGGTGGTCACCACCGCTACTAGGCCAATTGAGACTTGGGATGACTTTTGGGGAAAGTTTGGACTAAGGATCCTATCACTGAAGCAATGGGACATGACTATTAGGGAATACATAGATAAGTTTAATCAACTGGCTTGGGTCAGTTTAGACTTGGTTAACACAGCTCAGAAGAAGGCCTATACTTTGCTCTAGGATTAAACGAGCCATTACATGGTTTAGCCATGTCTCATATACCCTTGGGGGCAACTTTTGAGAGTTTGGTGAATATGGCCCTACTCAATGAAGAGAATAGGAGTGACAAGAAGGAGGAGAAGTCTAAAGATAAGAAGGAAAAAAGGTGCTTTACTTGTGGAAGCTCGACTCATCTAAACAAGGATTGCAGAAAAAGGAAGGGCACTTGCTTTAACTATGGAGAAATGGGACACTTCACTAGGGATTGCCCGAAGAAGCAAGGGCAAGGCCAGGGTCAGACCCAGCGTGCTGGACCTTCGGGAGGGCAAGTTCATGCTCTCAATGCCGCTCCAGTTCCCGATCGAGGTAGTATTTCTGTTGAAAGTCTTGTTTACATTTCTGATTTTCCTGTTCGTACTTTGTTTGATTCTGGTGCATCGCATAGTTTATTTCATCTGGTTTAGTTGGAAGTTTGCACCTAAGTACTAGTCTAGTTAATGATCCCGTGTGTGTTTCAAATCCAATAGGGGGTTCCGCCTATTTGTCTATTATCTACGTGGATTTGAAAATCTCTATCTTGAGTATAGAATTCTCGCGTGATGCTTATATTCTCGGTTTCATGGGGTATGGGTTGATTTTTGGGCATGGATGGGTTGTCCAGTTTTGGAGCCATCCTTGATTTTTTGAGCATAGGGTTGTGAGGCTCATGACTCGCCTCGGTAATACCCTAAAAATTTCTAGTAACCCTATGAGTCCCGTCATGTTGTGTTATCTTGAATCCCTCAACTAGTCTATCGATAGTTTGCAATCGGTGAGGGTGGTCCGGGAATATCCTGATATCTTGGGTGAAGTGAAGGGGGTTACCCCTAAGCGAGAGATTGATTTCCGCATTTATCTGGTTGATAATGCCAAGCCAGTTACGTGGCCGGTTAGGCACATGGTCCCGCAAGATGAGAGTTAAGAAAGCAAGTCAAGGAGTTGCTTGAGAAGAACTTCATTCGATGAAGCATTTCCGAGGAAGGTGCTCTAGTGGTATTCGCTACTATTGTGGACAGTTCGCTTCGCCCGTGTGTTGATTATCGTGAGTTGAACAAGAAGAATAGACAACCATTACCAAGGATCGATGATTTGTTTGATCAGCTTGTAGGAACATCTGTTTTCTCTTGATCTTGCTACTGGATTCCATCAGCTCAGAGTAGCTGAGGATAGTATAGACAAAACTGCGTTCAGAACTCCAGATGGATTCTTAGAATGGCTGGTCATGCCATTCGGTTTGACTAATACACCCGCCTACTTCGTGGACTTGATGAGTAGGGTGCCTAGGGAGTTCCTGAACAAGTTTGTGGTAATCTTTGTAGAAGATATCCTGACTTTCTTAAAGAACAAGGAAGAACATGCTAGACATCTCAAGGAGGTGATGGATACGCTTAGAGCGCATCAGTTGAAAGCCAAGTCCTCCAAATGTCATTTTGGAGAAAAAGGAGATAGATTTCTTGGGCACATAATTTCTAAGCAAGGCTTAGTGGTGGATCCTGCTAAAGTGGTCGCGGTTCAAAACCGAAAAGCTCCGACGAGGACAATTGAAGTAAGAAGTTCTCTCAGTTTAATTAGTTAGTTAGCGTCCCTTGAGCTTAGACCTACCCTTCTGGATCAAGTAGGGACTTCACAGAGGGAAGACCCGCAGTTAGTCGAGATCATGGACCAGTTGATTCGAGGCGAGATGGTAAGTCACCTCGCTATAGATGACAAGGGGTGGCTAAGACGCGATGAGAGAAAGAAGGTTCTTGAAGATGCACATCATCCGAGGAGGTGGCCGAGTTTGACCCAAGGTGCATGTTGTGCCAACAGGTTAAAGGCCGAGTCATAGAAGCCCGGTGGGCTATTACATCCATTGGAGGTCCCCGCAATGGAAGTAGTAGAGCGTCACGAAGGATTTCGTGGATGGACTGCCTAGATCAAGGAAAGGGAATACGAGCATGTGGGTCATAGTAGGTAGACTCACGAAGAGTGCTCATTTCACTCCGGTAAAGAGCGAAAGGACTGCATCATAGCTAGCGACAGTTTACTTTCAAGAAATAAAGCGGTTGCACGGGGTTCCCTAAAGGATAGTTAGTAACCATGACTCAATCTTCACTAACCAGTTTTGGGATAGTCTGCAGGAAGTCATGGGCAAGCGACTGAATCTAAGTACGGCCTATCATTCACAGGCGAATGGTTCATTTAGTTCAAGCATGAGTTATAGAAAATTACGTTAGTAAGAGCAATTGGTAAATGTGGATTGGTATTTTCAAGAAAAGTTCTGCTGCGTGGAATACTTTATAGTAAGTAAACGAGATCCAGGATTCACTGGTGAATTTTGGAGAGCTTGCATGAAACCATGAGGTCATAGTTATGTTTAAGCCAAGAATGATAGAAGAGTAAGTGAAAGAGGAAGACGAGAGGCGACAATGAAATGGGTTCCAACTCATATTTGGAAATAAGAGTTAAGAAGCTAAGAAATCATGAGGTAAAAGACGGTCAAAGCACAGTGGAGTTAAGCTCAAGGAAACGTGACTTAGAAGACTGAAGGCTAGATACGCGCATCATATCTCTTTTTAAGAGTATATTCTTGATCCTTTTTTTCCTGTGGAACTTACTTGCATGTTATCTTTTACATATATCCTCTCGGTCCCATTCTCGATCCCATTTCTGTTGTAAACTCCATAAGGGGGTATAACTCATCGGTTAGTAATACATGTCAAGATTTGAAGGGGTCCGTTAGGTTGACTAAACCTTTTGGGCTTTTATAGGATTGGGGTTGGGTTAGGAAGGAATTTCTTGTAATCCGAAAGGAGTATATCCTGCTTATCTTCCCGATCTCTTTGTAGCATATCTTTCTTTTGCTATCTATATCGTGTTAATCTTGTCATGAGAACCTTAGGTAGAAACCCTTTGGATGAAACATGTGTTTGAAACATGTTATGCTTGATGTTTGCAAGTGGTTGCAAGTGTTTGCAAGTGGTTACTCGTGGATGCATTATACACATTAGGCACTAGATCGGCTCACACACTCCTCATATTACATATGCATGAGTGTTTACGCTTATTCATGGATGAAATTTTTTGTGTTATCACATGGATGTTGCATATGGATGTATGTTATGTGCACGCATATAGATGTTATACATTATGTTAGGAATTGCATACATATGGATTCATTTCACTAACATAATTTGCATTGATGATATTTCCATTAGATAAGTACATATACACACACCTTTGCATATGTTCATACAACATTTAGAATCTTGTAAGGACAATGATTGCTCGTGGATGATGTTTTGAGTAGATGGATGTTGGATGGTAGGATACGTTCTTCCTAACTTAGAGATTTCGGGGACGAAATCCTTTAAGGAGGGGAGAATGTAACAACCCGTATTTTCAATAACCTGTTATAACGTAAATCGAGGCAGAATTTAATTTATAAATCTGAATCAAGGGAAACAAGCTATGCCATTGCGTTCGTCTCGGAAAAATACGCGAAATAGAGTCCGAGTTTTCGAAAATCGGAGTCCGTATGACCCGATTAAGGCCCAACGAAGTTTTTAGAAAATTTCAAAGTAAAAACAGATTTCAAATTCAAGTTTGAATTTGGAAATTAGGGTCAGATTGGGCCAGGCGGGAAAATTCCCGCCAGAGCACCCAAGTCGACAGCCCTGTCGACTTGGGAGTCGACTTGGTTTGACCCAAGTCGACAGCCCTGTCGACTTGGCTGTCGACTTGGCTCAGCCGGGCAGTTTTGCTTGGTGCACCATTTTGGGGTTTTGGTTAGGTTTTTGGGCCAGATTCGGTTTTGAGGGCTGAGATTGGAACTAGGGTTTAATCCTAAGGTTGAAACTAATCCTAATCTCTATAAATAAGCCCCTAACCTAACCCTAAATCATCATTATTCATTCAAGTAATTAAACTATGGCAAAATCATTCCTCTCATGGCCTCCACTCTCTTCATAAAATTTCTAAGTTACTTCTATGAGAGATTTTCCATGCATACAAGTGTTTTCAAGCTTGTATGAGTGTCATTAGCTTGCATTCAAGTCAACTTTCCATATTTACATCATAAAGCAAGGGTTTTTATTGATTTGGAGCTTTTATATTGGGTTGATTTGATTGCATAAGGGCTTTGTCTCAATCTTATATTTGCTTATACTCATTTGAGTCTTCATAAGCATTGTAAGCCCTTTTCTACTTTCATATTTAAACTCTAAAGTCAAATGAATGATGCAAGTTTGGTTGATCATTATGATGTGCAAGTTTGCCATGATATGCAAGTTTATTATGTCATGTTATGCAAGTTTGATATGTTATGATATGCAAGTTTATCATGTTATGTTATGCAAGTTTGCCATGTTATGATATGCAAGTTTATCATGTTATGTTATGCAAGTTTGCCATGTTATGATATGCAAGTTTATCATGTTATGTTATGCAAGTTTGATATGCAAGTTTGTCATATGATATGCAAGTTATGTTATGCAAGTTTGGGTTGATCATTTTGTTCATGTTAGCATGTTATGCAAGCTTATCTTGGGTTTATGAGCTTAAAGCTTCAAGCTTTATGCTAAAGGTTGCATTTTGGCAACATGTAAGTTATCATATCTCTTATGATAACTTACATGTGAGGCTAAATGCGAACTTATGGCCATTTCTACATGTCATTTATCACCATGTATCACCAATATGCTAAGTTTGGTTTTATGCATGCTTTTGAGGCCTAAAAATTTAATATGCAAGTATATGAACATATGTACATTTCATATGCCACCATGTTAAACTTGTGGCTTCAACACCTTTATGTCATGATTATGCCAAGTTCCCTCTTTCTATCATTTATGCGCTATTGCGATATGTAAGTGATGGGATTGCGTTTGGGGTTGGGTAAACTTAAAAGACATAAAAACATAAGATTGGGAATTTACCTATTAAGTTAGGTCTACCCAAATTCTTGAAAACTTGTAACATGTTTTGGAAACATGATGGACATGACACTTAGAAAATATAAGTGTGACCAACTCGAGGTTGGGTTGAGTTTGTAGCGTAAACCTACCCGGAACCGACCGGCCTAACTAGTTGCTACAAACAATAGGACCCAATGTGAGAAGTTGGTCATGTTGTACCTTGAACCCGAGGTTAGACCAAGTTGTGGTATAAAGCTACCCGGAACCGACCGGCTTAACTAGTAACCGCAACGAAGTCTAATGTGAGAGGTTAAGGCACGTTAATTAATTAATGCCTCATGATTAGGGTTAAGTCATGGTCCACTTAATACTTAACCAATTTGGGCTTGGTAGATTAATCAGGGTTAAGTCGTGAACTCATCGTTACACTTAACCAAGTTAATCCATGATTAGCAAGAGGGTTAAACCGTACTTAACCCACTAGAAAATCCTAGAAATGGGGGTCCACTCCAGCAGTAATCCCAAGTTTGTATCATTAAGACCCTAGGGACTAGGCTAGGGTGGGGGCACGATTACTGGACTTGAGGTAAGTGACCAAAAACGACGGCAGATTGGTACGCCGGTGTAGATCCGGGCGGACTATGGTCGTGCATATAGTCCGAAGCCGGGGAAAACATGCACGGGTACCAGTAGATCGAGACTGTGCACATATGTTTATGGTGTCCAGGGGTTGACACCCTAGGGCTTGATACACCCGACGGGAGATCCGGCACAGTCTGACTACAATTATGTTTGGGCCGTATTGACACCAACACGTGACGAGTTAGGCTTATAGGGAGCCGATCGACTAGACCGTTTGGTTGGACCGCGTATTAGGGTCACTTCATGTTATTGGGCCAAAGCTTGGGCCAAGGGATCAATACTTGTTTATTCAAGTCATGTTAGTTTGCTAGTACAACTGTGGTGCAAAAACCTTAAACCTGATTATGCGATGACACCTTTATCTACCTTGTTAGTTAATCATCATGCTAGTATGTAGTTATCCTTATGTTCATCTCAGTTTTCATCATGACAGTTAACTTTACCAGTTTACATTGATTGTAGTAGGGCTTACTCAGTCTTTTTGACTGACCTGTTTTCTTTCGCCTCTTTTCTTCCGTTCCCCCCCCCCCCCCCCAGGTTCTCAGGGTGGGAATATTGGAGCTTAGCTTGGATTTCTGATCGCTTGCTTGTGGGATTTTAGCTCATGTACGGTTTGACATGAAGCTAGCTATGGTTATCACTTATTTTGGGGATAGTACTTATGTATTTCAGTTTTTCAGTGATGTTGTTTTTATTTAGACTTGTGTATTTGGAAAGTTGACATTATGTTGTACCAGACTTGTTTTGAAATAGTTTGAAATCTTCCGCTGTTTTACTTATCTTATTTACTCTGTTTACATATATATATATATATATATGTTCTTGTTCTGCCTTGATATATCATTATGCATGTTTACCTGATTCAAACGCCCCTCCAAAGTCAGAGTGCTTGCAAGAGCCACCCAAGCGGAGGTGGGGTGTTACATCCATTATGAAATCTAAGTTTTTCACATTCGTTGGAAAGATATTACTAAACAGATTCAAATATTTCTTGTTTCATCCAATTTTGATTTAAAATGAATTTTGTATATTAAATTGAAATTAGAAATCGAATTTTTAAATCGTCGCGCCATTTCAGTCTCGTTTTATAATTAAAATAAATTTATTCGTTCTAACTTCGATTTAAATAAATTTTTCGTCATTATCATTTAAAATAAATTATTTTAAATATTAAAAATCCATTAAAATATCGAAAATAAAAAATTAAAATTGGTTCAGAAAATGTTGGTTGTTACAGAAGCTATTGTAAGACTCAGGTCCCATCACACAATGCAACGCAAGCCGGAGGATAGAGTTTTCCCTTATAATAGCCAAACATGCTTGGTACATTTAAAACAAATCGTTTTGATATTACTATAAGTGTACAGTGTCGAAATCACTTCAAATATAAATGTATCAATCATAGACGGCATTGTACCCCATCCTACTATGTCGCCGTACTAGTTCTGCAATAAAAACTGAAATGTCACGTAATGGAAATTGGATTTCCATCATGAGTCGAGGCCAGGGATGGGCTCCTCACCGATTCAAATCACCTTTAGCAAGATGACCCAGGATCCCCCGCAGTGAACCCTTGGATCCTGCAGTGTCGGTCCTCCCTTACGTTTGAGGATTAGTTATTCCTAAACACACATTTCCCGGACCTATCTGTAATGACCCGGGTTTTTGACGACCTTGGTTATCCGATATACAACACATATCAAACATCCAAGGGTCGAAAATATCGGATGATTAATGAAAGAAATTAGAGGGTGAGAATAGATAAGTTAGAAACTTAGAATAGAGGAAGAAGAAGAACACAACATCAGACTAACACGAACCTCACAGCGGAACGAATAACATATAATAGATATAACATATCTTTGAGATAAAAGATTTTACTTGAATATACATATCATTATCAAAGTACATCACTTACAACATAGCGGAAATAACTATAGCTAGAAAATCCTGAAGCCTCCTGCTCCAAGCTCTCCTGGTGCATCTGTAAAATCCTGACTACTTGACTGCCCGTACAAAATTGGGCACCCAAGAGTTTAGGGAAAATAAACTCCGGGTCTGTCATGGGACTGGTATGAGTAAAACAGTTTAAAACAGTTTGAGCAATGCAACGACATCTCATAAGACCACGCCGTATAACGGAATGGGATTTTCCCTTATGAGAATCTAAAATAATCTTTATATCAAAAACATTTTGATATTATGATAATGTCTATCAACCACAATATAATAATCATCTAGCAGAAATGCTTTCATCTCACGTTCTACATATACAGTATACAATCAAAACCGCAAGCACGTATTGAGTAATGGATTTCCAACTATGACAAGGTATGGAACCACCCTTCGCTGGTGTACCTCTAGAGAGGAATACACTGGGTTCAACAAGAACATCTTGCAACCCGGCCACACATGACCGACCACTCATTTCACTTGAGTGTATCGAATGTATATCATCAACGGTTGGGATCAGCAACCGTTTCCCGAATGGGACAGTATCGACAATAGTTTTTTAGAAATAAATGAAACTCTAGATCAGGTGATTACATACCCTACTTTGGAGCGACCGACTTAGCTATGTTGCCTGCCCAATTTTTGTCATTTACCGGTTGATGAGGCTTGAGGTTACGCTTTATCATCACATCAGATTCACTTCGAATGTCACATCGTCAAATCCATCAAATCACCGATTGACGTCTACAACCATACATTACGTGTCAGCTAAAAGAAGTTTCCTTCTCCGCTTCCACTCTTGGTACGGTTGAAGAAATCAATGTACGTGACCTTTCTGGAAATATTCTGTCAGACATTCATCCATACAAGTCACCCCGGAACAGGATGAACCAAAGGTACTATTAAGTATATCCATCTTAGGCACTGTTATCTAAGATTTATACAACAACCCTTGCACTTTACTCTGTCTTCAATTATCTTTGGCATATATGATTTGCAATGCTTATGCCAATACAGAGTGGTTCTTTGGATCATAATCAAACCGGTCTCTCCATATTAACAACGTTAAAATGGTCAAAAATTTCGATAGTCGGTGAGTTAACTATCAAAGAAAAACAGGTGTGCAAACAACGATATTATTTCCAGATGGAAATTCTATCAATCAATCACCAATCATATATATATCTATATATATATATATATTCATATTCGCTTATTTCAGTATTTGATTACGTTTCTGATTCTATTTGGAAAACATTTCCAAATCTTCTTTACTTGGATTTAAACAGATGTTTAAATCAACATCGTGACGACAACTCAAACCACTATACTTATTTACTAAATTCACTTAACCACTTTCACTCTCGAACCTTAACCATTTCTAAATTAAAAACGAAGTCAATCAAGTTGGGGTATAACTACCTCTCAGACCTTAACTGAACAACATTTCAAATCTCGAAATAGGGTAAGTTCATCTTTTAACTCTTTAAAACTTCTCCTTACTTAACTCCTTTAACTCTATTCGAATAACTAATATTCGATAACTCTATTTAACTTTATTTGAATCACTAATATTCGATAACTCTATTTAACTTTATTCGAATCACTAATATTCGATAACTCTACTTAACTTTATTCGGATCACTAATATTCGATAACTCTATTTAATTAACCCTATCGATTTAACTCTAACTAGTTAACTCTAACTGGTTTAACTCTACGGTTAACTCTAACTGATTAACTCTAACTGATTAACTCTAGCTGGTTAACCCTACCTGATTTAACTCTAACTGATTAACTCGATTCGATTAACTCCTCTATTTATTTTCCAAATAAATAATCCTTTATTCTATTTATTTTTCTTAACATCTCTTTTATAACTTATTCAATTTCTAAGTCAATATCCCTTTATCATAACTTATTCATTTCCTAAATAAATAATCCGTTTAATATCCTATTTATTTATTTTGAATGTTTCCTTTAATAACCCTATTTATTTTGCAAACAAATATGTCCTTTTCTTATTCTATTTATTTAACAAATAAATATCTCACTTATTATCTCCTATTTATTTAACCAATAAATATCACATTTATAAGATCTTCTGATTTTATAAATATTCCCTTTTCTTAAAATCTCCTATTTATTTATATTCCAATTTATAAATAGTTCTTATTTATAAATATTCCAATT
Source organism: Allium sativum (assembly GCA_030737875.1). NCBI lineage: Eukaryota > Viridiplantae > Streptophyta > Magnoliopsida > Asparagales > Amaryllidaceae > Allium > Allium sativum. The sequence goes on from CM060924.1 coordinate 659,625,169, forward strand.
TATCAATATTCTGTTTTCAATATCACTTTGAAAATCTCCTTTTCCCATTCCGATATTTTATGGTACTTAACACATCATATCACGATGACCAATATCGTCCAAACACATATAATCAACCACAGATTATAAACCACATCATATATCACAATATATGAAAAAAACAATAAAATAACTGTTGAGGAATCCAGTCAGATTCCTCCAACCTGTTTCCCTGCATCCACAGATGTTACACAATATAATCAAAATCACTTTCAGTTCAATATGAAATATTCTGTTAACAGAATCAACATAGATGGATTTAACGATTTATATATATATATAATATAATTTTCACTAACTGACTAGCAGTTCAATCAACAGTCAACACACAATCAAATCAGACAATATTTAACAGTTCTAAAAATACAACATGAAATTATAAACTGTTAGAGTTAGTAAGATTTACTCACATTGGCAGTTCATCGTTAAAGAACGATAAACTGTTGTTTGATTTGAATCAAACAGTTTATTTCGCCATAAATTCAAACGAGCTTCAATCCACTCCCAGTCAGTTCCATTCGGTAGTGTCCGTCCATACGATCCTGTCGGATCTTGTTTCGCTGAAAACCGACATCGTATGATAAAGTTATGGATTATACAAGTTTGGATATTCCTTTAAAATAAAATCACTTAGTTTTAAATTAAAAACTGGGCCTCACCCATCATTAAACCCGGCCCATCCCCACATTAAAACCCGCTCCATCGTTCTTCTTCCTCCCGATACCAGCAGCCAAACAACCCGTCTATTTTCCAACTTCAAACCTCCATCGCTCCTCCCCTTCTTCACGGAATTTAAAACAAATAACACCGTTACACCCCTCATCAACATCTTCAACCTCCCATCATCATACGTTGGAGCTCGACGCCCCTTTTCAATTTTCGTCGATAGTACTCAACCCCAAGCACCGACACTTTTTATTTTAAGTAAATCCCCAAAAATTATCAACCGACGCGGAAAACCCCCTGATTACCATTTCTAACTCGATTTCACGAATTAGTTCTTCAATCCTCGAAAAATCCAACCCTAGATTTACTGTCCAACCGTCGAACCCAAAAAGAAGCCGTCGCACCTTTGATTCATTGCATCAGGTTGAAGAGAAGGTTTCAAGGATTGCAAATATATATCTTTGAAGATTTGTAGAATTTTATTTCATTTTCCCTTTGATTTTCTTTCCATTTTTCTTTGTCTGTGTTTTTTTGTAGTTTTGGAGGATTTCTTCTGTGTATATATGTTGGAGTGTGTGGCTGAAATAAGAGTAGGCGTGGCTTCTCCTAGGCCTTAGAATGTGTTGGAGATATTTCACCCTTTTTATTTTATTGATTTTCTATTCCAACGCAGTTTTTATTTGTCCTTAAAATTTCCTGCGGCCACACACGATACCCAAAAATCACGAAAATTGACATGCCACTAGAGTTTGACATTACGGACCCAACGAAACAGGTTTCGTCGAATTCCAACTCCGTTTTCTCACACAACGTATTTTTAAAGGTCAAAATACTGACTGTTTCTCACATTAAAATCTCGTAAGGCCACATACTGACTCTAAAAATCATGAAACTTGACATCTAACAATAATTTAACATTGCGGATCCAACAAAATTAGTTTCGTCGAATTCTGATTTCGTTTGCAAAACTGGATATTTTTAAAGCTCTAAATAGACCATTTAAATATATAAATATATTTAAATATAATTAAATTTAGTATTTAAAAATAAATATTATCGTCTATATTCACAGTGGAATACCATATAGTTCAGAAAACCCTATATGGATTTCTAACTCGATATTTCAAATCTGGGTCAACCCGATATTCGATTTATATTGAAATCCCTTTCTGAAATATAAATAATTCCTTTATAAATTATAAAGGAATTCCACAGCGACTTTTCTAAAATTTGATTTGGACATAAATCAAAATCTACACGACGAAATCCCGATTTTTCTCTTCCACTAGAAAGATATACTTCACCAGCTACTAACGTTTCTTGTTTCATAGAAATCCGATTTAAAACGAACCCTGTACATTCAGTTGAAGTTCAAATCGCCAAATAGCAAACTGCCGTGCCATTTCCAGCTCGATTATAATTATATTATAATTTATACATTCAACTGTCGTTTATATAATATATTCGTTATTCTAATTCAATTCTAAACTGAATTAAATATCACAGATGATCCAGTTCACACCATATCGCCATTTCAGCCAATTCTGATCATTTCAGAATTAAATATATTATTTAATTTATTATTTTAATTAAATATTTACCATTATTTAATTAAACCACCATTTAATTCACTATATCACTATTCATATAATTAAATAAATAAATTATAATACCTCTGCAAATGCGGGTCATTACACTATCAGACCTATCCATTGGACCCGTAGTGACCGATATATTCAAGGTGCCATGAGTCGAGGCCAGGGATGGTCTCCTCACTGATTCAGATCACCTTTAGCAAGATTACCCAGGATCCCCCGCAGTGAACCCTTGGATCCTGCAGTGCTGGTCCTCCCTTACGTTTGAGGATTAGTTATTCCTAAACACACATTTCCCGGTCCTATCGGACCTATCCATCGGACCCGTAGTGACCAATATATCCGAGGTGCCTCGCTATCCATCATCCACATAGGTAAAAATATATAATGTCTGGGCTCCATACCATGACACCACCCATATCTAGAAAGAAACGTCGTGCACTCACTGCATTCCCTTATCCCGTTTTTGACTCATACCGAGGTGTGAGACTCGCGAATTAATGCTATACACAAAGCTATGCTGTTTAAAGCTGTGCTTTGATCATCAACCACAAGACTCTAATTTTCAACAGAAGCCTTGATCACTTGCATCTCAACATGCTACACTGACAATTCACGCCATGCAACCGATGTCTATCAATATATAACCCCTTAGCTTGTACGTCTTAGAGAAGGGTGTTAAGCAAGAGAATAAATTCTCCGCCACTAAACAGATATATATTTAATAAAGATCAATCAACACAGAATAAAATCCAATGTCAGTCACACATCCATTTACTAGTTCGTTCTGGGTCTGAACGAAACCGGAGGCAACTTATTCCTCGTCCCATATGTCCAATACAGGAGAGACGTCCTCGCATATCCGGTCGATCTCCAAGTACATCTAGACGATCACCTCTTATTACCTTGTCTTGGGTGTACAGCCCAATCAAGACATCAATAATCATCCATACGATGTGAATATCTCCGGTCTTCAACCACCGTCTTCATCGCCGACTTTTAGTCGTCGTATCGGTTATTCAAAATGGGATAAACCCGGTCTTTCCGAATAACCCGCGTATTTTATAATCAATAATCAAGTGCTATTAAAAAACATCATACGCCTCATTCCAATTCTGAATATTCTTTTATTCAAATATTCATATCCTTTAGGAAAGGTTCCCATTAATTTTATCAAATATAAATTCTTTTGAATTTATACTTTAATCTTCCTTTGGATATCAACTCTAAACTAATTAAGGTTTATCAACTAGTTGGGATTATCGAGCCTTACCGAAGTAATCATTTATTTGTTAATCCCAATCCCAATCTATTCATTCTATGTAGCAAAACTGGTAATACTCCATATTTAACACTATGGTGTTATTGATAAATTTAATTACCATTTCACGTTCAAATCTAATTAAATATAACTTTCGCCTGGAGTAAAACTGGTGGTACTCCTTTCTCGATCATTTCCCAAATTTGATAATTTAAATTATCACATTCTTATTCTAATCTAATTAAAGATTCATTAAAAATCCACTTAGTTTTAATCTTCCAACAACCATTATTAATGATTATTTTACTTTGGGACATCAAACATGCCACATCGACAATCTACACTGTACCATTGATTTCTGCCGATATATAACCTCTAAGCTCGTACGTCTCAGAGAAGGGTGTTCAGCCAGAGAATAAATTCTCCGCCGCCAAACAGATATATATTTAGCAGAGATCAACAATACAGTTTGAAATATAATGTTACACATGTAACCATTTCTCTAACTAGGTTAAAGAACTAATGTTATTTAAAACACAGTTAACGATAAACCCAAAATCACATTCCATTAATTATGGAATCTTCATGGAAAGCAGATCAGTATAAAATCGATATCAATTGCCGCATCCGACTAATAATATAAATGGAATAACGACAAAGCCTTTTAAATTCCATATATTAACAGTCTTCCTCCACAGAAGCTCACTTCGATTATTACCAAATCGAATTCCATTCAATTCCAATTTAATATATTAAATTGAAAACTTTACTTTGGAAAATTCCCATTAATCTTAATTATAAGATTTATAAACTCCAAATCACATTTCACTGTTAATCGGGTTGAAGAACGAATGTCATTTAAAACACAGTTCACAATAAGCCCAATTCATATTCCATTTTATTCCATTTACTAAATATAACTGGAAACTCTAATAATCTTAATTGAAAGATTTACTCTTTTCACACGGGGTTTAAGAATAGTGTTATTTAAGACACCATTCACGACAAACCAAAAATCCACTTCGATATTAAATATAAGGCTCTAAACAGAAATTATATCGGCTTACATTCAATACCAAATTCTGAAACAAATACATATCGTATGGGGAATAACGATATATATCTATCTTCCAAATTCCTCCACAATATCCTTATAGTCACGGAATCCAATATCGAAATCTCCCGAAGATGATTTCTATTCAAGTCCATTCCAATTCATACATTGGAAATTCTGGTTAGTTTAAAACCGTTCACAAATCCAGTTTATTTATTTAAAAACATTGGATTATCTTTCTAGGCCTTAACTAGTTCATTTTGATAAAAATATTTTTTTTAATCTTTATAAGCATAGATTTTTTCATCCCAATTCCTTCCAAATCATTTATTTTGATTTTACACGAATTATTGATATTTTTAATAATTTTATCAAGGCCTGTACAATCGGTTTCAAATAACGGCCACCGAACTGCATCCACAGCGACATTTTCCAAATTTGATTTGGACACTGTTAGCCTATTTTGTGAACTAGGCTACATAAAGAGCAAATAGTGAGAAGGACACCAATCGGATCGGATCGGAGTAAGATAGAGCAGAAGGTGAATAAAGATCAAGAGCGCAGACACTTCCTCGGATTGGATCGGAGAGATACAACAGTAGCCTTATTACATCGGATCGGATCGGTAATACGTCAGCAATACCAAAGGATAGCAAGTGGCTTCAGCAGTTCGGTTCGGAGGAACACTCCAGCGGCAACAGAAGAAAGCAAGCTAGCCCAACGGTTCGGATCGGATGGGTACGTCAGCAGCATCAAGGGGCAGCAAGTAGGCTAAACCGGATCGGATCGGAGGCTCCGATCCGAACACCTTTTCTCCTTTGAATCTGTAGCCGTTGCTGCGCATATCCCCTGAAGACTCGTACAAGATCTGACCATTTCTCCCACGATCTCATACTCAATCAATGCGTTGTAACCATCTTAGAGCCTCCGAACCCGACTCTCAAGGGATGGATGCCACGCAATTCCGAACCGGAGCCACTTCGAGGAGATTTTTCACCTATAAATACACCACCTAGAGACATTTGAAAGGATCTTTTGGCAAATTCTCAGTCCATACTTCCTCCATAGCTAAATTCTACAATCATATTCAGATCAAAGTCATCTCTTAAAGCCCATTTTTGAGAGATTTGAGTGAATTTTTGCATTGTAATTGTGAGGTTGAGTGAGAATCATTGTTGTATTCATCTTCAAATCTTCAAATAAAAGAAAACAAAGTGGACGTAGGCTCGTTAACGCCGAACCACTAGAAATTGTGTTTTCTTATTTGCTTTTTGATTCTATTTTGTTGAATTCATATCTAATTTGGGTGTTAGAGCCAATTTTTGGTCTAACATTTTGGTGCTTTCACTGAGAACAACTTCGAATTCTTAGCTTTTTCGGGATTACCATTCTACTATTTGAACCCTCAAGTTCAAAGAAGTTAATCCCTTCTCTCTGACATCTTTCAGTACTTGTTGACTAACCGTTGAAGAATTAAGTATTATGGCTAAGACCAAAGGAAAGGAAGTGCAAGGTGCGAGGGGAAATGATGCTAGAGAAAATCAGCAAGCTATCGTGTTAACAAGGTCACGCGCTCAAAGCTCTGGAGCAGATCACTCCAACCAGCAGAATCCGGATCGGATCGGAGGGGCTGATCCAAACCGAGAGGAAGCAAACCGGATCGTGTTGGCACCGATCTGACCTGAAGACCCAATCCAAACCGATGGTGTTGGGGCCTCTCACTCTCTCCATCCGAACCGCCCTGAACAGGCTGCTGTAGGCCGATCCGATCCGAATCAGAATGAAGCTGGAACTTCTACTCGAGCTCCATCCAATGCTCCAATTCCAGCCACGATGACTAATGTCCAGCCTAATCCATTTGCACCCATTACACAGGGAGACTTTTCATGTTTTCTTGACATGCTTGAGAGAACTAAAGAAGCATTGGAAGGCCAAAGGCATGACAACCTTCGCATGCAGGAAAACATGATCACCATGCGTAGAGAATTACAAGAGCTCCGGAGGCAGAGAACACCTTCCCCACCACACCACATTCCTACAGATGATTCGTCTCCTTCGGAGGAGGAACGTCCTCGCAAGAGAAGGCCGCTTGAATGGCCTCAGAATCTTGACCAATTGACTTTTGGATATTTAGGATCCCGAGAAGACGCTGCCCGTGTATTGGGCCCTGATGACCCGAGTCTGCAACAGCCTATGTTGCTGCCTATGCGTGGATCCCACGTCTTACCCAGGGATCCTAATATTACTAACCCCACATAACAACAACTTCTCTAACCTTTACCTCCAGAGATTGACCGGGAGCACAGAGAGTAACGTAGAGCAGCTGCCGCCAGAAACAGAAGGTTATCCCCTGATCAGGAACCTAGGGGTAATCCGAACATCAGATCTAGAGAGCCTGTGCAGATATTAACCAACGCCGATGTACAGGCAATGGTGCGACAGATCATGTCTGAAAGCCGGCGATATACCAATGAAGATTGGGGCAATGAGCGAAGTCATACCCTTTTCATAGATGACATCCTGAATTTCCAGTTCCCCTGACGATTCAACTTGCCTCAGATGGATCGATATTCAGGAAGGACAGACCCAAGGCATCACCTAATGAGATATGCATGGTTTATGAACGCGGCAGCAGCTCCAGATGCCATAAAGTGCAAAGCTTTTCCCATCTATCTTGAAGATGTAGCATTAATGTGGTTCACTCGACTTCCTCCTCGGTCGGTGTCAAATTTCACAGAGTTGAGTGAGCATTTCATGAATCAATTTCGACTCCATACCCAAAAGTCCAAGACCGTTATAGAATTGTCATGAATTAAACAGGGCCTAGGAGAATTTTTGAAGTCATATTTGGATCGCTTTAACCTGGTCGTCACCGAAGTCACTGATCCCCATGAGCCCACTATCCTGATGGCCTTGATAGAAGGAGTAGATCCCGACACAGAGTTCGGGGATTACTTGGCTGGAAAACCACCTCCTACAAGAGAATTATTCTATGAAAAGGCTAATGTCCGTTTAAGGAGAGAAGAAGCTAAGGCGAATCGGAAGAGAAAGTCCAAAGGGGCCTCGAAGGAAGGTTTCCAGAGCAATGTCACCGTGAAACAGTCTGATGATAGTTATGGAAAAGTGGAAGTAAATGTCGGCAACCAGAGTGGTGGTAATAGCAACAGAAATGGGAACGGCAATAGAAGGAACAAAAACAGTGGGAATAGCTTCAATAAAAGACACAAATTTCAGAGTTTTGAAAATTACACGCCGTTAAATGATACGTTGGAGAACATCTATCTAGACACATACAGTATATTGCAGTACAAAAAGCCACCACCCAGAGATTCTACTGAGAAGGAAATTGAAATAGGAAAATTTTGCTTGTTTCATGGAACACATGGTCATTCCACCAATGAGTGTCGTCATTTGAGGGATATCGTCAAAAAGTTGCTGCGAGAAGGGAAGTTGGATGAATACAAAGCCGTGCCAAGGGACAGGGGGTAAGGGTGACAAGCCCCGAACCAAGAACAACCTACTTCAAAACCAACATCTCAGCAAAAGGGGAAGAGAATCGTCATTAATTCCATTATAGGCGGGCCTCACTTGGTTGTACGTAGTTTTAAAGCAATGGACCAGTATGTCAATGCCGCCAAGCATTATGAAGTGGGAGAATGCAGCAGCCTTGAAGATTTCACTCCCATAAAGCAGCAAAAAACGATGTCTGATGATGTCGTATTCCGCAATAGAGACGAGTTTGGAGTTCTATCCCCAACCGACGATCCGCTAGTGATAACCACGACAATTGGCCCCGCTCTGGTTCATAAGGTGTTGTGGATAATGGAAGCTCGGTCAATATCCTCTTCAAGAAAGCCTTCGAACAAATGAGGCTCGAAGCAAAAGACTTAAAGCCATGCCAGGAATGGATACGTGGTTTTAACGGAGTATCCACAGCTCCAATGGGTTTTGTGGAATTACCAGTCACACTAGGGCAGGGGGATCGCTAGAGAGTAAGGATCCTGCCGTTCGTAGTTCTGGATTTGGAGTCGCCTTATAATGCCTTCCTAGGCCGACCAGCCCTTGCCGAATTTAGGGCATGTATTGCGCCTTGGTGTTTGTTGCTAAAATTCCTGACTAACTCGAGAGTTTGGACGATGAGAGGCGACCAAGCTACGGGACGAGCTTGTTACGTGGAAGAGTTAAAGATGCTAATGAAGGGACTGAATATAAATGCTAAAGATGATTCCGCCTCTCCAAGGGGGGCCTCAACATAGCAACTAAGGGATCCTGCCCCAAGAGAGTCGCCTTCAGACGTGCTCGAGGATATAGATCCCAGAGAGGATAGAGAACCTGGGGACACGAAGGCAACTCCCAATGAAATAACAGTTGATATACCTATTGATGAAACGGATCCAATAAAAGTGCTAAAGATTGGCTCGCAACTAGATCTAGTTAGAGCAAGATTTTTTGAAGGCCTATCTGTTGTGTTTGCCTGGACTCACGCTGACATGTGTGGGATTTCGCCTGCCATCATGAGTCACTCCTTGTGTATTAATCCAAAGCACCCACCAGTCAAGCAGAAGAGACGGATGTTGGGCCCAGAGCGGTCAGCAGCTTTGAAAGAAGAAGTAAAGAAGTTAAAAGGTAACGGATTCATTAAGGATTCGAAGTATCCCGACTGGATATCGAATCCTGTCCTAGTTAAAAAGTCAAATATGAAGTGGAGAATGTGCATCAACTTTTATGATTTGAACAAGGCTTGCCCGAAGGAAAGTTTTCCTCTCCCCAGAATTGACTAACTAGTAGATTCAACTGCCAGGCATGAACTTTTATCCTTTATGGACCCTTATTCCGGGTACAATCAAATTCCCATGCACGTACCAGATCAAGAGCATACAAGCTTTATTACAGACTTGGGATTGTATTGTTACGACGTAATGCCATTTGGATTTAAAAATGCGGGAGCCACATATCAGTGCCTGGTCAACCGCATGTTTTACAATCAAATTGGGAAGACTATGGAAGTTTACGTAGAAGATATGCTAGTGAAATCCAAGCAATCTCCCGATCATACGAAGGACTTGGCAGAAATGTTCGGCATACTACGTAAGTACGGGATGAAGTTGAACCCCTTGAATTGTTTTTTTGGCATGGCATCAGGCAAGTTCCTTGGCTTTATCGTGAGTTCCAGAGGAATTGAAATCAACCTAGAACAAATAGCAGTAATCCGGAATATAGAGGAGCCACGAAAGATTAGGGATGTTCAGAGTTTAGCTGAGATGGTTGAAGCACTGGGCAGGTTCATCTCCAAAGCAACAGACAAGTGTGTGCCTTTCTTCGATCTCATAAAACGGGGAAAGCGAAATTTTGAGTGGAACCCCGACTGTGTGGAGGCATTCCAGAATTTGTAAGACTTCTTAGAAAAGCCTCCAATATTATCGAAGCCCGTGCAACATGAGGATTTGTTCATCAGCTTGGCGGTATCATCTCACGCCGTCAATGCAGCACTGGTACATAAAGCGGAAAAAGTCCAGAAACCTGTGTATTACGTAAGCAAAAACCTAGCAGCTGCAGAATGCAACTACCCAAAGATAGAGAAGCTTGCTTATAGCCTCCTGATTTCTTCCCGCAAACTCCACCATTATTTTCAGGCACACCCAATAATTGTGTATATCGACCAACCTTTGAGATAAGTGTTGCAGAAACCTGAAGCATCAGGGCGGCTGCTCAAATGGAATAACGAGCTGAGCCAGTTTGATTTGAACTTTTAGCCGCAAAGATCAATACGGGGGCAGGCCTTGGCGGACTTCATAGATGAATTTACAATTCCTGAAGAAGAAACGGTGGGTGACAAGACAATTACTTTGGATCAAGAATTAGAGCTTAGTCCGTGGAGACTATATACGGACAGAGCCAAGAATGATAGAAAGTCCGGCGCCGGAGTTGTTTTAATAACTCCTGAAGGACGATCTATCTACTATGCGTTGCGGTTAGAGTTTGCTGCCACTGACAACGACTCCGAGTATGAATCCCTGATTGTCCGGCTGAAACTCGCCAAAGATTTGGGAGTGAGGACACCAGATATATATTGCGACTCCAAGATAGTTGTATGTCAAGTTCGGGAAGAATTTGCTGCTAAAGGATCTCGACTCATTACTTACCTCAAGAAGGTAAAGGAATTGTTGAAAGATTTGGAGCATTATAACATAACGCACATTCCGAGAGCGTAAAATAAGAAAGCAGATCGGTTGGCATAGCTAGCGAGTTCAGATAGTCTTAAAGAATCCGAAATGGTTCCGATAGAAGTGTTGGATTCACCAAGTTTCGATCCAATGGAAACAGAGCTAGCCTTGGAAGTTGGACCAGAAAGAGAATCCTGGATGACATCAATTAAAAACTTTCTCAAAAATGGAACCCTCCCACTGAAAAAGAGTGAAAGACGAGCTGTAAGACGTAAGGCCACCAGATACGTTTTATAGGACGACGTCCTTTATCGACAAGGGTTTTCGATGCCCTACTACAGTGTATCGCACACGACGACATCAAACGTGTACTGCAAGAGGTACATGAAGGTGAGTGTGGAGATAAAAGTGGGGGGAAAACCTTAACAAGAAAGTGTTACGGTACAGATATTTCTGGCCTACCGTGAACAAAGACGTGGCTGCTTATTCACGACGCTGTGACAGATGTCAAAGATATGCCAAAGTTCCCATAGCGCCTCCGACTTAGCTCAAGTCAATGGTAAGTCCGTGGTTGTTTGCCATGTAGGGAATTGACATTATTGGAGTGCTACCCATTACCAGAGGAGGAGCCAAGTATGCGATCATTGCTGTGGATTACTTCACGAAATGGGTGGAAGCTAAACCTTTAACAACCATCACGGCAAGGAAAGTGATCAGTTTTGTGGTGAGAAACATTATTTGTCGATTTGGGATACCGAAAACCATCATAACTGATAATGGGACGTAGTTTGACAGCGTAGAGTTCAGAAACTTTTGCCAGAAATACAAAATTGATAAGCGATACACTGCAGTAGCTCATCCGCAGTCAAATGGACAGGTCGAAGCCGTAAATAAAGTCATTAAATCAATTCTAAAGACACAGCTGAAACGGGCCAAAGCCTGATAAGTAGATGAGTTGTCGTTAGCCTTATGGGCATACACTGCGACCTTTAAGACGGCTACCGGCCATACTCCCTATTCACTTTCATTTGGGTCTGAAGCGGTGATCCCGGTAAAATTGGAAGTCCCTTCTCATCGAGTTGCGTACTATGACCCGATGACGAATAGAGCGCTCCTCCTAGAGTCTCTTGATATGATTGAAGAAAAAAGAGATGAAGCCGACTTGCGTGCCTCAAGACATCGACATCAAGTAGCACGTTATTATGACCAAAAGGTTCGCCTCAAAACCTTTGAACCAGGAGACCTAGTTCTGAAACGAGTCTTTCCGCTTTCAACCCGGTTAGTTCCAAAATGGGAAGGACCGTACGCCATTCAACGGAAGCTTGATAAAGGAACATTCAAGCTAACGACCGTGGACGGTGAAGTGATTCCCAGAGCCTGGAACGCTCAGCACCTACGACGATATCTGAGCTAAATGTGAAATGTCGTTTCTTGTTTTCATAAGCCATGTAAAAAAGGCACGACTTGCCTTAAAAAGTCTATTTATATGAACAAAAGATTATAAAGTGGATGTAGGCTACGACTTAGCCGAACCACTATAAAAATATTGTGTGTCATTTACTTTCCTGCATCATTTATATCTTCAACTATTATTCTATTATGACCGCGAAACACGAAATGTTAAACTAAAGTTGAAGATGACCTATATGCGGGGACAAACAAAACGACTGTTTGTACAATAAGACATAGAAAAATGGGAAGACGACATTCTTAACTCTAACTCTCAAGAATCGAGAGAGAGTATAAAGGACGGGAAGACAACGTCCTCTGAGGCGTGAAAGTGCACCCAGATGAGAGACCGCCTCAGCGAGAACTCTAACCTGGATATGAGACAGGAGAGTATAAAGATGCCAGAAAGAACAGGCGTCAACGACGAAAGGAATATGACCCCCGTCAGAGAATCGGGGACATTTGGACTTTTTAATTTAATCTTGAATAGTTTTCCCTCAGTTATTCAAGATTGACTGGGGCCATACATGTGCACACATATTCCCCTCCACTATGACTCCATTACATAACTATAGTATGACATGCATTTGTATTTTTACATAAGTGCTGAACTAACGACTAACAGGCATTGCAGGAAATGAATTATTTTTATTTACAAACGTGTGAGTTTGTACATGGAAAACAAGCAAAAAAGAAGATATGAGGGCCGCACTCGCTACAACAATTGCGAACCAACTAAATGCCAAAATAGAACAAAACACTTCATCACTTAAGTGTTGGAGTGGACTTGGATTTTTTACCAGCCTTCTGAGCATCCTTCGCCTCTCTTTCAGCATCAGTTAAAATGCGCCTTGGTTTTTTCTTCCCTGTGACTAAAGTGATGGAATTGGTTGATTTTTTCCCAGGAGTCGGAACACTGGAATCAAGAGAAGACTTTTTAGCGAGCTCTTCTGTAATAGACCTGGTCGAAAGCTTAACAACTAACCTTGATCCAGCATCCACCACTGCGAGAGGCTTAAGGCTTTCAGGGTCCGGATCTTCAACTTTAAGTTGCATACGTTTGTCTTGTTCGGCTTTCAGTGCAGCCAAAGTGATGTCATCATCGCTTTTTGACTCCCCAACTATAGCCACCTCAGGTTCTTCCTCATGTCCCTCGTTGTCGCCGTCGTCCTTCAAGGCGGCAATTATTTCGTCATCATGAGAAGCATCAGCCTTATCCTTTTCTCCTTCAGCCTTCTCCGCGGATTCTGTTCCGGCGGTGCTCCCCTGAGGCACGTCTGTCTTCTCGGACGGTTCAACACCTACAGAATGAGAAGCAACATTTATCAACTTGGGAGAAAATAAAGGGTCTCTCATCGATTGCCCGATTATGTGATGGAAAATGGAGACAGCTTTGACGAATTGGGGTGAAAACGTAGAAATACCTTCCGATGATTTCTCAACTGGAGTAACTGCCGTCTCTGACACCATCTCAGGAATGGGGGATAAAAGAGATGCCTGAGGGATCGTCGGGTTTTCGGGGTCATATCCCTCTACTTAAGAAGTTTCAGCAGAAGTGAAAGAAGAACCAGCCTCCGAGATGTCCTTTTGTTTAGCCTTCCGCTTTTCCTCCTCCATGGCAGCAGCGATGAGGCGACGCCCCTCAGCCAGACATGCCGGCTCATCATCTCTTAGATATTTTTCCATGAGCTGGTCTTCATCGACAGAATCTACCTTGAGTTCCTCCTTCTCCCATTCAATGATTTGGCTCCACACGTGAACCAAGGTAGTCGGATAATCTTCGATCCAAGAGATGTTTCGGTGATGAATTATATGTGCAAAAAATTCGATCATTAATTCAACGAAACCCTGCATATCCTCCTGGGCCTCTGCCAGCTGCTTGCGGGACTCTTCGGCCGACTTGATGACAATTTAAATTTTACCCTCCGCTAGGGCAGCCCTGTTTTCGGCCTCCATCAACTTGGAAGCCAAGTCAGCGTTTTTCTTCTCCAATTCGGTGTTCTTCCTCTCTAACTCAGCCTTTTCTCGCTCAAGAGCAGCGTAAGCAAGTTGCATTTTGGCGTTATCCGACCTAGCGTCTTCTGTTTGCTTCGTCAGCTCCGAGCGCTGTTGACTATGAGACTCGAGCAAGTCATGATAACGTTTTTGCAACTCTTCAAATTGTTGCTTGAAGCTAGCAGCATCCCGTTGAGCGATAGCAAGTTGAGCCTGTGTATCCTCAAGGCCTTTGCGTCGGCTTCTGCAGTCTTTTTCATCGAGTTAGTATCCGTGATTAGAGTTCGGATAATTCTGGAGAGGTTGTGTGAGTACTTGAACATCTCCAAATATTGTTTTTCGACTGCGTCAATTTTTGCTTTGGCTTCGTCTGCCCACCTCGAGGAAATAGGCTCAAGAGCGGGTAAGAAAGTCAGGTTTTCAAAATAATGTTCGGGGAAATGCTCCTCCAGATATGCCCGCTTAACTGCCGTTTCAGCATTCAATGGTGGAGGTGCGGGGAATGTTAGCTCGGTATCCTTACATGTGGAGGGCATGATGGCCTCCTCACCCTTCCTAGGTTGCTTAGCAGGAACCTTACACTTGTCTCGCGAACCGGTATCTTTCGGTGGGCTCCTTTCCCTACCGCGTTTTTCTTGAGAAGAGGTTTGATCTTTTGGCTGCGATGTGTCATCTCCTCGACGACCTTGGTGACTTTTGCATCTCTCTGGATCTAACCGAACGGGAGAGCGAGAGCGCGAGGTCTGCGACTGATAAGAGTCATAAGGCCTTCTATCCTCTCTACCGCGGCTTTCGCGGCGATCATGCTCAACATCGTGAGGGGGCCTAGTCATGCTGCGGCGTAGTTTCCTGATGTCATAGTGAGCACGAGACGTTGTACCTGCGTAAAAATACAAGTGGAATTCATAATCAGTATTCTCATGAGGAGTAAGTGATGTGAAGTGCAGTGCTATTGTGTTAAGTGCATCCTAAGTGATGTTCCCCCCGACAAACCCGAGTCCGAAGCCGAGCCAGCGTGAGTGGACTCTCTGGCCTTAATAGGGGTAGTCTCCTCTGAAGAAGTAAAAACTAAAGGATTTGAGCCGAAATCCTCGGAGGTATAGATAGTTTCAGGTAGAGGGAGATCTCCTAAGCCCTGAAATGTAGGACCCTTAGCAGTAGGGGCCTCTCCTTGGGAAGCATCTGTTGGCAGTTCTTTAGGAGATGGTGATTTCTCAGGAGAAATAGCATCCCCAGGGACGGTGTACCCTTCTCGGTGCTTTTCGGGTATGTTGGCCAGCTCATCGTCTTGAGTCGAAGATAGAGAAGGTGAAGTTCGAAGTGGCATGGTGGGGCTTTTCGAGCTCTCGCCCATTCCTGGAATTACATCCACTAGAGGGATGTATACATATGGACCCGACCCGTGACCTATGCTGCGGGTAATGGACAATAACCCGTGATGATGAAGGTATTCATCCTTAAGGACTTCATCGATAGTTAGAAATTTTTGGTCACCATTGAGGAGCTGTTGCATCCGATCAAAGTACACTTGACCCGATATTCGTTTGGGATTATCAACTGCAAACAAAAAGAAAACAGGTTAATGTGTTGGCGTGGACACTCAGAGTTGAGATCTAGAAAACCAATGCTTTACTTGATTTTGTCCATCTCCTAGCACATCCCGGCTGTTGCCTTATATAAAACCATTCCAGCTTGGAATCGCCGGCCTTGCTGCTGAACGGTGCTGAAATTATTTTCCTTTTTGGGACTGATTCGAAGTAAGAGAAAGAAGGAGTTTCCCGAGTCCGATGCTTGAAGTTATAAAAGAAATGAACGTCATCGAAAGTGAGCTCTGTATCTAAGATCTCGCGGTATGCTACATATAAGGTATATAGGTAAGCATAGGAGTTGGGATGCAGTTGCATGGGGGCAATCCGCATCTGCCTTAGGAAGTCAACAACAAAAGGAGAAAACGGTGGGATAGCCCCAACCATGCACATCAATCGGGTGATTGCCATAAATCCTTCTGGAGGATTGTGAGGACGGTCAGTTTTCGACGGCACCAAAGTATCCCTTCTTAGTATAACATGCTTTAGACATATGCGAGCAACATCGTCGATCGTTGATTCAACAGAGTCTGTGGGCAATTCCAAGATAATGGCACACTCAAATTCGTCAGGAGCTCGGCAATCTCCAATCCCTCCTTCCTCCTCATCGCCCAAAAAAGCTTCGCTGTCCGAAGGTGTTCTGTTGTTATGCGTTCCTATTTCATAATCTGAGCCCTCGTCATCCCATTCAGGGTCTGAAGAAGAAGATATGTCATTGAGAGTATATTTCTCAGAAGTTTCTGCCATTTCCATCTTTTTCGCTAATCTAGAAGAACGTCTTTCGGCCATGATCGCTAGACTATTGAAGAAATAATGGCAAGGATTAGAGTAAAGTTGTCTGTGTCCCCCGTGTGTGTATGTGAACTAAAGTGTGTGCTACGTGTTACAGAAATGCAAAGTAAATACATGAAAGCATAATATAAAGGTCCAAGGAAGCCGTGATGTTCAAAATAGTTCTTGATATTCGTTTATGTTCGTAGGGCACTATCCTAACTGTCCATTAAGCTGAAGATTATATTAAGAATTGGTTTAACCAGCTAAGCAAGGTCTTATGTACAATATTAGGCTATTTTTCGGTTCGGTTCGGACGCACACACTAGGGTCAGATCGGGGAGAAGGCCTCATGCTAGACTGGGACAAGAGTTGATGCCCAGTGACCAAAATCGGATCGGTTCGGGGGTGAACACTTGGATGGTCCGGATTGACTTGAACAACCATGCTTCTCCTCTTCCTTGTTTCACATTCCGATCTGTTCCGGTCGAGTAAATCCTGTTCTTCTCTTGGCTTGCAAGTCCAATCCGATCCGGTCAGATGAGCCCCATTCTCGTTTCTTCCCTGTAACCCGAACCGATCTCCTGCACTTCTCCTCTCCTTTTTTTTCTCCTCTTTGGGGTCAAGCTCGATACTACGTTGAAAGTCCTAACTGAAATCAAGTACTGACGCATTCGAACGATCAACAAAGGATTTTAGCCCCCTCCACCGTCGCCTCGAGAGAAACTTAACACCATTAACGACGATGACGAAGTGGAGGCGGTCATGGCGGCGAAGTTCATCGCATACGTCGCTGGAATCGTTCGAAGAAAACCATGAATCAAAGCTAAAAGCAATTATAAAGAGGAGATTCAAGATTATAAAACTACCTATGTGTTGGATTTGGGGATTAAAACGAGAGAGTTTCGGAGTTTTTGAAATTCCAGGGGTTTTGATGCAAACTTCGTTGGAAGAAAATAATAAAGAAGGATGAGGAAGAAGGAGACAAGGAAGGTATTTATATGAAACACCACTCGTATTCCCAATTTTCCTCAGCCCGTTCGGACTGGAAGTTAAGCCCATTAAGGCCCTATGGCCTGTTGATCCATGGGGGAGTTGGTTCGATGTATCTGCTCGAATGTGCCACTGAAGGATACTCGTCCGGATCAGAATCCGAACCGAAGGCAATTATTCGATGGCTCTAATTCAAAGGATATCTTGTAAATTGCTTCGAAGCACACTTTATCTTAAATAAGAGTGTACTTCGAGGGGGCAAAAAGTTAGCCTATTTTGTGAACTAGGCTACACAAAGAGCAAATAGTGAGAAGGACACCAATCGGATCGGATCGGAGTAAGATAGAGCAGAAGGTGAATAAAGATCAAGAGCGTAGACACTTCCTCGGATCGGATCGAAGAGATACAACAGTAGCCTTATTACATCGGATCGAATCGGTAATACGTCAGCAATACCAAAGGATAGCAAGTGGCTTCAGCGGTTCGGTTCGGAGGAACACTCCAGCGGCAACAGAAGAAAGCAAGCAAGCCCAACGGTTCGGATCGGATGGGTACGTCAGCAGCATCAAGGGGCAGCAAGTAGGCTAAACCGGATTGGATCGGAGGCTCCGATCCGAACACCTTTTCTCCTTTGAATCTGTAGTCATTACTGCGCATATCCCCTGAAGACTTGGACAAGATCTGACCATTTCTCATACGATCTCCTACTCAATCAATGCGCTGTAACCATCTTAGAGCCTCCGAACCCGACTCTCAAGGGATGGATGCCACGCAATTCCGAACCGGAGCCACCTCGAGGAGATTTTTCACCTATAAATACACCACCTAGAGGCATTTGAAAGGTTCTTTTGGAAAATTCTCAGTCCATAATTCCTCCATAGCCGAATTCTACAATCATATTCAGATCAAAGTCATCTCTTAAAGCCCATTTTTGAGAGATTTGAGTGAATTTTTGCATTGTAATTGTGAGGTTGAGTGAGAATCATTGTTGTATTCATCTTCAAATCATCAAATAAAAGAAAATAAAGTGGACATAGGCTCGTTAACGCTGAACCTCTATAAATTGTGTGTTCTTATTTGCTTTTTGATTCTATTTTGTTGAATTCATATCTAATTTGGGTGTTAGAGCCAATTTTTGGTCTAACAGACACAATTCCAAATTCAACCATTAGATTTCAAATCTCTTATATTCATTGGAAATCTCTTTCTGATACGAACCCAACGGTTCCGGTTTTAGGAGAATCCGACAATTGGATCTCCTGTATGTCAACTCGAAGTCAATGGTCGAAATTCGTGAACGGTCGCGGCGTGGCGCATTCTATTCAAGCCATTAAATATTATATATATATATATATCGTCGATTTCCATTTAAAAATGTATTTTATAAATCGTTTATAAATTCGTTTTAAAACGATTCGCACTTTCATTTCAATTTTAAATCAAAATTGAATACTCCTTATCATTATAATATTTAAATGATAATATTTTCAACATATCTGATTTTGAAATCATTCCCTTTTTTATATTCAGTACAAAAATGAATAAAATTGATATAAATAACGTTCGCGTCAAAATGGCGCATATCTAATCAACATAGCTTCACACATTTCAATATTCTCGTGTCCATCCAAAATCAGACATCAAAAATCATATTTTAATCCTTTACATAATATTATTTTAAAATATTCGTTGCTATAAAATCTTCGTTATTTTAAAATGTTTGTTCTTTCTGAATTGGAATCAGACATAGTCAATAACCATATAATGTTACTTATATGGATTTCATACAACACATGTTCACAACAACAATGATAAATAATAATCCATCACCCAGATTGCATTACACCACTACATAAGTATTAAATATAAATAATTAACGCTTACAGCAGTCTGTCAACCTATCGATTGACATACAACTAAACAATTGGGGTTTTGGCCAACAAATACTGAATATTATTTGTGACGTTGGGCGATGTGTAAAATTTATCGTCCCAATTCATGTCACTCAAATGGGTGTACATAAAAAAATCATTCGATTTGTAAATCAATATTTATTTTCATTTCAAGAGAATTTTATGTCATTCGTATATGCGTTAAAAATTACATTTTAACAATAAAATATTTATTTCAACACATGAATATTTTTAATAGTTCATACATTCAATAAAAATGATATTTTTATTATTCAAACATTTTATTCAACACATGAATAATTTATACAGTTCATATATACATTAAAAATTATATTTTTAATGAATAAATATTTATTTTAGAAAATTTCGGCATTATAACGGCGCGATACTAAAACTGAAGTAATGTCTAGCATTACCCCTCTCCTGATACTGGCTCGTCCCATACACTATCAGTCCAATCCATCACAAAACCACAATACAATTCATTTCCATAATACAGTCAATTTTCCCGATACAATCCAAACAAACAACCAAGGTTTGTACAAATAAATAGTTTCGGGGGCTACTAAGCCCCGTCTGCAACCTAAAATATTTCTAACTGTAAAATAATTTAAGTGAAAAGGAGTTCTCACATTGGGATCCACTCCACCGTGCTTTTCTGACGTTCTGATTCGCTGTTCTGATCTAAGAATTTGCAAATGAGCTCCAATCTTCACGCCATCTTTTCTTCCAGCCTAAACGCGCTATTCTGGACAACTTTCGCCTAGTGGCCTTTCTTCCGAAAATGCTCCAATTCGCCAGAATTTGCGAAAAATAGTATTTGAAAAGCAGACTTTGGTCGCGTTTTCTGGGCGACTCAGCAATCCAAAACACGTTTTCCATATGCTAAAATCGAAGAGAAAATTGTGCTCTTCGATTTTGGCACTAGAGTTTTGGCCGTTGGGGCTCGGTTTGGGAGATACAGACTGAGAATGGTTAGGGGGTAAAATATAATCACGGTATTTTATATAAATGGATTTTCAATGGAGGAGGGGGTCCACCGTGGTGCTGACATGGCATGGGAGGGCGCAGGGGTTAGAGGTGGTCAGGGGGAGGCTCTGATAGTCGGCACTGGAGGGGTTCGACGGTCTGGGGTGCGGTTTGGCTTGATTTAGAAGGGAAGAGGGAGGAGAGAGGTGGACGATGGACGGAGGCGGTCTGGGGTGGCTTGACGGCAACGGAGTGACGGTGGGGGAGAGCTACGATGGGGGAGGGGGCTTACGGCGGCAGGCGACGAGGGTTAGGGAGCTATTTTTTTGGGTTTGACTGAGTGGAGGAGATAAGGGCTTTGACCCTATATAATAATATATATGTTTTATTTAATTTATCTCCAAAAAGTTGAATTTCAATCCTATCTCCGAATCAAACCCAACGACTGTCATCCCTAGTGCAATACCCTCATTCCGGACACAATGGGATATGTCCCGTAGGCCAATTCGGCTATTTCGACAGTTTTGATCAAAATTTAAATATAAATCAGTGTATATTGAATTTAAAAGTACATTTTAATTTACCAGGACCACATGCTGACTCCGAAAATTACAGAAAAAATATATCTAGCTATGTTTTGATGATAAGGTCCTAACAAAACTATTTTCGTCGAATTTGGATACCATTTGAAAAATGGTCTTTTTCCAGTCGATTAAATTCAAACTGAAATTAACAAATACGTTTCTTTTTCCATACTCACATATTAATTCCAAAAATTATGAAAATTGGAATCTAGCAATAATTTGACATTCCGAATCCGATAAAAGTGGTTTCGTCGAAAACGAAGGTCGTTTGCAAAATGGCTATTTTTAAGGGCTATATATTATATAAAAAATATATAAATTCCATAGTGGTTATATTGAATTTTAAACTGGACATAACTTTCAATTTATATTTTGAAATCTCAATTTTTCACATTCGTTAGAAAGATATAATTAAACGGATTCAAATATTTCTTATTTTACTGAAATCCGATTTATTTTGAATCATGTACATTCATTTGAAATTTGAAATCGAATTTTCAAATTACCGCGCCATTTCAAGCTCGTTTTATAATTAAAATAAATTTTTATACGTTCTTACTTTGATTTAAATAAATTTTTAGTCGTTGTTATTTAAAATAAATCATTTTAAATATTCAAAATCAATTAAAATAGCTAAAATAAAATTTTTAAATTGGTTTTGAAAATTCGGGTTGTTACAATCTCCCCCACTTAAAATCTTTTCGTCCTCGAAAAGGAATGGAGCTGAAAGATGTTTAACTAACCAACTCAACTTTTTTTTGGCTTTCAATCTTCAATTTTTCAGTTTCTAAGAATTTTCAAATTTCTCAAAAATTGGCTAACAACCTAAATTTTTGAAAAACTTCGCCATAAACTCCTTCATATGGGGAGACATTTAAAACCGCAACTTGCCTCATAATGCCCTCATCAATCCAAAAGAAAAAGAAAAAGCCAAGCGGCTAGCCAATCGGCTCATAAAATCATCAAAACCCAAGAAATACAGTAAACGTGTACCTATTTGTCGGGCATACAATTTTATTCCTCTTCTTAGCTTCCCTGCTATGACATGTTCAATATATATATATATACACTTGTACATTTATGCAATTTCAATCAATTTCCAATTCAGTTTAATATTTGCTCGCTTTGGCTAAATTTGCTTAAATTTTCTTATTGGTTTTATTAGTCCAATATTTTTATTTAGTCATACTAATTATCATGCAACACAACCATCAATCAATTAGTTTATTAGCTTTTCAAACATATATCTTATATATTTAATAATCATATTTTTAGTGCCAAATCACAACAATAAACTCTATCTAAGTTTTGGTTCTCACACCAGTCAATTGGAAATATATAGATATCCCACTTTCGAAACTCGAACCTAAATACTGGTGATGGTATACTTCATCATCGGAATCATGTCCGAGCGACAAGAGTGTGATTCTATATCTATCTAGTATATTTGAGACATAACGTTCATGATGCATATATGCAAAATCTTTATATACTCGATTGTCCAAATTCATTATAAAATAAAATACTCAAATAAGTATAATAGGCTTTAAATCTTCAAAACAAAATTTGTTTTTAATTTTATTTTTAAAAACAACACTCTTTACACTCGTTTTAGAATACTACTAATCTCATCTCTAACGAGTCATTCTTACTAGATATTACTAATCCAATCTCTGATGAATTTTTTCGTTCGGTTCTAGGGTGTCTTGTTCTCGAGCTCTGTAAACCAGAGCTCTGATACCACAAATGTTACGACCCAAACTCACCCTTATGGGAAAGCCTGGATTGAGTTGAGAACATGACAAATCAGAATACAAACAATAGAACACTTCATTGTTGTTACAACAACTACATCAGAGTACAAGAATATAACAAAGTGTGAATAAATAATAAACATCAGAAAAATATCAGAGATTTAAATTACAAAGCAGCGGAAAAATAATACACAACATAACTGAAAGAGATACATGGATACAAAGCTTTCCAAATATAGCTCCAGCTGTAAATCTAGGATCCTAGGAAAATAAATAATCTGCAAAACCAAAACTATTAGTTGCCCGTGTGGAAAATATTGGCACCCAGAGTTTAGGTTAAAACAATAAACTCCAGGTCAGTCATGGGACTAGTGTAAGAACTAAAACAGTTATTTAAAACTTTACTTTAAAATAGAGTAAATCAAGGGACCACGCCGTATTACACGGAACGGGTTTTCTCCCAAGAATACCAGTGCATAAAACAAAAAGTGCAAGGCTTTTTAGAAAAATGAAGCTATTATAAGACTTGGATCCCATCACAAAATGCAACGCAATCCGGAGGATAGATTTTTCCCTTATAATAGCCAAACATGCTTGGTACATTTAAACAAATCTTTTTGACATTACTATAAGTGTACAGTGTCGAAATCACTTCAAATATAAATGTACCAATCATAGACGGCATAGTACCTCATCCTACTATGTCGCCGTACTAGTTCTGCAATTAAAACTGAAATGTCACATATTGGAAATTGGATTTCCATCATGAGTCGAGGCCAGGGATGGGATCCTCGCCGATTCAGATCACCTTTAGCAAGATGACCCAGGATCCCCCGCAGTGAACCCTTGGATCCTGCAGTGTCGTTCCTCCCTTACGTTTGAGGATTAGTTATTCCTGAACACACGTTTCCCGGACCTATCAGACCTATCCATCGGACCCGTAGTGACCGATATATTCGAAGCGCCTCGCAATCCATCATCCACATAGGTAAAAATATATATAATGTCTGGGCTCCATACCATGACACCACTCATAGCTAGAAAGAAACGTCGTGCACTCACTGTGTTCCCTTATCCCGTTTTTGACTCATACCGAAGTGTGAGGCTCGCGAGTTAACGCTATACACAAAGCTATGTTGTTTAAAGCCGTGCTTTGATCATCAACCAGAAGACTCTGCTTTTCAAAAGAAGCCTTGATCGCTTGCATCTCAGCATGCCACACTGACAATTCACGCCATGCAATCGATGTCTATCAATATATAAACTCTAAGCTCATATGTCCCAGAAAAGGGTGTTAAGCAAGAAAATTAATTCTCCGCCACCAAATTGATATAAATTTAGCAGATATCAACAATACAGTTCGAAATACAATGTTAGACATGTAATCCTGTCTTTAACTAGGTTAAAGTACTAATGTTATTCAAAACACAGTTCACGATAAACCCAAAATCACATTCCAATAATTATGGAATCTTCACAGAAAACAAATCAATATATTATCGATATCAATTTTCGTATCCGACTAATAATATAAATGGAGTAATGATAAAGCCTTTTAAATTCCATATATATTAACAGTCTTCCTCCACAGAAGCTCACTTCGATTATTACCAAATCGAATACCATTCAATTCCAATTTAATATATTAAATTGGAAAACTTTACTTTGGAAAATTCCCATTAATCTTAATTAAAAATTTATAAACTCCAAATCACATTTCATTGTTAATCGGGTTAAAGAACGAATGTCGTTTAAAACACAGTTCAAAATAAACCCAATTCACATTCCATTTTATCCCAATTTACTAAATATAACTGGAAACACTAATAGTCTTAGTTAAAAGATTTACTCTTTTCACACGGGGTTTAAGAACAATGTTATTTAAGACACCATTCGCAACAAACCGAAAATCCACTTCGATATTAAATATAAGGCTCTAAACAGAAATTATATCGGCTTACATTAAATGTCTAATTCTAAAACCAACACATATTATATGGGGAATAACGATATATATCTATCTATCAAATTCCTCCACAATATCTGTATAGTCACGGAATCCAATATCGAAATCTCCCGAAGATGATTTCTATTCAGGTCCATTCCAATTCATACATTGGAAATTATGGTTAGTTTAGAACCATTCACAAATCCCATTTATTTATTTAAAAACGTTGGATCATCTTTCTAGTTAATAACTAGTTCATTTTGATAAAAATATATTTTTATCTTTACAAATGTGGAATTTTTCATCCCAGTTCCTTCCAAATCATTTATTATGATTTTACACGAATTATTGATATTTTTTAATAATTTTATCAAGGCTTGTACAGTCGGTTTCCAATAACAGCCACCGAACTGCATCCATAACGACCTTTTCCAAATTTGATTTGGACATAATTCCAAATCCAACTGTTAGATTTCAAATTTCTTATATTCGTTGGGAAGCTCTTTCCTGTACAAACCCAATGGTTCATGTTTTAGGAGAATTTGACAGTCGAAACTCCGGTAATGTCAATTCAAAGTCAATAGTCGAAATTCGTGAACGGCTACGGCGCGGCGCATTCTATTCAAACCATTAAATATATATAATATATATTTCATCGATTTCCATTTAAAAACGTATTTTATAAATCATTTATAAATTTGTTTTAAAACGATTCCCTCTTTCATTTCAATTTTAAATCAAAATTGAATATTCCTTATCATTGTAATATTTAAATGATAATGTTTCAAAATATCTGATTTTGAAATCATTTCCTTTTTTATATTCATTAAAAATTGAACAAAATTGATATAAATATCGTTCGCATCAAAATGGCGCATATCTAATCAACACGGCTTCACACATTTCAGTATTCTTGTGTCCACCCAAAATCGGACATCAAAAATCATATTTTAATCCTTTGCAGAATATTTTTTTAAAATATTCGTTATTTTAAAATAGTCATTATTTTAAAATATTCGTTCTTTCTGAATTGGAATCAGACACAGTCAATTACCATATAATGTTAGTTATATGGATTTCATACAACACATGTTCACAACAACAATGATATACAATAATCCATCATGCAGAGTGCATTACACCACTCTGTAAGCATTAAATATAAATAATTAACGCTTACAATAGTATGTCAACCCATCGACTGACATATAACTAAACAACTGGGATTAGTGTACGCCAAATATCATCCCAATACCCGTGTGGGGTTTCAACCAACAAATGCTGAATATTATTTGTGCAGTTGAGCGATGTGTAAAATTCATCGTCCCAATCCATGTCAATTAAATGGGTGTACATAAACAAATCATTCGATTTGTAAATGAATATTTATTTCATTTCAGGACAATTTTATGTCGTTCGTATATACGTAAAAAATTACATTTCTAATGATAAAATATTTATTTCAACACATGAATATTTTTAATAGTTCATACACTCGATAATAATGATATTTTTATTATTCAATTCATGAATATTTTTAATAGTTCATACAGTTCATATTTTTAATGAATAATTACTTATTTCAGAAAATTTCGGCATTATAACGGCGCGATACTAAAACCGAAGTAATGTCTAGCGTTACTCCTCTCCTGATACTGGCCCGCGCCATACACAATCAATCCAATCCATCACAAAACCACAATACAATCATTTTCATAATATAATCAATTTTCCCAATACAATCCAAACAAACAACCATAGTTTGTACAAATAAATAGTGTCGAGGGCTACTAAGCCCCGTCTACAACCTAAAATATTTTTAACTATAAAATAATTTAGGTGAGAAGGAGTTCTCACATTGGGACCTACTCCGCCGTGATTTTCTGACGTTCTGATTCGTTGTTCTGATCCCAGAATTTGCAAACTAGCTCCAATCTTCATGCCGTCTTTTTTTCTAGCCTAAACGTGTTATTTCGGACAACTTTCGCCTAGTGGCTTTTCTTCTGAAAATGCTCCAATTCGCCAAAATTTGCGAAAAGACAGTATTTGGACAGTAGATTTTGGATTTTTTCCGGGCGACTCCACAATCCATAACACGGCTTCCGTATACTCAAATCAAAGAGAAAATCGTGCTCATCGATTTTGGCACTGTGGAGTTTTGGCCATAAGGGCTCAGTTTGGGAGGTACGGACTGAGAATGGTCAGGGGGTAAAATGTAAACACGGTATTTCATAAAAATGGATTCTCAGCGGAGGAGGGGGTCCACGGTGGTGCTGACATGGTGAGGGAGGCGCAGAGGTTAGAGGTGGTCGGGAGGAGGCTCTGGTGGTTGGCGCTGGAGTGGTCCGGGAGTCTGGGGTGAGATTTGGCTTGATTTAGAAGGGAAGAGGGAGGAGAGAGGCGGAGGATGGATGTAGGCGGTCTGGGGTGGCCTGGTGGCGGCGGCTTGACGGTGGGGGAGGGCGACGGTGGGGTAGGGGGCTATGGCAGCGGGCGACGGGGGTTAGGGCACGATTTTTTTTTCAGATCGACGGGTTCGACTAAGTGGAGGAGATAAGGGCTTTGACCCTATATAATAATATATATTTTATTTAATTTATCTCCAAAAAGTTGAATTTCCATCTTATCTTCGAATCAAACCCAACGACTGTCGCGCTCAGCGTAATACCCTCATTCCGAACACAATGGGATATGTCCCGTAAGCCCATTCGGCTATTTCGAACAGTTTTTATCAAAATTAAAATATAAATCAATGTATATTGAATTTAAACATACATTTTAATTTACCAGGAACGCATACTAACTCTGAAAAGTACAGAAAAATTATATCTAGCTATGTTTTGACGATATGGTCTTAATAAAACTAATTTCATCGAATTTGGAGATTGTCTGAAAAATGGTATTTTCCAGTCGATTAAATTCAAATTGAAATTACCAAACATCGTTTTCTTTTGCCATGCTCACATATTGATTCCAAAAATTAAGAAAATTGGAATCTAGCAATAATTCGACATTTCGGATCCAACAAACGTGGTTTCGTCGAAAACGGAGGTCGTTTGCAAAATTACTATTTTAAGGGCTATATATTATATAAAATATATTTAAATTCCATAGCGACTATTTTGAATTTTAAACTGGACATAACTTTCAATTCATATTATGAAATCTCAAATTTTCACATTCACAGATTCAAATATTTCTTGTTTTAATGAAATCCGATTTATTTTGAATCATGTATATTCATTTGAAATTTGTAATCGAATTTTCAAACTACCGTGCCATTTCAGGCTCGTTTTATAATTAAAATAAATGTATACGTTCTAACTTCGATTTAAATAATTTTTTAGTTGTTACTATTTAAAATAAATCATTTTAAATATTCAAAATCCATTAAAATAGCTCAAATAAAAAATTTAAATTGGTTTTGAAAATCTGGGTTGTTACATTTGATTTCAAAAATATTTCCTAATTTATAAGTATTCTTATTTTTATATGTTTTACTAAGTTTATATTTGCTTATTTAAACTCTAAGTTTTCATACAACCTTTTGTTTATATATAGTTTATAAATATTTCTTTACAAATTTCAGTATATATATATACATGTATGTTTATAATTATATTATATATAAATTTTAAATCACATGTATATTAAGTTTTTAATCATATTTTTAATTAATATTTTATTATGTTTTATATTTGAAAAATAATGTTTTAGCAACTAGTTTTATTTCAGGAATTTCCAGAATTTAAATATTAATTTAAATACTTTAAAAATTATAAAAATGATAAGTATGTTGACATAAAAAAGGGTATGTCGACATATAATTGTCAGAAATGTAAATTTGAAATGAAGTGTCTTTTCACCATTTGTAACGTTCCAGAAACGTTGCAACCTTTCACGCACTATAGAAAAGGGCTTGAATTCGAATTTTTAATCACCTCTTCTTCTCTAACTTCATCCTCTTTCTCTACACCATTATTCTTAATCATTTTTATGGTTTTTACAATTATACTCTGCCGAATTCAATTCAGTTTTAATCAAACTTCTTCTCTGTACACTCTCTACGCTCTATTCTCTGAATGAAGTGCTATTGAAGAGTTATAGGGTTGTTTGTAATTGCTTGGGTTGAGAAAACATTGTGTGTGTTGAATAAGAGGAATCGGTGTGTCCTTGTAGCCGTGAAATCAAGGAAACAGGAGTTGGTGTGTCCTTGTGAGCCGTGAAATCAAGGAAATTGGAATCGGTGTCTTCTTGTGAGCTGTGAAATCAAGGAGGTTGTACTTAACTATTGAAAATAGTAATAAAGCTCTGCGCAATCCAACGTTTTGCGGGACTAGACGTAGGAGCAATTCGAACCAGTATAAAATCCGGTGTGTTCATTCCTTTTCTGCATCTTTATTTCTGTTTATTTTAGATTTGTGTTTGAATCTGTATCTGTGATTATGTTTGTGGTGTTTGATTCATCCCGTAGTTCACATTAGTTTGAGATTTTGTTTAAATTTTTACAAACACTATTCACCCCCTCCCCTCTAGTGTTTGCTTTGCCTTAACGATCCATTCCGCATTCCCTAACAATTTCCCCTTTTAAACACAAATCTGTACCATAATAAATATGATCTCAAAATACAGAAGAAAATCATATCTTTGACATTTGGTCTCCTAAGCTGCTAGTACCAATCATTCTCCGCCTTATGAGCAACCGAGGAAATGATAAAAAGAAGAAAGAGGAGTGAGTCAAATATAAAGCCTAGTAATTGTCGTAATTACTAGCATGATTGAGTAATAATTGTGTACAACTATAAAAGTTGAACATACTGGAATTATATACAAAGGATATATTTAAACTATACAAGTACTGATTTATTCGATTGTTTATCTTATCCAGCCAACCATTTGATTGTTTGCACTTTCTAAATTACCAAACTTGTAAACATGATTATGACACCCTATGTTCGCTAATGTCACTCTTTATCAAAATGCATTAAGTTTCGTGAAGCATTATAGGTAAACAGAAATAAATCTCACAAGATAGATACATAAATAACAATTGAAATTTAAAATGTAATAACCTGGAAAATCTGAGCCAATTTAAAATTTTTATTTTGGCAATTTTACTGAATTTTGAATATTTAAAATGAAATATTTTAAATAATATTGATGAGAAATTTATTTTGAATAGAATTAGAACGTATATATTTATATAGATCGTCATTAGAATATAAATATTTTATTTTAATTATAAAAGGAATTGAAAATGGCGTGGTAGTTCGATAATTCGATTTCAAAGTTCAAATGAATGTACCGGGTACAAAATAAACCGAATTTTGGCGAAACCAAAAATATTAGAATCTATTTGAGAATATCTTTCCAACAAATCCGAAAAATAGAAATTTCATAGCGGGGATAAAAAGTTATGCCTAGTTGAAAATTCAGAATAGTCGCTATGGAATTCTGGCCCTTAAAATGGAAATTTTGCAAACGACCTCGGTTTTCGACGAAACCACTTTTGTTGGATCCATGATGTCATGTTATTGCTACGTTTCAAAATTCGTAATTTTTTGAATCAATATGTGAGCGTGGCAAAGGAAAATGTGTTTGACCAGTTTTAGTTGATTTCAATCGACTGGAAAATGGTCATTTTTCAAACGGTCTCAGAATTTGACGAAATTGGTTTTGTTAGGACCGTATCGTCAATACGAAGCTAGAAAATATTTTTCGGGAATTTTTAGAGTTCATATGTGGCCCCGGTAAATTGAAATGCACGTTAAAATTCAATATATAGAGTTATATTTTGATTTTGACGAAAACTGATCGAAACAGCCGAACTGGCTTACGACACATATTCCATTATGTTCGGAATGGGGGTATTTAGCTAGGTACGATAGTCGTTGGGTTTGATTTAATGTTCGAATGAAAAAGTCAACCATTTAAAAAAAACTCTTCTCTCTATACACGTCAGCCCCCCTGTTATCTTCATTTCCCCCTTTTCCTTCTTCAATCGGGAAAACCCGATTTCTTCCCCTCTGCCACCAAATCGTCGACCGCGCTCTCCTCAACGGCAGCGCCACCGCCCCACTTCCCCTCCTCCTCTCTCCACAGCCCCCACTCGAACCCCGGAACCCTAAAACTGCCGCATACCCCCCCCCCCCAGCGTCGCCATCAACGCAGACACCTCCGCCTTGCACCGCGACAGAGCCTCCCCCCTTCGAGCGCAGCAAACCCTCCCCCAACCCCCTGAAAGTTTTTCTATGTTTTATTTTTATTGGTTTTCTTTATTAATTTATTATGTAATAGATTTTTATTTTCTAATGATGAGTAAAGATTATATTTATAAAACACATGTAGGGATAAAGATTGAATTTTTATGATAGAGAGAGATGATTTAATTTTTAATTAGCAAAAGGTTTGATTTTTATCATTAAAAAGATTCGATTTTTAATCGTGAAAAGGTAGGATTTTTAATCGTATGAAGTAGCAAAGAAAAATATAATTTTTCCATGTATGTAGCAAAGTAAAAATATGAATTTTATGTGATTGGAAGATTAAAAATACGATTTCTATATTATATAGATAGTCAAAATTTGATCTTTATATATGTAGCGAAATAAAATTTTGATTTTTATTATATATATATATTGAAATAAAAATGTGATTTTTATAGCGATGATATAAAAAATTCGATCTTTATATTAGAAGTAGATATATAAAAATATAATTTTTATATAGAGAATAGCGTGATAAAAATATAATCTTTATTATATGAACACCGGTGTAAAAATAGAATTTTTATCTATATAGTAGCGGTGTAAAAATAGAATTTTTATCTATATAGTAGCAGTGTAAAATATGATTTTTATATAAAGTAGATAATAAAAATGTGATTTTTACATATGTAGTGGCTACGGACAATGAAATTGACAAAAGAAGAGCACGACGAAGATATCTACATAAGAAGAGTCGTGGCGTTTGGATTAGCTAGTCGGTGAGAACTTCTCACTTTTATTTTAAATTTCTAGTTGAAATATATACTAGGATGCAGACGGTGTTTAGTAGCACCCGACACCCATCGTCCACGGACCATGGATGACTTGTTTGTTTGGTTGCTGTGTTGTGAAATTTGATTGTGTGATGTGGAATGGAATAAAATATTTTATAGTTAAAAATATGATTTTTAACGTGTATATAAAATAAATATTTAAAAACAAATCGGAGATTTGTTTATATACACTGATTTGATTGATATTGATTGTAACGATAAATTTTACACATCGCCCAACTGCACAAATAAAATCTGTGTTTGTTGATTTGAAACCCCACACGGGTATTGTGATGATATTTGACGTACACTAAGCCCGATTGTTTAGTTGTATGTCAATCGATGGGTTGACAGACTGTATAAGTGTTAATTAATTATATTTAGTGCTTAAGCAGATGTGTGGTGCACTCTGGATGATGGTTGATTATTTATCGTTACTATTATATACATGTGTTGTAGAAAATCCATATAATTAACATTATATGGTAATTGATTGGGGCTCATTCCAATATAGAAAATAAACTCATGTGTTGAATAGAAAATAAATTCATGTGTTGAATAGAAAATAAATTCATGTATTGAATTGAAAATAAATTCATGTGTTGAATTGAAAAATATTCATGTATTGAATAGAATAAACATTCATGTGTTGAATAAAAGTCGTGTTGATTAGATTGACGCCATTTTGACGTAAACGATATTTATATCGATTTTATTCATTTTTATAATGAATATAGAAAACGAAGTGATTTCAAAATATAACGTTTTTGAAAATATTATCATTTGTGTATCGATGAAGTGGAATATTCAATTTTGATTAGAAATCGAATATGAAGTTGAAATCGTTTTGAAAACGAATTTAAAACGATTTATAAAATACGTTTTGAAAGGAAATCGACGGAATATATATATATATATTGAAGATTGGTTAAATTTTATAGATGCATTGGGCCAAGACAACCCAAGCCCACAGCAAAACAGAATACAACGGATCTATAAAAGAGGCAATACATGATACAGTACAAATACGGAAGGTGAGCAAATGATTGCTCGCGACAGTCAGCATTTAATACCATAAACACGTATTGAAATCTTCACTCTCTCTGAAGCACTCCCCCTAATTAAAAATTAGGGTAAATCATGGCGGCTGAAAACACCAGCTCTCGAAGGTGCGATCTCCTTCCTGGCCACTTCTGGTGAGCTTCGACCTTTTTATCCTCTGAATTAGTATGTTTACGTCTGAGTGTATGAGGTTACTAATCAGTTTGCCATCTCTTTTCTTGTTCTCAAACACGCGACGATATATATATATATATATATATATATATATATATATATATATATATAATGGCCTGAATAGAACGCGCCGCGCCGCTGTAGTTCGTGAATTTCGACCATTGACTTCGAAGGGATATTACGGGAGATCCGACCGTCTGATTCACCCAAAACCGGAACCATTGGGTTCGTATCGAAAAGAGCTTTCTAACGAATATTAGAGATTTGAAATCTAATGGTTGTGTTTGGAATTATGTCCAAATCAAATTTGAAAAAGGTCGCTGTAAGTGCAGTTCGATGGCCATTGGTGGAAATCGACTGTACGGGCCTTGATAAAATTATTAAAAATAGTAATAATTTGTGTAAAATCATAAGAAATGACTTGTGAAGAATTGGGATGAAAAACTCCTTATTTGAAAAGATAAAAATAGATTATTATCAAAATGAACTAGTTTTGAACTAGAATTATAATTCTATTTATTTTTAAAATAAATAAAGTGGATTTGAATTGGTTTTGAAAATAACCAGAATTTCCAATAATTGAATTGGAATGGGTTTGAATCGAAATTGTCTTTGGAATATTTCGATGTTGGATTTCGTGATGATACAGATATTGTTATGGGAATTTGAAAGATATATTTATATCGTTATTTCCAATACGATATTTGTTGGTCGTAGGATTTGATATTGAATATAAGCCGATATATTTTCTATTCAGGGCCTTGTATGTAATATCAAATGTGATTTGGGTTTGTCGTGAATGGTGTCTTCATTAACACTGTTCTTAAACCCAGTAGAGAAAAAGATTAAATCTTTTTATTCTAGATTTAATAAAGTGTACCAATTAAATGGTATTTAATTGGGATTGAATTTGAAATTGATTTTTGGGTTTATCATGAGCGGTGTTTTAAATAACACTTGTTCTTTAACCCGATAATTAATGGAATGTGATTTTGGGTTTATAGTGAATCGTGTTTTAAATGACATTGATTCTTTAACCCAGTTAAAGATTAAAACTAAGTGGAATTTTAATGAATCTTTAATTAGATTGAAATGATCGAGAATGGATTATCACCAGTTTTACTCCAGACGATAGTTAAATCTTTAATTAGATTTGAACGTGAAATGGTAATTGAATTTACCGATAACATCGCGGTGTTAGATATGAAGTATGACCAGTTTTACTTTGTGGAATGAATAGGTTGAGATTGGGAAATAAAATAAATGATTACTTCGGTGTGGTTCGCTAATCCCGACTAGTTGAATTGATATTCAAAAGAAGATTAAAGATTAAATTTAAAGAATTTATCTTTGATAAAATTAATGGGAACCTTTCCCTAAGAATGTGAAATCTAGAAACTAATTGAAAATTAGTTAAGATGAATGGTTTCCTGGGTATTGATCTGATGTTGGTTTCGGCCTTCGGGGTTAATATTTGGGGGGTTGTTCTCTTACTAATTTACGGTTAGTGACTGATGAATTGGAATGAGGCGTATGTTGTGTTTGTGTAACACTTGTTTATTATATACGCGGGTTATTCAGAAAGACCGGGTTTATCCCATTCTGAATAACTGATTTGACGTAGTGTCGAGGATGAAGACGGTGGTCGAAGACCGGAGGTCTTCACGTCGTTTGGGTGATTACTAATGATCTTGATTGGGCCGTACACCCAAGAGGAGGGAATCAGTTAGTGGTCGTCCAGACGTACTTGGATATTGATGGATATGCGAGGTACAAGGTGCCTCCGGTTTCGTTCAGACCCAGAACGGACTTGTAAATGGACTGTGTATCTGACATTGGATTTTATTCAGTGTGATTGATTTCTATTAAATATATATCTGTTTGGCGGCGGAGAATTTATTCTCTTGCTTAACGCCCTTCTCTGAGACGTACGAGCTCAGAGGTTATATATTGGTGGGTATCAAATGCATGGAGTGAATTGCCTGTGTGGCATTCCTAAGTGGCGATATGATCAAGGCTTCTGTTGAAAAGAAGAGTCTTGTGGTTGATGATCAAAGCACAGCCTGTGTGGCATAGCTTTGTGTAGAGTTGATTCGTGAGCCTCACACCCCGGTTGGGAACCAGAAACGGAAGAGGACATCAGGGAGGGCATGCGTTTCCTTCTAGCTAGAAGTGGCGTCAGTGGTTTTACACGCCCTGACGAGTTTGGCTTATGTGGTTGTTACTGTTACGAGGCGCCTCGGATATATCGGTGACTGTGTGGTGCCGATGGAGTCATTTGGCTCATTTTCGCCCCATAGGGCGGGGGAATGCAGTGTCCAGGGTTTAAGTTTAATCCACATCAGTGGACCGTCCCTGACGATCCGAGGGTCACTCGAGCTCTGATCCTGAGACATGGTAGGCTAGATTGTCTCGAATCGGTAGAGGACTATCTTTTGCCTCGGTTCACAGATGCAAACCCAACTTCCAATACGTTACTTTGCGGTTTTGATTGTATACCTATATATGACGACATGATATATGGTACCCATGCCGTCTATGATTGATACTTATGATTGAAATTGTTTTATACACTATGCACTTATAATAGTATCAAATAATGTGTTTTTAAACGTATCAAGCATTCTTTGGCTATTATAAGTTAAAACCCTATCCTCCAGCTTGCGTTGCATTGTGTGATGGGACCTGGGTCTTATAATAGCTTCAATTTTCTTTATTTAGCATTGCGCTGTTTGTTTTATGCACGGTTATTCTTGGGAGGAAACCCGTTCCGTGTTATACGGCGTAGTCCCTTGATTTACCTAACTAGAAAATAAAGATTAATAATTGTTTTAGTTCTCACACCAGTCACATGACCGACCTGGAGTTTATTGTTTCAACCTAAACTCTGGGTGCCCTTATTTTGACACGGGCAGCTAATAGTTTTGGTTTTGCAGATTTATATTCATAAGATCCTGATTTACATCTGGAATTATACTCGGAAAGCTCTGTATCCGCGTATTCCTTTCAGTTGCGTATCGTATTGTTTTTCCGCCGCTATGTAATGTAATTTAAATCTCTGGTATTTGATGATGTATATTATTTGTTTATACTCTGTATATTCCTGTAATCTGATGAAATTGTTGTAATATACAATGAAATGTTCTTCTGTCTGCGTTCTTTTGTGTGTTGTTCTCGAAGTATCCGGGCTTTCCTTACCGGGGAAGTTACGGGTCTTCACATAAAACTTCATTATTCAGCAGAAAAACATCGTGGTCTCAAAACCAGTTACAACATTATTGCTAAAATACTGAAACCAAGTACATCAAAACAAAAAATCTGTCTTGCGATAAACACCATCAGAGTACAGAAATGTAAAATCATAATCCCCAATAATAGCCATAATAAAGTGGACATAAAGTTCTAATCACACCTAAGTGTTCCTACCCTGAGAACCTGGGGTGAAGGAAGAGAGAGAAAAGAAAACAAAAAGGGTCAGACATAAAGTTTGGCGAGTCAAGTGACTTTTAGCATATAAAGAGATAAATGTATCATGACAGGCATATAAGACTGGATGAGAGATAGTAATGTCATAAAACACTTATAAATAGGATGAACAGAATAAGTAGAATAAAAAGAATAGACTATGCTTCTCAAATACTTTTCTCTACACCAATACTAGTATATCAGATATGTGACAGGATTAGGTATCTCCTAATATAACAGAAACAGAATGATCCCAACAGAAATATAATGGTAGTTTTAGGTGCACTCTAGTTACATATTGGATTTTACCCCCAAAAAAGAAATAACAGGCATCTCAACAGAAATAACGGGTGTTACCCAAACAGAAATATCACGTACCTAAACAGAAAATAGACAGGACTAGATGTATCCTAATTACTACCCCCAAGCAATCAGTCCTTAATATGTAAATATCCTATATCGGCCACATAGAAGGGTGTATTACTTCATAAAGTGGCAACCTACAGAAGGGGACATACCTATTTACTTGTGCTACGGCGACTTATTTTCCTCCACAGACTAGACCCATGCACGCACATGACTCCGGTGGAATGCACCCGTATACACCCCCGTTCAGATGAACCTCTTATAATTAGTTCAGTATACGTGCCCTGACCCCTACCTAGTGTGGGGTCTCCTTTTAATACCAGAATGGGCTACTAAATGATATTGGCCCCACACAATAGATGACACAAGTCAACCCCTAAACTTGTGTCCCCCAATTAACTAGGATTTTCAACAGATTAATCCATACAGATTAAATAAGTTTGCCTAACCCCACATATTAACAAGTTAAGTTC
The DNA here is from genome assembly GCA_030737875.1 of Allium sativum. Taxonomy (NCBI): domain Eukaryota; kingdom Viridiplantae; phylum Streptophyta; class Magnoliopsida; order Asparagales; family Amaryllidaceae; genus Allium; species Allium sativum. The sequence continues at coordinate 659,662,489 of CM060924.1, forward strand.
AAGTTAACAGGTTCATATAACCCCAAGAGATTAAGTAGGTTAAGTATTTCAGGTTAACAGGTTTATACATAACCCCAACAGATTAAACAAGTTTACTTAACCCCAACAGATTAAACATGTTTACTTAACCCTAACAAATTAAACAGTGCATGTAACCCTAACAGATTAAATAGGTTAACATATTCATATAACCCCAACAAATTAAACGGGTTCCACGGGTTATATATACAGTTGCATTAACATGTTCCACTTAATCTTTGAATTAAGCCTACAGATTTATATGTTCATACACCCCAAATTTCAATCATATATCACAGTATAAGATATGCCTTAATTTTCACGCTTTTATTTTTATTCCCAAACATTCCCTAATTATCCTAATTTTGTTTATACGTAGATTTCTTATGAGATTGGCCTAGGCTCGAAGGTAGCCTAAGCTTATAAAATAAAAAAGGGAATACGAGATGGATAAGAACAAAAATAGGCATAATAACAACAGAAATAGGCGTATAACAACAACTGAACAGGAATATGTGTGTATGAAAAAAATACATGTAACTATAGTAGATTTATTTAGACATGAATCAGTTTCTTAGCAGGCATAGGCTCAGATCCAGGTTTATTTATATGTCAGGGTTACTGTTAAATATTTATATCTAATAGTAACATGAAATCACAGAGATTGGATTTAAAGAAAAAGAATAATATTCTTATGTTGCAGAAGAGATTCTTGTATATGTTAGGTAAGAATTGTCTTGATTCAATCCAAGTTTCGGCAGCATCTCTCCATCTTCATTTTATATTTTCAGAACAAGAGTTTGAGGAAGAAGTATAAAGAATTATGATTTATTTGATAGGAATGCATGTCTTTATATAGAGTTTACAAGACAATGCTTAGCCGTTAGATATCTATTTTCAAATCCAACTATTCAGAAAATAATGAACCTGGTTAACAAATTCGTCCAGAAACAGAAAAATGTATTCGGCCAGATAAGGGTTGGGTTGACCCACCCCCACCTAGGACGACCCATGGGTCGACCCACCTGACCTTAGGTTGACCCTTAACGGGTCAGATTCCCTCCCATTGCTGCTTCTGTTTCCTTCTTATGTATTTTGAATTATGGTTTGATTTATTTATACATAAATCTCTTATATATATACAAACTTATAACCTTTATATCTTTCTCATACGGTGTCCGTTTCACGCAAATTCGGAGTCTATCTTAACCAGATTTTTGAGACAAATGCAATGGTTTAGTCCATTTTACTTAATTCCCAATATTTAGTTAAGTATCCCTAAGTTTATTGTTGATAATGTACTTTAAAATTACGGGATGTTACAATGATTATGATAAATTCCTAATACTACTCATCGATCGGCTACTAGTCTACCATCTTACATGGTAGCCAATGTCACTATGGATTCGGGATTTATACGAACCGACCCATCAGTAAAGACATAATATAAATGCGGTTGGGTGCAATAGCAACTTATTTTCCCGCATCGATGCACATGCACGCTCATTGCACTGCCGGAACGCACACACCCATGTCTCTGTTGATCCATTATTTACCCCCAATCACATAAGCACGCCTAGCCTCCACCACCATCCATTGTGAGACCATCATGATAAATCTGAAAGGCAATGCTACAGGTACAGGTCCTATCGAACAAATATACTAATTTGTGCCTCTGCTTAGATTCCTTATGATCTAGGGCTTATTCATTAGCCGCTTATTTTTGTGTTTGTACTTTGTTCACTGCACTCTGCTGATAAGCACATATTTTTATTTCACAAGTTAATAAAGATGTACCAATTTTCATATATATATATATATATACACATACATATATTTATTTTAATAAATATTTTCTTCAAAAAATTCAGGTTAGGTCTATCTCAAAAGGAGAGAACCCAAAAAGGAAGAGATTATGTTGTGAAGAACCAGCTAGGTCTAGGGGTCAAATTATAGGTTAGGCTAATCTGTTAGGTTGTTGGAATTTTAGATTAACTTTAGGTAAGCCAAGTCACGTAACCCAGAGGAACTCATCACTTTGGTAAAATTTGAATTTAAAATCACTAAAATTAAGCCATATCAGCTTAGTTATGAAAGAGTGCGTGTTTGTCTTACAATGTTATCGCCTTGGCACAAGTCGTGCCTAAACTATTGGGTGAGTCGACACTTGGGTCGACCTGGCTATAGGTCAGGTCGACCCAACCCATATTTTTTTCTTTATTTCTTCTAATTTTGTTTCTATTATATCTCTCTCATATGCACTCGGAATTTCACAAGTTATACATGAATGACCTAGAAAATCATAACAGACATAATGGAAAAAGGTTCCATAGCCAAGTTCGATAATTTGCGGAAAAAAAATCATTTTAGCTTCTTTTATTAATTTCAAAATTATACTTTTAACTTTATTACTTTATAACTTCTTCATATTAGCTCTGATTTTAACAGACTTTACATGTAAACTGATCAAAAAAATTGCTATAGAGATAATGGTACAACTTCCATAGCAAAATTGTGGCAATTTTTACCAACTTATTAATTACCTCTTTAATTACTCTGTCTTAAAGATTTGGGTTGTTACATTCTCCCCTCGTTATAGGATTTGGTCCTCGAAATCTCCAAGGACAAAAGAAAGTAATATATATACATATTCATCAAAAATATCTACAACCATGTACTCAATCATCACCCATTAGAATCCATTGTCCTTAAGTATTATAATGTGATTTATGTAGTTATGCAAAAGTGTAGTGCATATGTCCTGAACTAATGCGAAAGATTAGGCGGTCTATTGATTCAGTTGATCTCCATTTTATGCAATTATGCTTATGCAATGTTTCCAAATGTATGCAAAAATCCTAATGATAACAGATGGTTCCACATGCGTACTTTAAACATCATTCACGATCATTTGATAATCATCCATTATATCAACCATGGAAATAAAGCAAAACTGCACACACGCCCATATGCAAATGCTTGGTGTCCTGGCTTGTCGATCCCTAACCCTGCCTAGCGTGTGTTATGTGTCCATTGCATCCACCTACAAACAATTGCAATCACTTGTGTATGTTATGAATAACATGTTTATAATCAATCTTATCATCCATTGGCTTAATTCTAAGTTCTGCCCTTCCCAAGGATATTTAGAGAAAAGATCCTAATCAAAGGAAAAAAGCTAATGGTAGGATATCCAAAGAATGATTGTCAAAAGAACATGGGTAAGAAAATTGAACTCTTCAAAGACACCTTAAAAGTTCTCCTTTTGAGAATCTTATGACTTAATTTATTAATTCCTAATCCTATAATAACTAAGAAGTGACTTATACTTTTTCTCCTAACTACCAACCTAAATGATTTCACTTATAACTGTTGGGTCATCCTAACCAGATCCACTGGAGAGCTTTACCGTTTTACCCATCCTAATTATTTTGGAAATGAATCTTTCAACCACTTATCTTCCAAGTTTTAAAATTCTAAACTTGTCACAACTTGATTTTTATAGCCTACTCTATCTTCCGGTTACTTTTACCATATCCATATTCTAATTTCAAGTCTTAAACTTTACATTCTTGTATTCTTATATTTGTTCCATTTATTTATCTAACTCCATAAGGACATACTTATTTCTAAAATTTCTGTTTATATATACATATTTTATTCAAAACTTGATTCTTTTTCCGTTTCAAATCTTATTTGAAAATATCATTAAGAAGACTTATTATTCATAGAATTACAAACAAAAATCTTTTCAAGATATATATAGTTATTCTCATGAAATTCGCAAAAATTACAAATTTCACAATAAAACATATTGGTTATTTCCAGAATTATATATATATATATATATATATATATATATGCGCATGTGTGTATAGGGGTTTAGACTCAAAGTAAACCTAAAATTTCCTTTTTCCTAAAAGTATTCTTCTTTAAATTCTTTTCTTGAAATACAATTATTTACCTTATCATTATTCTATTTGAAATCTTTATATCCTTTCATATAAACATTCAATTGTTTATCTACTAAGAAGATATATTGTGTACTTCAAATTGGTAGTCATACAAAGAACTATTCTACCAATTTTGTTCTTATAATTGGGTGTAGACTCATGTTTATAAGTTATTTTTCTTCAAATAGATTTTCTAGGATCCTCATCTCATTTACAAATGGTATAACCTTGATGAACACCAAACTCGAAGTGTAGCTAATGGTGAAATTCATCTTTCTATACTATCCAAAGATTTACTTCCATGTTAAATCTTTTAGTGCTACAATTGCCATATTTAGACATAGTCTTGGTTCTTCTTCATTTTTAGGGCACTTATCACAACACTCTACAAGGAATTTCTATAGAAGCTATATATATTCCCAACGCTTCTATCCCATGAATTCTTATACAAAAGCCAAGAATCTTAAGTTAACTACATTCATACTTTTACACAGAGCCCAAGGAAACCGAAAAAACATCGGATACTAGAACCCAATTAATCTTTATTGCCTTAAATTTCAGTTTATTATAGGAACAACAAATCAACAATCTATAGTCAAATGGAGTTTCAAACCTTTCTCATAATAAGTAACACCCTCATGGCATATCAAAAAACTTTGGTAGATATTTGAAGGTAACTACTCTAACTGTTTCTTCTTCTAGTGATACTACGCAAAACTGATACCAATGTATTAATCAGAACTCTATTTAAAAAATATTTTTTCAATTTGTGTCACAAAACTATACTCTTCTCGGTGAGGTAGGTCAAGAAAATATGTATCTTGGAAAAACTTCTAATAACCTTTTTATAATAACTTACAAATCTAAGAATTTTTTTTACCATTCGAAAGTGATCCTTAAAGAACTTGTTGTTGGATCCATGTGCTTATATGGTACTAAAATCCTCAACCAAATACCAAATTTATCCCTTTTTATTCATTAGTCAGACCAACATGTTGTCTACATAGACCCCTACCAACGTACTTTAAAACCTCACCTAACACATTATTCAATAATTAGACCAAGATACAAGTTTGTCTAAAAGGTATGGCAACTGCTTTCAAAATCCACTAGGTATTCTATAAGCAACTCCATTTCTAGTCCCTTCCAGTACACAAAACTTAGTGGAAACCATCAGCAAAAAAAATCTAACTACAGGGAAAATTTGGCTCCCTCTAAATAATCAAAAAAAAAATCTACATCAGGCCGAAGAGTAATGGTTCTTCTATCCACTTATGATTACTACAAAGCCAAAGGAACTACCCATCCTTGTAGCAAAGATGAATGATGTCTCTCATCCAAAAATGCCTATGTTTACTAATCTTTTTCAAAAAAATCTATATGTTGTAGTTGAAGTCCAATGGCTTCCTCAAAATATACTTAGAAAGCCACTATCACAAGTACTAGCTCAATCTACCAAAAGATAGGTCTAAGGAGTTTTAACAACCCGGAAAATCTAAACCAATTTAAAAAAAAATGGATATTTTAGTGGATTTTGGATATTTAAAATAAATTATTTTAAATAATAACGACCAAAAGTCTATTTGAATAGATGTTGGAAAGTAAATATATTTATTTTAATTCTAAAACAAGGCCTGAAATGGCGCGACAGTTTGAAATTTTGAATTCAAAATTTGACTGACTGTATAGGATGCAAAATAAAACGAAATTTTAGTGAAACCAAAAATATTTAAATATGTTTATGAATATCTTTTTAAAGAATCTGAAAAATCGAAATTTCATATCGGAAATCAAAAGTTATGGCCAAATGAATTTTCAGAAAGGTCGCTATGGAGTTAATATAGGCTGTGAAAATAGTCATTTTGCATACAACCTCCGTTTTCGACGAAACCACTTTTGTTGGATTCGGGATGTCGAATTATTGCAAGGTTTCAAATTCTATAATTTTTGAAGTTAATATGTGAGTGTGGCAAAGGAAAATGTCTTTGGTTGATTTAAGTCAATTTGGATCGACCAGAAAATGGCCATTTTTCAAACGATCTCCAAATTTAACGAAACTAGTTTTGTTAGTACCGTATCGTCAATATGAAGCAAGAAATAATTCTTTTGGAATTTTTGGGATCAGTATGTGGCTCCGGCAAACTGAAATGTACGTTCAAATCCATAATTGAATGTTATATATTTTAATTTGAAGAATAACTGACTGAAACAGTCGAATGGGCCTACGAAACATATTCCATTGTGTCTGAAATAGGGGTATTTAGCTGGGTACGACAGTCGTCGGATTTGAATTGGAGTTCATAAGGAGAAAGGGGTATTTTTGGATTAAATATAAAAGGGCCGGCCCAATCAGAATTCACCATTTTCTTTCTCTCTCCCCGATTGCCTGCGATGAACGACGGCTCTCCCTTCAAACCTTCTCTCCAACTTTCCTGTGATTATTCACATTAAAATCGAGTGGCCTAGTTAAAGTTTTTGTAGATCCTTCCGTCCTCTACAAATCCGTATAAGTGGCATCCTCCACCATGCTGTGTACGTCGAGATCAGTAGCCACGAACTCCAGCCGTTTGAAGACCCGCCGCGCCTCCGTACCAGCGACGAACTGGACCGCACCACCCTGCGTGCCTGCGCCTTTCCAAGCTCTTCCTCGTGTCGTAGGCCGATCGTCGTATCGTGCTTCGGTTTGAATAGAAATCGCAAACCTTGTTTTGAAGGGTTTGCTGAAAGGTGCGGTTTATATATTTTAAAATAATTTTAACACCTTAAAACTGTCGCAAAGTTTGATTAACTTATAAAAGTAGTAACTTTTTGCTATGTGGTCGAAATCCAGTGAAACAAGAGACACCGGGACCGTGAGGACGTCTTCTACATTTTAGAAGAGACCGGGGAATTTTTAGAGCTTGCTACAATTTTTGGCAAAGCGAAAAGCAATGTGAGATTTCTGAACTATAAACTATATGGAATGACGATGTATAAATTATACGGTCGATGTATGAGTTATATAAGCATTGTACACCTCATGTGTAAGCATTGTATAAGTTGTATGTGCGTTGTATAAGTTATATATGCGTTGTAAAAATCAAACATGCGTTGAATGGAATTGAAATGAAATCGAAATGAAATCGAAATATATTTATATACGTATATATATATATATATATACATACTCCCCTCGTCCACAGACCATGGACGATATATATTAGTTGTGATTGTTTGGATTTTGGTTGATGTGAAATTTGGTTGATAAATACAAATGGTTGAAATGATTGATTGTGGTTAAAATTCCAATAGGATTAGTATATGGGAAAATTCGTCTGTGTATGAACAAGATTATTGAAATCCCCATTGTCAAAAGCTGCGAGGCTTTAAGGTAGAGCGAGGAGCCGTACTCGGGACGGTGCCAGTTTTAACTACCCTGCCGTTATACTGCCGAAATTTTCTGAAATATTCATATGTTTGATTATTATTCATGTGTTGAAATATATTCATGTGTTGGAGAAAATTTCATGTATGAAATGAAATTGTTTGAACGATAAAAATAACATTTTTATTGAATGTATGAAATGAAATTGTTTGAACGATAAAAATAACATTTTTATTAAATGTAAAGAAGTAAAATTGTTTGAACGATAAAAATAATATTATCATCTATATGAAGTATATAAAATAATCGTGTTTGAAATAAATTGTTTTGACAATAAAAATCGCATTTTTATAATATATATTAATCGCTAAAAATCTTCATTTTTGAAATAAATTGCTTTAACAATAAAAATAACATTTTTATCATATATATGAAGTGTTTAAAATAATAGTGTTGGAAATAAACTGTTTAACAATAAAAATCACATTTTCATCTACATATGAAGTGTTAAAGATAGTCATATGTTGAAATGAATATTTGTTGGCTAAAAATATTATTTTATCAAATATATGAAATGAATATGGTTTGGAAATCGAAGAACGGATTATACTTATTCATATATATATATATAATTAAAATAAATCGAATAATGAAGCTGCAGTTCGTATTTTGAAACTGTGATTTCAAATGATTGTACCGGGAGATCCGACCATCGGATTTTCCCGAAATAGAAACCGTTGGGTTCGCTTTGGTAATATCTTTCCAACGACACCAACTTTGCAAAGATCCAACGGTTGGATTGTCTGCAATTTTTAATTCAAATCTGAATGAAAACAGCGCCATAATGGATTATATATGTATATAAATATAATTAAAATAAATCGAATAATGATGCTGCAGTTCGTATTTTGAAATCGTAACTTTAAATGATTGTAGCCGGAAATCTGACCGTCGGATTTTCCCAAAACTAGAACCTTTGGGTTCGCTTTGAAAAGATCTTTCCAATGATATAAAATTTGTAAAGATCCAATGGTAGATTTTCAGATATGTGTAAATCAAATTTGAAGAAAAACAGCGCCATGGCCGCGTTTATGGCCTGAAGCGTCGTTTGAATAAATTGGCTATATTTAAATAAATAAAAATAGCGATAAATCGTGATAAAATATTATAAACTATATGGAATGGAAATAAACCGAATTTACCCGGTTTATAGAATATTTGATGGTTAAATATGTTTGACATGAAAATTACATTAATGAACTGAATTATGGATGTCAGATAATTTAACCATTGAAATTAATTGATTTGAAATTCTAAATATACGTGAATTATTTGAAAAGGCCAAGTTAATTCTCATTTCAAATAATTGGTCGATGGTTAGAAGTCGAAGATATGAAGACGATGCAAGACCGAGGATCTTCACATCGAATGGATGGCTACTGATGCCTTTGATGGGAGTTGCTGCCCTGAAGGGGTTACAGTGATGGTCGTCCGGACGTACTTGTTGTTCGTTCGGATGTACAAGGGACTCTCTCCTGTATTGGACATACGGGAGAGGAATAAGGTGCCTCGGTTTCGTTCAGATCCAGAACGGACTTGTAAATGGATGTGTGTTTGACGTTGTAGATTGACAACGTGGCATGCAGAGATGCTGTGATCAGAGCTTTTGTTGAAAAGAAGAGCTTTGTGGTTGATGATCAAAGCACGACTTTAAATAGCTAGCTTTGTGTTTAGCATTAATTTGCGAGCCTCACACCCCGGTATGGACCAAAAACGGGAGAGGGCTTCAGGGAGGACTTGCGTTTCCTTCTAGCTAGGAGTGGTGTTTTGGGTTTTACACGCCCGGGCATTTTACTTAAGTGGATGATGGATAGCGAGGCGCCTCGGTTATATCGATCGCTCTAGGGCCGATGGTTTGGTCGGTATATGACCAATTGACGCCCCATAGTGTGGGGAAACGCAGTGTTCAGGCATTTTAATCCACTCCGTGTGGACCGGCTCTGACGATCCAAGAGTCACTCGAGCTATGATCCTGAGACACGGGCTAGAGTGTCTCGAAGCGGTAAGGACGATCTCTTGCCTTGGTTTATGACGGAAATCCAATTTCCAAATACGACATCGTGCGATTTTGATTGTATACCTATATATGGGGACATAGTGGTATGGGGAACTTATGCCTTCTGTGATTGATACTTATGATTGAAATTGTTTCTGAAACATATAAACAATAGTAATAATATCAAATGCTTTTATTTTATTCATATCAAGCATATTTTGGCCATTATAAGGTAAAACTCTATCCTCCGGTTTGCGTTGCATTGTGTGATGGGAATCGAGTCTTATAATGGCTTCATTTTTGTAAAAAGCATTGCGATGTTTAAATGATTTACTTGTTTTTAAAGCACTGGCAATCCAATGGAGTAAACCCGTTCTGCGTTAGTGGCATGGTCCTGTGATTGGCCTCATTATTAAGATAAGTTAAGTAGATTTCTCATACCAGTCCCATGACTGACTCGTAGTTTGTTTCACTTGCAAACTCGGGTGCCCTATTTTCTACATGGGCAGCCTTGTATTCAGGTTTTAGCAGGCTCCTTCTGGATAGCTATGGAGCTGAAGATGGATTCTATCATTTTTGTACATATTATGTTTTGATTCCACTGTAGACATTTCATGTAAGCTAAAACTTTATTTTGTACTAAGCATGATCCTGTATACTGTGTAACTCTGATGATGATTATTATATCCAGTATATTTTGATGTACATTATCTGGTGTATTTATATATTTCTTGTAACAACCCGTATTTTTCGATAACATGTTAAAACGAGAATCAAGGCAGAATTTAATTTTAAATTCTGAATCAAGTAAAACGGGCTATGCCATTGCGTTCGTCTCGGAAAAATACGCGAAATAGAGTCCGAGTTTTCGAAAATCGGAGTCCGTATGACCCGGTTAAGGCCCAAAGAAGTTTCCGGGAAATTTGAATTTCGAAACATGCAGAAATGGGGCCAGGCGGGAAAATTCCCGCCCAGGCATGTCGACAGGCATGTCGACAGGGCTGTCGACAGGCATGTCGACAGGCATGTCGACAGGGCTGTCGACAGGCATGTCGACAGGCATGTCGACAGGGCTGTCGACAGGCATGTCGACAGGCATGTCGACAGGGCTGTCGACTTGCCCTGTCGGCTGATTCTGGTCTGGTGCACCTATTTTCTATCTTGGCTAGGTTTTTGGGCCTGGTTTGAAATCTGACGGTTCAGGTTGGTCCTAGGGTTAATCTAAGGGCCTAAAACTATCCTAATCTCTATAAAAAGGCCCTAAACCTACCCCTAAACCCTCATTATTCACTCATGTAACTAAACTATGGCCAAATTTCTACTCTCATTGCCTCCATCTCAAATCCCTAGAGCCTATGCATCCAAATCAAGTTCAAATCAAAAGGTGCAAGCTTGCTATACCAAATCAAGGCCAAATCAACATTGCTATGCGAGTTCCATGACGATTCTTCTACAAAGGAGGCACCTTTCTTAGCCAAGATGATTCATGCTTCTTTCCCTAGGCCTAACTATGTAAGTTCTAGCTACTTTTAGATGGAAACGGTAGTTTTGATAATGACATGGGATAAAATGAGGCTAAACATGATTATGCGAACCTATATGAACCTTACCATGCCTCTTGTGTTCATGTTTATGATTTTAGGCCATGTGAGTGACTTAATCATGCCTCTCATGCTATGCATAACCTAGTTTAACTTGCAAGTTTGGATCTTTATGCATGAAATGCTAGCATGAACCTTTAGGAACCACTTTATGTGTGAAACATTGGCTAAGACAAGATTTTGGGGCTTATGCATGTTTATGAACCCAAACCCCTTATGGTAACATGCAAGTTTGTGGCCAAATCCTTTATGAGATTATGCATGCTCATGGCCAATCCCCTCTTTTAAGTTGTGCATGTTTATGGCTAAACCCTTTTTGATAATATGCATGTTTGTGGCCAAATTACCTTATGACACTATGCATGTTTATGGCCAATGATGTTATGCATGTGGAAGCCAAGCCCTTTTTAGCATCATGCATGTTTTGAGACCAATATGTGACATAGTATCCTTACTATGTTGACTCGCTTTGCTTGCGTTGGGAAAACACGATTTTGGGTAGTTAGATAAACATGAACATGTCGCAAAATCTTAACTTGAATATGACATGTGTTTATACTTGAAAATATGACTTGAAAGATAACATGGAAGATGACATGTAAGTATGCATAAAAATATGAGCTTGGGAATTTACCTATTAAGTTAGGTCTACCCTTTGGGAATTTACCTATTAAGTTAGGTCTACCCAAATGCTTGAAAACTTGTAACATGTTTTGGAAACATGATGAGCTTAGATAATATAAGTGTGGCCAACTCGAGGTTGGGTTGAGTTTGCAACGTAAAGCTACCCGGAACCGACCGGCCTAACTAGTAGTTGCAAACAATAGGACCCAATGTGAGAAGTTGGTCATGTCGCGCTTAAGACCCGAGGTTAGACTAGGTTGTGGTGTAAATCTACCCGGACCCGCCCGGCTTAACTAGTAACCACAACAAGGTCTAATGTGAGAGGTTGAGGGTGCATTAATTAAATTAATGCCACATAATAGGGTTAAGTTAATTTGATTAAGGAGGCTTAACCAAATATGATATGGACAAATGGGTTAAGTAATTTGATTAGGCTAATGATACTTAACAAAACATGATAAGCTTGGGTAGGTTAAGTAACTTGATTTGCCTAATGACACTTGACCATTTTTATACGACTAGTGGACGGGATTAAGTTAACCAACACTTAATCAATCCAACACGATAACGTGATAAGGTTAAGTAAAATTTCTTAATGATACTTAACCGTATAATACAGTTAATGGATGGGGTTAAGATTAGGCTTAACTAATCTAAACATGGTAATCGGATGGGGTTAAGTTAGCCTAGACTTAATTAATCCAACTTGGTAATTTAATGGGGTTAAGTTAAACACTTAACTAATTTAACACGATGATTTGATGAGGTTAAGTGACCTATACTTAACCAATCTAACTCGTTGATTTGATGAGGTTAAGTTAATCTATACTTAACCAATCTAACGTGAAAACATGATAAGGCTAAGTCACGAAGCACTTGAATACGCTTGACCGATTTGACTCGGTAATTTGACAAGGTCAAGTTAATTTATATAATTAACCAATCTAAAATGATAATTAGACGAGGGTAAGTTATGGATTGCTTAATATACTTAGCCAACTTGACACATGGTTTGTAGGGTTAAGTCTTGGACTTGGATACTTAGCCAATTTTGACATGGTTTGTAGACGGGCTAAGTTATGAACTTAAGTGACACTTAACCCATTAGATAAACCCTAATCCGGAGGATTAGGTAAATAACCATAGTTAACAAGGATTATGGAAATAAGGCTAAGTGGTAAACCTTAGTTAAGGGAAACTAAGTAATAATTCTTAGTCAAGGAAATTTGGACCATTTCTTAGATAGATTAGTAACCCGATACGTTAGGTCAACGTTTAAGTATGCGTGTAGGAGCAGGCTATCTGATTTAGATAAAGGCTCCAACGAACTGGGTAACGAAGCGGCGGCTTCGGGGAACGTGAGGATATTCTTGGGATCCCTCTGCGAGCTACCAGGTCATTATACTAGGCTCACGAGAGGTTGAGGTCTGCGGTAGAAGAACCAAGAATATGCCTTGGTTGCTATGCGAGCGACCTAAAGACTGGGGTGGATAGCAGTGAGTCGACGAATACATAAGGTGCCCGAGATAGCAAGTTCGTCGATCATCTACCATCTTGAGTCAAGCGTGTACGTACGGAAAGGCAGGGAACACCCAACAGACCATAATTGCTATCTAATTATGGGTGAGGTAGGCCGTAGGATGTGGGCTGGCCGGAGTGTAGTTCTCATGCAAGATTTTCTCTTGTGTTGCCTTTCACTAGTTGAGGGAGGGGTCTCGTGGGACCATAGCCACGTGTAGAAAAGCAGACCTTAGTATCTGCATCGGTAGATAAATCTAAAGCTCCCGACCGAGTCCTGTATTTCTTGTCTTGGCCGGTGACAGGACTCGGATGGCACGATGTGATACATGTGCATACAGTTATAGAAAAACGATTCACGATGAATGCGTGGGAAAAAGGGCGCGGTTGAGGGTTAGCGTAATCCCTAGTGGCCTAGGTGGTTTAACCCAAACCGAAATACGAAAGCGTGCAATAGGTAAGCGTAATCCCTAGTGGTGCTAGGTGGCGTAAGTCCTAGTAGTTCAAACGATGATTCATATGGAAGAGCCTAGCTAGAACAAGGGTGACAGTCCAAACGATTTCAAGGATAATACGACATGAGGAAGCCCGTACGAGGTACGGCAAAGGACTGAACTTATATACATGGAAAGAAACATATGATTTGAGTAACCTATATATGCGATATTAGGTTGACATGGACCATTACACGACTTTGAGCACGGGACATTCATGGTTAACACATGACGCGGGCAGGGATACTAGTACGAGAGGTGCAGAGCAAATATACATGTTAGAACTAGGAAGAATATACATAATAGATACCTTGGGATAATGTACTCGATAGAAATCTGACGATGTGATACCTTGACTTATCATGACACCGTAGTATATCATGATACCTTAGTTTACCTTGCCGCAGTAGTTCAACCGGCTACCCTGGTTTATCTATCTTGTAGTTATCCTTATGTTTACTTTCAGTTTATGCATGTCATGTTACCTTTACCTGTTTTTATACTGGAAGTAGATAGGACTTACTCAGTCTTTTTGACTGACCCGTTTTGTTTCGCCTCTTTTCTTCCGTTTCCCCCCCCCCCAGGTTTCAGGGAGGAAACAATGCTGTTTAGTTCGGACTTCTTCTGCTTGAAGGTCACCATGGATGGCTTGGACTTCTCTTGGCTATGGCTACTTTACTGTTTTACTTGGGGAATAATTTATTAAAAAGTCTTTATGCTTCTTTACTATTGCAAGACAGGTTTTGATGTACTCTGATGTAAAAGGCTTTAGACCTTATTTATTCATGTTATGAAAGTTTGATTTTACTTCCGCTATTTATATATGTTATGTCTTGTGATATTTCTGTGCATGTTTACCAATAATGCCCCTCTAAAGCTAGTGCATTCCTTTGCGAGTGACCCTAGCGGAGGCGGGGTGTTACATTTGGTATCAGAGCAGAAGGTTACTAGACTGGGCAAAAGTTTTTAAAGACCTTCTGAAAACTATTTGAAAACCGTTTACAAAGAAGCATTTTTCAAGAAAATTTTCTTTTAAAAGAAAAAGGCTATTCCCCAAAGGCCATTAGCATCATCCTTGTTTCCTTGATTTAATCTCTTTTCCTTTCTTTCCTCCATCTGTAGTCACAGTGGTTTTGACTGCGACTAGTCTTTCTAGCTGCGTAAGTGTTTCCCGTACGATGGAGGTGGTTCTCGAGAGACCGTTGCAGAGTTATGCATGAAAGGATAGTAAGAACAAGGATAAAGGATACGAGCTCAGGGATAAGCAACATGTTGGTATGGCTGAGTCCTAAAAGGAGGGAGAAAGATGAACAATGAAACCCATGACAAGAGAGTACCTTTGGCATGGTGAAACGGGACGGATAGTTAAGTATCATGGAACAGGGACAAGATCATTCGGAGGGCAATAGTATGCTCTCATTTCTAGGGTACCTCAGAAGGAGGGTAACGATATTGTTAAAGGTTTAGCTTTTCTCCTCTATCATCCTGTCGGGACTTTGTTTTGATCACCGCATCTTTTAAGTCCGCTTCGATAGTTGAGTCTCTGCACCTTAGTACTAGCGTAGTAGAGGATCCCGTTTTTGTCTCAAGTCCTATTGGAAGATCGGTCCATTTACTCATGGCTTGTTTGGATTTGAGAATGTCTATATCAAGTGTTGAGCTTGGAAATAATGCTTATGTTTATAAGCTATGGATGGATTCTAAGGATGAAGTGGTTATCCAGTAAGGGGTGCCACTCTCGGTTTTAGAAGGAGGGTAATTAGACTCTTGGCTCGCTTTGGTAATACCCTTGAAGTATCGCGTAACCTTTTGGGTTCTGTCATGATTAGTTACTTAGAATCCCTAGATGCCTTTGTTGGAAATTAGAAACCCGATCGAGTGGTGTTCGCTAATAAAACGGATGGTTTACTTCGCTTATGTATGGGTTATGGGAATTACCCTAGTAAGTGCGCATGGTAACCTGTTTACTTTCAAGGGAAAGTTTCTCTACGTTGAATACCTTGTGGTGCGAGGTTCAGGATTCACAAGTAAATTTTGGAAAGCTCGCATGGAATCATGAGTACGCAGTCCTGTTTGCACCTAGTATTCTAGAAGGAGAATAAGTACAAGTAGAACGGGAGGCGACGAGGAAATGAGTTCCAACTCATGTTATGGAAACAGGAAATAAGAAGCTGCGAAATCATGAAGTTAAAGGACGGTCAAGGCACGATGGAACTAAGCTCAAGAAAATGCAACTCAGAAGGATGAAGACTAGATGCGCGCATGATATCTTCTTTTTAAGAGTATATCCTTGATCCATGTTTTCTGTTGAGCTTGCTTGTAGGCTATCTTTTATGGATATCCTCTCGGTCCTGTTTCTGTTACAAACCCCGTAAAGAGTTTGTTTTGTTTATCTTCTCGACCCTGTTTCAAGGAATCTTAGGTAGAACCCTATGGATGTAAACATGTATTTGAAACATGTTATGGTTGATATGGTTGCAAGTGGTTGCTCGTGGATGCGCGAATTTACATTAAATATTAGCTCGACTCGGTCACATTTCATATTGCATATGCACGAGTATTTATACTTGTTTATGGATGAAATTGAATGTGTTACCATGTGGACGTTGCATATGGATGAATGTTTGTGCACGCATATAGTATCTATATGACTAGGACTATTTGCATACATGTTGGATTCATGGCACTATACATATTTTGCATTAGAAAGATTATTCAGGCCTGATCATTAGCATTAGCTAAGGAACATGTACACACACGTTTTGCATATATTCATACAGCATTAGAAATCATCTAAGGACAATGGTTGCTTGTGGATGATGTTTTGAGTAGATGGATGATGGATGGTAGGATATGTTCTTCTCAACTTGGAGATTTCGGGGACGAAATCCTAAAAGGTGGGGAGAATGTAACAACCCGTATTTTTCGATAACATGTTAAAACGAGAATCAAGGCAGAATTTAATTTTAAATTCTGAATCAAGTAAAACGGGCTATGCCATTGCGTTCGTCTCGGAAAAATACGCGAAATAGAGTCCGAGTTTTCGAAAATCGGAGTCCGTATGACCCGGTTAAGGCCCAAAGAAGTTTCCGGGAAATTTGAATATCGAAACATGCAGAAATGGGGCCAGGCGGGAAAATTCCCGCCCAGGCATGTCGACAGGCATGTCGACAGGGCTGTCGACAGGCATGTCGACAGGCATGTCGACAGGGCTGTCGACTTGCCCTGTCGGCTGATTCTGGTCTGGTGCACCTATTTTCTATCTTGGCTAGGTTTTTGGGCCTGGTTTGAAATCTGACGGTTCAGGTTGGTCCTAGGGTTAATCTAAGGGCCTAAAACTATCCTAATCTCTATAAAAAGGCCCTAAACCTACCCCTAAACCCTCATTATTCACTCATGTAACTAAACTATGGCCAAATTTCTACTCTCATGGCCTCCATCTCAAATCCCTAGAGCCTATGCATCCAAATCAAGTTCAAATCAAAAGGTGCAAGCTTGCTACACCAAATCAAGGCCAAATCACCATTGCTATGCGAGTTCCATGACGATTCTTCTACAAAGGAGGCACCTTTCTTAGCCAAGATGATTCATGCTTCTTTCCCTAGGCCTAACTATGTAAGTTCTAGCTACTTTTAGATGGAAACGGTAGTTTTGATAATGACATGGGATAAAATGAGGCTAAACATGATTATGCGAACCTATATGAACCTTACCATGCCTCTTGTGTTCATGTTTATGATTTTAGGCCATGTGAGTGACTTAATCATGCCTCTCATGCTATGCATAACCTAGTTTAACTTGCAAGTTTGGATCTTTATGCATGAAATGCTAGCATGAACCTTTAGGAACCACTTTATGTGTGAAACATTGGCTAAGACAAGATTTTGGGGCTTATGCATGTTTATGAACCCAAACCCCTTATGGTAACATGCAAGTTTGTGGCCAAATCCTTTATGAGATTATGCATGCTCATGGCCAATCCCCTCTTTTAAGTTGTGCATGTTTATGGCTAAACCCTTTTTGATAATATGCATGTTTGTGGCCAAATTACCTTATGACACTATGCATGTTTATGGCCAATGATGTTATGCATGTGGAAGCCAAGCCCTTTTTAGCATCATGCATGTTTTGAGACCAATATGTGACATAGTATCCTTACTATGTTGACTCGCTTTGCTTGCGTTGGGAAAACACGATTTTGGGTAGTTAGATAAACATGAACATGTCGCAAAATCTTAACTTGAATATGACATGTGTTTATACTTGAAAATATGACTTGAAAGATAACATGGAAGATGACATGTAAGTATGCATAAAAATATGAGCTTGGGAATTTACCTATTAAGTTAGGTCTACCCTTTGGGAATTTACCTATTAAGTTAGGTCTACCCAAATGCTTGAAAACTTGTAACATGTTTTGGAAACATGATGAGCTTAGATAATATAAGTGTGGCCAACTCGAGGTTGGGTTGAGTTTGCAACGTAAAGCTACCCGGAACCGACCGGCCTAACTAGTAGTTGCAAACAATAGGACCCAATGTGAGAAGTTGGTCATGTCGCGCTTAAGACCCGAGGTTAGACTAGGTTGTGGTGTAAATCTACCCGGACCCGCCCGGCTTAACTAGTAACCACAACAAGGTCTAATGTGAGAGGTTGAGGGTGCATTAATTAAATTAATGCCACATAATAGGGTTAAGTTAATTTGATTAAGGAGGCTTAACCAAATATGATATGGACAAATGGGTTAAGTAATTTGATTAGGCTAATGATACTTAACAAAACATGATAAGCTTGGGTAGGTTAAGTAACTTGATTTGCCTAATGACACTTGACCATTTTTATACGACTAGTGGACGGGATTAAGTTAACCAACACTTAATCAATCCAACACGATAACGTGATAAGGTTAAGTAAAATTTCTTAATGATACTTAACCGTATAATACAGTTAATGGATGGGGTTAAGATTAGGCTTAACTAATCTAAACATGGTAATCGGATGGGGTTAAGTTAGCCTAGACTTAATTAATCCAACTTGGTAATTTAATGGGGTTAAGTTAAACACTTAACTAATTTAACACGATGATTTGATGAGGTTAAGTGACCTATACTTAACCAATCTAACTCGTTGATTTGATGAGGTTAAGTTAATCTATACTTAACCAATCTAACGTGAAAACATGATAAGGCTAAGTCACGAAGCACTTGAATACGCTTGACCGATTTGACTCGGTAATTTGACAAGGTCAAGTTAATTTATATAATTAACCAATCTAAAATGATAATTAGACGAGGGTAAGTTATGGATTGCTTAATATACTTAGCCAACTTGACACATGGTTTGTAGGGTTAAGTCTTGGACTTGGATACTTAGCCAATTTTGACATGGTTTGTAGACGGGCTAAGTTATGAACTTAAGTGACACTTAACCCATTAGATAAACCCTAATCCGGAGGATTAGGTAAATAACCATAGTTAACAAGGATTATGGAAATAAGGCTAAGTGGTAAACCTTAGTTAAGGGAAACTAAGTAATAATTCTTAGTCAAGGAAATTTGGACCATTTCTTAGATAGATTAGTAACCCGATACGTTAGGTCAACGTTTAAGTATGCGTGTAGGAGCAGGCTATCTGGTTTAGATAAAGGCTCCAACGAACTGGGTAACGAAGCGGCGGCTTCGGGGAACGTGAGGATATTCTTGGGATCCCTCTGCGAGCTACCAGGTCATTATACTAGGCTCACGAGAGGTTGAGGTCTGCGGTAGAAGAACCAAGAATATGCCTTGGTTGCTATGCGAGCGACCTAAAGACTGGGGTGGATAGCAGTGAGTCGACGAATACATAAGGTGCCCGAGATAGCAAGTTCGTCGATCATCTACCATCTTGAGTCAAGCGTGTACGTACGGAAAGGCAGGGAACACCCAACAGACCATAATTGCTATCTAATTATGGGTGAGGTAGGCCGTAGGATGTGGGCTGGCCGGAGTGTAGTTCTCATGCAAGATTTTCTCTTGTGTTGCCTTTCACTAGTTGAGGGAGGGGTCTCGTGGGACCATAGCCACGTGTAGAAAAGCAGACCTTAGTATCTGCATCGGCAGATAAATCTAAAGCTCCCGACCGAGTCCTGTATTTCTCGTCTTGGCCGGTGACAGGACTCGGATGGCACGATGTGATACATGTGCATACAGTTATAGAAAAACGATTCACGATGAATGCGTGGGAAAAAGGGCGCGGTTGAGGGTTAGCGTAATCCCTAGTGGCCTAGGTGGTTTAACCCAAACCGAAATACGAAAGCGTGCAATAGGTAAGCGTAATCCCTAGTGGTGCTAGGTGGCGTAAGTCCTAGTAGTTCAAACGATGATTCATATGGAAGAGCCTAGCTAGAACAAGGGTGACAGTCCAAACGATTTCAAGGATAATACGACATGAGGAAGCCCGTACGAGGTACGGCAAAGGACTGAACTTATATACATGGAAAGAAACATATGATTTGAGTAACCTATATATGCGATATTAGGTTGACATGGACCATTACACGACTTTGAGCACGGGACATTCATGGTTAACACATGACGCGGGCAGGGATACTAGTACGAGAGGTGCAGAGCAAATATACATGTTAGAACTAGGAAGAATATACATAATAGATACCTTGGGATAATGTACTCGATAGAAATCTGACGATGTGATACCTTGACTTATCATGACACCGTAGTATATCATGATACCTTAGTTTACCTTGCCGCAGTAGTTCAACCGGCTACCCTGGTTTATCTATCTTGTAGTTATCCTTATGTTTACTTTCAGTTTATGCATGTCATGTTACCTTTACCTGTTTTTATACTGGAAGTAGATAGGACTTACTCAGTCTTTTTGACTGACCCGTTTTGTTTCGCCTCTTTTCTTCCGTTCCCCCCCCCCAGGTTTCAGGGAGGAAACAATGCTGTTTAGTTCGGACTTCTTCTGCTTGAAGGTCACCATGGATGGCTTGGACTTCTCTTGGCTATGGCTACTTTACTGTTTTACTTGGGGAATAATTTATTAAAAAGTCTTTATGCTTCTTTACTATTGCAAGACAGGTTTTGATGTACTCTGATGTAAAAGGCTTTAGACCTTATTTATTCATGTTATGAAAGTTTGATTTTACTTCCGCTATTTATATATGTTATGTCTTGTGATATTTCTGTGCATGTTTACCAATAATGCCCCTCTAAAGCTAGTGCATTCCTTTGCGAGTGACCCTAGCGGAGGCGGGGTGTTACATTTCTGTTCTGCTGTCATTTGTTTATGTGTTATATTCCAAAGATTACCCTTGCCACCAGGAACGGGGTTTGGGGTCGTCACAACGTGGTATCAGAGCTTTTGTTAAGCTTAGTTCTGGAATATAACATAATAATGAACTCGTCAGAAATAGAACCAGTAGTGTTCTAAGACGGATCACTCATTTCAGATAGGATCAGTAATATCCTAGAATGAATGAAGTAGAATGAAATACACCCTGATAGATGCATATACATTTAAATATATGTCTTTATGCTTTAAATTACCTTTTATGTTGGCCTGACACTTTGTCTGCTATTTGCAGACATAGAAAATGAGTGGCAGAAGCAGAAGAAACCATCCTATGGTTCAACGACCTAATGAACCAGTTGTGCTCCTATAGCCAGGATCAGATATAGAAGCTCTATTAAAGAAATATCGAAATCTGGGTGGAGTACCATTCTCGGTTTATGAGTCCATTATTCAAACTCAAGCTTGGATGCGTTCTGCTGAGAGAATATTTGAAGGTTTCAAGCTGAGAGATGATCAGAAAAGATTACTGGCATCTTGGGCACTCAAAGACGAAGCTCTAATCTGGTGGGAAACCATTGTTAAAGATAATCAAGAAGGTAATATTACCAGGGATAGATTCAAAGAAATTTTCAATGAAAGATTTATTCCTCCAGAAGCAACTAAGCGGTTAAGTGATGAATTCTATTATCTGATTCAAGGATATATGACCATTCCGAAATATCATCAGAAATTCAATGAACTTTCTCGTTTTGCCCCGCATCTAATACAAAATCCAAAGATACTAAGGTTTATTAATGCGCTTCAAAGAAAGTACCAAAGTAGTGTAACTGCACATGTGCAACAATCTTTTCCTGAAATGATATACATGGCTTATCAGTATGAAGATCTGGATAGGCAAGGT
Source organism: Allium sativum (assembly GCA_030737875.1). NCBI lineage: Eukaryota > Viridiplantae > Streptophyta > Magnoliopsida > Asparagales > Amaryllidaceae > Allium > Allium sativum. The sequence continues at coordinate 659,684,310 of CM060924.1, forward strand.
CTTTTGGGCGGTGAAGAGGAAGCCAGTGCTAGTAACAAAAGAAAATTTGAGACTGATAGCTCGGAGACAAGTACACAGCCAGAGGCAAGTATGCAGCCTGAGATAAGTACGACGTCTGGGGTTAGAAAGAAACCTAGAGTCAATAGGAAAAGGGTGAAATCTGAGAAAGAACTAATAACGACTACCGTATGCAATAACTGCAATAAGCAAGGACATTTGTCGATAAATTACAGAGCTTTAAAGAAAAAAAGGATGATCACTTCATCCAGAAGATCAGAGAGAGAATTCATAAAGGTGAGCCCTCGAGTTTTCAGGTTGATAAAGATGGAATTCTGAGGTTGAAAGGCCGAATTTGTGTTCCAAACATCCCTGAACTCCGGAGAGAAGTATTGGATGAATGTCACAAAGCCAAACTTAGTATCCATCTAGGAGTGAGCAAGATGTATAATGATATCAAACGCACCTTCTGGTGGAGATCGATGAAAAGAGACATTTATTTATATGTTAGTCAGTGTTCTACTTGTCAGCAGGTCAAAAGCGATCAACAGAAACTGGCTGGACTGTTGCAACCGATAGAAATTCCTGGTGGGAACTAGGAACAGATTTCTATGGATTTCATAGATGGTTTGCCCAGAACCAGAAAAGGAAATAACAGTATTTGGGTGATCGTAGATCGTTTCACGAAGGCTGCCCACTTCATACCTGTCAGATCAAATAGAACCGCTCAGAGTCTGTCCCAGATTTATTTCAAGGAAATTGTTAAACTGCATGGAGTTCCAATGAGCATCATTAGCGATCGTGACCCGATTTTCTCTAGTAAATTATGGGAAGCATTCCAAGCAGAATTGGGAACGAAGCTGAATTAAGCACCGCTTATCATCCTCAAACTGAGAGGGTGAATTGTATTCTAGAAGATTTATTGCGGGCTTGTGTTATTGATTTGGCCGGATCATGGGAAGACCATTTGCATTTGGTCAAGTTCTCATACAACAACAGCTACCAAGAAAGACTGAAAATGTCACCATTCGAAGCATTGTACGGTAGACCGTGCAGATCTCCTACTTGTTGGGTAGAACCTGGAAATAGACTTGTATTGGGACCTGATATGATTCGCGAAGCTGCGGATAAAGTCGATTTCATTAAGAAACGATTACTAGCCGCTCAAAACCGACAAAAGAGCTATGCAGATTCGAGAAGAAGAGATTTATCATTTGCTGTTGGTGACTATGTATATTTGAGGGTTTCTCCGATGAGAGGAGTAGTCCGATTTGGTAAAACAGGGAAGTTGGCGCCCAAATTTATTGGTCTATTTCCTGTGCTCGAACGGATTGGAACTCTCGCTTATAGGGTTCAATTGCCTGATTGGTTGCCTGGAGTACATGATGTGTTTCACGTATCTCAACTTCGAAAGCATGTGCATGATCCAGACTTGGTCATGGAAGAAGTCGTGCAACAAGATTTGGAAATTACTCTAGAATTGGCAGTGAGAATAGAGCTGATAAAGATTATTGGCAAAGAAACTAAAGAACTGAGGAACAAGAAGGTTCACTTAGTCAAAGTGCAATGGAGTGGAGATCCGCGAGAATGTATTTGGGAAACTGAGGAGAGCATTAAGAAATCCTATCCCAAGTGCAGGGTGGATATCTCTGATAAACTCTGGTGCAAGGTACATTTACCATATTTTGCATTTTCGTATTGTTTTCTACTTGGTTGTTGTTTCCTTTTCATGGATGTAGAATTTTTAATCATATAGTCTGAAATGGTTTTAAAAGGGTATATGAATTAATTACTATATATTTGAAAAGGTTAAAAATAAATTGATTGTTGTTTGTGTGGAGTGATTGTTAGTTTAAACTAAATCGCATTAGAATAATAAAATCAATAACAACCTAAAGGGTAAATTTGTGCAATTGAATCAAAGATTGAACTGGTTTAAAAATAGATAGAAATATATACATGTGCATTATATATGTTTGAACAGGTAAATGGATTTTCTGTTGAGTAAAGAATTTATTTGCGTGCCCGACAAATAGGTAAACCTTAATGAGTTGGATGCGCAATTTTATTATTATATCAACTCCTGTGAATGCCATTGGATGCGGAGTTCTGGTTGTTCTGTGTGTAATAATAAACGTCACCATAAGATAGTAACAATTAATTTTGAACTACACTACATAGCATACTTCTTGAAGATAGCATACTTCATCATATACCACATAAGCATTTGGAGCTTATGTGACAAGTTTGAAGATTTATCATACAAGCGAGAGGCTTGTATGGCGATGACTATATATTACAGGTTGAACTGATGACTGACATGGACTATATAAAATGTAACGATAAATTGCCAGATTATTAAAAAACCCACACGGGTCAAGAGATGACAATAAACACGTCTCTCTGGTCATTAAGGCACAAAAACTATTTATAGGGTGACAAGAATTTATTCTCTAGAGTTATGATCTATACACACTCCCCTGTGGACACTGGAATATATCACTATAAATATGTGCATGCTTATTAGGATTTATTGGGTACTTAATACGGCCCAATAAATTTCCAAACCCCTCCCCGTACAAAGGAGGTTATGGCGAAATTTTTCGAAAATTTAGGATGTTAGCCAAATTTTTGAAGAATTGGAAAATTCTTAGAAATTGAAAAGTTGAAGAATGAAATCCAAAATGAAAGTTGAGTTGGTTAATTAAACAACTTTCGGCTTCGTTCCTTTTCAGGGATGAAAAGATTTTAAGTGGGGGAGATTGTAACAACCTGGAAAATCTGAAACAATTTAAAAAAAAAAAATTGGCTACTTTAGTGGATTTTGAATATTTAAAATAAATTATTTTAAATAATAACAACCAAAAGTCTATTTGAATCGATGTTGGAAAATAAATATATTTATTTTAATTATAAAACAAGGCCTGAAATGGCGCGGCAGTTTGAAAATTAGAATTCAAACTTTGACTGACTGTAAAGGATGAAAAATAAAATGGATTTTAGTGAAACTAAAAATGTTTAAATCTGTTTATGAGTATCTTTCTAACGAATCTGAAAAACCGAAATTTCATAGCTGGAATCAAAAGTAGTGGCCAAATGAATTTTCAAAAAGGTCGCAATGGAGTTAATATAGCCCGTGAAAATAGTCATTTCGCATACGACCTCCGTTTTCGACAAAACCACTTTTGTTGGATCCAGGATGTCGAATTATTGCTAGATTTCAAATTCCATAATTTTTGAAGTTAATATGTGAGCATGGCAAAGGAAATTGCGTTTGGTTGATTTCAGTCAATTTGGATCGATCAGAAAATGGCCATTTTTCAAACGGTCTCCAAATTTGACGAAACTAGTTTTGTTAGGACCGTATCGTCAATAGGAAGCTAGAAATAATTTTTCTGTAATTTTTGGGATCAGTATGTGGCCCCGGCAAATTGAAATGTACGTTCAAATCCATATTTGAATGTTTTATATTTTGATTTCAAGAATAACTGACTGAAATAGTTGAATGGGCCTACGAAACATATTCCATTGTGCCCGAAATGGGGGCATTTAGCTAGGGTTGACAGTCGTTGGGTTTGAATTAGAGTTCGTAAGGAGAAAGGGGTATTTTTGGATTTAACAAAAATATAAAAGGGCCGGGCCAATCAAAATTCACCATTTTCTCTCTCTCCCCGATTGCCTGCGATGAACGACGGCTCTCCCTTCAAACCTTCTATCTAACTTTCCGATGATTCCTCACATTAAAATCGAGTTGCCTAGTTAAATTTTTTGTAGATCCTTCCATCCTCTACAAATCCGCAAAAGTGGCATCCTCCACCGTGCTGTGTACGTCGAGATCAGGAGCCACGAACTCCGGCCGTTTGAAGACCCGCCGCCCCTACCAGTGACGAACTGGACCGCGCCCCCCGCGTGCCTGCGCCTTTCCAAGCTCTTCCTCGTGTCATAGGCCGATCGTCGTATCGTGCTTCGGTTTGAACAGAAATCGCAAACCTAGTTTTGAAGTGTTTGCTGAAAGGTGCGGTTTATATATTTTAAACTAATTTTAACACCTTAAAACCGTCGCAAAGTTCAATTAACTTATAAAAATCGTATCTTTTAGCTATGTGGTCGAAATCCAGGGAAACAAGAGACAGTGGGACCGTGAGGACGTCTTCTACATTTTAGAAGAGATGGGGAATTTTTAGAGCTTGCTACAATTTTTGGCAAAGCAAAAAAGCAATGTGAGATTTTTGAATTATAAACTATATAGAATGACGATGTATAAATTATACGGTCGATGTATGAGTTATATAAGCGTTGTACACCTCATGTGTAAGCGTTGTGTAAGTTGCATATGTGATGAATAAGTTATATGTGCGTTGTAAAAATCATATATGCGTTGAATGGAATTGAAATGAATCGAAATGAAATCGAAATATATTTATATATGTATATCTATATCTATATCTATATATATATATATATATATATATATATATACGCTCCCCTCGTCCACAGACCATGGACGATATATATTGGTTGTGATTGTTTGGATTTTGGTTGATGTGAAATTTGGTTGATAAATACGAATGGTTGAAATGATTGATTGTGGTTAAAATTCCAATATGATTAGTATATGGGAAAATTCGTCTGCGTACGAACTATATTACTGAAATCTCCATTGTCAAAAGCTGCGAGGCTTTAAGGTAAAGCGAGGACCCGTACTCGGGACGGTGCCGGTTTTAACTACCCTGCTGTTATGCTACCGAAATTTTCTGAAATATTCATATGTTTGATTATTATTCATGTGTTGAAATATGTTCATGTGTTGGAGAAAATTTCATGTATGAAATGAAATTGTTTGAACGATAAAAATAACATTTTTATTGAATGTATGAAATGAAATTGTTTGAACGATAAAAATAACATTTATATTGAATGTAATGAAGTAAAATTGTTTGAACGATAAAAATAACATTTTTTGAATGTACGAGAGAAAATAGTTTGAATGATAAAAATAACATTTTTATCATCTATATGAAGTATATAAAATAATCGTGTTTGAAATAAATTGTTTTGACAATAAAAATCGCATTTTTATAATATATATGAATCGCTAAAAATCTTCATTTTTGAAATAAATTGCTTTAACAATAAAAATAACATTTCTATCATCTATATGAAGTATATAAAATAATCGTGTTGGAAATAAATTGTTTTAACAATAAAAATCACGTTTTTATCTATATATGAAGTGTTAAAGATAGTCATATGTTGAAATGAATATTTATTGGCTAAAAATATTATTTTATCAAATATATGAAATGAATATGGTTTGGAAATTGAAGGACATATTATATTATATATATATATATATATATATATATATATATATATATATAATCAAAATAAATCAAATAAGGAAGCTGCAGTTCGTAATTTGAAACCGTGATTTCAAATGATTGTACCGGGAGATCCGACCATCGGATTTTACTGAAACCAAAACCGTTGGGTTCGCTTTGGAAATATCTTTCCAACGCCACCAACTTTGCAAAGATCCAACAGTTGGATTGTCTAGAATGTTTAATTCAAATCTGAATGAAAACAACGCCAGAATGGGTTATATATATAAATATAATTAAAATAAATCGAATAATGACGCTGCGGTTCATATTTTGAAATCGTAACTTTAAACGATTGTACCGGGAGATCTGACCGTCGGATTTTCCCAAAACTGGAACCTTAAGGTCCACTTTGAAAAGATCTTTCCAATGATATAAAATTTGTAAAGATCCATCAAATAGATTTTCAGATATGTGTAAATCAAATTTGAAGAAAAACAGCGCCATGACCGTGTTTATGGCCTGAAGCGTCGTTTGAATAAATTGGCTATATTTAAATAAAAAAAATAGCGATAAATCATGATAAAATATTATGAATGATATGGAATGGAAATAAACCGAATTTACCCGGTTTATAGGATATTTGATGGTTAAATGTGTGACGTGAAAATTACATTAATGAACTGAATTATGGATGTCGGATAATTTAACCATTGAAATTAATTGATTTGAAATTCTAAATATACATGAATTATTTGAAAAATCCGAGTTAGTTCTCATTTCAAATAATTGGTCGACGGGTGGAAGTCAAAGATATGAAGACAGTACAAGACCGAGGATCTTCACATCGAATGGAAGGCTACTGATGCCTTTGATGGGAATTGCTGCCCTGAAGGGGTTACAGTGGTGGTCGTTCGGACATACTTGTTGATCATTCGGATGTACGAGGGCCTCTCTCCTGTATTGGACATACGGGAGAGGAATAAGGTGCCTCCGGTTTCGTTCAGACCCAGAACGGACTTGTAAATGGATGTGTGTCTGACGTTGTAGATTGACAACATGGCATGCAGAGATGTTGTGATCAGAGCTTTTGTTGAAAAGCAGAGCTTTGTGGTTGATGATCAAAGCACGGCTTTAAATAGCTAGCTTTGTGTTTAGCGTTGATTTGCGAGCCTCACACCCCGGGCATTTTACTTATGTGGATGATGGATAGCGAGGCGCCTTGGTTATATCGGTCGCTCGGGGGCCGATGGTTTGGTCGGTATATGACCAGTTGACGCCCCATAGGGCGGGGAAACGCAGTGTTCAGGCATTTTAATCCACTCCATATGGACCGGCCCTTACGATCCAAGGGTCACTCGAGCTTTGATCCTGAGACACGGGCTAGAGCGTCTCGAACCGGTAAGGACGATCCCTTGCGTTGGTTCATGACGGAAATCCAATTTCCAAATACGACATTGTGCGGTTTTGATTGTATACCTATATATGGCGACATAGTGGTATGGAGCACTTATGTCGTCTATGATTGATACTTATGATTGAAATTGTTTTTGAAACATATAAACACTAGTAATAATATCAATTGCTTTTGTTTTATTCATATCAAGCATATTTTGGCCATTATAAGGTAAAACTCTATCCTCCGGTTTGCGTTGCATTGTGTGATGGGAACTGAGTCTTATAATGGCTTTATTTTTGTAAAAAGCATTGTGATGTTTAAATGATTTACTTGTTGTTAAAGCACGGGCAATCCAATGGAGTAAACCCGTTCCGCGTTAGCGGCGTGGTCCTGTGATTGGCCTCATTATTAAGATAAGTAGATTTCTCATACTTGTCCCATGACTGACTCGTAGTTTGTTTCACTTGCAAACTTGGGTGCCCTATTTTCTACACGGGCAGCCTTGTATTCAGGTTTTAGCAGGCTCCTTCTGGATAGCTATGGAGTTAAAGATGGATTCTATTGTTTCTTTCTTTTTATGTTTTTCAGCTCCTGTTGTATATATTATGTTTTGATTCCGCTGTAGACATTTCATGTAAAGCTGAAACTGTATCTTGTACTAAGTATGACCCTGTATACTGTGTAACTCTGATGATTATTATTTCCAGTATATGTTGATGTACATTATCTAGTGTATTTATATATTTCTGTTTTGCTGTCATTTGTTTATGTGTTATATTCCAAAGATTACCCTTACCACCGGGAACGGGGTTTGGGGTTGTCACAGGAGTAAATTAATCCATTTGATCTGATCCTTCACAACTCAGTTTTAGGGTGAGACTACTATGCATAACCGCAAATAACTATCCTTCTCCCAACATTTGAGATAGCTCATCATATGACTATTCTTTCTTAACTTCAAACCAATCTACCTCTAGCAATGTTATAAGCATTACTATATATCTAGAAAAGCTTCTAACCATAAATATGAAACATAACTCTTTATTTCCTAAAGAACTATGTGCTTTACTGGTAATGCTATAAGTTTAGCATGTCCTAGACTAACAATTTTCCTCTTGCAGCCAAAATAGCCCTACAAGTGGCTAACTAGACCATTCTTAACATTTTCCTATCTCGAAGTTCTCAAAACATAAGCATCCTTGTCAAACTCTACTACCCATGTCAAAATCTAAGATAACCAAATATATGGCTAATCTATCCAGACCAAAGCCAGTCCATACATGAAAATGCCACAAGCATCTCCCTATATCCATAATTTCTAGTCTCAAACCCCGACTCATCATAAATAATTATGTCAATCCTCCTATGTGTTTAAGAAACTACTAATGGGTCCAGAAAAGTGTCTAAATGCAAACAATCGACTAGTGCCGCTAATGCAAACTCGTGGATTTGCTATATTTGCAAAGAACATCCTTGTTGGGCCTATAATACAGATGTTCTGCATGGTATGCCTTATATCAGCGTGGCTACGGCTTCACGCAGTCATCCCTAACTAGTGAATTAAAGATAAACTAACAAAATGCTCCTAAATTAGATAAAATAGGAGAAATAGAAAGAATTAGAGATAGATAACACCTTTTTCACCAAACCTTTACCCATTTCCATTTGTCGATCCTTTTGGTCCATAACCTCCTTATAACACTCTCAGCTTAGTTCCCCATATCGACTATTTTCTTTATGAAGTTAACAATATCTTCTCGAACCCTTACGGTATTACTTCTTAAGTCATACTGCAATCTTTTGCCTCTAAGGTTGTAATATCCATACCAGTCCCTACTTAATATTTGTTAAGTAGCAAGTTTATCTCCTAACTCTGGTTCCATAAAGAACTCACAAATAATGAGCTAAACGGTTTATTCACGAATCAAAATTCCAACCTATAAGGATCTAAGGTCTCAGTATACATAGGTAAGCTTCTATAGATTTCTAATTCAACGAAGAAAAGAGAGAATATGATAAAGAAAAGGGATGAAATTGAGGGGATTTTTTCTAAAAAAATTATTTTCAAAAATATACCTTTTGTTTTGAGAATCTATGTTTCTTTAGAAAATATTTACTTTAAAACATACTTTTAGGAATCTTATAACCTTATGCTCTAACACACCCCTAATATTCCCACTAAATGGCGTAATAAGGAATGTAGAGCGTTGTAGACACAAAGAAACTAATGATAGAGACCAAGATTCACAAGACATAAAACAAAAATAGCGGAAACATTTATTTATCAAAACAACTCATTGTTCTCAAATCATTATTTTACATAAAATATAATACAAAACATATGTCTTACATAATCTCAGCTTAAATCTGAGTGTACAGTAAAACATTTAACCTTTCAATTAAAAATTTGTACCATAATAAATATTCAAAAGATGGGAGAAAATCATATCTTTGGCATTAGTCCTCCCAAGCTGCTAGTACCAATCATTCTCTTCCCTGTGAACCTACTGGGAAAAGGAAAACGGAAGAAAGAGGAGTGGGTCAGATATACAGCCTGATGAGTGTTGTAATTACTAGCATGATTGAGTAATAAAGGAAATATAGATTTAATAATAGTTCTAATGTCAGATAAGGTAAGTTCCATGTACAACTATAAAAGTTGAACATATTAGAATGATATACAAAGGAATATACACGAACTATACAGTATAGATTTATTCGATTGCTTATCTAATTCACCTAACCATTTGATTGTTTGCACTTTCTGAATTATTGAACCTGTAAACATGATTAGGATATATTCCTAATACTATCAACCGATCGACTACTAGTCTACTATCATAGGTGGTACCTTATGTCACGATGGAGTCAGAATTTCTCTGTCCCGACCCCAGTAAAAGCATAACGTATGGATGCAGCAATGACTTATTTTCCCTTATTGATGCACATGCACACTCATTGCACTATCGGACCCCCCCCCCCCCCTCACACACACACACCCATGTCTCTATAGACCCCTTATTTTGCCCCAATCAGCATAAGCGTACCCAACCTCTACCACCATCCATTATGAGACCTTCTGTGATATGTGATGCTAGTACGGGTCCTAGCAAACAAATATACTAATTTATGCCCCACCTAAATTCCCCATGGTCTAGGGCTTACTCGTTGGCTACTTATTTTCCCCAATCAGCCCTTATGCTATGGGAATGGACCACCACTAATATTACTTATTAACTAGATCGCTTATTCTCCTAAATCATCCTATTACTGTTGGAGCGGACCATAACTAGTTCATATATATTCAAATTAACCTCATTTTAAGTTTACGTCAGTAGTAAGCATGCCTATCGTTTTATTTAGCTATAACCTTCATGTTATAATTATATTTGCAATTTTTTCCAATCTATCAATATGATTTCCATGTGTGTTTATACAAATTATCATAATATTACTTTACAAATATGTTCAATCTTTTCCAATTATAACCTGTGTCATAATGTAATAGCAAGTCTACTTAGTTTTCTTATTTCGGTCCAATCCCTTTTTAATTACAGTTCTATAACATATGCATATTATTCTATAAATTTAGTCATACTTGTTTAATCCACATTTGCATAATTATTCTTTAACTATATTATTTCTACATGCAAAATAAATAGGATTGCATTAGCCATTGGATCAAATCTTTCGTCACTATACTAACATGTATAGAATGAGACATGTTTTAGGCATAAACTAAAATAGATACAGAAACTATGAAATAACTAATAAATGTAGAAAGAGGAAAGAAGTCTGAGAAAATATACTATAGTAGTTATAAGAAAATAATAAGGAAAAAGTCTAAAAAAACTACAGAAAATAACTTATAGAAAGAAACTTACAAAAAATATAAACATACAAAAAAATATAAACTTACAAAAAACTACCAAAATTACAAGAAAAACTATAAGAAAATTGTAAATAAAAACGATAAAAAACTCTACAGCTATTAGAAACCCTATTTCCTTAAATTACCAAAAATCTAAAATAATTACAAACTCATGTGGTCAAAGCGCTCCTTTGTGGCCTCTTCAGATACCGTCTTCATAAAGGGGTGTATATTTATGTGTGTGTTTGTGTGTATGTAGATTAATAAATCGTTTCCCTTAAAAGTTCAGTTATTTCCGTCTATAAGATAGAGAATTCAGCAAGGAAGAGATTGTGTTATGAAGAACCAGCTAGGTTTAGGGGTCTATTTATAGGTTAGACTATGGATCTTAGACCGTTTAATTTTTAGATTAAATCTAGGTTATCCACATCACTCGACTAATAGGAATTCACAATGTCAAAAAAAATTCAATTTAAAACCAATAAAATTAAGCCACATGTGCTTGGTGATGAAAGAAAACGTGTTCGGCTTACTACGTCATCGTCTAGGCATAAGTTGTGGCCAAAACTATTGGGGGAGTCGACCTAGTTATGGTCGAGTCGAACCAACCTATATATTTTTTCTTGATTTGTTCTTATTTTGTTTCTGCGATATCTCTCTCATACAAACTCAAATTTAGACAAGTTATGCATGAAAACGACCTATAAAATCATAATAGATGTAAAAAGGTTTCGTAAACAAATTAGGTCATTTGCAAATATTTTCTTTTTATCCTTTTTTCTATTAATCTCGAAATTATACCTATAACTTGTTTATTTTATAGCTTCTACATATAGCTCTAATATTTACAAACTTTATATGTAACTGATCGGAAAATCGCTACAAGCATAATGGAGCATTTCCCGCAGCTAAATTTTGAAATTTTTTACCAACTTATTATTTATTTAATTATTGTGTCTTAGAAACTCGGGTTGTTATAAAATTGCATGTTCATTTCGAAAAATCAATTGTGCATTCTTTTTCAGTGGTAAAATATAATTTATTCTTCACTTTTTAATGATATTAGGAAAATGTTTCCAAAAATATTTTTTGTAATTTTAAACAATTCAGGTCATAATCAAATGGAGATGAAAGTCGGTTACACAAAAAATGTGCAAATCGAACCCAACGAATCCTACCCAGAATTGGACATTTTGAAATATACAATACACTAAAATTAAATTTTCCCTTTTAGGGAACAAACATAAATAATTACGTGCGACAAAACAACCTTTAACTTATCATTCACTAAAATTTACTAACCCAGAAATCTTTTCTTTCATCTTTATTATGTCTGTTAGTTAGATATTGAATACAAGATTTCACTTTTGATTCAAATCATAAATAAGTGCGAATGACATACACAATATTTTCAAAAGATAATATCATCAATGTGCGATTTAAAAAGGACAGTTAACATTAATAGTTTCTAACACACTACCACAACAAGCAAAGAAAAATGTTGGAAAGGGAAAAGAACCAATGCTGGAAGAGTAAAGACAACAACGTCGAAACTCCAAACACTGCCTATAAACAATGAGGCGTCTTGCTATATGGTTGGGGTTTGAACCATTCCCACTACCTCTGACTATTCATATCATGTTACTTAAATGCTCAATCTTGTGTTGCAGACACCGCAAGTGTTATTGGAGGTTTCCAAATCACCATCTCTTCTAAGAAAGAATTAGCGATAACAAAAAAAACCTCCATCGAACTGCTTTTCATGGATCTAGTTTTGCCTGAAGACAAAAATGGATAGGTGAAATACAGAAAGTAACTATGTGGAACAACACATAAGAACAACAAGCTAAATCAAAGATGATGTGGTCTCAATTGATGGTTATGCCACCAATCAAAGCAAAGACTGATTTCCTCATCATCGGAAACATCTACTCGTAACTCCCTATTTTAGAAATAATGTATTAAAAGAGTCGCATATCTATATGGGTATTTGAACATAGATTATCCATCTTAAAAACCCACATATAGAAAAAAGAGATCTACTAGGAAATCTCCAAAGGTAGTCAAACAAAAGATTATTTACATCTGCATACCATACGGATGCCTCTAAAATCTCCACAAGATTCTTCTCAAAAGGACTATCATAAGTAGCTCAATCTTCATTTTCGAATCAATAATTTTCTTCATCAAAGTTTATTGCAAAATGATGTTGTAAAGGAGGATATAACATGGGAAACAATCCCATTCAAAAAATATCGAAGTAAAGGACCAGTGTAAAACCTAGTTCTATGACTAGTTCTTTAAGCCTTAAAGCGGTGGAACCTTTTGCTCAATCAAATTCAACCAAGTGGCCTCTTGAGGGATATGATCTAAATGGCGTGATGAAGATCAGATAGTGCAAACACATGTTATGGTTTAAGAAACAGTCGGGAGAAAAAATGGAGTTTAGCCTTGGGGTAATAGTGGGACGAGATCTAGTGCGCAAACTAACGCAGAAAAAGAGGGGGCTGGCCGGCTACAAAGAAAGAGGGATAAAACAAAGACATGGTTTGGCTAGATGAGATAGGAAAGACGAAGGAAAGAAGTTTAGGGAGGGGAATTTGGATGCAACCTTTATGGTTGAGTTCTAAGTTCAAGTTGCCCAAACTCATAGACTAGATGACCACTCTAGGTTTAATGCAAGATGGTCAAATGTTAAACCGGATTTGGACGTAGGTTGAATCTAGATTCTATTAGATCGTTCCGATGTTATCATAGACCGTTGCCCAAAGATTCAAAGTATTTTCAACAAAAGGTTGCAACCACACAGTCAACTCAAGAGTACCCAAGAATATTTCAATAGTATTTTAAATTAAATTTATATTAGTTTATCTCCTTATCTAGCTGACGTGTCTACCAACAATTTAAAAAGTAAATACCTGCAAGCTAAATAGAATTTTTCCTTAGTCTATTCGAGAGAGAAAATTAGAAAACTTTTTTGCAGCTAAACAGGCTTTGGACATATGTTGAACTTAGACCTTATTTGATCATCCCATGAGATTTGATGTGGTCTGAAAAATACTTGTCCTCGTTGGTATCATAGACCATTATCAAATTCTGAATCTTCCTCAAAAGATTCAAAGTAGTCTCAACAAAAGGTTACGACTACACAGTCAACTCTAAAATACCCAAGAATATTTCAGATAGTATTTTGTATTAAATTTATACGAAATTATCCTCTTATCTAACTGACAGGTCAACCAACGATTCAAGAATTAAATTACTGAAGCTAAATAGAAATTTTCCTTAGTCCATTCGAGAGAAAAAATTAGTAAACCTTTTTGCAGTTCAACTTTTATTCATAAACTGAGGGTCTCGTACTATATATTTATACATATACATACATACATACATACATATACATATATAATTTGATGCAAAACCAAATCTTGTTTTATTCGAAAAAAATCTAGAAAATAATTTAAAAATCTTCAAAACCCTTTCTTTTTCAAAACAAGTTTAAAAATAAACTTCCTCTCAACTATAAGACTTAGGAACTCAAAGGAACCAGTTCAAACAAAAGAATATCCATCTTGCCATAACGAGGCATTGAGTGAATATACCTTATTAACGTACCTTCGGACCAGTATGACATGTTAACATGAATCCTTTCTCGATTTACTCAGAACTAAGAAAAGGTTTTCAATTGAAACACCCAATCAAAACCAAAAATTATGACTATCTCAGGTGAGCTTTTCGTCCAATTGTAAATCTCAAGTCCACAAGATTCACTAAATGTCGTTCTGATGCTCTTCAAGAAAATCTCCAGACGCATCATGGGGTAAACTCGGGGTTGGCAAGAAACTCGAACTCTAAAATATCTCTAACTCATAATTATTTGGTCCACTTCTATGTAGTAGGACCATGATTATGTCATCATAAATTTATTTATAATCAAGCACAAGAAAATTCAAAAAGGATAAAAATATGGCTCAATTATGTTCCCTCACTATATCCTAATCATTAATTCCTAAGATCGTTTAAACCTTAGATCTGATACCAAAATGTAACAACTTGCACTTTTCTGAGCTCAAACTTCAACAAAAAACGAAACTCAAACCCATCCAAGTACGGATTATCTGAATCTAGTACCTGCAAATTGTGAGCATGAACATAATCGGAGTATATAAAACTAACTCGCATCGGAAATAAGATAGCATAAAAAGTGTCGACTATAACAAAGACCATAACAGTGAATCACTACATTAATATCAAGGATGCGAGAACAAAAACTAAAACCAAACATGAGCACTTCCAAAGCCTTGTCTCCTCTAAGTTAAACCTTGGAGTTGTTATAAAGAGCGGGACAAAACAACAAGTCCCATTTGGTTTCATCCAAATTATGTGTCTAACAAGGTTAGTAATTCTAACCTAACCTTGCAAAGTTACGCACAATGATTAACTACCATGCCCAAGGTAGTGCTTTCCCAATTTTATATTATTGTTATACACTGAGATAGAACCTTTAAGCATATATAAAGCCTTCAAAATACCCTATGGCCCAATAACTAAGAGGCAGAATTCCTGAACACTTAATACCTTACTAAATCGAAAGAGGTGGGTTCTATAGCCATTTATGACATCACTCAAAATATAATATTAAAAGGAAGATTCCTATGATCACTTAAGACGTAAGGCAGGTCCATTGATCACTTAATACCTTGTTATGTGGTTTACTAACACACTATTCTAAATTAGAGGACACTAGCTACTAACTCTGCTAACCACTTATTTAAGACTTCTGTCATTTGTGCATATCCCAACCTCCGCATAAGGTGAGAGATAATAAGCAGTCACTTATGATCTACATGATAGGTAGACGACTACTCGACATGTAAGACCTTCCCTCGGTGGGCCCTTACATTACTATCTAGTTCAACTTACTAGATAATCCCTGAGCCATTTAATACTTCCCGCGGGATAGGTAGACCTATGGTACCTCTATAAGGTCATTTAATATAATATTCTCAAGCAAACTCTATCCTAGTCACTTACTATCTTGAAGAAGAAGACTCTTTTAGATAATATTGATTTCGAACCTAATTAGTCATTTGATACTTCTTATTAGAAAAAGGCAAGTTATCTGATCACTTAACACCTGATAGGGGTGGGCCTTATGTCTCTACCCTAACTTCTTAAAAGAAAAAGGTAGATCCTGTCACTTGATAACCCAATATGCAGATGTCAACTGCTTAAGACCTTAATTCCGAAATCGGCTACGACTTTAATTTGTCCTTTAGATTTTTTACTTTCAAAAGGGTGGCATGCCCTACGACAACTTAAGACCTCAACACTTAAAGTAAATCACTAGGAACATTTTCCACCATAATAATAGTAATAATAATAATTGCCTGGGTTCCTTGATCGATGATATCTCACATAAGTTTCACATATATCCGACTGCTAAAAAGGGCAAACTTCTATTAGATAACCTAATTGGCCTCTCATCATCAATCTACTAAGTCCAATTATTATATTAATTAGAAATGATATTTTTATAATTAAGCTATATATAAAATAAGATTTCTATTACTGTAAGGTAAGATTGTTATAGGTTTAAGGTGATTCATTGGATTTAATATTTACTATGATAGTTCCTAACCATATCCCCATTTATTTTAATTACCATAACTGTCATATGTCATTGATAACCACAAAAGTCACTTTTCCGAAGGTAGACATTCAAATAAATAACATTTATGTCATCCCTTTTTTTTCATTATTGCTATTTATTATAACTCCCACTTATTTCATCAAGTACCATCCATTATGTCAGTCCTTTATTTTATATATGTATACACACACACATACACACACTTAGGTTCATTTTATTAATTGCCCCCAATTTGAAGTTACAATATTGGATTCTAATTTATACTAATTGTAACCTTTTTGGATTCACTATCATTTATTTCCCATTAAAACCAATGGTTACAGTTGTAAATTCTCCATTTGTTATTGGTAGCGATAATTGGTACCTATAAGTAACAAAGAACCTTTCAAATTTGAAACTACATTTAATGTTTATCTAATATTGATAATAACTAGCGTTAATTACATATGTTTTTTGATGGATATAGTATTAATATATATATATATATAAATATTTACTTATTACATTTATGTTTGTTTCTAATTTTCTTTAATTATTCGTTTACAAATTTCTTGATTCAAACTAATTTTACATTCTAGTCCAACTATTGACTGTCTAACGACCTGCATTCTATGTATCGGTGGATCGTAGAATATTTATTTTATTTTCATATGAAATCGTATGGTCGTGTAACTTTGGGAAATGACAATTTGGGTCATTTCCCACATTCACGATTTTTGCCGAATTTTAAATGACCGTTTTGCCCCTACTGAATCTTGTTTCACCTATAACTTTTGATTAGTACGGAGTTTTGACCTAAAACCACTTCCATTGAATTCGGATGATGGTTTACCTTTCCGTAGAGTGGTCACATTAATCAAACGGACTTACTGTTTGGGAGATATAGCTGAAATAAGGTTTGGAAGATGAAAAACAGCTTAATATGGCTTAATGGGGGTGATTAGCAGCCAAGCCCATAACCCATTTCGGGATTAGGGTTATGGGAGGGCATAAAGGAGTTAAAGAATGATTCCTTTTCATTTTCTCAACCGCCACAAACATTCCTCTAACCCTAGTAATGGCCTCCATCTTCCAATCTCTCTTTAATCTCTTTCTAATCACATATTAAGCAAATCTACATCAAATTAAGGCGGATTAGCATAAAAATCAAGATAGAGTTGCTGGAGTACATTGGGATCCATGCCAAATCAGTTAGAGTTTCAGATCTGAAATTTATTTGTGGCTAAGGTGAAAGGTTTGCACGCTTTTTCACTAATTATGGCAAAGTAGGGGTGATTAATGATAATTAGCGAAATTATGACTCAGAAAAATATGGAAAATTTTTGAAATATTATTTTATGTCACTCGTAAAAATTTGGGTTAATTTGGATTAAGTTTGCTAATCGTATGGTTAAACATGATAAAGGAGATTAAGAGGAAAATCATGGTTATGGGTATGTTTGATCCATAATTTCATGTTAAATCATTATTTGGATGTTTTTGGTTGATTCCACATGTTATTACTGTTGCTTAGTATGTTTTATGGTTGCAAAAGAAAGTTAGAATGGTCAAAAACGCCATCGAGAGGTGAAAACAGCTTGCTAGAAACAGTACAGGTTTTGTGTCGCACAACCGACCTCTGGGGGTATGCACGACCGACCAGGCCGAGCGAGTGAGTTTGGTGGTGGAGTTTTGGGTGAACCCGATAGAGGAGGTTCGAGCGATCAACCACAGTGGGAGACGCATGAACGGACGATCCTTATGAGATAAGCGTGAGCGAGTAACCCTGGTGAAGCATCTATGAACGACCGAGTCTGATGGAGGATGAGCTAACGAGCAAGCCAGGTGAGGGAGAACGAGCGAGTGGACTTAGCTCGAGCGACCGATCCCAATGGAGTAATGTACAAGCGACCGAACACTATGGAACACATATGAGTAACCGACCTTTGAGGAGCACGTGCGACCGACTCGCACAACCGACTGACCTAATGGATAATCGAGCGACCGAGTCCGAAGAAGGATGAACGAGCAATGATGATCGTGGACTCTTCTGAAGATCGTTTCTAATTCGACTAAACCTGAGATACAAAGGAAGTCCAGATGAGGAGTGATGGCTCAAGATCCAAATGGGGATCGACAAGTTAACTTCTAAAGTTGGGCTTTGCTGCGGGATGTGTGCATAAGGTTTATCGATATCTATAACTTTGGTTCACCATTGTGAGGGGGTAAAGTTATTGACTATGGACCAGTGTAGTGGGGTCAGAGGTTGTATGGAGTAGGACTCTATCAAGGCCCCAAAGGGCAAAGTGGTTGTAGTGATAGTTGTACGAAGTCGGACTCTGTCATGGCTCCAATGGTTAGTGATCAAAGCGGTAGATATCGTATGCTTTACGCACTGAGTGAGAGATGTAAGGATGATTGCTATGTTTGATGTTTGCTATCACCATGTCACGCACACTCCCATTTTTACACCATATGTTAGTATCACCTTAGAGTACTATAAATCTTGTTGTGCTAACTCTTTGGTTGCAGGTTCAGGTATGATTATTTATACCTGTTATTGCTTTATTTTGCTGCTATCGCTTATACCAGACTTTTGTCTGACCCAGAGTTCTATGTCTCTTCTTATTACTCTGGTTGCTCCTAAACGAGCAGACTAGAGACAAGTTAGGTGGTTAAGCACGAATAGCTGTCTGGAGACGAGTAGGAGGCTTCCATGTACTATTTACATATATTCTCCATGTGTTGTTATTGGCCACTACTTTGGGCATTAGTAGTATACCTTTTCTATTTTGCTTTAGAGACAATATTTTGAAGTTGTAATAATGGTTTGGATCATAAGCTGTATTTTGGTTTTCGCTACTCTGATGGATATGGTTTATTTTTCATCTTATGCATTGTCTCGCCTATTTTATATCAAGTTATATTACTATTATATTTTATTCCATGTGTTGTGAGATACACTACAGGTTCTTAATGATTCATAGTTTCAAATACCTTTTTTTGATGAATGTCCCGTGCTAGTTGGACATTGGCACAACGCATTCTGAGGGAAATGTCGGCTGGTGCGAAGTAGGCCGTCACACTTGGTATCAGAACCTAGGTTGCGTAGTTTAACCTAGGGAAGAAACCAGGAAGAGATAGTATACGTATACGAGAGAGCGCATATTTGTGATATTTTGGTTTTCTAAAGATATATATATAATATTATTATATCTAAGGATGAAGTCGCACTGCACGGGCACCACTAAGGAGATGGTTAATCATTTTCTCCTTATAGATTGAACGATGAGCCAAAATACGAGGAGTACGGTAAGGAACACCGCATCGGGAGTTGAAGAGGAAGCGGGTTCAGGGGACAACATTGGGAATGTCCCTGATATAAGGACGATGTTTACTGCCTTCATGCGAGAGATGCTTAGGGATGGTCTGGGAGCAGCTCCTAATGTTGCTAATGGTGGTGGTGTAGTAGTGCAGGCGCCTAGGGCCGTTTTCGCCAAGCTTAACAAAGAGTCCCAGAATAAGAGAAAGCAGAACCAAACCAAGGCTGGCCAGAAAAAGAAGAATAAGAAAGATATTGAGTACTTTGGCTATGCGAAGAAGGGAAACTATGCCAGAGATTATCGAGCAAAGCGAGGGGATAAGAAGTGCTTCAATTGCGGGAAAGTGGGGAATCTCAAGAAAGAATGTCCACAACCTCCTAAGGAGAAGCAGATCTTGAAAGCATATGCTATCGACGTTGTTCCTTCCTCGTTGAATGCCCCAACTCGGCAGAGAAGGGAAAGGGTGTTGTTATTCAAGGTATGCTTTCTATTTATGATGTTCCTGTTCGAGTACTGTTTGATACTGGGGCTTCCCAATCCTTCGTATCTAGTGACCTGGTAGATAGGTTGGAATTAGAACCTAAGATTGTCGATAGACTTTTAGTTGTGACGAACCCGATCGATGGTTCGACTAGCCTTAGTATGATTTGTCGTAATTTGGTCTTATCGAGTCATGGATGTATGTTTGTTTGTGATTGCTTTGTTTGGGAATCGATTGGCTCCAAAGGTATGGGGTGGTGGTAGACTATGAGGGGTCTTCGATTACCATTAGAGCGGATGATGGACGGACGGTACTTTTTGGTTGCCTACCTAGTGATGGGGTGATGGCTAGTTTTCTAAATTCCCTCGACATCCCGCATGATGAGTTATCAGATGTGCCTATTGCTGGCGAGTATCTGGACATCTCCGGGGAAGTGAACGGACTTCCACCACACTGAGAGATCGAGTTTCGGATTGATTTAGCAAAAGACGCCAGACCTATAATGATGCCTCTTCGTCATACGACACCAAGGGAGCAGAGAGAGCTTGAAGTGCAAGTAAGCGATCTTTTGAAGAAGGGATTTATCCAAAGAAGTGTTTTCGAGTGGGGAGCACCAGTTGTAATTTCTACCAAGGCCGATGATTCCCTTCGCTTATGTGTGGACTCGAGTTGAAGGTGGAGTTGTGGATCAATCTTCTGATGAAAGTGCCAAGGAATCGTCGATAGTTCGGAGTGTTCTAGGCGAACTCGAAGCAGGGGTATCTGGGGACACCCATTTACCTTGGATCTGTTGGACATGATCTAATTATCCTGGGAGGATAAACATATGTTGGACGTGTGTAATCCATTTGGAGTCGGGGCTTCCATTAGCCCTTGATGTTGGTAGGACCGTCATACGGGTATCAACGTACTCATGGCTTTAGTAGGTGATAAATAAGACTTGTCTGACAGATGCTATGGTTGCTAAGTTTGCTCTTGTGTTCGTGGACGATATCTTGGTTTATTCGAGGACAAAGGAAGAACATGTGTGTACATTTGAGGATAGTGATGGAGGTGTTGAGGAAACACCAATTGAAAGTGAAATTTTCTAAATGTCACTTTTGGAGGAGGGAAGTGAGGTTCTTGGGCCATGTTGTTTTAGGAATGGTATTGTCGTGGACCCTGCAAAGGTGGCTACGGTGCTTGGTCTATGCCCAAGAATGCAACGGACGTGAGAAGTTTCTTGGGGTTAGCTAGATATTATCATAAGTTTATTCAAGACTTCTCCAAGATAGCGGCACCGTTAACTCAGGTTACTAAGAAGAATCAAGCTTTCGTCTGGGACGAAAGGTGTGAGAATGCATATAAGAGCCTAAAGGAAAAGTTAAGGTGTGCAACAATGTCAGTCATTCCTAAAGGGAACGAAGAGATGACAGTATACACGGATGCCTGTGGTACCAGACTAGGTGTTGTGCTGATGTAAGGAGGGAGGGTTGTAGCTTATGTTGGTCGGTATCTGAAACCGCATGAGAAAAGATATCCTACCCACGATTTGGAATTGTCAGCGATTGTGTTCGCATTAGAGATGTGGAGACACTATCTCTTGGAGAAAGATTCGAGTTGTTTACCGATCATAAATCATTAAAGTATCTTTTCTCTCAGAAGGATTTAAATCTTCGTCAGCAGAGATGGTTAGAGTTCTTGGCTTCATATGATTTCAATATCACATACACACCCGAGAAGGGAAATGCGGTAGCTGATGCATTGAGTATGAGACATGCCAGTTTGGGGGCTATGTTTCTTGAATGGAAGCAAATGAATCATATCGCGGGATATGATTTCAGACCTAAGTGTGAATTGGATCTAGAGATGTTAACAAGTTTGACGATCAGACCGACTTTGATTGAGTGGATTGGTTCCAGTCAAAGGGACGATCCTAACCTAGTGGGAATCATCTCCAAAGTAGAGATGGGTATCAATGGTGAGGAAATGAACAAGTATGGATTTGATCGAGAAGGATGGCTCCGAAAGAATGGGAGACTAGTTGTACCCAACATTAATGGATTGAGAGATGAAGTGCTTAGAAAGTGTCATCACTCGAAACTAACTATACATCCCAGTGGTAACAAAATGTATCGAGACATGAAGCAGACCTACTACTGGAAAGAGATGAAGAGAGACGTTGGGAAATTTATATCAAAGTGCATGAATTGCCAGTTAGTTAAAGCCGAGCGAAAGAAGCCTAGTGGTTTGTTACAACTGTTGGAAATTCCCGAATGGAAATGGGAACAAGTCTCAATGGATTTCATTGATGGTTTGCCAAGGACTAGATCGATTCATGATAGTATTTAGGTGATTGTGGATCAATTTACCAAGAGTGCAAAGTTTATACCATTCAAATCGAATAGAATGGCAGCTAAGTTAGCAGAACTGTATATGAAATGGATAGTGAGATTTCATGGAGTACCTAAAGGTATTGTGAGTGACCAAGATCCATTATTTACTAGTGGGTTTTGGAAGAGCTTACAAGAAGCTTTAGGGTCAGAATTACATCTCAGTACCGCGTACCATCCTCAAACCGACGGTCAAACAGAGAGGTTGAATCGTGTATTAGAGGATCTCTTGAGAGCTTGTATATTGGATTTTGGAGGGCCATGGGATGACCATTTGCATCTGGTTGAGTTCGCATATAAAAATAATTACCAGTCCAGTATTGGTATGGCTCCATTTGAAGCTTTGCACGGAAGACCGTGCAACTCACCATCATGCTGGTTGGAAACCGGTGAGAAGTTTGTGCTTGGGCCAAATGCAATAAGAGAAACTTCAGATAAGATAAAGGTTATTCAACAGCGAATGAAGGCTGCCCAAGATAGGCAGAAGAGTAACGCTGATAAAAGGCGAAGAGATTTGAAATTCTTCGTTGGCGACATGGTATTCATCAAGATTTCTCCATTAAAGCATGTAATTCGATTTGGTATAAGAGGTAAGTTGGCACCAAGGTTTGTTGGTCCATTTCCAGTTCTCAAACAAGTTGGGAATTTAGCGTATAAAGTTGGATTGCCGGATAAGATGGCGAGAGTGCACAACGTATTTCATGTTTCTCAGTTAAGGAAGTTTTGTGCATGATTCTGATATGACTATTTCATCAGATCAGTTGGATGATATCGAGGTAGAACCTGAGGTAGTTGGTGACCACAGAACGATTCGTATTGTCGGACACAATACGAAGCAGTTTTGAAGGAAGATTGTGAAATTGGTTAGGGTCCAGTAGGGTGATAACGAGAACGACTACACTTGGGAAACCGAGGAGAGCATACGGGAGTCATATCTAGAAATCTTTGCCTGGTAAGATTTGAAATCGCGATATAGTTATTCCCTTATTAGTAAACCACATGCTAGGATAAGCTTGTTGTGTATTAGTGTATTTTTGATTGTTTGTAAATGGTTAATAGGCATGCGGGACACCATTGTATGTTTCTTGGTTAAGGAATTTCGGGGGCGAAATTTCTTAAAGGGGGGGAGTGTAACGACAAGCATTCTACATACCGGAGGATCGTAGAATATTTATTTTATTTTCGTACGAAGCCGTATGGTCGTGTAACTTTGGGAAATGACTATTGAGGTCATTTCCCACATTCACGATTTTTACCTAATTTTAAATGACCGTTTTGCCCTTAGCGAATCTTGTTTCGCCTATAATTTTTGATTAGTAAGGATTTTTGACCAGAAACCTTTTCCATTAGATTCAGATGTTGGTTTACCTTTCCGTAGAGTGGTCACATTAATCAAATGGATTTACCGTTTGGGAGATATGGCTGAAATAAGGTTTGAAAGATGAAAAATAGCTTAATCGTGCCTAATAGGGTGATTAGCAGCTAGGCGCATAACCCATTTTGAGATTAGGGTTATGGGAGGGCTGAAAGGAGTTAGGGAATGATTCCTTTTCATTTTCTCAGCCGCCACAAACATTCTTCTAATCCTAGTAATGGCCTCCATCTTCCAAATATCTCTCTTTAATCTCTTTCTAATCACATATTAAGCAAATCTACATCAAATTAAGGCGGATTACCATAAAAATCGAGATAGAGCTGCTGGAATACGTTGGGATCCATGCCAAATTAGTTAGAATTTCAGATCTAAATTTTATTAGTGGCTATGGTGAGTGATTTTCATGCTTTTTCACTAATTATGGCTAATTAAGGGTGAATAATGATAATTAGCGAAATTATGACTCAGAAAAATATGGAAAATATGTAAAAATTCTGAAATATTATTTTATGTCACTAGTAAAAATTTGGGTTGATTTGGATTAAGTTTGCTAATCGTATGGTTAAACACGATTAAGGGGATTAAGAGGAAAATCATGGTTTTGGGTATATTTGATTCATAATTTCATGTTAAATCATTGTTTGGATGTTTTTGGTTGATTCCACATGTTATTACTGTTGCTTAGTATGATATATGTTTGCATACGAAAGTTAGAATGGCCAAAAATGCCGTCGAGAAGCAAAAATAGCTTGCTGGAAACCATACAGGTTTTGGGTCGCACGACCAATCTTTGGGGGTATGCACGACCGACCAGGCCGAGCGAGCGAGTCTGGTGGGGGAGTTTTGGGTGAACCCGATATAGGAGGTTCGAGCGATCAACCACAGTAGGAGATGCATGAACGACCATTTCTTACAAGATAAGCGTGAGCGATAACCTTGGTGGAGCATCTATGAACGACCGAGTCTGATGGAGGATGAGCTAACGAGCAAGCCTGGTGAGGGAGATCGAGTGGGTGGACTTAGCTCGAGCGACCGATCCCTATTGAGTAATCTATGAGCCACCGAACACTGCAGAACACATATGAGTAATCGACCTTTGAGGAGCACATGCGACCGACTCGCATGACCGACCGACCTAATAGAGAATCGAGCGACCGAGTCTGGAGAATGATGAACGAGCAATGATGATCGTGGGCTCTTCTAAAGATCGTTTCTAATTCGACTAAACCCGAGATGCAAAGGAAGTCCAGGTGAGAAGTGATGGCTCAAGATCCAAATGAGGATTGACGAGTTAACTTCTAAAGTTGGGCTTTGCTGCGAGACGAGTGCAAAGGGGTTATCGATATCTATAACTTTGGTTCACCATTGTGAGGGAGTAAAGTTTTTGACTATGGACCGGTGCAGTGGGGTCAAAGGTTGTATGGAGTAGGACTCCGTCAGGGCCCCAAAGGGCAAAGTGGTCGTTGTGGAGTCGGGCTCCGTCATGGCTCCAATGGCCTGGTGATCAAAGCTGTAGATATTGTATGCTTTACGCACTGAGTGAGAGATGTGAGGATGATTGCTATGTTTGATGTTTGTTATCACCATGTCACACACACTCCCATTTTTACACTATATGTTAGTGTCACCTTAGAGTATTGTACATCTTGTTGTGCTAACTCTTTGGTTGCAGGTCCAGGTTCAGGTATGATTATTTATGCATGTTATTGCTTTATTTTGATGTGCGCTATCACTCATACCAGACTTTTGTTTGACCCAGAGTTTTATGTCTCTTCTTATTATTCTAGGTGCTCATATACGAGCAAACTAGAGACAGGTTAGGTTGTTAAGCATGAGTAGCTGTCCGGAGACGAGCAGAAGACTTCCACGTACTATTTACATATATTTTCCCTGTGTTATTGTTGGTCACTACTTTGGGCATTAGTAGTGTACCTTTTCTATTTTGCTTTAGAGGCAGTATTTTGAAGTTGTAATAATGGTTTGGATCATACGCTGTATTTTGGATTCCGCTACTCTGATGGATATGGTTTAGTTTTCAACTTATGCATTGTCTCGCCTATTTTATATCATGTTATGTTACTATTATATTTTATTCCATGCTCTGTGAGATATACTACAGATTCTTGATGATTCATAGTTTCGAATCCCTTTCTTTTTGACGTCCGTCCCGTGCTAGTTGGACATTGGCATAGCGCATTTTGAGGGAAATGTCGGCTGGTGCGGGGCGGGCCGTCACAAACTGGAACATTCCTTTATATGTTTCGATTTATCGATATTTCAAATTTTATTAAAAGGTCCTTTGTCATAATTTATATAAATTTGCCCAAATATTTATAATGGAAATATAGATATATTCAAAATTATAAGGAATTGGTATTATTTTATTTAGAACAGACAATGCAAATTACGTGTAAAACACGTGATTTACACATTTCTCCCTTTTGTTTATTTTGATCATTTATAATTCCAAACATGGTCTTTTTGTGTAAAAAGAACAAAAAGGCAAATTCATAAAAATTAAACAAAACCTTAAACAATCCAAAACACATAGAGGTTTAAAATTAAAAAGGACACTTTGCATGAACCTTGCAGCTAGACTCATTTCTATGAATCTAGAATAAAACAACAACACAAATCTCAATAAGATTCAAGGACTAGTTTCTAGATTTAGGTGTAAACATTAATAAAAGGATACAGAAAGAATTGTAGGCAATATGTTGATGTCTTATAAAAAATCCTATAAATTTCCATCACTACAAGAAAAAGTCACATAGACATTGGCTAAAAAACGATGTCCTCGTTTTTCTGGAGTGATGTCTTTGTTGGTGATGTCTAAAGTACCCCTTTTTACATCAACTAAAAGACGATGTCAAAGCAGCTTTAAGACATCATAAATTAATTAACTAACTATTGTGATAAGTATTTTACCATATCATCTTTTGATTGATGTTTATGATGGCTTTATACTGATGTCTATGATGGCTCGTTTATGCTGTTTTCTCATCTCATATAAAAAATATATTTATTAAATGAAATACTATTGCACATAATTTAATATTTAAACAGTATTTTTATTTAATTAAGTATTTTATTTCAACATACAAAATAGCACAAATTTATGACTCCAACTATTTTACATTAACATTTCTCATACACAATTCAATACATTACACAATCAGTTTTACATTGCCACCTCGCTACAACACTCATCAACGTTTAGTTACTAACCTGTGGAACTGCATAAGGAAGTGGAGAGTACATCCTTGCTGCTTTCTCTTTGTAGAAGATAGTTCTTTCAATAGAGACTATTGGTTGTGCGGAGGAAAAGTTGTTCACTCTAAGAAATGAACATGCAGAATACAAAGCCCCCATTACAATGAAAAGACCTTGTATTGTTTCCCTGAAAGAACAAGGAAACATTAAATATTAATTGAAGTGTTCTCTTACATGCACAGCTGCGCTTGTGCTTACCTCTTAAGACCAACGTCCAGAACACAGAGCCTAGAATAACTGCAACAATTGTAGTGCAGAACAAGCGAATGACGTTGTACTGTGGACTTCTCTAGAATACAAGATTTTGCTTCCAAAAGCATATCTTAATTTGAGTCAAAGAGTCCTACGCAAAACTGGACGAGAACTTTAAAGGTTCCGTGCCAGCTTCTGGAGTACTTAATCAAGTATTAGAGCTTCCACTTCCCTTTAAAAATCAAGACATGTCACAGTGCTATGTAACAAAATAAAATAGAAAAGAGTACCTAAATACAAAATAAGGTATTAAAAACATGAAAATATGAATTTACCGGAATTAATCAGAATATCTTTACACGGTAGGAAAATCTATACCAAGCTTTTCTTCGCACGATGGGGTGGTAACTTCCAACATCCATGTTACAGGATTGCAACCATCACAAATTGGAGACACTCCATGAATTGCTTGCATAGTCAGAACAATGAAATGAACCTATTTTTTGGCTATAAGATATATAGTAATTCCATAAACTTCTTTACAAGAGGAACATACCAGAAAGTAATCTATCATGATTTGAGAATTCACACCAAGCTTGTCGCTACATATGACATGTGCCCCTCTCTTCATAAGAAGAAGCTGCAATAAAAGAAGAGTGTTGCAACGTTTACTTGAAAATATTCAAGGTCCATTTCTATTTTTGGTTGCTCTTCAATTCTTAGGTCAGTTGATTGAGTTTCGAAAGCAACCATGTTCGACTCTGATAATTTTTCCATAGCAGCCGACTTTTCCATTTCTATAGTCAGTAGTACATTGCGCATATCATGAGCAAGAATGCTGCTTGATCTAACTCAAATATCAGTTGTTGGTGTCATAGATATTATTGAAATAATAGTTTTCTTCTTAACTTATTAACCTCAAGTATATCGATGACTGAATTTGCCTTCTGCGCCTCTTCATCAGCCAGTATTTTCTTCAGAGAATCCTAAAATATGGTGGGAAAACAGCAAATATGTTAAAATCAATTTATAAATGCTTAAGTTTAGTGTACAAGAAAGGAGAAATAAAGACCTCAAATTAGCTTTCTCCTTTTGCAGCATTGCTTCTAGTTTATGAATGTGCTTTTTTAATTCTGAAATTTTATGGACATCATTTATATATGTAGAATTAAACCTTCACTCTGCAATTTGCCACAAAATTTTAGATACTTCATTGAATAATAATTTTGTTTTGTAAGCCACCGGTTATGCTAGTCATCAGATAAGTTTTTCAATAATTGATGAAATATGAGAAGAGAGAGATTTTGTTCAAGCGGCCCTCACCTCATTTGATTCTCTTTGTATCCATTATTGATTCTCACATATAAAACTAAGCTTAAGAGGTGGCAAATAGACAGAATTAACATCTATTGATGCATACATGAAGCAAGCAATTGTTTCTCCAAATGTATTCACAAATATAGTAAAAAAAGTTATCTTTACGGCATAATAACGAGACTAGAAATGCCACCCCTTATCACACCAAATAAAAGATGGAATGGATGCCAAAGCTTGATTATTTTCGGTGATTGACCGAATACACACAAATAAATTAACAGCACAATAACTTATAACTTATTGAATTATTAGTAACTACTAACCCAATTACTCAAGATTGAAGAAGAATTGGTTGAATAGCAGTTTGGAATTTGGAATTAGATCGGTTGATCACCTGTCTTAGGCTGGCACTTACGCAGCTACGTCTAACGTCTGCACCCTCCTTTCACGCGATTTGGATGTTGGACCGCCGGACGCTGGAGCAGCTTTCACGATTTGGGATTTCTGGCTCTTCAATCGCGATTATTGATATATTTTTTTGGTATAGAGAAGCGGTTGGTTGGTGCCCTTGAAAATTTGATGCCCTAAGCGGCTGCTTTAGCCGCTTGTGTGAAGGGCTGGGATTGGTGGCGGCGGCAACAAGAAGGAACGATGGAAGAGCGATTTCGATTTGGGGATGGAGAATTTTCGAATGCCATGGATTTTAATTTGGGGATAAATGTGTTCATTGGAAGAAATAAAAATGAGGAAGGAACGGACTCGATTTAGTGAAGAAAGGGGAAGAGAAATTGCTGATGATGTGGAAGATGCTGATTATAGGGTTTTGATGGTTACGGATTAGGAGAATTGATAAACGGATAAATTAGGAAATTAAGAGTGGTGCGGATTGATGAGAAAAGCAAATTATGAGACCTTTAACACCATGCATGAAGCTGATGTAAATGATGCATAGAAACTGATGTTAAAGCACATTTCAATTTATTTATTACTATAAAACATAATTTTACTACAAAATATAATTAATAAATATTAACTATAATTAATAAATATTAACTATAATTACTAAAAAATATTAACTATAATTTACAAATTATAATATTAACTATAATTAATAAATATTAACTATAATTACTAAAAAATATTAACTATAATTTACTAATTATAATATAATCAATAAATATCAACTATAATTACTAAAAAAAATATTAACTATAATTTACTAATTATACTATTAACTATAATTAATAAATATAAACTATAATTACTAAAAAAATATTAAGTATAATTTACTAATTATAATATAATTAATAAATATTAACTATAATTAATAAATATTAACTATAATTACTAAAAAATATTAACTATAAAATATAATTAATAAATATTAACTATAATTTACTAATTATTAATTATTAACAATAATACATTCAACAAGTGATGCAATAGACAATAGTTATTTTAATAAGTGATGTAATAGCCAAAAATTTTGGTATGGCGTAAATTAAATTTTTTTAAAAGTGTATTTAAGACATCAGTCGTTCAATACATCGATGTCTGAGAAACCAACACCATCACTTTAAAAATTATCGATGTTAAAAAACATTGACATCGGCTGAATTTACAATCGATGTTAAAACAGTGATGTTTATTCTACTTTTTCTTGTAGTGCATTAACAGATTTAGAGTTTGTATATTACACCAACAAAGCAAAATCTGATACTACAAACGTTATTTAAATTTCCCACTCACCTGAAGGCTTTCCCCAACTCTCGTATCTGGACTACAGCTTTTAGTTTTTATTCCCAAATCCTTATAGATCTATAATATGTATAAAAAGGGAATATATATATATATATATATTAAAATTGTAGATTTGGAAAAGAATTAGAATAGGGAAAGAAAATAAATGAGAAAAAACTAATAAT
Source organism: Allium sativum (assembly GCA_030737875.1). Taxonomy (NCBI): domain Eukaryota; kingdom Viridiplantae; phylum Streptophyta; class Magnoliopsida; order Asparagales; family Amaryllidaceae; genus Allium; species Allium sativum. Next base: position 659,714,788 of record CM060924.1, read on the forward strand.
TTATGTCACGTGCAAGAACCAATCTTTTCTTATAAATCTGGATTAATTCTCTCCAATTTTTGTTGTTTGATTTGAAAACTATTTTATTTCAGAAAGTTTGGAAGAGATTGGAGAAATGAAAATGGTAGAGCTTCATTACTGCCTCCATAAATATGAAGAATACGTAGGGGGGTCTAGGCCTTTATTTATAGGCACTCAAATGACCCATAACCATTAGATATAATTTAATTAAGATTCATCCGGATATATAAAAATTTTATAATCAAAAACCCTAGCCGCTACTGGAGAAACGACTAGGAGTCACACCCAGTTATCGACTCCTAGGTTGACCACCGCAGTGGGGGTGGGAGATTGATGGTAACTTTCATTACCATTTATCATATAATTTTTTTTTCGCTCGCATTCGTTTTTCGTCCGTAATTTTTTCATACACTACAAGAAAACTTCACATAGACATCGGCTAAAAAACGATGTCTCCATTTTTCGGGAGCGATGTTGATGTCGGTGATGTCTAAAGTGCCGATTTTTTTACACCAGTTAAAAAACGACGTCGAAGTAGCAGTAAGACATCATAAATTGATTAATTAACTATTGTAATAAGCGTTTTACCATATCAGCTTTTGACTGATGTGAATAAATGTCTTTATACTGATGTCTATGATGACTTGTTTATGTTGTTTTCTCATCCCATATACAGAAATAAATATTTATTAAACGAATTACTATTGCACAGAATTTAATATCCAAACAAATTTTTTATTTAATTAAGTATTTTATTTCACATTTCTCATACACAATCCAATACATTACACAATCAGTTTTACATTGCCACCTCGCTGCAACACTCACCACTCTTTAGATTCTAAACTGCTCAACCCTCTACCGCAAAACAAACTACATTCCACCTTTTAAACAACTTCATCACTACTGCCTGAATTCATCACTATTGCCTTACTCCCAATTCGAGAAACAACACTCCGACACTACATTGACCACACCGTCTTTGGCAATTAAGCTAACCGACCATCACTGCATATCCCGACTACAACCCACAAACAAACTCTTTTACCCTTCAAAACATACGACAAACATATCACACAAACTCCTCTGCAATCATCTCGAATCAATCATTCAAATCACCAAACCCGAAAGACCAACCAACCTACTATATTTCTTCCAAGTTCAGACTTGTTTGCAACATCACGACGTTCCATTAAGTATGTGCGAAGACAATAATATAGTGCCTACGAAACATGATTACAGATACTATAAGTTCCAAAATTACACACTCACTTGGTGTATCAAAACTAAGGAGGTATTGAACTCCAGCTAAATGACTCCTGGAGTTCGAAACACCATATTTGATGCCTTGAAAGAAACAATTGACATCATAATCTAACCGTATCTTCTCTCGGGTTTCCTTGTAAAACATGTTCCAGTAAAGGGACCACAGCTCACAACTAAATCAAATTTTCAGGCACAATGCTGAAGTTTCATCTATACTAATTTATCAAAAAGCTAACTAAGTGGAGCTTTCATCCATACTAGGTTACAAACAAAAAACCGAAGCAACCCGAACTTCCCCGTGGAGGAAAGCCCGGATTGACTTTGAGAACATGACAAATCAGAACACAAACAGAAGAACATTTCATTGCTTATTACAACAATTTCATCAGAATACAAGAATATACAAAGTATGAATAAATATTACACATTTACTAAATATCAGAGATTTACAAGTTACAATACATCACAGCGAAAAATAATACAAAACACAACTGAAAAGAATATACGGATAAAGAGCTTTCCGAATATCATTCCAGTTGTAAACCAGGATCTTGTGAATATAAATCTGCAAAACCAAAACTACAAGCTGCCCGTGTGGAAATAGGGCACCCAGACTTTAGGTTAAAACAATAAACTCCAGGTCAGTCATGTGACTAATGTGAGAACTAAAACAATTATTATCTTGGTTTTAAAGTAAGGTAAATCAAGGGACTATGCCGTATAACACGGAACAGGTTTCCTCCCAAGAATACCAGTGCATAAAAACAACAGCGCAATGCTAAATAAAGAACAATGAAGCTATTATAAGACTCAGGTCCGATCACACAATGCAATGCAAGCCGGAGGATAGAGTTTTTACCTTATAATAGCCAAATATGCTTGGTACGTGAAATTTCATCTTTTATTATTACTATAAATGAAGAAATCAACTTCAAATATAAATGTATCAATTATAGACAGTGTGAGTGCCCCATCTCACAATGTCGCCATACTAGGCACTACAATCAAAACCGCAAAGTCGCGTATTCGAAGTTGGATTTCCGTCTGTGAACCTAGGCAAGGGATCGTCCTAGCCCGCTTCGAGACGCTTTAGCCCGTATCTCAGGCAAGTACTCAGTCAAGCCTTTGGATCGTCAGGGCCGATCCTCACGGAGTGGATTAAAATGCCTGAACAATGCATTTCCCCGCGCTATGGGTCGTAAACTGGTCATATCCCGACCAAACCATCGGCCCCGGAACAACCGATATAACCGAGGCGCCTCGCTATCCATCATCCACATAAGTAAAATGTCAGGGCTTGCAAAACGCTGACACCACTCCTAGCTAGAAGGAAACACATGCCCTCCCTAAGGTCCTCTCCCGTTTATGGTTCACACCGGGGTGTGAGGCTCGCGAATTAACGCTACACAAAGCTATGCAATATTAAAGCCGCGCATTGATCATCAACCACAAGACTCTGCTTTTTAATAGAACCCTTGATCATTTGCATCTTAGCATGCCACACAGGCAATTCACGCTATGCAACCGATGTATGTCAATCACACAGAATGAAATCTAATGTCAAACACACATCCATTTACAAGATCGTTCTGGGTCTGAATGAAACCGGACGCACCTTATTCCTCGTCCCGTATGTCCAATACAGGAGAGAGGTCCTCGCATATCCAGTCGATCTCCAAGTATGTTTGGACGATCACCACTTATTACCTTGTCTTGGGTGTACAGCCCAATCAAGACATCAGTAATCATCCAAACAATGTGAAGACCTTCGGCTTCCACCACCGTCTTCATTCTCAACATATCGTCGAATCAGTTATTCAGAATGGGATAAACCTGGTCTTTCTGAATAACTTGCGTATATAGTAAACAAGTGTTAAAAAAACACAACATACGCCTCATTCCAATCCGGAATATTCTTTTTTCAAATATTCACATTTTTTGGGAAAGGTTCCCATTAATTTTATCAAAGATAAATTATTTAAATTTATTCAATCTTCCTTTGGATATCGATTCAAACCAAATAATGGTTTATCCAAACTGGTCGGGATTAGCGAACCTTAATGAAGTAATCATTTGTTTAATTTCCCAATCCCAACCTATTCATCCCATGAAGTAAAACTGGTAATACTTCATATCTAACACCACGGTGTTATCGGTAAATTCAATTACCATTTCGCGTTCAAATCTAATTAAAGATTTAACTATCGCCTGGAGTAAAACTCCTGGTACTCCATTTTCGATCATTTCTCGAATTCGATAATTTAAATTATCATGTTCCCATTCCAATCTAATTAAAGATTCATTAAAACTCCAATTCAGTTTTAATTTCCAAAAATCATTACTTAATGATTATTCAAAGTTAAGAAATAAATCTTATCTTTAACTAGGTTAAAGAACTAATGTCATTTAAAAACATAGCCCACGATAAACCCAAAATCACATTCCATTAACAATGGAATCTTCGCGGAAAACAGATCAATATATATAATCGATATGAACTACCATATCCAACCGATAGTATAAATGGAATAACGGAAAGGCCTCTTAAATTCCCTATATAGTAACAGTCTTCCTCCATAGAAGTCCACTCCGATTATTACCAAATCGAATTCCATTCCAATTTATTTTATTAAATCGAAAAACTTCACTCTGGAAAATTTCCTTTAAATCTTAACAAAAGATTTATAAATTCCAAATCACATTTCACTGTAAATCGGGTTAAAGAATGAATGTCGTTAAAAACACAGTTCACGATAAGCCCAATTCACATTCCATTTTATTCCAATTATTAAATATAATTAGAAACTCTAACAATCTCAATTAAAAGATTTATCCTCTTTACGTGGGGTTCAAGAATAGTGTTATTGAAGAAACCATTCACGACAAACCCAAAATCCCATTTGATATTAAATACAAGGCTCTGAACAGAAAATATATCGGCTTATATTCAATATCAAATACCACAACCAACCAATATCGTATTGGAAATACCAATATAAAAATATCTTTCAAATTTCCATAACAATATCTGTATAATCACGAAACCCAACATCGAAATATTCCGAAGACAATTTCGATTCAAATCCATTCCAATTTATATATTGGGAATTCTGGTTATTTTTAAAACCATTTCAAATCCAATTTATTTATTTAAAAATATTGGATTATAATTCTAATTAATAACTAGTTCATTTCGATAAAAATCTACTTTTATCTTTTCAAATAAGGAATTTTTCATCCCAATTCTTTCCAAATCATTTCTTATGATTTTACACTAATTATTGATATTTTTAATAATTTTATCAAGGCCCATACAGTCGATTTCCATAAACGGCCATCGAACTGCACTTACAACGACCTTTTCCAAATTTGATTTGGACATAATTCCAAATCCAACTGTTAGATTTCAAATCTCTAATATTTGTTAGAAAGCTCTTTTCGATACGAATCCAATGGTTCTGGTTTTAGGAGAATCTGACGGTTGAATCTCCCGTAATGTCCATTCAAAGTCAATGGTCGAAATTCACGAACTGTCGCGGCGCGACGCGTTCTATTCAGGCCATCATATTATATATATAACATATATTTTGTCGATTTCCATTTAAAACGTATTTTATAAATCATTTTAAATTCGTTTTCAAAACGATTTCAACTTCAAATTCAATTTCAAATCGAAATGGAATATTCCATATCATCGATATATAAATGATAGTATTTTCAAAACATTAGATTTTGAAATCAATTCCTTTCCGATATTCATTAAAAAAAGAATAAAATCGATATAAATATCGTTCACGTCAAAATGGCGTTAATCTAATCAACACGGCATTACATATTTATATATATTCGTGTCCATCCCAAATCGGACATCAAAATCACATTTTGATCTATTACTGAATATTATTTTAAAATATTCGGTATTTTAAAATATTCATTCTTTCTGAACTGGAATCAGACATAGTCAATTACTATATAATGTTATTAAATGGATTTCATACAACACATGTATACAACAACAGTGATAAATAATCATCCATTATCCAGAGTGCATTCTACACTATATAAGCATTAAATATAAATATTTAACGCTAACAACAGTCTGTCAACCTATCGATTGAAATACAACTAAACAGTTGGGATTAGTGTAAGTCAAATATCATCCCAACACCCGTGTGTGGTTTCAACCAACAAATACTGAATTCTATCTGTGCAATTGGGCGATGTGTAAAATATATCGTCCCAATCCATATCCGTAAAATGGGTATTCATAAACAAATCATCTGATTTGTAAATGAATATTTATTTTATTCATATCAAAATTAAAAATTATATTTTTAACGATAAAGTATTTTTTTCAAAATATGAATATTCTATTTAGTTCATTTATACAATAAAAATGATATTTTTATTGTTCTAACATATCTTAGAAAATTTTGGCGGCATAACGGCATGATATCAAAATCGGGTAATGACTAGCATTACCCCTCTCCTGATATTGGCTCGCGCCATACACACATAATAGTTCTAATCAATTCATTTCATCTAAACAACCAAATTCAACCAAGTATTCTAATCAACCAAACCAAACAACCAAATAAGTCGTCCATGGTCTGTGGATGACGGGGAACAGTTCATATATGCAGTTATAAAATAAATAACTGTACAAAAAAATTATAGTGAGGAGTTCTCACCTTTAGGATCCACTCAGTCATTCTTTAATTCTGAATGGTTTGGATTCTACTCCCTTCCCGCTATTTGTGTCCTTCACTGTGTTTTAAATGAAATCTGTTTAACACCGTTTATGTTAATCCCATTTTTAACTCATTTTTATATCGTTTTTCAATATATATAAAAATGGTATTTTTTGTTCTTCACATATAATAAAAATCATGTTTTTATTCTTCCCATATAATAAAAATCATATTTTTATTCTTCCCGTATAATGAAAATCATATTTTTATTCTTTTAAATATATAAAAATCATATCTTTATTTCGCTACCTATATAAAAATCATATTTTTGTATTCTCTATTATATAAAAATCTAATCTTTTACAACATAAAAATCTAATCTTTTCTTTTTCATATTTTTAAAACTGAATTTAAACCATGTTTTTATATTTAAACTAGCTAAATTAAAATAAATAAAACAAATAAACAAAAACACTCATTGTAAATTGGAAGAGGGGATTCCACGTTGGCACTAGGTGGCGGAGGAGGCTCGGGAGGGGCGGATCGCCGGTGGTGGGCCCATTGAGGGAGGCGGCGGCGGTTTCAAGTGGGTTGGGGTGTTTGGGGTTCGGTTTTCTCGAGGCGGCGCGGGGTTTGGGGTTCCTCCTGCGAGGTGGTGGCACTAGGGGGGTTTGGCGATGGGGCGCCGACCACCAGCGGCGGCGGCGGTGCAGCCTGGAGGGGGGCGACGAGGTGCAGCAGTTTATTTTTATTTTTTTCTTTTCTCTGAACGTACGGTTGAAGAAAGAAAAAGGGGGCTAGCGTTGACCAAAGAGAAGGGAGGGGAGGGGTTTTACAATATTTTATATTATTTTTAATTTCTATAAAAAGCAAGTTTTTAATCTGAACTCCAAATGAGACCCAACGACTGTCGCTCCTAGCTAATTACCCCCATTCTGAACACAATGGGATATGTTTCGTAAGCCAATTTAGCTGTTACAATAAGTTACCGCTAAATTTAAAACATAAATCATTATATTTAAAATGCAAATGCACGTTTTAATTTACCGGGGCCACATATTTACTCTAAAAATTCCAGAAAAATTATATCGAGCTTCGTACGGTCCTAACAAAACTAATCTCATTAAATTCTGAGACCGTTTGAAAAATGGCCATTTTCTGGTCGATCCAATTCAATTGAAATTGACAAAAAACATTTTCTTTTGCCGCGCTCACATATTGATCCCAAAAATTATGAATTTTGGAATCCAGCAATAATTCGACATCCCAGATCCAACAAAAGTGGTTTCATCGAAAAAGGAGGTCGTTTGCAAAATGGCTATTTTTAAGGACTATATTTTCCATAGCGACTATTCTGAATTTTCAACTGGGCATAACTTTTTATTCCCGCTATGAAATTTTGATTTTTCGGATTCGTTGGAAAGATATTTTAAAATAGATTCAAATATTTTTGGTTTCACTAAAATTCGGTTTATTTTGAATCCTGTACATTCATTTGAAATTTGAAATCGAATTTTAAACTACCGCGCCATTTACAATTCCTTTTATAATTAAAATATATATTTATATTCTAACGTCGATTCAAATAAATATACACATTCTAATTCTATTCAGAATAAATTTCTTGTCGTTATTATTTAAAATAAGTCATTTTAAATATTGAAAATTCATTAAAAATTTCAAAATAAAAAAAAATTAATTCGTTGGATTTTCCGGGTTGTTACCATCTCCCCCACTTAAAATCTTTTAGTCCTCGAAAAGGAACAGAGCTGAAAGTTGTTTAACTAACCAACCCAACTTTCATTATTTTAATTATGGCTTAAGTTCTTCAACTTTTCAGTTTCTAAGAACTCTTCAAATTTTTCAAAAATTTGGCTAACACCCTAAATTTTCGAAAAACTTCGTCATAACCTCCTTTGTATGGGAGCACTAGGAAAATCCCCAAACCGCCACACAGTCCTCTCCAATCAAAAAGAAAAAGAAACAGCCAAGCGGCTACCCAATCAGCTCATAAAATCATCCAAACCCAATCAATTAGTAAATGTGTACCTATTTGTCAGGCATACAATTTTATCCCTCTTCTTTAGCTTCCTTGCTATGACCTGTTCAATGTATATACATGTATATGCATGCAATTTCAAACAATTTCCAATTCAGTTCAATATTTGATACCATTTGGTTATATGTACCGTTCTTTCACATAATGGTTTTACTAGATAACAAATAATCATACAACACAACCATCAATCAATTAGTGAATTAACGTTTCAAATTCATAATTTTGACATATATAAAGAAATCATGTTTTTGATGCCAATTTACAACAAAGCCCTATCTAGTTTTGGTTCTTACACCAGTCAATTGGAAATATATAAACATCGCACTTTCGAAACTCGAACACAAACTATCGATGCTATATAGTCATCAACAGTTTCATCCCCGGGCGACTAGAGTGTGATTCTATATCTATCCAGTATATTTGAGGATTCAATATATGTGGATCAGACGTATATTAAAATCTCTATATACTTGATTGTCCAAATTCAATACAAAATAATTATTCACATACGCAGATTGGATTTAATTTTCAAAACAAAATTTGTTTTCATTTTTATTTTTAAAAATACACTCTTCACACTCGTTCTAGGATACTACTGATCCTATCGCTAACGAGTCATTCCTATTGGATATTATTGATCCAATCTTTGATGAATTCTTTCGTTTGGTTCTAATGTGTCTTGTTCTCTGAGCTCTGAAAACCAAAGCTCTGATACCAAATGAAGCAACCCTAACTTCCACGTGGAGGAAAGCCGGATTGACTTTGAGAACACGAAAAATCAGAACACAAAAAGAAGAACATTTCATTGCTTATTACAACAATTTCATCAGAATACAAGAACATACAGAGTATGAATAAATATTACACATTTACTAAATATCAGAGATTTACAAGTTAAAATACATCGCAGCGGAAAATAATACAAAACACAACTGAAAAGAATATACGGATACGGAGCTTTCCGAATAGCATTCCAACTGTAAACCAGGTTCCTGTGAATATAAATCTACAAAACCAAAACTACAAGCTGCCCGTGTGGAAATAGGGCACCCAGAATTTATGTTAAAATAATAAACTCCAGGTCAGTCATGTGACTAATGTGAGAACTAAAACAGTTATTATCTTGGTTTTAAAGTAAGGTAAATCAAGGGACCACGCCGTATAACACGGAACAGGTTTCCTCCCAAGAATACCAGTGCATAAAAATAACAGCGCAATGCTAAATAAAGAACAATGAAGTTATTATAAGACTCAGGTCCCATCACACAATGCAATGCAAACCGGAGGATAGAGTTTTTACCTTATAATAGGCAAATATGCTTGGTACATGAAATTTCATCTTTTATTATTACTATAAATGAAGAAATCAACTTCAAATATAAATGTATCAATCATAGACGGCATGAGTGCCCCATCCCACTATGTCGCCATACTAGGCTCTACAATCAAAACCGCAAAGTCATGTATTGGAAGTTGGATTTCCATATATGAACCTAGGTAAGGGATCATCCTAGCCAGCTTCGAGACGCTCTAGCCCGCTTCTCAGGCTAGTACTTAGTCAAGCCTTTGGATCGTCAGGGCCGATCCACACGGAGTGGATTAAAATGCCTGAACAATGCGTTTCCCCGCCCTATGGGGCGTAAACTGGTCATATCCCGACCAAACCATGAGCCCAAGAACGAACGATATAACCGAGGCGCCACGCTATCCATCATCCACATAAGTAAAACGTCATGGCTTGCAAAACGCTGACACCACTCCTAGCTAGAAGGGAACGCATGTCCTCCTTGAGGTCCTCTCCCGTTTCTGGTTCACACCGGGGTGTGAGGCTCGCGAATTAACGCTACACAAAGTGATCGATGCTAGAAAAGCGCGATATTTGTAATAAAATACTGCAAGCGCACAGGTGTGTAGCATACAGGTCGATCACAAGGAGGTAAATTAAAATTAAATTATTTATCTAATCTCTTGGGCGAGTTAGACAAAGCCTGGAGATTTTGTTGAAATAAAAACAAATTGAAATTGTGAACTTAGGATTATCGTTGAATCTAATCAACGATTAATCACTAAAGAAAGTAAATTGCAAAACAAGAACAACAATGCAGAAAATAAAAGTGCAGAATAAGAAGAACAACAAAAATAAAATAAAATTAGGATTGTCGTTGAAGCTAATCAAACGACTAATCACTAATGAAACAAATGTAAAATACAACTAGTACTCTACCGAATCTAATTGGGTAGATGACACTAGTTGCTAAAATAATACTAGAAAATAAAAGAAGAAAAATATTTTTTATTAGAGTAATGGAATACAGAAAATGAGATGGTGGCTACAATGACATTACAAGGGTATTTATAGGATAGATAGCCAAACCCTAACCCTAACCCTAATACAATGATAGATGGGCCTTAGGGAATTCACAAAAGAGTTTACAATGAGAGTTTCAAATGGGCCTTAGTTAAATCTATTTTTTTTTTGGCCTTTCTTCTTTTCCTCTTGGTTCTTTGACAAGCTTCCCTTGATTTGAGAAATTCTTGGTCTTTCTACCAATCATTTTCTTGTCCAACAACAACTAGATGTGAGACCTTCATCTACAATTCTTCAAAATGTAAATATATACCAATTTGATCTCTATTTCTCTACTTTTCTGGTTGTATGCGGGCTAGGTTGGAATATCTGTAAAAGTAACTAAACAATACCCAAGTAATATTTATTTATATACAAAAGACAAGATATAAGAGCATAAAATAAACACATTTCTATGTCAATCAAATACCCCCACACTTATCTTTTACTCGTCCTCGAGTAAAACAAAAATTAAAAACTAACTAGATAGGTCGCACTTTCGTAGGAAACACGGTTGCATTGAGCGTATGCAACAAGCCGTTAAACCTCTAGATATCCCTAGTAGGACGAGTGGTGTCTCGTGAGGGTTTTCAGCGGATACTACCCACAAAATCCAAATGCAGTATGATATGGTTCTAATGTAACTACATGAATGCAATGGACATATGCAAAATAAAAACAAACATGAAAACAAGACTTGTTTCTGAAGTGGTACAACAAATTAAGTTAACAGTTTCTAATCAGTTGATTGTACTTTAAATACCTCAACTTGTCACAAAATTTCAATATAAATCAAGTTTTCAAATGTTAAATTCCAGTTTGGCCAGTTAGTTCGGTCGATAACATAGTGCAGCCATGAAATAGATTCTTAGTTTGCTTGGCACAGTTTGCAAAGTGGTATTATTATTTTCTCATGTATGGCTAGTCAAATCAATAAGGTCAAGAAGTGTTTGGGCATCATCTCTTATTCTCTATTCCTTTAAAAATTAAAATTTATGATTAAGTACATACACCTAACTTAGAAGACCAAGGTTTACCACCCATGCACTGCCTCGCGGACTAACGGAGAGTGGGTAAAGAGCTTGGCGGATTGTGCAGGCCGACTTTGACTTTGTCAACAACGTGTCGGTAATCCTTAGGTGTCCAATCTCATAAAATGAGACCAAGATATTCCAACGTTGACTTTGTCAACAACATGTCGGATAGAGCTTGGCGGGTTTGCACACCAACGCTTGATATACAAGCAATGTTGGATACCCTTGGATTACTATTATTATTATCGAAAATATAAGCACAAAAGAGAGTTACACGAATTCAACTTAACACAACTTAGTTTTAAAGATTCGAAAAGCCAATATAAGTATTTTAAGTCCTCCACTTATTTAAACAAAGTCTACAATATAGAATAGATTTCATGGCCATCACCTAAGAATCTCCCTATGTACCGGTTACACTATTATCCCTCAAAATTAAACTTTTCATTGTATTTCATATTCAAACTTAGTTGAGAGAAAAAAATACTATCAACTAATTAACAATCCTTAACTTATTTTGTTGTATCAAATCTAAAATGAGTCATATTTTCAAAAAAAAATGGCATGTTACTTCAGTCTAAAATGCATGATGGTCCTATTTAAATGGCTGAAAATGAAAAGATAGACAAATAAAGAAAAAACGAAAATGAGTGAAATGCAGACTCCCCTCCACACTAGAACTAAACAGTGTCCACACTGTAAACGTTTCCTAAATTTGAAAGATCGTACCCAAAGGTGAATGAGATGCAAAATTATTTGAAGAATGAAATGCAATCTAACTATATGTAAGAATGGATCATATGTACAATGATAAATGTGTTTGCGATGCATGCGATGCAAAGAATGCCACCATCTTTTTCCCCCACACTTGGTTCTAACCCGATGAGTTCCATTCCCACTGTGTCTAGGCATGTTTTCTAACAAGCAAGAATTTTTGAAAACCATCTCATCTTTAAACCTAGATTTATAGTCTAGGAGATAAATATCCAGGGTCGTCCTAACATGAAGTTTTTCGATCAAGCTAACATTCCAAAAATAATTCATGTGTTCAACAAATTTATCAGTGTAATTGTCCAAAAAATTGTGATTGTACATAAATTCAGTGAAATTTGAATTCTGAGTGTTGTTCAAGAGTATGTGATCACATTTCTCATCATTAACTGACAACGTATTTTCGACACTGACAATTTCAAGTTCGTTCGAAATTTTCTCAAAATTAAAATTTTCGAACTCGTGATGTGAATCTACTTCTTCCTCATTTGGCAACTCATCCTCGTATAATCCAAAAAATTCATGTTCATTAAAATCCATTTCCACTTCTGAGTTTTTGAAAAATTCAACATCTTTATTTTCCTCAATTTCAAAAATTTCAAGTTTCTCGCAGCCTGAAAGAGAAAGATCAAAATCTGAGTTTAATTCTTTTTCCTGATAGGAGTTGAAGTCTAAATCATTTGCTGAATTGTGAACAACTTCATTTAGATCGTCATTTTCAATTTCCAAAGTTGTATTATGAAAATTTTCAATATCAGCAAAGAATGGATTGTTTTCTGAATCCTCACATGTTTGAATTTGATTTTGTTGCTCGAGTTGTTCTTTAAAAGATGTCATTAAAGAAAGAAGTTCATCAAGCTGGCTATCTTTTTCACCAAGCTGTCTATCTTGCTTTTCTACTCTCTCTCTCTAAGAATGTTAAGGTGATATTCTTCAGGATCATTGATTTGAGAGCTCTCGTTTTGGATTTCTTGATTTTCAAAATTATAGTCCACATCAATTTCACAATCAATATTATTTCCAATGTGGTAGTTGTTTGAATTTTCAGAAAAATGATATTAGAAATCATTTTGATTTTGAAAATTAGGTTCATAACCAAAACTATCGAAATTCGAGGGGAAACTGCAATTTTGGTCATATTCAAGATGTGGATATGAGTTGTTATTTTGAAGATTTTGATCGATTTGAAAATCATTTTCATTTTCAAAATTATTTTCGAAGTGATTTCCAACCCCGTATTGATGTTGATCAAAGATGTATTGGGATTCAAAGCTATTTTGATATGGATGAGACCCATAATCGAAATTATTGAAATTTGAATTGAAGTCGCCATTTCAATCATAACTTTGAGAATGTTGGTCATTTTGAAAATTTTGAAAATTGTTGACATTTGGCTCGCGAAATTTTGGAAATTTTGCTTCATGAGTTGTAATTCAAAATCATACTCTTCAAGAGGACGTCTACTCCGATTATTATCCCACATTTCTCTCAATGATTTATTTGAATCAGACATTTGAAATGAAATCAAGGCAAAACAGAAATTATTCTCAGTTCAAATAATATAAAATATTAAGTTGTGCTCTATTAAATAGCTGACTCAATTAGAAGGGGAAGAGGGTCTTATGGTCGTTCACGTATAGTATAAATACTAAGGGATACGACCAATGTTTTACGGGTAGTATGCAACCTCTTTTGCTAATAGTTCAATAAATTGAACTACTATATATCCGTGATCCAATTATACGAGACGGTTAACTTCACAAAACACCACTTTTTAATTATATTATTTTGCAAATCAAATCAAGTGTTAAAATCGACGAGAGTGATGACTTCAGGTATGTAAATTCGTTCCTCACAAACAGATTCAGAAATATCAGACACAGAGCAGTCACAGAATAATAACAAAAAATTAAAATATTGTACAAGCAAGCCGCTGCCCCTGCAGAATATTTCTTACAAGCAATTTCTATATTTTTCAAGCTGAGTTTAGAAAATTTTACAGAGCAGGGTACGGTAGTCCGTCCAGAGAATTTGAGCAGTGCTCACGTTTCAAGTTCAACTGTTTGCAGTCGCTTGACTTTTCAATTTCCGTTTGTTGCTTGACCTCTTCGCTTTTGACTCCTATATCTTTGTTCGTTTTGGTTGAACGATTTCTTCCCTTGGTCTTTGTTTTTGTTCTCTCTATTCTTTTTTTTTGTTTAAGAAAAGCAAAAAAAATAAAAAAATAAAAATAAAAACAATTGAAAAGAAGGAAAAGAAAAATTAAACTAGCAACTGACTCAACTAAAAAAATAAAACAAGCGAAACGATTCAGCTTGGAAAAAAACAAAACTAGACTCAAAGAACTAAGAACTATAAGACAGAACTCTGACTCGACAAAACTAGACTCAGACTGCAGTAGGCGTGTACTAAACTCAAACCATGCACTCAAGAATAAAAGGCAACACCACCTTCCAAAAAATAAAATTACCGCGCACAATTACCTCCCCCTTTATTTTATTTTCCAAAACAAATAGTATATAAAAAAAAGAACAGCTTAATTTAAGCAGCACCCACGCCCCTCTTTCCTTCTGTAAATTTCAATCGATCCTCCTGAAAACCAAGACTCACTCCCCTTTATTCTTGAAAACAAATCACGCTTTCCTATTTCAGGGAACCAAAAACACTCAGACTAACGTCCCTATCCCTATTTTTTCTGGCAATCGCCCTCGATTCAGGGTTTGTCGAATTGGATACAAGAGGAACCGGTGAGTTAGAGATCGGTTTTATGGTGTTCTTCGGATTTTCTTTGACTTGCAATTTGGGTTTCTGATCGGGTGAATTACGTGGATTTGTGGTGGGGTTATCAGTTGGCTGGAGATGAATTTCGGTTCTGATTCGTGGAGTACGAGTTCTAATTGGGATTTGTGCTGTGCGATTTTGGATTTGTGATCGATGTGTGGTGTGGGATGTCTTGCGTGGTTTGTTGTGTGGTGTAGTGAAGCCTGCTAGTTGAAGGGTTGGCAGAAGCGTGGATGAAAGGCAGATTGCAGAGGGGTTTGTTGTTTGAGATTGTGGTAAGGGGATGTATGGTTGATGGTGCGAATTTGGTTGAATTTATAAGGAATGGAGAGAATAAGTGGTTTTGTAGTTTTTTTTTATGAGTGTGGCAAAAGGAGGTTTGATCGGATTATGTGTGGTACGTGGTGATGGAGGGAACTGTAAGAACTCGGATGGGGAGGATAGTTGTATGACTGAGTTTACGGACTGTGGAAGGTGAGATGGATGGGGTCACTTATTAATCTAAAAAGGAGAGAAAGATGGTGTTGAGTGAATTTGCGAGGAGTAAGGTGGTTTGGTGGATTTGCAAGGTATGTATTTGGTGAAGGGATTTACATTATGGACAGTCTGTATGTTTGTGGTGATGGCAGCGTGAGTGAGATGGGTATGCGACAGTGGGTTACGGCAGATCGGTTGCGAGATGTTGAAGATGGTTGGATTTTGACGATGATCCGTGTATGAGATTGTTGGTGGTAGGGGGATGTTGTTCTGCAAAACTGGTATGTGAGTTGAGAGGGAGTTTGGGTTCCGATGTGGGTGCTGAAGTGTATTCTGGTATGGGAGGACAAGGATGAACTTGGGTTGGGATGAAGTGTTTATGACTGGTGGAAGTTTTTGTGATGAGAAGGAGTGGTGATTTGGTTTGAATGATGTGGAGATGGTGGGTAATGGTGAACGTGAGTTGTATGAGGAATGCGATGGTCGGTTGAGGAAGTTAGCGTGGACCAGGTTGGTTGATGAAGTATTGAGGAACTGTATGGATGTGGGTAGGTGAATGTGAATTTCTGATGGCAGAAATTTATGGTGGCAGAGAAAGAAAACAGGGAAACAAAAAATGTTTTTTTTCCTTTTGAAAAAGTGAAAGAAAGGAAGAAAAGCAATGTATAAAAGGATTAGAAAAATTAGAAAGATTTTTTTTTTGTAAGAAGTAGAATAACCTAAAACAGGGGAAGGGGAAAAGGGTAAGAAAGGCAAGAAGTCCGGAAATGAGCAAGTTTTTTTTTTCCTGAAACAATTGTAAATAGACCGAAGGAAGGAAAGAAGTAAAACAAAAGTGGCAAGATATTTTTTTTTTAGAACTTGTACAAGAAGAAAACAATCAAATGTAAAAAAATATTGGAAGGAAGTTGATAAAGGAGAAGAAATCAGGCAGAAGAAGGAAAAACATATTTGGATTTTTTTTTTTTTTTGTAGAGGAAGAAAGGAAAGATGGAAGAATTTGTAAAGAAAAAAAAAGAGATTGAGAAATAAAAAGGAAAACAATCAAAATAAAAAAATAGCAAGATCTTTTTTTTTTCCTCTTGTATAAACGATTATAGTATCAATGAGAAATACCAAATCAGCTACTCAAGAGATTTTTTTCTACATATACATGAAAACAAAAGGAAAATATGAACAAAAACTAAAACGAATCGAAAATTAAATAAATAATAAAATTTAATCGTTACCTCCCCGGCAACGGCGCCAAAAACTTGATCGACGCTAGAAAAGCGCGATATTTGTAATAAAATACTGCAAGCGCACAGGTGTGTAGCATACAGGTCGAACACAGGGAGGTAAATTAAAATCAAATTATTTATCTAATCTCTTGGGCGAGTTAGACGAAGCCTGGAGATTTTGTTGAAATAAAAACAAATTGAAATTGCGAACTTAGGATTATCGTTGAATCTAATCAACGATTAATCACTAAAGAAAGTAAATTGCAAAACAAGAACAACAATGCAGAAAATAAAAGTGCAGAATAAGAAGAACAACAAAAATAAAATAAAATTAGGATTGTCGTTGAAACTAATCAAACGACTAATCACTAATGAAACAAATGTAAAATACAACTAGTACTCTACCGAATCTAATCGGGTAGATGACACTAGTTGCTAAAAAAATACTAGAAAATAAAAGAAGAAGAAGAATTTTTATTAGAGTAATGGAATACAGAAAATGAGATGGTGGCTACAATGACATTACAAGGGTATTTATAGGATAGATAGCCAAACCCTAACCCTAACCCTAATACAATGATAGATGGGCCTTAGGGAATTCACAAAAGAGTTTACAATGAGAGTTTCAAATGGGCCTTAGTTAAATCTATTAAATTTTTTGGCCTTTCTTCTTTTCCTCTTGGTTCTTTGACAAGCTTGCCTTGATTTGAGAAATTCTTGGTCTTTCTACCAATCATTTTCTTGTCCAACAACAACTAGATGTGAGACCTTCATCTACAATTCTTCAAAATGTAAATATATACCAATTTGATCTCCATTTCTCTACTTTTCTGGTTGTATGCGGGCTGGGTTGGAATATCTGTAAAAGTAACAAAACAATACCCAAGTAATATTTATTTATATACAAAAGATAAGATATAAGAGCATAAAATAAACACATTTCTATGTCAATCACAAAGCTAAGCTATATTAAAGTCGTGCTTTGATCATCAACCATAAGACGCTGCTTTTCAACAGAAGCCTTGATCATTTACATCTCAACATGCCACACAGGCAAATCACGCTATGCAACCGATGTATATCAATCACACAGAATGAAATCCAATGTCAGACATACATCTATTTACAAGTTCTGTAGTGACCCGTAACTTCCCCGTGAAGGAAAGAGCGGATTACCTTGAGAACATGACAAATCAGAACTCAGACAGAAGAACATTTCATTGCTATTACAACAATTCCATCAGATACAAGAATATACAGAGTATAAATGAATACTAAACATTCGATAAATATCAGAGATTACAATAAATTACATAGCAGCGGAAAATAATACAAAACACAACTGAAAGTAATACACGGATACAGAGCTTTCCGAGCATCATTCCAGCTGTAAATCAGGACCCTAAGAATATAAATCTGCAAAACCAAAACTACTAGCTGCCCGTGTCGAAAATAAGGGCACCCAGAGTTTAGATTAAAACAATAAACTCCAGGTCAGTCATGTGACTGGTGTGAGAACTAAAACAGTTATTAAAACTTTATTTTAAAAGAGAGTAATTCAAGGGACCACGCCGTATAACACAGAATGAGTTTCCTCCCAAGAATACTAGTCCATAGAATAAACAACGCAATGCTTTTTCGAAAAATGAAGCTATTATAAGACCCAGGTCCCATCACACAATGCAACGCAAGCCGGAGGATAGGGTTTTCCCTTATAATAGCCAAACATGCTTGGTACGTCAAAACAAATCATTTGATACTATTATAAGTGTATAGTGTCAAAACAATTCAAATCATAAATATCAATCATAGGAGGCATGGGTACCATCTATCATGTTGCCATACTAGTTCTACAATTAAAACCGAAATATTACGTATTGGAATTTGGATTTCCGTCATGAGTCGAGGCAAGGGGCAAGCTCCTCTCCGCTTTGAGACACTCTAGCAAATGCCTCAAGACTACACACTCTGGGTAACCCCTGGGATCCTCCAAGACCGGTCCTCTCTTACGTTTGAGGATTAGTTATTCCTGAACATACGTTTCCCGGCCCTATAGGACCTATAATCGAGGCGCCTCGCATCCAAACCACAAAGGTGAAAAGTATATAAATGTCAGGGCTGGTAGGTCACTGACACCACCCATAGCTAGAAAGAAACGTCGTGCACTCCTTGGGTCCTCATCCCGTTTTTGACTCATACCGAGGTGTGAGGCTCGCGAATCCACGCTATACACAAAGCTGCCACGTAGGCCGTGCTTTGATCATCAACCACAAGACTTTGCTTTTCAACAGAAGTCTTGATCCATGCAACTCAGCGTGCCACACAAGCAATTCATACCATGCGATTGATATCTATCGATATATAACCTCTAAGCTCGTACGTCTCAGAGAAGGGCGTTAAGCAAGAGAATAAATTCTCTGCCGCCAAACAGATATATATTTAACAGAAATCAATCAACACAGAATAAAATCCAATGTCAGACACACAATCCATTTACAAGTTCGTTCTGGGTCTGAACGAAACCGGAGGCACTTTCCTCGCATATCCATCGATCTCCAAGTACGTCTGGATGACCACCAACTGATTCCCTCATCTTGGGTGTACAGCCCAATCAAGATCATCGGTAAACACCCAAACGATGTGAAGACTTCCGGTCTTCGACCACCGTCTTCATCTTCGACTTATCGTCGAATCGGTTATTCAGAATGGGCATAAACCAGGACTTTCCGAACAACCCGCGTATATAGTAAACAAATGTTACACAAACACAACATACGCCTCATTCCAATTCAGCAGTCACTAACCGTAAATCAACAAGAGAACAATTTCCCAAATATTAACCCCGAAGGCCGAAACCAACATCAGATCAATACCCAGGAAACCATTCTTCTTAGCTAACCTAACTAGTTTCTAAATTTCATATTCTTAGGGAAAAGTTCCAATTAATTTTATCCAAGATAAATTCTTTGAACTTATTCTTTAATCTTCATTTGGATGTCATTTCAAACCAAATTATGGTTTTCCAAACTAGTCGAGATTAGCGAACCGCACAGAAATAATTATTTATTTTATTTCCCAATCCCAACCTATTCGTCCCATGAAGCAAAACTGGTAATACTCCATATCTAGCACCATGGTGTTATCGGTAAAATTAATTACCATTTCACGTTCAAATCTAATTAAAGATTTAACTATCGCTTTGGAGCAAAACTGGTGATACTCCATTCTCGCTCACTTTCTAAATTTGATAATTTAAATTACCAATTCACATTTCAATCTAATTACAAATTCATTAAAACTCCTTTTACTGGGTTAAAGAACTAATGTCATTTAAAACACAGTTCACGATAAACCCAAATCACATTCTATTTATTACCGGGTTAAAGAACTAGTGTTATTTAAAACACCGTTCACGATAAACCCACAAATCAATTCTATTTAAAACCCGTTTCAAATCCAACTTATTTATTTAAAAATAAACGGGTTTAATTTTGTTTCAAAACTAGTTCATTTCGATAAAAATCTATTTTTATCTTTTCAAATATGGAGTTTTTCATCCCAATTTTTCCCAAATCATTTCTTATGATTTTACACAAATTAATACTATTTTTAATATTTTTATCAAGGCCCGTACAGTCGATTTCCAACAACGGCCATCGAACTGCACTTACAACGACCTTTTCCAAATTTGATTTGGACCTATCTCCAAATCCAACTGTCAGATTTCAAATTTTTAATATTCGTTAGAAAGCTCTTTTCGATACGAACCCAACGGTTCCGGTTTTAGGAGGATCCGACGGTCGGATCTCCCGTAAGGTCCGTTCGAAGTAAATGGTCGAAATTTACGAACTGCCGCGGCGCGTTCTATTCAGGCCATTATATTATATACATAATATATATAATATATACTTCGTCGATTCCTATTTAAAACGAATTTTATAAATAGTTTTAAATTCGTTTCCAAAACAATTTCAACTTGCATTTCCAATTCAAATCAAAATTGAATTTTTCCTTATAATTTCGTTTTGAAATTCATTTCAATTCAATTCAAATTTCAATTCAATTTGAATTCATTTCAAATCGATTTTTATTCTATTTCAATTCGTTTTCAATTCAATTCGAATTCGTTTTATATTCAATTCAATTCGAATTCGTTATATATTCAATTCAATTCGAATTCGTTATATATTCACTTAAATTATATAAAAACGAATATAATCGATATAAATATCGTTCGCGTCAAAATAGCGCATCTCTAATCAACACGGCTTTATATATTTCAATAATTCCGTTATTCTATCCAACAAATGAATCTATATTTTTGTCAACACATGACTAATCTCAACGAATGAGTACTGTCCACGTGTGACTATTTTTGTTATTTAATATATTTTATAAAAATTATGGTATCTATCGTTTGATTTAAATCAGACTCCAAACGTAAATTAGTAAGAGAACGATTCCCTAAATATTAACCCCGAAGGCCGAAACCAACATCAGATCAACATCCAGGAGACCACTCATCTTATCTATTTTCCAATTAGTTTCTAATTTTATATATGATAAAGATGTAAATTTTATTGTTAAAATATTTCGTTCAACACATGACTAATCTCAACGGATGAGTACTGTCAACACATGAACCTTTATTTTATAAAGAAGTTAGTTTCTAATTCTATATATAATAAAGATGTAAATTTTATTGTTAAAATATTTCGTTCAACACATGACTAATCTCAACGGATGAGTACTGTCAACACATGAACCTTTATTTTATAAAGAAGTTAGTTTCTAATTCTATATATAATAAAGATGTAAATTTTATTGTTCAAATATTTCGTTCAACACATGACTAATCTCAACGGATGAGTACTATCAACACATGAACCTTTATTTTATAAAATTCTTTATTTTCTAAATTGGAATGAGGCCCAATCAATTACCATATAAAGTTAATTATATGGATTCCATACAACACATGTATATAATAGCAACGATAAATAATCAACCATCATCCAAAGTGCACTACACTGTATAAGCATCAAATATAGATATCTAACGCTTATAACAGCCTGTCGATCCATCGATCGACATACAACTAATTATTGGGATTAGTGTATGCCGTATTTTATCCCAATACCCGTGTGGGGTTTCAAATCAACAAACACAGATTTTATTTGTGCAGTTGGGCGATGTGTAAAATTTATCGTCCCAATCAATGTCCTTCAAATAGGTGTGCATAAACAAACCGTCCTGTTTGTAAATGAATATTTATTTATTCACATTCACGTTAAAAATTATATTTTTAACGACTAAAATATTTTATTCAACCTATTAATATTCTATTCGGTTCATTTATTAAATAAAATGATATCTTTATTTTTCTAATTTATTTTAGAAAATTTCGGCGGCATAACGGCACGAT
Source organism: Allium sativum (assembly GCA_030737875.1). Taxonomy (NCBI): domain Eukaryota; kingdom Viridiplantae; phylum Streptophyta; class Magnoliopsida; order Asparagales; family Amaryllidaceae; genus Allium; species Allium sativum. The sequence goes on from CM060924.1 coordinate 659,736,880, forward strand.
ACTAGAAACGGGACAAGGCCTAGCCTTATCCCCGGTCTAGTGATGGCCCACGCCATACACATATCAATCAATTCGATTACAACTCACCAAACAACCAACTTCAAATCAAATAATCTAACTAATCTATGCAACCAAACAAACAAGTCCATGGTCTGTGGACAGTGGTGTCGGGTGCTACTAAACACCGTCTGCATCCTAGTATATATTATAATATAACTAGAAAAAGAAATTTTAAAAGGTGAGAAGTTCTCACCGATAGCTAATCCAATATCACGACTCTTCTTATGTAGGAATCATCACTGTTCTCGCCGTTTGTCACTTTCGTTGCCCGTAGCCACTACATATATAAAAATCACATTTTTATATTGTTGCTATGAATATAAAAATCATATTTTTATATCGTTACTATATAGATAAAAATTCTATTTTTATACCGCTACTGTCTATATAAAGATCTCGCCTTTTCAAATATAAAGATTTAATTTTTATTTCATCACTTAAAAAAAATCACATCTTTATCTCAACATATATATAATAAAAATCAGATTTTTATTTCGCTACATATATAAAGATGATATTTTTACTATCTTACCTATATAAAAATTATATTTTTATACTTCTACAATATAAAAGATTATATTTTTATACTTCATATATGCTAAAAATCATATTTTTATTCTTTTTATAATATAAAAATTATATCTTTAACCTTACTATATAATAAAAATTATATTTTTAACTTCTCTATATTATAAAAATTATATTTTTAACTTTTACGTTATATAAAAATCACACCTTTCATTATATTAAAATATCGTCTTTCATAGATTAAAAATCACTTCTTTACATTTATAAAAATCCAATCTTTACATTCAATAAAAATTTCAACTTATATTTTGAATAAAATCATTTCTTCATATCTTCTATAAAAATCCAAACTTTTTCTAATCAAAGATTTAAAACTAATAAGAAAAAAATAATCAAAGTTTTTAAAACAAATAAAAATCAAAGTTTTATCTTTATGTAGAAGCTAAAAAACTGTTATTACATTATGAAATCCATTACATATGAAGATCGAATTGAAGATCAATGTTATTTACATATATATATATATATATATATATATATAATAAAAAAAACTAAATAGGGAGCTCACCGGTTTGGGCACTAGAGGAGGCTTCAGGTGGCTCGAGGTGGGAGGCTGCGGCATCACGTTGGTAGGGTGGAGTGCCTGGATTCGGTGGCGGTGGTGAGCAGGGCGGCGTGGCGGTTTGGGGAAGAAGAAGGTGGAGGGCGACGAAGTCGACGAGGAGGGGGGCAGGCGAGGGTCGACGGCGGCGCACGATCATCAGGGGGTGGAACGATGGCGGCTAGGGTTGGGTATTGCGATTTTTGGCTGAGTGGGATTTGGGTATCGGGTCTGGTAAGAAACAAAAGGTGGGGGGTATGTAAAAGGATTTTTATTAATATATTTATTTTTTTATTTAATTTATTCTTCAAGAGTTGACTTTTTATTTCGACCTCGAAACGAGGCCCACCGCCATCGTCCATAGCGTTTTAACCTCATTCCGAACACAATGGGATATGTATCGTAGGCCGATTCCATCGTTTGAATCAGTTTCCGTTGGATTTAAAATATAAATCTTTATATATTCAATTTTAACGCACATTTCAATTTACCGGGGCCACATACCAACTCGAAAAATTCTAGAAAAATATTTTCTAGCTTCGTATTGACGATACGGTCCTGACAAAACTAGTTTCGTCGAATTCTGAGACCGTTAGAGAAATGGCCATTTTCCAGTCGATTAAAATCAACTGAAACTGGTCAAACACATTTTTCTTTGCCACTCACATATTGAATCGAAAAATTATGAAAATTGGAATCTAGCAATAACTTAACATCACGGACCCAACAAAAGTAGTTTCGTCGAAATCCAAGGTCGTTTGCAAAATGGCTATTTTTAAGGGCCTGAATTCCATAGCGACTATTCAGAATTTTCAACTGGACATATCTTTTGATTCCCGCTATGAAATTTCGATTTTTCAGATTCGTGGGAAAGATATTCTCAAATAGATCCTAATATTTTCGGTTTCACTAAAATCCGGATTGTTTTGCACCGGTACATTCAATTGAAGTTTGAAATCGAATTATCGAACTACCGCGACATTTTCAATTCCTTTTATAATTTAAAATAAATATTTATATTCTAACGAAGACGTATATAAATATATACGTTCTAAATATATTCAAAATAAATTTCTCGTCGATATTATTCAAAATAATCTATTTTAAATATTCAAAATTCGCTAAAATTGCCAATGTAAAATTTTCAAACTGGCCTAGATTTTTGGGTTATTACAATCTCCCCCACTTAAAACTTTTCGTCCCCAAAAAGGAACGAAGCCGAAAGTTGTTTATCAATTCAACTCAACTTCCAGTATTTTGATTACGGCTTAAGTTCTTCAACTTTTCAGTTTCTAAGAACTTTTCAAAAAAAATTCAAAAATTCGGCTAACACCCTAAATTTTCGAAAAATTTCACCATAACCTCCCCTGCACCGGGAGCACCGGAAAAATCCCGAAATTGCTATACAGGCCTTCTGATCTCAAAAAGAAAAGGAAAAAGCCAAGCGGCTAGCCAATCGGCTCATAAAATCATCATTACCCAAACAAAACAGTAAATTATGATAAACATGTACCTATTTGTCGGGCAAACAAATTTTATTCTCTGCTCTAGCCTCCTTGCTATGACCTGTTCAATGTAAGTACATGTATATGCAAGCAAATGCAACTAATTTTCAACACAATTCAATATTTGGTACAATTAGGCGTAATGGTTCAAAATTATCAAACAAATAAACAGACAACACAAACATCAATCAATTAGTGGATTAACGCTTCAATTCATAATTTTGATACATATACAGAAAATCATGTTTTTGATGCCAAATCACAACAATAAATCTATCTATATAAGTTTTGGTTCTCACACCAGTCTAATGGAAATATATAGATATCACACCTTCGAAACACGAACATAAATACTGATGATGTCATGACAATTATCAGTACCATCTCCGGGCGACTAGAATGTGATTCTATATCTATCCAGTATATTAAAATTTCGAATATACGTTCATGACGCGTATATGCAAAATCTTTATATACTCGATTGTCCAAATTCAATACAAATAAAATATTCAAATACGTATAAAATGGTTTAAATTTTCAAAACAAAACTGTTTTCATTTACTCTTCCCACTCGTTCTAGGATACTACTGATCCTATCTCTAAGGAGTCATTCTAATTGGATGTTACTAATCCAATATCTGATGAATTCTTTCGTATGGTTCTAATGTGTCTTGTTCTCGAGCTCTGCAAACCAAAGCTCTGATACCAAATGTAGTTACCCGTAACTTCCCCGTGAAGGAAAGAGCGGATTACCTTGAGAACACGACAAATCAAAATGCAAACAGAAGAACATTTCATTGCTATTACAACAATTCCATCAGATACAAGAATATATAAAGTATAAATGAATACTAAACATTCGATAAATATCAGAGATTACAATAAATTACATAGCAGCGGAAAATAATACAAAACACAACTGAAAGTAATACACGGATACAGAGCTTTCCGAGCATCGTTCCAGCTGTAAATCAGGACCCTAAGAATATAAATCTGCAAAACCAAAACTACTAGCTGCCCGTGTCGAAAATAAGGGCACCCAGAGTTTAGATTAAAACAATAAACTCCAGGTCAGTCATGTGACTGGTGTGAGAACTAAAACAGTTATTAAAACTTTATTTTAAAAGAAAGTAATTCAAGGGACTATGCCGTATAACACGGAACGGGTTTCCTCCCAAGAATACTAGTCCATAGAATAAACAACGCAATGCTTTTTCGAAAAATGAAGCTATTATAAGACCCAGGTCCCATCACACAATGCAACGCAAGCCGGAGGATAGGGTTTTCCCTTATAATAGCCAAACAAGCTTGGTACGTCAAAACAAATCATTTGATACTATTATAAGTGTATAGTGTCAAAACAATTCAAATCATAAATATCAATCATAGGCGGCATGGGTAGCATCTATCATGTCACCATACTAGTTCCACAATTAAAACCGAAATATTACGTATTGGAAATTTGATTTCCGTCATGAGTCGAGGCAAGGGGCAAGCTCCTCTCCGCTTCGAGACACTCTAGCAAATGCCTCAGGACTGCACACTCTGGGTAACCCCTGGGATCCACCAAGACCGGTCCTCTCTTACGTTTGAGGATTAGTTATTCCTGAACACACGTTTCCCGACCCTATAGGACCTATAATCGAGGCGCCTTGCATCCAAACCACAAAGGTGAAAAGTATATAAATGTCAGGGCTGATAGGTCACTGACACCACCCATAGCAAGAAAGAAACGTCGTGCACTCCTTGGGTCCTCATCCCATTTTTGACTCATACCGAGGTGTGAGGCTCGCGAATCCACGCTATACACAAAGTTGCCACGTAGGTCGTGCTTTGATCATCAACCACAAGACTTTGCTTTTCAACAGAAGTCTTGATCCATGCAACTCAGCGTGTCACACAGGCAATTCATGCCATGCGATTGATATCTATCGATATATAACCTCTAAGCTCGTACGTCTCAGAGAAGGGCGTTAAGCAAGAGAATAAATTCTTCGCCGCCAAACAGATATATATTTAACAGAAATCAATCAACACAGAATAAAATCCAATGTCAGACACACAATCCATTTACAAGTTCGTTCTGGGTCTGAACGAAACCGGAGGCACTTTCCTCGCATATCCATCGATCTCCAAGTACGTCTGGACGACCACCAACTGATTCCCTCATCTTGGGTGTACAGCCCAATCAAGATCATCAGTAATCAGACAAACGATGTGAAGACTTCCGGTCTTCGACCACCGTCTTCATCTTCGACTTATCATCGAATCGGTTATTCAGAATGGGCATAAACCAGGACTTTCCGAACAATCCGCGTATATAGTAAACAAATGTTACACAAACACAACATACGCTTCATTCCAATTCAGCAGTCACTAACCGTAAATCAACAAGAGAACAATTTCCCAAATATTAACCTCGAAGGCCGAAACCAACATCAGATCAATACCCAGGAAACCATTCTTCTTAGCTAACCTATAGCTAGTTTCTAAATTTCATATTCTTAGGGAAAGGTTCCCATTAATTTTATCCAAGATAAATTCTTTGAATTTATTCTTTAATCTTCCTTTGGATGTCATTTCAAACCAAATTATGGTTTTCCAAACTAATCGAGATTAGCGAACCGCACCGAAGTATTTATTTATTTTATTTCCCAATCCCAATCATTCATCCCATGAAGCAAAACTAGTAATACTCCATATCTAACACCACGGTGTTATCGGTAAAATTAATTACCATTTCACGTTCAAATCTAATTAAAGATTTAACTATCGCTTTGGAGCAAAACTGGTGATACTCCATTCTCGCTCACTTTCTAAATTTGATAATTTAAATTATCAATTCACATTTCAATCTAATTACAGATTCATTAAAACTCCTTTTACTGGGTTAAAGAACTAATGTCATTTAAAACACAATTCACGATAAACCCAAATCACATTCTATTTATTACCAGGTTAAAGAACTAGTGTTATTTAAAACACCGTTCACGATAAACCCACAAATCAATTCTATTTAAAACCCGTTTCAAATCCAACTTATTTATTTAAAAATAAACGGGTTTAATTTTATTTCAAAACTAGTTCATTTCGATAAAAATCTATTTTTATCTTTTCAAATATGGAGTTTTTCATCCCAATTTTTCCCAAATCATTTCTTATGATTTTACACAAATTATTACTATTTTTAATAATTTTATCAAGGCCCGTACAGTAGATTTCCAACAACGGCCATCGAACTGCACTTACAACGACCTTTTCAAAATTTGATTTGGACGTATCTCCAAATCCAATCGTTAGATTTCAAATTTATAATATTATTTATAAAGCTCTTTTCGATACGAACCCAACGGTTCTAGTTTTAGGAGGATCCGACGGTCGGATCTCCCGTAATGTCCGTTCGAAGTCAATGGTCGAAATTTACGAACTGCTGCGGCGCGTTCTATTCAGGCCATTATATTATATATATAATATATATAATATATACCTCATCGATTCCTATTTAAAATGAATTTTATAAATAGTTTTAAATTCGTTTCAAAAACAATTTCAACTTCCATTTCCAATTCAAATCAAAATTGAATTTTTCCTTATAAATTCGTTTTGAAATTCATTTCAATTCAATTCAAATTTCAATTCAATTTGAATTCATTTCAAATCGATTTTTATTCTATTTCAATTCGTTTTCAATTCAATTCGAATTCGTTTTATATTCAATTCAATTCGAATTCGTTATATATTCAATTCAATTCGAATTCGTTATATATTCACTTCAATTATATAAAAATGAATATAATCGATATAAATATCGTTCGCGTCAAAATAGCGCATCTCTAATCAACACGGCTTTATATATTTCAATAAATTCGTTATTCTATTCAACAAATGAATCTATATTTTTGTCAACACATGACTAATTTCAACGAATGAGTACTGTCCACATGTGACTATTTTTGTTATTTAATATATTTTATAAAAATTATGGTATCTATCGTTTGATTTAAATCAGACTCCAACCGTAAATTAGTAAGAGAACGATTCCCTAAATATTAACCCTGAAGGCCGAAATCAACATCAGATCAACATCCAGGAGACCACTCATCTTATCTACTTTCCAATTAGTTTCTAATTTTATATATGATAAAGATGTAAATTTTATTGTTAAAATATTTCGTTCAACACATGACTAATCTCAACGGATGAGTACTGTCAACACATGAACCTTTATTTTATAAAGAAGTTAGTTTCTAATTCTATATATAATAAAGATGTAAATTTTATTGTTAAAATATTTCGTTCAACACATGACTAATCTCAACGGATGGGTATTGTCAACACACGAACCTTTATTTTATAAAGAAGTTAGTTTCTAATTCTATATATAATAAAGATGTAAATTTTATTGTTAAAATATTTCGTTCAATACATGACTAATCTCAACGGATGAGTACTGTCAACACATGAACCTTTATTTTATAAAATTCTTTATTTTCTAAATTGGAATGAGGCCCAATCAATTACCATATAAAGTTAATTATATGGATTCCATACAACACATGTATATAATAGCAACAATAAATAATCAACCATCATCCAAAGTGCACTACACTGTATAAGCATCAAATATAGATATCTAACGCTTATAACAGCCTGTTGATCCATCGATCGACATACAACTAATTATTGGGATTAGTGTGTGCCGTATTTTATCCCAATACCCATGTGGGGTTTCAAATCAACAAACACAGATTTTATCTGCGCAGTTGGGCGATGTGTAAAATTTATCGTCCAAATCAATGTCCTTCAAATAGGTGTACATAAACAAACCGTCCGATTTGTAAATGAATATTTATTTATTCACATTCACGTTAAAAATTATATTTTTAACGACTAAAATATTTTATTAAACCTATGAATATTCTATTCGGTTCATTTATTAAATAAAATGATATCTTTATTTTTCTAATTTATTTTAGAAAATTTCGGTGGCATAACGGCACGATACTAGAAATGGGACAAGGCCTAGCCTTATCCCCGGTCTAGTGATGGCCCACGTCATACGCATATCAATCAATTCAATTACAACTCACCAAACAACCAACTTCAAGTCAAATAATCTAACTAATCTATGCAACCAAACAAATAAGTCCATGGTCTGTGGACAGTGGTGTCGGGTGCTACTAAACACCGTCTGCATCCTAGTATATATTATAATATAACTAGAAAAAGAAAATTTAAAAGGTAAGAAGTTCTCACCGATAGCTAATCCAATATCACGACTCTTCTTATGTAGGAATCATCACTGTTCTCGCCGTTTGTCACTTTCGTTGCCCGTAGCCACTACATATATAAAAATCACATTTTTATATTGTTGCTATGAATATAAAAATCATATTTTTATATCGTTACTATATAGATAAAAATTCTATTTTTATACCGCTACTGTCTATATAAAGATCTCGCCTTTTCAAATATAAAGATTTAATTTTTATTTCATCACTTAAAAAAAATCACATCTTTATCTCAACATATATATAATAAAAATCAGATTTTTATTTCGCTACATGTATAAAGATGATATTTTTACTATCTTACCTATATTAAAATTATATTTTTATACTTCTACAATATAAAAGATTATATTTTTATACTTCATATATGCTAAAAATCATATTTTTATTCTTTTTATAATATAAAAATTATATCTTTAACCTTTCTATATAATAAAAATTATATTTTTAACTTCTCTATATTATAAAAATTATATTTTTAACTTTTACGTTATATAAAAATCACGCCTTTCATTATATTAAAATATCGTCTTTCATAGATTAAAAATCACTTCTTTACATTTATAAAAATCCAATCTTTACATTCAATAAAAATTTCAACTTATATTTTGAATAAAATCATTTCTTCATATCTTCTATAAAAATCCAAACTTGTCTAATCAAAGATTTAAAACTAATAATAAAAAAATAATCAAAGATTTTAAAACAAATAAAAATCAAAGTTTTATCTTTATGTAGATGCTAAAAAAACTGTTTTTACATTATGAAATCCATTACATATGAAGATCGAATTGAAGATCAATGTTATATATATATATATATATATAAAAACTAAATAGGGAGCTCACCGGTTTGGGGCAGTAGAGGAGGCTTCAGGTGGCTCGAGGTGGGAGGCTGCGGCATCACGTCGGTGGGGCGGAGTGCCTAGATTCGGCGGCGGTGGTGAGCAGGGTGGCGTGGCGGTTTGGGGAAGAAGAAGGTGGAGGGCGGCGGAGTCGACGAGGAGGGGAGGGCCAAGCGAGGGTCGACGGCGGCGCACGATCGTCGGGGGGGGGGGGGGGGGGGGGGGGGGTGGAACGATGGCGGCTAGGGTTGGGTATCGCGATTTTTGGCTGAGTAGGATTTGGGTATCGGGTCCGGTAAGAAACAAAAGGGGGGGTATGTAAAAGGATTTTTATTAATATATATATTTTTTTTAATTTATTCTTCGAGAGTTGACTTTTTATTTCGACCTCGAAACGAGGCCCACCGCCTGTCGTCCATAGCGTTTTACCCTCATTCCGAACACAATGGGATATGTATCGTAGGCTGATTCCATCGTTTGAATCAGTTTCCGTTGGATTAAAAATATAAATCTTTATATATTCAATTTTAACGCACACTTCAATTTACCGGGGCCACATACCAACTCGAAAATTTCTAGAAAAATATTTTCTAGCTTCGTATTGACGATACGGTCCTGACAAAACTAGTTTCGTTAAATTCTGAGACCGTTAGAGAAATGACCATTTTCCAGTCGATTAAAATCAACCAAAACTGGTCAAACACGTTTTGCTTTGCCACGCTCACATATTGATCCGAAAAATTATGAAAATTGGAATATAGCAATAACTTGACATCACGGATCCAACAAAAGTGGTTTCGTCGAAATCCGAGGTCGTTTGCAAAATGGCTATTTTTAAGGGTCTGAATTCCATAGCGACTATTCAGAATTTTCAACTGGACATATCTTTTGATTCCCGCTATGAAATTTCGATTTTTCAGATTCGTGGGAAAGATATTCTCAAATAGATCCTAATATTTTTGGTTTCACTAAAATCCGGATTGTTTTGCACCCGGAACATTCAATTGAAGTTTGAAATCGAATTATCGAACTATCGCGACATCTTCAATTCCTTTTATAATTTAAAATAAACATTTATATTCTAACGACGACGTATATAAATATATACGTTCTAAATATATTCAAAATAAATTTCTCGTCGATATTATTTAAAATAATCTATTTTAAATATTTAAAATTCGCTAAAATTGCCAAAGTAAAAATTTCAAACTGGCCCAGATTTATGGGTTATTACAAGTTCGTTCTGGGTCTAAACGAAACCGAAGGCACCTTATTCCTCGTCTCGTATGTCCAATACAGAAGAGAGGTCCTCGCATATCCAGTCGATCTACAAGTACGTCTGGACGATCACCACTTATTACCTTGTCTTGGGTGTACAGCTCAATCAAGACATCAGTAATCGTCCAAACGATGTGAAGACCTCCGGTCTTCCACCACCGTCTTCATCCTCAACATATCGTCGAATCAGCTATTCGGAATGGGATAAACCCGGTCTTTCTGAATAACTCGCGTATATAATAAACAAGTGTTATAAAAACACAACATACACATCATTCCAATCCAGAATATTCTTTATTCAAATATTCACATTCTTTGGGAAAAGTTCTCATTAATTTTATCAAAGATAAATTCTTTAAATTTATTCTTTAATCTTCCTTTGGATATCAATTCAAACCAAATTATGGTTTATCCAAACTAGTCGGGATTAGCGAACCTTACCGAAGTAATCATTTGTTTAATTTCCCAATCCCAACCTATTCATCCCATGAAGTAAAACTGGTAATACTTCATATCTAACACCATGGTGCTATCAGTAAATTTAATTACCATTTCACGTTCAAATCTAATTAAAGACTTAACTATCGCCTGGAGTAAAACTGGTGGTACTCCATTTTCGATCATTTCTCGAATTTGATAATTTAAATTATCACATTCCCATTCCAAACTAATTAAAGATTCATTAAAAATTCAATTTAGTTTTGATTTCCAAAAATCATTACTTAATGATTATTCAAAGTTAAGAAATAAATCTTATCTTTAACTGGGTTAAAGAACTAATGTCATTTAAAACCAGAGCTCACGATAAACCCAAAATCACATTCCATTAATAATGGAATCTTCATGGAAAACAAAAAATTATATATAATCGATCTGAACTTCCATATCTAACCGATACTATAAATGGAATAACAGCAAAGCCTCTTAAATTCCCTGTATAGTAACAGTCTTCCTCCACAGAAGTCCACTTCGATTATTACCAAATCGAATTCCATTCCAATTTATTTTATTAAATTGGAAAACTTCACTTTGGAAAATTTCCTTTAAATCTAAACAAAAGATTTATAAATTCCAAATCACATTTCACTGTAAATCGGGTTAAAGAACGAATGTCGTTAAAAACACAGTTCATGATAAACCCAATTCACATTCCATTTTATTCAAATTATTTAATATAATTTGAAACTCTAACAATTTTATTAAAAGATTTATCCTCTTCGCGTGGGGTTCAAGAATAGAGTTATTGAAGACACCGTTCACGACAAACCGAAAATCCCATTTGATATTAAATACAAGGCTCTGAATAGAAAATATATCGGCTTATATTCAATATCAAATACCACAACCAACCAATAACGTATTGGAAATACCGATTTAAAAATATCTTTCAAATTTCCGTAACAATATCTGTATAATCATGAAACCCAACATCGAAATATTCTGAAGACAATTTCGATTCAAATCCATTCCAATTTATATATTGGGAATTCTGGTTATTTTTAAAACCATTTCAAATCCAATTTATTTATTTAAAAATATTGGATTATAATTCTAGTTAATAACTAGTTCACTTCGATAAAAATCTATTTTTGTCAAATAGGTAATTTTTCATCTAATTCTTTCCAAATCATTTCTTATGATTTTACACTAATAATTGATATTTTTAATAATTTTATCAAGGCCCGTACAATCGATTTCCATAAACGGCCATCGAACTGCACTTACAACGACCTTTTCCAAATTTGATTTGGACATAATTCCAAATCCAACTGTTAGATTTCAAATATCTAATATTCATTAGAATGCTCTTTTCGATACGAACCCAACGATTCCGGTTTTAGGAGAATCCAACGTCGGATCTCCCGTATTGTCTATTCGAAGTCAATGGTCGAAATTACGAACTGCCGCGGCGTGGTGCGTTTTATTCAGGCCATTATATTATATATATATAATATATATAATATATATTTCGTCAATTTCCATTTAAAATGTATTTTATAAATCGTTTTAAATTCGTTTTCAAAACGATTTCAACTTCATATTCAATTTCAAATCAAAATTGAATATTCCATATCATCGATATATAAATAGTTTTTTTTTGAAACAAAAAATGTGTGATCTTCTGTAAGGAAGAGAGCACACATATATAATATATATCTAAAATGCTACAAAGTCCAACTACAAAACCAGAAGGAAAACAATACAAAGACACACGGCTATATATGAGTGTATAGAAAAGTAGATGGATGAGCTCCGGATAAACCCCCGCCCATCATACTCTAATATCGAATTCCGGCAAAGCCACAATATATAAATGATAGTATTTTCAAAACATTAGATTTTGAAATCAATTCCTTTTCGATATTCATTATAAAAATGAATAAAATTGATATAAATATCGTTCACGTCGAAATGGCGTTAATCTAATCAACACGGCTTTACATATTTATATATATATATTCATGTCCATCCCAAATCGGACATCAAAATCAAATTTTGATCTATTACTGAATATTATTTTAAAATATTCGTTATTTTAAAATATTCATTCTTTCTGAACTGGAATCAGACGCAGTCAATTACCATATAATGTTATTATATGGATTTCATACAACACATGTATACAACAACAGTGATAAATAATCATCCATTATCCAGAGTTCATTCTACACTGTATAAGCATTAAATATAAATATTTAACGCTTACAACAGTCTGTCAACCTATCGATTGACATACAACTAAACAGTTGGGATTAGTGTAAGTCAAATATCATCCCAACACCCGTGTGGGGTTTCAACCAACAAATACTGAATACTATCTGTGCAGTTGGGCGATGTGTAAAATATATCGCCCCAATCCATATCAGTAAAATGGGTGTTCATAAACAAATCGTCTGATTTGTAAACGATTTTTTTTTTTCGTATCAACGTTAAAAATTATATTTTTGACGATAAAATATTTTATTCAACATATGAATATTCTATTCAGTTCATTTATACAATAAAAATGATATTTTTATTATTCTAACATATTTTAGAAAATTTTGGCGGCATAATGACACGATATCAAAATCGGGTAATGTCTAGCATTACCCCTAACCTGATATTGGCTTGCGCCATACACACATAACAATTCTAATCATTTCATCCAAACAACCAAATTCCACCAAATAATCTACTCAACCAAACAATCAAACAAGTCGTCTATGGTCTGTGGACGATGGGGAACAGTTCATATATGCAATTATAAAATAAATAACTGTACAAAGAAAACTATAGTGAGGAGTTCTCACCTTTGGGATCCACTCCGTCATTCTTTAATTCTGAATGGTTTGGATTCTACTCCCTTCCCGCTCATTGTGTCCTTCATCGTGTTTTCAACGAAATCTGTTTAACACCGTTTATGTTAATCCCATTCTTAACTCATTTTTATATCGCTTTTCCATATATAAAAAATCATATTTTTGTTCTTCACATATAATAAAAATCATATTTTTATTCTTCCCATATAATAAAAATCATATTTTTATTCTTCCCATATAATAAAAAACATATTTTTATACTTTTAAATATATAAAACTCATATCTTTATTTCGCTACCTATATAAAAATCGTATTTTTATATTCTCTATTATATAAAAATCTAATCTTTTACAATTTAAAAATATAATACTTTCTTTTTCATATTTTTAAAACTGAATTTAAACCATTTTTTTATATTTAAACTAGCTAAATTAAAATAAATAAAACAAATAAACAAAAACACTCACTGTAAATTGGAGGAGGGGATTCCACGTTGGCACTGGGTGGCGGAGGAGGCTCGGGAGGGGCGGATCGCTGGTGATGGGCCCAGTGAGGGAGGCGGCGGCGGTTTCAGGCGGGTTGGGGTGTTTGGGGTTCGGTTTTCTCGAGGTGGCGCAGGGTTTGGGGGTCCTCCGGCGAGGTGGTGGCGCTGGGGGGGGGGGGGGTTGACGGTGGGGCGCCGGCCACCAGCGGCGGCGACGGTGCAGCCTGGATGGAGGGGGCGACGAGGTGCAGCGGTTTATTTTTTTCTTTTTCTTTTCTCTGAATGAACGGTTGAAGAAAGAAAAAGAGGGGGGGGGGGCTAGCGTTGACCAAAGAGAAGGGAGGGGAGGGGGTTTTATAATATTTTATTTTTTTTTAAATTTTTATAAAAAGCAAGTTTTTAATCCGAACTCCAAACGAGACCCAACTACTATCGCCTCTAGCTAATTACCCCCATTTTGAACACAATGGGATATGTTTCGTAAGGCAATTCGGCTGTTACGACCAGTTACCGCTAAATTTAAAATATAAATCATTATATTTAAAATGCAAACACACATTTTAAATTACCGGGGCCACATACTGACTCTAAAAATTCCAGAAAAATTATATCTAGCTTCGTACGGTCCTAACAAAACTAATCTCATCAAATTCTGAGACCGTTTGAAAAATGGCCATTTTTTGGTCGATCCAATTCAATTGAAATTGACAAAACACGTTTTCTTTTGCCACGCTCACATATTGATCCCAAAAATTATGAATTTTGGAATCCAGCAATAATTCGACATCCCGGATCCAACAAAAGTGGTTTCATCGAAAATAGAGGTCGTTTGCAAAATGGCTATTTTTAAGGGCTATATTTTCCATAGCGGCTATTCTGAATTTTCAACTGGGCATAACTTTTTATTCCCACTATGAAATTTTGATTTTTCGGATTTGTTGGAAAGATATTTTCAAATAGATTCAAATATTTTTGGTTTCACTAAAATCCAGTTTATTTAGAATCCTGTACATTCATTTGAAATTTGAAACCGAATTTTCAAACTACCGCGCCATTTCCAATTCCTTTTATAATTAAAATATATATTTATATTCTAACGTCAATTCAAATAAAAATATATGTTCTAATTCTATTCAAAATTAATTTCTTGTCGTTATTATTTAAAATAAATCATTTTAAATATTCAAAATTCATTAAAATTGCCAAAATAAAAAAAAAAAATTGGTTCGGGTTTTCCAAGTTGTTACAAATACTAACCTCAAATTCGAAGTTAGCAACTAAATATTTTCACTTAGCTTTATTCTTTAACTAAATAACGAATCTCCAGCTCAATATGCCATGTTTGAAAACAAAATTAAGTTGCAAAATGAACGGAAAAAGCACCTAATAAATAAATAAATAAATTACCTAGTAATCAAAACCCTTGGCCATTGCTCACTTAAAATCATAGGCGACTACACCGAGTAGTAACAATTTTTGAAATACATTTTCAACAATTAAGTGATGATTTATGTAAAACAATCAACCATCAAAAGGTAAGAGAAAATTACAAAAAAAACAAAAATAAAAACCTAAGGGGGAAAATCGTTACCTTTGCTCTTTAGATCCACAACCGAAAACGAATTCTAATTTCTACGGAACAGGAAAAAGCTCAAAAAAATTGTGAAATAAAAACAGAAAACGGTGAATGATTGATGAGGTAGCGACTGAATAAGTGAAGAAAATTCCAGATCTAAATTGGTTGAACAAGTGACGAAAATTCCAGATCTAAATAGGTTGAATTTTTTTAACAAAAGGAAGAGAAATAGAAGCGTGGGTGCTGAAAATTATTTGAGGGGAATAATTATGACGTGGAAGAAGCAGGTTGGTTAGTTGCTATGCACATGGATCATGAGAATGGATGGCTAGATGGAAATACTTGGAAGCGTATGGGCGGGACGTCAACCATTAAGTTTTTTGGGTACAATCCATCTCAGCAATAATACATGATTTCACTATAAAATATAATTAATAAATATTAACTATAATTTACTAATTGTAATATTAACTATAATTACTAAAAAATATTAACTATAATTTACTAACTATAATATAATTAATAAATATTAACTGTACATAATAAATATTAACTATAAGCAATACATATTAACTATAATTACTAAAAAAATATTAACTATAATTAATAAATATTAACTATAATTAACAAATATTAACTATAATTACCAAAAAATATAAACTACAAAATATAATTAACAAATATTAATTATAATTTATTAATTATAATATAATTAATAAATATTAACTATAATTACTAAAAAATATTAACTATAAAATATAATTAATAAATATTAACTATAATTTTCTAATTATTAATCATTAACAATAATACATTTAACAAGTGATGTAATAGACAATAGCTATTTTGATAAGTGATGTAACAGCCAAGATTTTTGTTATGGCCTATAAGTTCAATTTTTTAAAAGTGTATTTAAGACATCAGTCTTTGAATAAATCGCGTGATGTCTGAGAAACCAACAACATAACTTTTAAAATTAGCGATTTTAAAAAATGTTTTGACATCGGCTGAATTTACGAGCGATGTTAAAACTGTGATGTCTATTCTACTTTTCCTTGTAGTGATACGGACTCTGTCCGCATAGTTCCAAACATTAAAGTTGACCAGAATTCCATTATGAACATAGTGGTGTAAGTTTCATGGTCATATACCATCGTTTGCCCAAATTTTATTTTTGGAACCTAATTAAGTAACTAATTTTATAACACTACATTTTGGGAAGTTATAGCATCAGTAATGCTTATTTTCAAGTCTCATAATATGGGACATTATGGTAACCTTTTGGAGCCCTCGACGTTCATGAATAATACACTTCCTAATATTTGGTAAGCGTCACATACTCTATTCTCAATGGATACACTAACATCCAATCTTGATGCATCTTGACTAGGAACATTTAAAATAGCACACTTATTTTCATTGTAATAAATCATTCAAAGTTATAGCATTTTATAACTATTACTACCATATAGATTATTTATGAATTTTTTATTAAATACACTTTTAATTAATTAATTAATATAACACGTTATATCAAGTATACAATTGTAAGAAAAACACTTTTGTTACAAATTAAAATCGATTACAAGAGCCAATAATCTACAAAAAATTATAGATTTACTCCTGGGGAATACCCTAACTCTACCAAGCTATAGCTAAATGTTGCCACATGAATTAGTACATACATGCACTGGAGATTGTGAGAATATGAGAAATTTTTCTATGGTTAACTGAGTAAATGGGTCAGGTGATGGTAGAGAAGCCTATGAAGGAAAACTTAGCCTGATCTTGTTACCTGATACTTATAACAGAGGAGTTGGTTTGGGCACTTGGTGTGG
The DNA here is from genome assembly GCA_030737875.1 of Allium sativum. Classification (NCBI taxonomy): domain Eukaryota; kingdom Viridiplantae; phylum Streptophyta; class Magnoliopsida; order Asparagales; family Amaryllidaceae; genus Allium; species Allium sativum. The sequence continues at coordinate 659,754,188 of CM060924.1, forward strand.
ATGAGGTGTTCCTTAAGAGAACCTTGGTATCCATGTCGATCAAAGGGGGGAGGAGGGTAACATAAAGAGGGTAGGCTATGCACCGAGCTGGTGTGAAGCATGAATTCTGCTTCCATCTTAATCGAGGATGATTAAAGCACAACCAAGACGAGTGTGGTCGATCACGCAGGCTAGTCTAATTCACTTCTACGAGAAATTCAAGTAATAAAAACAAACATAACTGCCGTGTGAAAGTGAGTGTGTACGTGCTAATATAGTACACACAAGGATCGTGTAATATGGTGTATAACACTCAAGTATGAAATGATAGCTAATCACAGAACTGTATAATAGTAAATGCAGTAAAAATAGAAAAATCGCACTAGGGATTTTTATATTGGTTCAGAGCACCGTCCTATGTCCAGTCCCAGACCTCTCTCTGGATTTTCACTAATCAACAACCTCGCTTCACCCGGAGGAACAGGTTCACAACGCCCGGACAACCAAACGGGATTTCACACCTCTATCAACACGAGGACTTCACAACTTGCCTCTAACAACACGGAGGACGTCAACCAAGATAAATAATCTTGTAGTTTGACAATGTGTGTTCTTAATAACACGAATTTGTCAATTCTTGTACAACCTTCCTATAATCTTATCCTCGAGTATATACTTTGAATGCGTAGATTTAAGGAAGTAGAATGCTTGTTGAATCAAATGATATTAATTTGATTCAAGGATTCAACAAGTATTTGAAACTTGGAGAGCTTTTGTTTTGCAAAGAACATGAAAATGCAATTCAAAAATTAGAGAGAATATAGAATGATATTTGGTTATTTGTAAAACAAGTTTGAAGTTGTTTATATAATAGAGGAAAGGTAGTGTTTCTTCATGAAGAGTTTCTATAAAAAGATATGTCCATTTCCTTTGATTATTGAATAGAAATCTCTTCACAAATAGAAGCAACCTTTCATAAAAAAGCTTGCTGTTCAAAAAGGGTCGACAGGTCAAAAATCACCGGTCGACTGGTTGAATTTAATTAAAATTAAAAATTCCAGAAAAATAGCTGTTATGTGCAAAAACACATAAACCGGTTGACTGGTTATTTTCAACCGGTCGACTGGTTGATCTGAGAAATGTTTTTGTTTCCAAATAAAAATATAACCGGTCAACTGGTGGTTTATTGGGCGGTCGACCGTTTTATGGCTGTGGACCAGAAGACCTCGGTCCACAGTCTATATCACTCTGCACTCTTTCCCGGTAGGAGCCTGGATTGTTTGAGCTTTTTCTGTGACTTTTCAAATCATCAAATATACAGATTTCAGCAACGAAGATATGATATAACTTTGTGCATTCGTGTTATACTTTGAGGATAGATTTTAACATATTTCTAAAAGGAGTCAATGTAAAAACCTTTTCTCTATGAAATGATCTTCATTGCACCTTTATATGTTGGCATCGGTCAAAATCTTGTTCTCAACATTCTCCCCCTTTTTGATTGATGACAACACCTTGGATTTTCTCCCTCTGAATATAAAGCTCCCCCTGAATTTTTGCAACATTTGTTAGTTCATAATATAAATAATCTTACCTTTTGATTCCTGCATTAACAAATGTTAGCACACATATACTATTACCATGTTAAGCACATGATTTTAAATGATAGTATATGTAACATGAATGATATGAATAGTCATAAGAGAAAATATTTAGATTGAAAGTGTGTGTGTACGTGCTAAGTATAATACACTCACAAGGATCGTGTAATATGACAAACAATATTCAAGTATAAAGTAATAGCTAATCATGGAACAGTAATATAGTAAATGCAGTAAAAATAGAAAAATCACACCAGGAATTTTTATACTGGTTCGGAGCACCGTCCTACGTCCAGTCCCAGACTTCTATCTGGATTTTCACTAATCAACAACCTCACTTCACCCGGAGGAAACAGGTTTACAATACCCGAGCAGCCGAATGGGATTTCACGCCTCTAATACCACGAGGACTTCAACACTTTCTGATCACACACAGGACTTCAACACTTGCCTGATCACACACAGGACTTCAACTAATACAATAGTTTTGGCTTCTGCTTGTGTTCTTGATTCAACACTAATAGTCAACAGTTTGAGTATAATCTTCCTATAATCTGATCCTCGAGTATATACTTTGAATGCATAGATTTAAGGAAGTAGAATGCTTGTTGAATCAAATAATATTAAATTGATTCAAGGATTCAACAAGTATTTGAAATTTGGAGAGCTTTTGTTTGCAAAATATATAGAAGTGTAAATCAGAAAATAGAGAGAATATAGAATGATTCGGTTATTTGTAAAACAAGTTTGAAGTTGTTTATATAATAGAGGAAAGGTAGTAATTCTTCATGAAGAGTTTCTATAAAAAGATATGTCCATTTCCTTTGATTATTGAATAGAAATCTCTTCACAAATAGAAGCAACCTTTCATAAAAAAGCTTGCTGTTCAAAAAGGGTCGACAGGTCAAAAATCACCGGTCGACTGGTTGAATTTAATTAAAATTGAAATTTCCAGAAAAATAGCCGTTATGTGCAAAAACACATAAACCGATCGACTGGTTATTTTCAACCGGTCGACTGGTTGATCCGAGAAATGTTTTTGTTTCCAAACAGAAACATAAGCGGTCGACTGGTGGTTTATTGGGCGGTCGACCGTTTTATGGCTGTGGACCGGAAGGCCTCGATCCATAGTCTAGATCACTCTGCACTCTTTCCCGGTAAGAGCCTGGACTGTTTGGGCTTTTTCTGTGACTTTTCAAATCCTCAAATATACAGATTTCAGCAACGAAGATATGATATAACTTTGTGCATTCGTATTATACTTTGTGGATAAATTTTAACATATTTCTAACAGGAGTCAATGTAAAAACCTTATCTCTATGAAATGATCTTCATTGCACCTTTATATGTTGGCATCGATCAAAATCTTATTCTCAACATCGTGAAGCATGTTGTGCAAAGGATATCAAAGCAGATGTTTAAAGGTTTTAACCACATTAATTTCCGTTTAATGCATGGGCCATAGGAATTCCCTTGTAGTTTACTGAAAAAATCATATGCACAAAGCATGCTCTCTAAGGAAACGCTTTTGCCCATCTACTGCTACAGAGAGAAAGTATTGCATTATAATTGTATTGCAACACTACTAGTAAGTAATGCAACAAAACACAACGTTGCCTTAAGCATAAGTTAGAGTCTGGCTTCTAGGTCATGATAATGAGTGCCACGTCAGCTTCCACGTAAGATGCCCACATGTCACATGCCACGTCAGCTGCCCACATGTCACACGCCACGTCAGCTTCCCACATGTGATATGCCATGTCAGCTATGGGGCCCACATGCCATGTGGAATTAATAATATTTTATTCAATGCAACACCACTGTATTATGTAATGCAACACCATTATCCTGAAATGCAACATCTGAAAAAAGAGTAAATGCAACATCTGAAAAAAGAGTAAATGCAACAGTTAAAGAAGGAAATGCTACATTAGAAGAAAGCAAATATGACTCTTTAATTACAATTTTTGAATACCAATTTTATACATAAAAGAAACACATCCAAAACATTCATTATCACATTTAAACTATCCAAAATAATCTATATACCATATCAATTCTTCAAATATACCACAGGTGCCAACACATATGATCAAATATATAATTTAAAAATACAATTCAAATATTCTACATACCACAAGTGTCAACACATATACCTTCAATACAAGTGCCAACATATACAATTGAATGCATTCTACAAAGTAACAATGCATTCGATCGTAACAACACTTACGATCAAGTGCCAACACATTCTACAAAGTAATAAGCTCACCCTAAGGGCAGAATTGGAATCTGGATGGAAGACAGAGAGAGCACTCATTGCACTGACAAGCACACCCATCGGGTGCACATCATGAGGCATTGCTTGAATAATATTCTGAACAATAAATCAGTGTTATGAAAGCAACACTATAATGATGCGTACTAACGAATCAACAAAAAATTGTACAATGATCTACTAGTAAATAAAAAGAGTAAGAAAATACAAGGAAGAAAGTAGTAAGAGTACCTTCAAGCAACTAAGTAGTAAGAGTATCGTTTATCTCCTTAGTATCAATAGAAACCTTTGGCTCTACCTACAATTTCACCTTAATGTTCAGTAGGCTGAATACTAGCAATGGAGTAGTGGAGCAGCTCTACGCTTGCTATCACATGAAAACAGTGAACAAACAAGTAATCGAAGTGAAATACACTACTGAAAACCAATGCATTTGCAAGTAACACCCTTTTTTCCTATACAGGCTCTCATTTTCTACATGTATGACAAGATGTTTCGCTATGATTGTTAGATTGTCACACCATAAGAACAGAAGTTTCTCCCCTTTAAACAGACTAAGATGAACCAAACAACCAAAAACAACAGCTTAGTTATCAGATTTTGATCTCTGAACAAAGTGGTTCGTCAACCAAATATAAAAAAGGACCCAAGGTTTGGGGGGGGGGGGGTAGTAGATGGGTACATACATAGGGAAGAACCATACTAATGGTACATGCAAAAACAAGAGACACAACTACTTCTTGATATCACATCCATCCGCATCGCCAAGGATAGCGTTAGCTGCATGGGCATGGGTAGCCCAGGCTTGGACATATGGTACAGCGTGAAGTACGCTATATTTCCAACTATGGCCACCCCATTTGCATCCATGGTCGCTAGACCATAGGGCATCTTGCTTGTTTGATGAAGTATGTTCTTCGTCTCGTTCCCGGGCAAAGCACTCAGATTCATTTTTGACAATCTTTTCCGATGAACCATTGTTATCAATGGTTTAGAACTAGTAACAACTTCTTTTTTCTTTTACCTTAGCGTGCAAAGAATTAAGGATGCTCAACTCTCTTTTCACAAAGTTTGGCAAGAAGAAAGCAGCCTTGTGCATCTGCAGTGTCAATATTACTTAATTAATTTTAAACATTGCTGATTACCCCTGGTTACCTTTAGCTACTAGACTAGTCAGTTTAAACTACCGATTATCCTAGATTAGCATTGTATGACTTTTACTCAATATGAACTATTTCTTGTGTGTGTGGTTATACAATTAATTTAACCATCTACCCGAAACATAGTTTTGTAGCAGTTGTGTTCAATTCTAAAATTTTGCAGAGACGAGTCTGGTGACCTTGACAATAACACATACAAAAATATGTAATAACAATAACAAAATAACTCATTTTGATATTCAATGCAACTAAGTTTTGAAACGGGGTTTATAATTATCCAAGATATAAAAACAAAGTTACAGTTTTGCCTCAAGCTAAGATTTGAGCTTCAATTATTTGTAAAAATAACGGAATACCACTAACCCAAATTCACTTTAGAAGATCATTGTTCAAAGCCAATTCTCCTAATTGCATTATATGGTAACCAGCTTCTAATTCAAGTTTGAAGGAGGTAGGCCTAATGAAATTAAGTACTCAATCCAGTAACGATCATTTTCACTCAATTTATTAACCATCTTTCAGTTCAGGGTCAAAATTATTCATTACCTCTGAGTTATAAAGACGCAAATCCCTTCTGGATTTCAATGCTCCCTCCAACTTTTCAATTGGGTTAGCTAAGTTTAAGAAATCAACAGGTGGACTGCTGGTAGAGCACAATAGAAATCCAATTACACCACTGCAAAAAAATCAGGTTATTGGTCAAAATCCAACTATGAATCTATACCTTAAACTAAAAAATACTGCAAGTGCATCACGTTATAAACATATTATATCTTACATATGATATATTACTCCAGATATCAAGATAAATATTCCATTATTTTAAGTATAGGAACAAAAAATTAGCAAAAAACATAATATTCCAGGAAGATATGATTGGCTATTAAAATGAAATCAAATGATATCAAAATTCAAACTTTCTTACTGACCAGTACTTTCGTTTCCAAACTCTATGACGCCACATTCTTCACAACCTGTTATAGGAGATCATAAAGAAAGAGAAAACTGTATAACATACTAGAGAAAGAGGGAAAGAAAAGAAAACTCAAAAGCAAATACATATAGAGTAAATCCAAACTAAACATGAGGGAAATAACTGGCGACATCAATGCCCTGAGCAATCAAAGCTAGAAGGTGTTTCAAAACTTCAACCTTTTCAGAATCAAATTTGTTGTCAAGGAGAGGAGCGATACTGACGTCATCGGGGTCGTCGTATAGATGGGCATCGGTACCGATTTGTAAGACAAGAGATGATGCTTTTGACAAGCTCTCGAACTGAGAGAACATGTCCATGAATGAAATTGAAGTTACGGTCCTGAGGAGTGGATCGATGTGAATTTAGGTTTAAATATTTGTCAATATTAAAAAAGGGGAAAGATATGATCGGAATATTTTTACATTATGTCATGAAGGGGGAAAGATCACACCAAAATTTCACATGGCGGAAGAACGTAATAAGGTGGCTGTCATTGATTGGATGATGGGTAATGTTTAGATAGGAACCATGTATTGGTTTGAACCATTGGATTAATCATGCATCTACGGTTGGAGTTTTGTTTATGCTGATAACGCAGATAGCTGAGTTGGATTGTATATATGTAAACCAACACTTTTAATTGGTGTTGCACATCAAAATACTAGAATTCCCACCACAACAGTACATTCACGTCTAGTGCAACAACATATGAACATTGTTGCAGAAGATCAAAGAAAGCATAGATTTTGCAACGCTTTTCTTGCAACATACACACATTAGTGTTGAATATTCCCACTTATGGCGTAGTGTATGTAATAAAGATCGAGGGATAAACAACGTAGTTACTTTTGTTGTCACCGCCCAATTTTTTAATTGAGTTAGAATTTTTTTACTACAAAATTTAATTGTAACATTATTTTGTTGTATTCATGAATATAATACAATAGTACTAACTAAAATTAATTTTTACTAAACATACGGAAAATTTACTGACATTAGTTAGTTGTATTTATTGATATTTAGTTATTATTTAGTAAACATTGTCATAATTAATTAGTATACTCAATCATTACTAATTAATTTTGACTAGGACTATTCAATTATCTTAAGACCATAATAAGCTATAATCATACATTGTTTAACTTCTATTTCAAAAGGTCAATTCGTGTACTATTAATAACAATCTAATTTTACATAAGAATATATGATTACCTTAAATCTACATCCACCTTTAATCACATATTGTTGAACATCAGTTCATAGAGTTTTAGTAACCAGTTTGTTTTTACTAGGAATATACGATTATCTTAAATCCACAATCATCTTGAATCACACACGAACTTCTATTCAAGAACGTCAATTATTGGACTTCTAGTAACTAACCAATTTCAACTAGGAATATACACTTAGCTTAAATCATACCTCGTCGAACTTTTGTTATGAAATGTTTTAAATCATACCTCGTCAAACTTTTGTTATAAAATGTTGATTCAGGGATTTTTACTAACCAACCAATTTAATTAGGAACATACATATACCTTAAATCCACACTCATCTTGAACCATATATTGTCGAACTCTTATTCCAAAATGTTAATTTGTGAACTCTTGGTAACTAACCAGTTTTAATTAGGAATAAACAATTACGTTAAATTCAAATTATGTTTTAATCCCACATTGTCCAACTTTTGTTCCAGGACATCAATTCGTGGGCTTATAATTAATAAGTAACAAATGTTAGTTAAGAGTATGCAGTTAATTTAAATCCATGCTCAACTTTAATTACGCACTATCGAACTTTTGTTTTAGAACATAAATTCGTGGACTTTAGTGGTTAAACTCTAGCATTTGCCAAGCTCGCAACTACAAACTACTTTGTATATACATTCCTATTAGGTGTTGATGAGCGATCTAGAACACACCGTTGGACCCCTTAGAGTGACAAACAAAATTATGGATGTGGCCTTGAAACGTTCGAAAACACATTGAATGCGATTTCCCATGTTCTTATTTAAACCCCAACACGTTTTTATCAGTTAAAGATCCATTCCAATTTTTAACAGCTACTTTTTCTTTGAAAACCGAAGGTCCCATTCTTATGACAAATCTTGTTGATTCTCCATTTCTACTTTTTCGCGATGGATCAATCACACATTATTCAAAAAGAAAAATTTCCATTACAAATCCTCCGAGAACTAGGCTTAGTGAAGGATCATACTTTCAGCAAACCATACTTTTATAGTATTGCGTACATCAAAACGCTTATCAAAATCTCATTCTCCGTGCTTTAGGATGCCTCTTTGACTACATAGGCACACACACACACACACACACACACATATATATATATGTATGTATACACACACATATATATATATTTTGGAAATTACATATACATATATATACATGTATATATATATATATATATATATATATATATATATATATATATACATATATATATAGGTCTCTGATAGGCTAGAAGTTGGAGTAAAAATAAATTGTAATTTTTTTTTCCATTTTAGCTGTTCAATGTTAGTGTTGTTTTTGAAACATGAGTTGGATTTACCAAATAAACAATTGAAAAGTATATAATATTCTCGAGGAATATGGATGTTTAAATAGAGTTAGGGATATAAATTGAAATAAAATAGGAGAACATCACAAAACAAATACTGTTACTCTTTACCAATTCAACGAGAACAAGGAACAAATAACATGATTATTTTTTGTGGTACTGCCTAATGCACCATTTTAAAAAATGGTGTAAGACCATCTAGTTTATCTAAATTAGACTGCGTTCTTGTGCATTTTCCAAGTACTCCTTCCATAGCGTCTAAAGGTTCTTCCACTTGACATAAGTAATCCTACGATGGATGATAGACTCGCATCGATGATTTGTAATGAAGTGCTTTAATGCTCAATTTTAAAAGGTCGAATAAGAGTTCCTCCTATACCCAATTTAAGAGTCTCGAGTCAGATGTATATTTTTTTCTCTTTTAAAACTTCAAAATTGTTTTTTTCTTCCAAATTATTATGTTTTTAATTGTTTACTAAATTGATACAAAATTTATTCATATTAGTTAGCCCTACTCTTTAATACTTGTGTATCAACTAGTAAACATCATTAATTTGATTGGTATATTTAATCGTTTCTAATTATAACTAATCAATATTGATTAGGAATATTTTAGTTACATTAAATCCACACTCAGCCTTTAATCACACTTATAGAATTTCAATTTCAAAATGACAATCCATGAATCTCTAGCAACTAACCAATTTTACGTAGGAATGCACAATTACCTTAAATCCACACCCTCTCCCCTTTTAGTCACACATTGTAGAACTTATGTTTCAGAACATCATTTCGTGGACTTTTAGCAACCATCCGATTTTAATTAGGAATATACGATTAGTTTAAATCCGCATTCATCATGGGTCACACAGGAACTTTTGTTCAAGAACATCTATTCTTGGACTCTTAGAAACTAACCAATTTTAACTAGGAATATACACTTAGCTAGAATCGTACATCATAGAACTTTTGTTACAGAACATCAATTCCTTCTATTAGCCTAGCAATTTTAATCAACAATATACAATTTTCTTAAATCCACACTCATCTTAAATCACAAAATTTTGTTTCAAAGCATCAAATTTTGAACTTTTAATATCTAACCAATTTTAATTCAAAATATACAATTACCTTAAATTCAAATTCTGTTTTAATCACATATTATCAAACTTTTATTTCAAAACGTTATCGAACCAACCAATTTTAATTAGGAATGTGGAGTTAACTTAAACTCATGCTCAACTTCAATTACACTTTGTCGAACTTTTGTTCTAGAACATCAATTAGTGGACTTCAATGTTTAAACTCTATCACTAGCCAAACTTGTAACTAAAAACGTGCCTTGTAGTATATATTTTCCTATTGGGTGTACGAGAACGACCCAAAACACGCCATTGGATCCCTTGGGTGACAAACGAAAGTGTAGGCGTGGCCTTGAGGCGTCTGAACCACCTTGAATGCGGTTTCCCATACTCTTATCTAAACTCCAACACGTTTTTGTCAGATAAAAACCCATTTCAATTTCTGACAGCTCCTTTTCGTCTGAAAATCATAGGTCCCGTTCTTTCACCTACCTCTGAAACCCCAGCTTTGGTCATCTTCCATGGATCGAATCGTAGGTGGAAAATACAAGTTGGGCCGAAAGATTGGAAGCGGATCTTTTGGCGAGATTTATCTTGGTTAGTTTGACTGCATAAAACATTTGGCTCCCAATCGGATTTTGTTTTGTATTACGGATTTAATATAGTAAATTTCGTCTGTGTTGATGTTTTTTCCAGCTGCTCATGTTGATACTCACGATAGTGTTGCTGTCAAGATCGTGAGTTGTTTCCATTCTGAAGTTTTGCTTTGATTCTGTAGTGATTGCGAATGGTTTAGCTCAGTTTTTGTGATGCTATAGCTTGAGATTGATATTAAATTTTATTTGTTGGAGCTGACTTATGATACCCCACTTTTCTTAGTTACATACATTGGATAATTTGGTCATAAATTTGGCCTTTTGGATATAGCTATGAGATGTGAATTAGTTGTAAATACTAACTACATATTCATTTTGTGCAGGAAAATAAGACGACTAAACACCCACAATTGCTATATGAAGCCAAGCTTTATAAAATTTTACAAGGAGGAAGTAAGTATACTATCAAACCTAATTTAATCACAATATGAATAAGCTCGTCTATTATAGTATAAGTATAATATTTCTAATTTGTACATGTAGGCGGGATAGCTGATATGAGATGGTGTGGTGTCGATGGGGAAGATAATGTTCTTGTTATTGACCTGTTAGGGCCAAGCCTTGAAGATCTATTTGTCTACTGTGGTAGAAAGTTCTCATTGAAAACAGTTTTAATGTTGGCAGATCAAATGGTAATATGTTCTTCTTTTTCTTTAGCCAGGATAGGAAAATAAGCATGATAATTTCAGTTGTGCATTAAATGTCTATGAGTAATGTTGTTTTCAGATGACTAGAATAGAGTACGTGCATTCAAAAGGTTTCCTTCATAGAGACATTAAACCTGATAACTTTCTTATGGGCCTTGGGCGTAAAGCAAACCAGGTAATGTTATTGATTCTAGTTGGATGTAATAACTACTTGTACATGTGATTGACATATTATCTGGGTTTTGATATGTTTTTCTAGGTATACGTAATCGATTTTGGGCTTGCAAAGCGGTATCGAGATGCACTCAGTAATCGCCACATTACTTACAGGTAACGGTCGTTGCTTTAGAAGATAATTCATAAATAACGCGTGATGAGCTTGCATTTTTCATATTGTTTCATGTTACAACGATGGGGTGGAAAATATTTATATATATGTATACTAGTGTATGACGTGCATGGTGTGAATATACAGTAGAGAATCAATAAAACATTAACATTTGATGGTATTATGTAATTTTGTCAATGGTTGAAATGGCGGGCACACCGGTTAATTCTTTACAACCAGTTCCCTTTGTCAGCAGTAAAGATATTTGCAATAGAAGTAATATTAAATATTAAAAAGTAAAGTCTATTTAAACACTAAAAATAGACACAACCAGTGATACAATGTATCTCCACGTCAGATTGCCCCTGATTTCCACGCGGTGTAAAGACAAAATGATTCCAACGGTGCAGATTATGTGTCTAGTTTTCTATCTAAATAGCTACCTCCATATTAAAAAACTTCCCTGTTATATATATACCTCCCAAAATACTTGTCGTAAACCACATTTTCCAAAAACTCATCAAAATTTTGAATTAATCGCTTTGCACCCAGTCAGTTTTTTACCCAAATGCAAATCGGTACCTGAAATAGCTTGGTTAGTAAAGCCGAATTTAAGGCTAAATTTTATTTAGTATAATTTTATTTAATTTTGGCTCTGCGGTCTCACATTTAGAAGGAAATAAAGATACAAAAAAGTAAAAAATTCGGATTTTCCCTAATTAATAATAAACATACTAGTGTGTCACCCGCACGTTGCACAAGACAATGTTGTCAATAATAATAATTTTATTTTAGTTATTGTTTAAAATTGTATGTTTTACACAACTTCTGAAAATTTTGTTGTGATATATCAATTAGAAACTAAAATGAGATTCAATCATTTCAAACTACGTATATCTCTAGCTATTAATGTCTTAACCGAAGAAGAAAAACTAAATTTCTTAATTATGTATAAGTAAAGAATTCATGTTATGTGATATATGTTTATCATATATATATATATATATATATATATATATATATATATATATGAATAAACAACTTTATCATTTTTGTTGTATAGTTTTTATATGTACATTCAACTTTCATTTTTTTTTGGTAAAGATATATAAATGAAGGAGTGAATGCTAAATAATGTAAGTTATTTAAATATTTTATAATCAACACAATTCAATCAATTGAAGAGTTGAATGAAAAAAATTAAATAAAAACTAAGAAAAGATAAAAACTAGGAAAAGCTTTTGTGCGTATTTATAATTGAGAAAAGTTTTATTTATTACTTGGTTTTAGTTTTCAAATAGATTTATTTTTGTAGTCAACCGTGTATTTAATGTAATTGTAAGCTCATACTTACAACTGTGATAATTGCAAAATAATGTTATGTAGCATCAAGGTGAGTTGTATTTTGGATATGGTTTATAACATATTGGAAGACTATATTTTTTATCAACTAATCTATGTGTTCACATTTTAATATTGTAAAATATTAATTTGTCTTTTAGAAGTTGCTAAAAATAAAATTACATTATGCAATGAATAACAATTTTCTTAGGACAAATTGAAAATTAAAAGAGATTACATTTAAGTACACATTTATGTTACTTCATTTGACTAAAGAAATCATTTTATTATTATTTTAAATCGAAAAGGAATATTGCATACATTGAAATTATCGTATTTCTAGGATTTAATAGATAGACTAATGAATTATAGTCAATCAAATATTTAAATAGTTTAAATTTAAGATTTACACAATTAATTAGGTACATGGATTCATAGTTGTGAAAGGCGCGCCGTGGCATACGGCGCGACGTTTGTGCCATTTTTGCTTGCGGCGCGACACATATGAAAAGGCACGCCAAATGGCGTGCGACGCATATATGGCACACGACGTGAAATGGCGCTCCTTTTTTTTTTCCGCATTTCAAACTACTATAACTACATACTATAAAATGCTCTTACCATCACTTGTACTATTACTATTATTATCATAATAATGACATGAAATGTGAATAACTTTGTTAATATCTTTTTTTCCAATAATATGAGAACATAATTACATATTCGCGAAGAAAAATAAATCTAAATAATACGGATGTGGAAGATGTTGAAGCTTATGAATCTGATGATACATACATTGGTTTGTAAAATATAATTACTGTATCACATTCAGATTTCTAGTTTATCATTAATGTGTATTATTATTTTGGATTTGAAAACTATAGTGCTTGAAATTTAATGCTTTATGTTTTTTTGTAAAATGCATAAAAATCTTTGTGGTGTATGTTTTAGCAAAAATATTGAACTTTTTTATATTTTTTGTTAAAATATTAAATTTATTTAAAAAGAGTAAACATGCGCCGTAAATTAAAAAGGCGCGCGCCATTTGCCGCGCCTAGGCTCCAGAGAGGGTTTACGCCTTTTTGCGCCATGCACCATTAATAACACTGCATGGATTCGAGCGTAAAATATTAAGTGAGAGCTAATAAGGGTTTCTAAGTAACTGTAAAAAAAATTTAAATGTAGATGTTGAAATTAATGAAGATCTGGATCTTAATATATGATAAGCTTGTGAATGAATTATTATAAAATAAATTTGTTATTATCGTTAATGTATATAATTTGCGTTATGCGATTTATATTCTTTTTGCATCTAAATGGTTTTTTAACTAGTTTTTTGACGTGGCCATAGCATGCATATTGAAATTTTAGGAACATAAGTTGACTAATTTTACTAATTTGTTAGTTTGGATCAATTAATTAATGTAAATATGTGAGTCTTAATGTAAAATATTGGGAGCAAACCTTGTAGAATTTTTTATAAGTGGATGTTTGAATGTAAAATAATGTAAGAGATCAGTAAAGAACTGTAAAATGGCAGATGTTAAAACTTTTAAAATAAAATGTTTGAAATTGGAGAGAATGAAGATATCTCCTAAATTTAATGACAGAGCTTGCAGTTCTTTTGCTTTACTATTATTAAATAGATTTGGTTATGCTTAATTCTCTCTCTAATTGGATAATCTATTTATTTTCTGCCATATACATATTAACTTGAGCATTAAGTAACTGAATGCTATAAACATAGCCTAGAAGAGGGAGTGGAAAAGTGTAAATTATCCGTTGCATTCTTTTCTTCCATTTTTGTCTCTCTTTCCCAAACGCTAACAAGTCATTGCCAAAAAGACGAAGACTCCTTTCTCGACTAGGTTTTGATTCTATTATTTTTGTTTTGTTTTACTTTTATTTAGATGATTAATTGCGAACCATTAGTTCTGAGAATTAACATAGAGGGTGGTTGAACGGAATGTGTTAGGTAAATTTTTTTTTTTTTTTTTTTTTTTTTTTTTGTGTGTGTTTTGGAACTACATCACCATTGCTTGTCCCCCCCCCCCCCTTCCCTTTTTTTTTTTGGAATATGGTACTTTATAAGTTTTAGGTGGTATATAAATATATTATGACAAGTGAGTTCGAGCTCGCAAAGAGGGAATCGAACTTGTGACCTCGTGCACCATGTCAAGTGTCCTGACTAGTTTGGACATGGTGCTTGTCTTGTCTTTAAATATTAATACTTTTCTCCGATAATTTACCTGACTTGGGTGATATAATACCCTAGGATAGGCCTTCGCAACAAATATTTTTTTGTAGGTTTTACGCAACAGAAATCCTAACAAACTTAACCCACAAAATTAGTGTTTCGTTTAATTTTATAAAACCAGGTTATTTTGGTTTATGGAAAGATTTATTGAGTTATATAGCAACCTCAAAAAAGATAAATATGTTAAATTAATTATCTGATGCGCACACACACACACACACATACATATATGTGCCCTAAAGTACTAATTTAAATATTATTTTCCTTTAACTTACATATGTTTCGATCGTCGAGATGTGCTTGCAATGGTTTTTCAAGTATGCATGTGACGTATTCCAACTACAAGTGTGGGATGAAAATAGTCCTTGAATGCGGATAACTATCTTTCCATTTTGTTACTTTTAAGACATTTAGAATTTCGATCATCTCTTTGTTGTAAGATTGGTAGTTATCTATTATTCTAATATACATATGAACTTGAAAATAGTAATGGGCAAGCCTTTTATCTATCTTTGTCCAACAGAGGTCCTTCACACATGAAATGATCTATCTAATTATTTTTTCTTTCAGTAACCTAATTCAACTTTTATCTCAGAGAGAATAAAAATCTAACTGGCACTGCCCGATATGCAAGCTGCAACACTCATCTTGGCATTGGTAAGTAAAGATATTTAATAAATGATTGTTTATGGTATTCACTTTACTTCTTACTATTATTTACCTTTTTAGAGCAAAGCCGACGTGATGATTTAGAGTCTCTTGGCTATGTTCTTCTTTACTTTCTAAGAGGAAGGTATGTACTTGTATCCATTTAATTTTCTTTATTGATCATTTCGCGTAGGTATAATTGTTTGCATATAGGGTTGAAGTTAAGGTGTTACTTTCTTTAATCAGCTTTCTGCATTTTCTCTAAAAATGAGTGGGAAATGGATGGATTTTCTCATTTTGCATTGTGTATCACAATTTGCAGTGTCAAAAAGAATACTGCAATCTGCTGCATGTTAGGCGAATAAACGTAATGATATGCATATTGATTGCACAGTGTTGCATTTCTTGAACATGAAAATAGTTGCTGTGTGTTGTAGCTTTGTTGCTTCATGTGATAGATTTGGAAACTTACCAGTACATGCTATGTATTAAATTTATTAACGATGCCTGACCGATTGGACATATCCATATATTTTCCAATTAGAACATGTTACCTTGTCTTCTGCATGAGTGCTGTATAAAACAAGTCCCGCATTCTAGTTTGCGTTCTGTATGCTATTATATGGAATCGGATAGCTCCTTGCTATCTGCTGTCTTGTTCGATTTTTCTGATTATACGTGCGCACTCACATTTGATGCTTTACTGATAAAACATTATTATGCAAAATAGTCTCCCATGGCAGGGTCTAAAAGCTGCTACAAAAAAGCAAAAATATGATAAGATTTGTGAAAAGAAGCTTTCAACTCCTATTGAGGTACGTTACATTTGTATTAATTTTTCATGTTATATCCATGTTCAGATACAGTAACTACTTTGCCCTTTTTTTTATACCAGGTTTTATGCAAATCTCAGCCAGTAGAGTTTGCATCTTATTTCCACTACTGCCATTCTTTGAGATTTGATCAACGTCCTGATTATAAATTTTTGAAGCGCTTATTCAAAGATTTGTTTACTCGAGAAGGTACAACTGATCCAAAGACTGTTTATTTCTTATTTTCATTGTTAAAATGTTTTGATATAGCATAAAACAGTCATGTCAGGCAATTACCGTGTTCTTGCAAAACTAAGAAATTGTATCTTGGAAAGGATCCAAAATGTAAAGATGAAAATTTATTATTTACCAAGACATTAGGATTCGTTTGGAATCCTTAGAATCTGGCCATCCAGTGTTGTTTAGGCCAAAACGGGGATGGAATCTAGTCAAAAACCCATTCCAGCCATCAACCACAAAAAAGTGCAAATCAAAAGAAAAAATTCTGGAAGTACAGTGGAAAAAGATAACCAAAAACGAAAATGATTTAAGGGAAATTGAAGAAAACTGTTTGGATGCTTACCTTAACATCGTCTCAAAGAAATCGGCCTGAAATTTAAAGCCTTTTTTCAAAAGTAGCAAATTTCCTCATTAGCTCAACAGGAAGCATTTTCTTCTTTCTTGTGACATAAATCAGGATATCATCTTTTCTAATGGTTGGTGCGCTAATAATATTGTTTACTATGCGTTTCGGTTGCTGCTGCAGAGTATTGGAGACGGTGATTCAAGTTTAGAACTTCTATCTAATTTGGTTGGATAGCTAATTGTTTGAGTCACGAATGAGTTCTAAAATTATAGGTGGGGTTTGGGCATTATACTTAGGTTACTTTAATTCGGTTAATTGACATGGGTTTACTAGTTTTATATTTTCAGTTCGGCTTATTTAGTTTAATTTAATTTAACAGTTATTTACGTACCATTCAACGCAAGTTGGTGAAGAAAGTTTTGAAAACAATCCATATTAACTTCCATGAAAATGTTTTGGATGTGATAGGGTTGTATATTTTAGTTTATCTCTTTACAAGTTTATAGACTATATTTTGTGCTTATCATCACTATTTTATTAAAAAAATAAGGAAACCCAAAACCGGGATTGATTCTAAAAGTGAAATCTTCAAAATTTCCGAAGGTGATCAAATGATTCAAATTAAGAGAAAATCGGACGATCGAAACCGAGTTTTCAAAAAGAGGAAAAAACCATCATGTATGCATGCTTTCCAATTGAGCAATAATCTATGCCTGGGACCCTAGAACCTATCCTGTTGTAACCTCTTCTTCTTCTTATTTTTTATTTTTCATCTTATTTATTTAGTTTATAAGTTAATGGAAAGGGAGAATGGTATAAGATATTAGATGGCATGGACATCAGGATGGGTGTAGTCAGTTGTCCCAGGAGAAAGCAAATACGTAGATGTATTCCCTTCTATCTTTGTTCATGTGTTACTCCTTCATCTTGAATCCAAAATAAAATATCTTGTTAGCAGAATATAAAATATCTGGTTTATTTGAAGCTTAATTGGGGAAGCGTGCATTGTGTTTTCCATACCCTTTCTGTCAGTTAGCATAACCATTGCGAAGTCATTTACATATTCTTTATCACTTTTTAGGATTTGAATCTGACCATGTTTTTGACTGGACACTTCTGAAGTTTCAGCAAAACCAGAGACCTCGTAATTCTGTGAGTTTCTATATATAAATTAAAGTCAATTTTGTTTTCTTCATTAAATGCTTGCTGTTATATAATATATTTGTTATTTGTGCTAATTATACTGTTGATTACCAGCCAAATTTAGGTGGAATGGTTAGTCGCCAAGTAGCAGTGGCTGATAAAAAGCAAGGTCGATTGCTGTACCTTTTTATCCTTGAAGTTGAAATATCCATGCTATATTCCCTAATATGATACGTTCTTATTCAGGAGTTTAACCTTGAATGTTATTCAGCTAGTGTTTTGATGATTACACCACACTTTGACTGGACAATAGTCGTAAAGAATGACCGACTCATTTTAACATGGGTGTTTTGATGATTACACCACACTTAAACAGAAGTAGTCATACAGAATGACCAACTCATTTTAACATGGGTGATTTTACACTTCGTGATCGCTTCTTAGTTAATAAGGGACTTAATCAAGTGGTTGTGGCGGGGCTGCACAAGTTCTTTTTGTGGTGTAAAAGTACTGTTATTTTTGATATATTTTAGTCAAAGAAAAACTATGTTTAAACGTGTTTGATTGGCTTATTTCAGAGCTGCAGCTAATTTGTATCTACTGATCCTTAAAAAATGCAAACGAACCTATTTGACTATATGTATTTGTGTGTGTGTGTGAGTGTAGGAGCGTGTCGGGGCACCCCTTTAGCACCTCTACCCGTTCGTGAGCTACACCAGTTCAAATCCAACAAAAAATTGTAGATGTTCAATCCACATAAATATTATCGTCTATCCAAAATTTGAGCTCGTTTCGACATTCGTAACATTTTCAAAATCTTAGCTCAATTATTCACCCTTAAAACATTTATTCGAACCTTTTAATTTAAACATCAAATATATTACGAATGTTGGAACGAGCTCAAATTTTGGATAGATGATAATATTCATGTGTAACTCACGAATGGGTAGGGGTGCTAAATGGGTACCACAAAACAGAGGTGCCCCAGAACGCTCCTCATATAATGACACTACGATTGATTTTTATTTTTATTTTTTTTAAGAAAAAAATTTCTGCGATTTTATTTTGTTACCACCATATATTAGTTGAGTTAAATAATTACAGCTTTTTTATACTTAGGGATTGTTTAGGGGGGTAATTGATCATACAAGATCCATGCTTTACCAATGTTTCACCGATTAGATCAAAACATCTGGAGAGCAACTAGTGCACGTAATATTGTTACCTTCCCCATTTTAAACAGTATAAGATGGTATATACCTTTCATACGAAGAAGGTATATAGCCTTCATACGAAGAAGTCTGAATAATCAATTGAGTTTCCATGATATAAGTTCAAAACAGAATTTGAAGGTGTGCCCTTTTCGTGTTGTAGTTAACAATGCTATAATAGTTGACAGCCCTATAAGCCTGTTTTATCATGTTGTTTGAAAATGAAACAATATTGATAGAACCTGTCAGCTTTGATTTTTTGTTGAATGTTTCTTGGTTATTAAAGTGGAAATTAACTTTATTATCCAGATGAGGTAGAAGATCGTCCAGGACCAAGTAACTCTGCTGGCCCTTACGCTCATTTACAACACAACCCTTCATCTGATGTACATCTAAGTTCTGACCAAGGGTGGCAAGAGAAAGCAGTTAGTCATATGGTATGTGTTTTCAGTTCAACAAATAAATTTGTTGAATTTTCCGTACATTTGTGTTAAGTGCTAGTGGTGACAGAGGACCAAATTTCTTAGTTTTAGTACAAAAGCTTGATGAGTTTCATATGTTGTCATTGAAAAATAGAACAACTTGTGTTGTGCTATCATTTTATTTTTTATTTTTTTGGGTTATAAAGACCCAAAAAACCGGTAGGAATGCAATCAAGGTGTACTTTGTAGCACCTTTTCTTAAGAGGGAACATTTTGGTTAATTTAGTAATGCATTCTTCTGATTTATTAAACTAATAATTTACTTGCAGAGAGTAGCAAATGCCGACAGAACAAACATGCCATCTACAGCATTTAGGCTTTCAAGTGCGCTGAAAACCAGTGCAAGCCCAAAGCCATTGGGCGCAAATGATTTTTCTTTTGATCAGAGCTTAAAAACCAACTATGGCTCTAGTGGTTGGAATCCTACATTTCAGCGTAATGCTTCCGCCAAATGATTTGGTAAGTTGAAATGCATGTTAGAAACTTAGTAAAAGATTTTATTATGTGAACAATAAATGACACTACCGTCCGCTTTTTTATTGGTTGGTTACATTTTTAGCCTTTCTAGCGGCAATTAAATTTCGTTGTATTGCAAGTTCATATACAGTGCAGTTCATCTAACATCGAACTAGTTTTTGTTTGTGCTTAAATAATTTGCCTGTATAATGCAGCATTTGCAGAAGAAGCTTTGTTGGAAGAAGTGCAGTATACTCCAGAATCTTCAGCCTGTGGACAATAGCGTCATTGTCTCACATTCTGGACAGCGTGTAGTTGAACTGTATTGAAGGTGATATTACAAATACATTGGATGATTCCATTTTCGAATACAGAATACCGAGTCACAGATGTTACATAAAAATCAATTCTCTTGTTTAAAATATATGACTGTTTGTATGTTGATGCATTCATTAGATTCAAGGGTACATATCTCCTTCTGTGTATTTAATTCTTTCGTATATTTACTGCAAGCCTATGATGGGTTCCGAAATCAGTTTCAGGTTATTCAGAGGCTTTTAGCTTTCCGAAATATTTTATGTTCACGGCCCTGAGAAAGCAGAAAATACAAATTGATTCTACGGAGTAGTTTATAATCGAGCTTTTCAGTGAAAACGGCCTTCAAAATGATACCGTCCGGGGTGTAATTTAGTATGTGTGAGTTGCTGTTTTTTTCCTTTTTGTATTATGTTAGATGTTAATGCAATATGGATTGCGTCTGGGGTCAGGACATGTATTACAACTCAAAGATAAACGATGTGTTTGCAACGGAGGACGAGGTATTTGAGTGGGAAAGTTGAGAGCGCTAGGAACAAGTCATTTGAGCACGGTATTTAGGATGCGGTTGGTTTATAGTTTTTAGTTTTTGGTTTCCGTCCATATTATAAAAGTAAGTATTATGCGTGTCTTTTTTAGAAAATAAGTTTAACGCAAAAAAAAAAACTTTATTTTTCTGTTTATTTTTCATGTTTTGAAAAATAATGAAAGCACATATCACAAATAGTTTTTTGACCGTTCCTCTATCCAACTCATCATCTTCTCCCTCTTCTTTTGTTCTCTTTGTCTTCCTACCGCTGTTATCATGTTTGGTAGTTATTTGTGGAAACTCAATACATAAAGTGAAAAAGACTATCTTTCAAGTTTGATTGTTAGTTTAATTGATTTATAGTTAATTAATGATAATTTGTTCTATAATACGAGTTTAATAATTGCAAATAATAAAAATTAAATTACTTGATTTTTCGTTGAAGCAGACTACTACATTTTAAATCCAAATGCAAATAGAACAAGCTAAAAAACTACATACGACCACTACACAATAGATTTAATTGGTGGGACATCCATATATATTATTATAAATATGTATGGTAACAAACAATATATAATAACGCCGCACGACGTTGGCGATAGTTTCGTGTACCCCTAGCTGCTATCATAGGTGTCTCCTGCTCCTATCTTCACTGGTGGTACCCACTACCCTCCCCATTCTAATTACAATATTCATAATATGGTAGCTGTACTCCTAGCTGCTGTCATAGGTGCCGCCTGCTCCTATCTCCACTAGTCGTACCCACTACCTTCCTCACTCGATCGGCTCCCTAACTCGTAGATACCCGTGCTGGTCCCACAGTGGAGTGTATCACTTTCCAAAGTGGCAACCCAATACTACCGGAGATGCACGACTTATACCTACACGATGCAACGTCTTACCTACCAGCCCAGGTCCACACACGCATATGAACGCGTTGGACTTGCGTTGCCACCGCTAACCCGGTTTGACCTCTTACAATCAAGCCCAGTATGTGTGTCCCGTCCTCGACTTGAGTCGAGCCCACAAAGATACGTATGGGTTACTGGTTGAAATGGGCCCCCATGACTTGACACAAGCTATCCACCTAAGCTTGGTTCCTTCTACTACATTCCATTTAACCCTTTCTTTATTCATGTTCACTTACATGTTTCAAATTTTGGTTAAGTATTTCTAATCGTATTTCAAATGCCACCCACTAGATTCCACATGCCACCCAAGGCACCCACTTAACCCCCTCATGTCCCACTACATGTTTATCTGGTTAAGTGTTTCTTAATTCATTAAGACCGTAACCTCGTAAAGACCTCTCACATTAGACTGACATTTGTGGCAGCTGGATTTGCCGGGCGGGTCCGGACAGTCTTACACCACAAACGAGCCTAACCTCGTGTCTTTACAATCGTTACATATTTAATTTATGTCTAAGACCTCTCACATTAGACTGACATTTGTGGCAGCTAGATTTGCCGGGCGGGTTCGGGCAGTCTTACACCACAAACGAGCCTAACCTCGTGTCTTAGACGATTAATTACTCCTAATTAATCATTTCCCAATTTGAATTACTTTCACTATTCAAATTATTAATTAATTTCAAATTTAACTATGGCCATAATTGACTCAATTATGTCCATCTATTTATGGTATGTAAAATCATACCAATTTTCATCACAAATTTATTTTACGCCTTTTAAGGCATTTATGCCAATTAAATCTTTTAATATTATCCCCTTTTGTCCCACGTTGTACGTTCGTTCGTTTAACGTAAAATATACGTTAGACTCGAATAGCCTAACTCATGAAATAAAGAGAAAACATCACAACATACATATAATTAAAACTAGATCTAAACATAAGGGGTGAACTTGCCTGTGCGAATGATGTTCTACATCTAAAACTTGCATAGGCCAAAGTCACAACTTGCATAAAATTACATATGTCATAAATCCAAATCTAAAGGTGTGAACTTGTTTAGATAATGGTCACAAACTTGCATAAATCATGTATGTCATAAATCTACATCTAAAGGTGTAAACTTGCATAGGCAGTAACCACAAACTTGCGTAACATGATTCATTTTCAAACACATGTATTCATATAAACTTGCATATGTGATTTATGCAACATAACAATGGTATAAACTTACATCTAAACATGTAAACTAGCATGTAGAATTTGGTATATAACTCACACATGTCATAGCCAAACTTTAGATCTAAAATATGTGTCATGAAGCATATATGGTTATACATATAATTTTCCCCAACTTCCATATGATTCATGTCTTAATAAAAATCTAAACTTGCATACATACTTATGATTTATCATATGAATCAACATACCCAAACTAGCATATGAACAACATGGTGATTTGATTATACATAAGCCAATCATAAAATTACAATATAGATGATCACAAATTTACAAGATAGCATCATAGAATTTACAACATAAACATCACAATTTTACTACATGAATAATAACATGCGGTCAATAATTCACATCATATCCAAATAGTCCACATCATAACTCAATCCAATTAATTTGCTAATTATTTTATTAAAATTTTCGAACTCACAATTCAGAGAAGGTCTTGAATTCTGAATTCTGAGTTCTGAAGTTGTAATAGCTTTCCCTTAAAGAAGATTTGTTGTTAAAGTTGAAAATGATTGATTTAGACTAGCTTTCTTCCTCTCTAATTGGTGGCGATGATGAGTTGCTAGGTGACGGCATGGAGACCATGAATCTAATTTTGTTTTGATTTTAGGGTTTGATTCTAGAGGTGTTTTTATAGAGTTTAGGATTAATTTTGGTCATCCGATCAACCTAGAAGCAACCTGAACCATCCAAACAAGATAAGGTGACACCTCAGCCTTAATGACTCAGCAGTGTATTAAATGTTCATTTTTTTCTATAATTTACATATTTCTTATTTATGACAAATTCCATATGTAAATTATTCCCATTTTAATTATGCCATAACTATATTTTTAATTATGCTCACAATTAATGGTATACTAAATATACCATTTCATGAACCAATCTATGCCATGTAATTTTCATGTTCATCCTTCATATTTATATGTAAATTATAAATCTATTATTGTTAATTACATATTCTCCCTTTTACCGTATACATTACAAATATCCATTTATATATGCATAAATCTTTCTTACCTTTAATTTGTCATAAAAGTCAATCAAAGAAGGTCACATAAAAAAACAATCATTGACAACCAAAAATGCGCCAAGTACGCTACATGATGCGTACACGTCATATACATACATATATATATATATATATATATATATATGTGTGTGTGTGTGTGTGTGTGTGTGTATTTTCTATATATATATTTTCTTTTTCTTTTTATCTATCTTCCCAATTACCCATTTTCACACTAAATCACTTTTTGAGCTGTGTTCACGCTAAGCCATTTTAAGTCATTCCCCTAAAACAAAAATATGGCGCTGGCGAGGATCGAACTCTGTACCTCTTATATGCAAGTCACATGTTCCAACCAAATGAGCTACTAAGTCTTTTGCTTACAAACCTTAGAACAATGCTAAACATTTATTCTTTTCTCATTTTTCTTCTTCATGTTTTGCTGCAATATTTAATTTAAAGATATCTTTTTCATACGGAGTCCAATTTACGCAAACTCGGACTTTATCTCAACCAGAATTCCGAAACGAACACAATGGCGCAACCCGTTTTCCCTTAATTATCACATCTGAGATTAATTATTCTTTAATTTAGTTGATTCGATTATTCAGAAATTCAGGGTGTTACATTCCCTTTATTTTGTTGTTATGGCGAGGCTACCTTGTAGCCTCGATGACGCCAAAAACGCAAACGGTTACGCTAGTTAAGAAACTGGGAAAAGAGGAATTTGTAATAGGCATAATTTACATAGTGTTTATGTAATTTGGGCACATGATTCTAGTAGGGAAACATATAAAAAAAATTACCTATTATAACATAGGTAAAGTTGAGTAAAAATGGTATATTTGAATATGACCATTTATGGATAGGAAATTCAAATTGCTAAGAAAATAGGTATCGACACCTATAAAAAGGAAAGGATTAATTAATTAACTTAATTAATCAAAAGAGGAATGTATAAGCAATTAAAGTCTGAAAATTTAATTAACACTTATGACACGAGATTATGTTACATTAGTGGTGGAAGTCTGCCTGGACCCGACCGACATATCCAACAGCCACTAATGTTGAACCTAATGTGAGAGATCTAAGTGTGTGAATACGACTCAGGCTAAGACACGAGGTTAGACCCAACTGTGGAATAAGACTGCCCGGACCCGACCGGCATATCCAGCATCCACATGTTGTAGGCCTAATGTGGGAGGTCTAGACCAATACAACCATAATTGGACATGGTAATAAGAAAAGACTACTTAACCTAACTTAATACATGTGGACTGTATAATGATAGACATAAGTTAGGGTTAAGTAAAATGAGTTGGATTGTAGGTGTGTTAAGTACAACTGATGGGTAGGTGGGTAATATTAATATATATATATGCCCACAAACTTAACCATTAAATAAATAGGATTAAATCAGTGGGAGGGTTAAGAACAACTGAAGGGTAGGTGGGTAATATTAATATATATAGGCCCGCAAACTTAACCGAATAAAAAGGGTTATGTAATTAAAGACACCTAATGGTATACATAACCGGGGAAAAATAGTAAAGTTATGTATTAAAGACACCCTTAGGGGTACGCATAACTAATGGGAATAGATAGAGTTATGTATTAAAGACACCTATAGGTAAGCATAACTGATAGGTAGATTAAGGGTTATGTATTAAAGACAACTATAGGTACGCAAAACTGATTGAGGGCTCTATAATTAAAGACACCTTAGGGTATACATAGTCAGTAGAAAACCTAGTGGGGATACAAGACATAGGGGAGAGCTTGTATCATGTTGTGTGGGACCCATTTCAGTCAGTAACCCGGAGAAGTATCAAAATAAAGAACTCCGTACTAGACGAGGAAGGGGCACGCTTACTGATTAATTGTAAGAGATCCAAAACGAGACAGATGGTGTGGGAGGCACAAACCGACCGGGGACATGTGCGTGCATGGGCTGGGCAGAGGGGGGCAAGTCGACTGCGACACCAGTAGGTATAACTATGCACACCTCGGGTTGCCACTTTAGGGAAGTGATACCCCTAGTTGTGGGACCAGCACAGGGTATCTACAGAGTAGGGAGCCGATCGATTAGGGTAGTGGTTAGGGTATACCCGGACGTATGCCCTAAGTCTACCAATTTATAGTAGGAGGGTAGTGGGTACGACTAGTTGAGATTGGAGCAGGCGGCACCTATGACAGCTGCTAGGAGTACACGAAACTACCACCATCATTATCGTTATTATGGTTAGCGGAAGGGATCATCCTATCTTGATTTTACTAGTAATAGTTCAGAGTAGTTTGTAGTGAAGCATGCATACATCTTACCTTATTTGTCCTGTCATACCTGCCATTTGTACCGTGAATCCTCTTATCCATTTTGTATGCCTGTCATGCTTACCTTTATTTATTTACAGGCTAAAAGTTACTGGACTCACCAGACGTATGTCTGACCTAGTTTGTTCCGCCTCTTTTCTTCCGTTCCCCCCCAGGTTCTCAGGGAGGAAACACCTAGGTTTAGTCAGGATTTGGATATCATCTTCTAAGAGCTACTTCTGAAGTATGGCTTGAGTCTCTGTCTCTTATATGGCTTGCTCTTTAATATAGAGAATGATGTTTTTCTTTTAAATACCTTTGTACTCTGATAATGTAAGACATAAGTGTTTTGTTGTAATGGTTTTACGACTCATGGTATTATGTAACAAAGTATTTTGATGATTTAATAAAGTTGTTTATTTTCCACTACAAAATTTTTATATTTGTCTTATGATATTCTGTGTCTGTTTACCTAAAACGCTCCACTGAAGTTAAGGCATTCCCTTTGTGAGTGACCTTAATGGAGGTGGGGCGTTACAACTTGTTTGATCAGCTTCACGAAGCCAAAGTGTTTTCTTAGATGGATTTGGCAACGGGATTCCACCAGCTGAGGGTGGTAAATGATAGTGTGTCGAAGACTGCTTTTAGGACACCATCTTGTTTCTTTGAATAGTTGGTGATGCCATTTGGGTTGACTAACGCGCCCGCGTATTTTGTGGATCTTATGAATAGGGTTTTCAGAGATCAGTTGAACAAGTTCGTGCTTGTGTTTGTGGATGATATTATGGTTTACTCTCGAAATGAGGAAGAGCATAAGACACACTTGAGAGTTGTTTTGGAAATCTTTTGAAAGCATCAACTGAAGGCTAAGTTTTCGAAGTGTCACTTCTGGAAGAGCGATGTGAGGTTCTTAGGGCATGTAGTTTCTGGAAATGGAATAGCGGTTGACCTTCTAATATGGCAACAATTCAGGACTGGGATAGACCTAAGAATGCAACGGACGTGAGAAGTTTCCTTGGATTGGCAGGTTATTACCAATGGTTTATCAAGGATTTCTCCAAGATAGCTGCTCCATTAATAGGATTGACAAAGAAGAACCAAGTGTTCACATGGGATGCAAACTGTGAGCAAACCTTTGGAATCCTAAAAGAGAGACTAACGAGTGCTCCTATTTTGACGATTCCAAGTGGGAATGAAGAAATGGTGGAATACACCGATGCATGTGGTACTTGACTTGGAGCAGTGCTAATGCAGAAAGATAGAATTGGGGCCTATGCAAGTCTACAGTTGAAGACGCATGAAAGGAATTATTCAACTCATGATTTGGAGCTGGCAGCGATCGTGTTTGCTCTGAAGATGTGGAGACATTACCTTTTGGGTTCGATTCAAGTTGTCCACAGATCACAAGTCGTTGAAGTATCTTTTCTCCCAAAAGGATTTGAATCTACAGCAGCTACGGTGGTTAGAGTTTTTGAAGTCGTATGATTTTGGTATAGCCTATACTCTTGGTGAAGGTAACGTAGTGGCAGATGTGCTGAGTCAAAGGCATGCAAGTTAGGGAGCGATGTTTTCAGAATGGAAGAGCCTCGAGTATTTGGCTGGATTTGCTTTCAGACCACAGTGTGAGTTGGAACCTGAAATGTTGGCAAGCTTATCTATAAGACCTACTCTCCTCCAAAGGATTAGCGAGGGCCAAAAGCGAGATATAAAGCTTGTCAAGATTATCCAAAAGTTGGAACCATAGAATAAGGAGTTCAAGGTCGATCAAGAGGGTTGGTTTCAAAAGAAAGGACGACTGGTTGTTCTTGATATCGACGGATTGAGAGATAAGGTTCTGAGGGAATGTCATCATCACTCGAAGTTGACGATTCATCCTGGTGGTAATAAAATGTATCAGGACATGAAGCGATCTTACTACTGGGAAGGGATGAAAATGGATGTTGGAAAGTTTATTTTCGAGTGTATGAATTGTCAGTTGGTGAAAGCTGAGCAAAAGAAGCCAAGTGGATTGCTTCAGCCATTGGAAGTTCCTACATGGAAGTAGGAGTAGATATCGATGGATTTTATCGATGAACTACCTAAAAGCAGGGCAGGAAACGAAGGAATTTGAGTCATTGTTGATTGCTTGACCAAAAGTGCAAGGTTTATTTCTACTAAATCGACTAGGGCAACATCGAAGTTGGTTGAACTTTATATAAAATGGATAGTTCGATTCCATGGTATCCCAAAGAGCATAGTAAGCGATTGAGATCCATTATTCACGAGTGGATTTTGGAAGAGTTTGCAAGAGACTTTGGGAACCGAGCTGTGTTTGAGTACAACTTATCATCCCCAAACCAATGGTCAAACCGAAAGGGGTAACCGAGTTTGAGAATCTCCTAAAAGCTTGTGTATTAGACTTCAGAGGATCATGGGAGGACCATCTACATATAGTTAAGTTCACATATAATAATAACTACCGGTCGAGCATTGGGATGGCACTATACGAGGCATTGTATGGTAGATCGTGTAATTCTCCGGCATGTTGGTTAGAAACTGGAGATGAGTTGATACTTTGGCCAGATATGATTAGGTAAACCTCGGATTTTTTCAAGATCATTCGACAACGAATGAAGGCGGCCTAAGATCGTTAGAAGAACTATGCTGATAAGCGTCGAACAGATTTGGAATTCGACGTTGGTAAAATGGTATTCGTGAAGATTTCACCGTTAAAGCATGTTGTTCGGTTTGGAAGCAAAGGGAAGTTGGCACCAAGATTCGTTGGACCATTTCCAATAGTCGAGTGGATTGGAAAGCTCGCGTATAGATTGGATTTACCCGAGAAGATGTCGAGTGTGCACAACGTTTTCCGTGTGTCGTTTCTACGAAAGTGTGTACATGATTCGAATGTGATGGTATCTCCAGAGCAGTACGAAGACCTAGAAGTTGAGACCGTAGCTACGAAACCTCATAAGCCGCTTCGCGTTGTGGGGAATGACACAAAAAAGCTTAGGAGGAAGACGGTTAAGTTAGTTAAGGTGCAATGAAGTGAGGATGATGACGATTTTACATGGGAGATGGAAGAGAGTACGAAGATGACCCATGCAGAACTCTTCGTCGGTATGACCCATAAGTGCCGTGTCATTCTTAGCCCATTCTAACTTGTACTATTGTTGTTGTTTTTGTTGATAGAATTCTGCGTGCTAGGATAAGGATATGGATGTGTGGCTTGATGGATGCTAATTTAGATGGTAAAATTGACTGCTTATAGATGATAGGTATGTGGAACTGTGTTCTATATAATGGTGTTGTATACACAATTATATGATTTTTGTTAGATGATAACAACCAAATATATATTATTATAAATGTGATTGTTGTTGTACTATTTCATATATACATCACTGACAAAAATATAATATTTATATTTAAATAGAATACGACTGTATAAAAATTCAAATATTCACACGGTATTTTATTTAAATAGAATATTTTATTTCAAACATTTAAATAGTACAACTGTTTATAACTCCACTATTTGAACACACCGCTGATATACAATTCAATTCATATTCATTTTCATATACACTACAACATTCACTCAGTCACTCAGTTGTACATTTTTCATCTATACTTATATTCACTGTTACATATACATTCGCTGACAAACTGTTGTCATCTTCTGTCTTCTGTCTTCACATCAGCACAGTCAGTCCAGTCACAATATGCTTACCTGTCGCATGAAACACACACAGTACACTGCAATAGAAATAAAACTAAAGTGAATACAAATATAAATTTATTTTTAAATTTTATATGCCTCAGAATTTCGGTGTGTTCCTCATCTTTTTTCATGATTAGACCTGATATGTATACATCCATCTAATGCTCACATATTTACTGCATACACACGATACATGTATACACATACATGTATATGTATATACACATATCTCAGTGCAGAGGCAATCTAGTCAGACTTTTACAGGGACAGGAAAGCTATTCTGATTGACTGTATATACACACGTGTATAGACTTACACGCATGCACTGCCTTGCCAATCAAAATGTTGTAGCAAGCAACTGAAGAGTGGCCACGATGACCAAGCTCGACCCAGTGCACAAAGAACATGGTCGAGACATGTATAAGAACAACTCAGCCAACATGAAGCGTCAGAACAGCAAGTCAGATTTTATTGTGAAGTGTGCAGCATGACTAGAGTGCAATTTTACAAATCAGCGTGGACATGTATGATCAAGTTCAACTCAAAATACTCAAGCAGCTTAAATAGGGTGTAGGTTAGTGTAAAAGCATGCACAGAATAGGACAGTGCAACATTGATAAAAGTTTGATCAAAAGGGAAGCTCAGATACATGCAGCTGTTTTTCCAGTGGTCAAGGGCAAGAGAACTTGGTTTTACTAGTTACATGCATGCAGCATGTACAAGTGGTGCAAAGCAATCATAGTAGCATCAACATGTTCAAGGAAAAGCCATAAGCAGCAGCTTATAATTATGGTTCATGAAGTAACTCATGTGTCCATGTCAAAGTATTTCAAACATGGCTCAGATTTCATAAATGATGCAACACATATGGTTCACTCTAAGTCAACTTGATTATGGTGAAACAAGTATACACAACATAGTGACATGAATAAACCAGAGTGATGCAACTAAAAGTGCAACAACATGTATTAATGAAACAAGGTCTAGGAAAATCAATACAAAAGTGAAATTGTTCAAGAGAAGTAAACATGGTAGATAGAAACATGTAGCTCAAACAAGGATCATATGTCAAATGGTTCAGCACGAGTATGATCTGCATCAGCATAGGTGGTGTGCACATACACTTTAGCTCATATACAATGATGACATATGAAGTACATAATGGATGCAGACAGAAAAATTGGAATGACATAATGATAAACACAGAAACAAACTCAAGTATTTTTGGCAACTGTTTTAAAAGGGGAAAATAGATTATTTCCAAATATGATCTAATTATTTTTGAAAGAACAACAAATCAAATCTTTCTAGTTTTTCATCTCACAAATCAGTAAAGCCATGTCATCATAGAGAAGCACGATTGAAGCTTGATTTATTCATATATGGTATCGGGAAAGTGAAAGGTTTCCAGTTTTGAATTAAACATCAATTCAAAGTCAATTCGAAGGTGTGCAAATAAATATATGACAAGAGTGTTGATGGTCCTGAAATCATTTCAGTAATTACAATTTTATGGCAAGAAATTCACCAACATATATGGAATGTCAAAATACAAGAAATCAATTGGGCATAATTTCTATTCAGCATTTTTCAAAGTCATCAAAGGCAGATTTCAATCAAGGGGCCAAAAGAGGAAACCATTGCAGATTCCAGAATTCATTCGCAAATAAAGTCGACCAGAATCAAGTCTGGGCACATCTCAAAAATCACGGCAATTTACAGTGTAATAAAAAGAGGAATTCACACACAAGCAATCAGATCCAAATCATATGACGAAATCAGAGAAATTTAAGGATTTGAAATCCTATTTAAATCACCATTCATCACTGGCTATTAGCTATTGAAACTACAAGCATCATAATTTCAAGCAAAGATTTTAAAATCAGAAAACTCACAATTTTCTAGGGTTTCGATCAATAGATTGGGAAATTCGAATCGACCAACAACACCGCAAAGAATCAGAGCATCAGAGAAAATCCAGAGTTTTACTTGAGTCGATTTGATTTGGGTTAGAAACCCTATTCCCTTTTCTAATCGCCATTACAAAGAAGAATCCGACATATTTTTTGTCAAAGAAATAAAGCAATGGACCGGAGCCATGTCTAATTGGGCTAACCTAGCCATAATATAACTGGGGAAGGGTTTTTAGTTTTCTAATTTAATTTTGTATTGTTACTAATTTCTTTTGTAATCGAACGATCAGTTTCTAGAGTCTGTAAAATTCTAGGGAATTCAGTTAGGGTGTTAACTGGTAGTTCACTAGAGTCTGTAAAAACTAGGGTTTACGGGTTACGGGGTTGTAATTCGGGGAAATCTGATCTAGGGGATTAGATCAGTCTAGGGTTTTGAGCATAGGTTAGAATTGGAGCGAGGGGTTCGCGAGTTAACATAGTCTTGTAAGCGGGATTTGTTCTTTCACCTAGTAGAAACCTTAAGAATGCAGCAGTAGGCAGGATTTTGCCGATGTTGGGTATATCTTGTGTCATTTACTTTTCTGCTGCATTATGTAATCTTTGATTTATTTTAATATCCCTTAAAATTTGAATAAACCCTACTCACCCCCTCTAGGGTTAATCTAGATCAAACAAGTGGTATCAGAGCCTGGTAATTTCATTAACACCAGAATCATGGATCCTAGTTGTCAGTCCTCTGAGAGTCAGTCTAGTAATATTCCAATTATTTTCAATGGAACAATTTTTTTAATTTGGAAATCAAAAATCGAACTCTATCTAAAATTTGTTAATTCTTAATATTGGAATATTATTATAAATATGGGCGATATGCTAGATAAGAAAAATAAAGTTATAAATGCTTGTGTCATGCATATTTTCTATTCTTATCTTAGTAATAATCAACTTGATCTTATCTCCATTGTTTGACTGCACAGGAAATCTAGAATACTCTCAATACGAAGTATGGACAAATTGACAACAACAGCTCAAAACCCCGAAATGTCAACTCAGATTCAGATCTATGCTTAACTGGCCTTACAGATGAAAATTCAGATGGATCAGTTGATGGAGATTCAACAATCGATGAAATAAGAAAATTTTCATATGAAGATCTGGTTTATTTTTGTGCTGATTTAACCAAATCTGTTGATAATCTCCAACTGAAAAATAAATCTTTGAAATATAAGAATCATGAGTTGACTAGCAAAATTAACTGTTTGGAATCAAAACTTTCAAATGTCATGAAATTAGAAAATGCTGATTGTGAAAACTGTTTGAAACTGAAAATTAATCTCGTTAATCTCAATAAAATACTCAAAATTTTGAGAATGAAATTCTGATCTTAAAAAAGAATGAGATTGAGTTATTAAGTTCGAACAATCTTTTGCAAAAGAAATTTGAAAATTTTAAGACTACCAAAAATTCCAAATATGGAACTGCTGATAAAGAGAGTTTATTGAAAACTGATTTGATTTTGAAAGATTTAGAAAATTAAAATGAAATTGCAAAATACAAAAAATTTGAAAGACTTGAGTTTGAAAAGCAAAATCATTTTAAATTTGTGATTTCTGAGTCCTAAACCAAAATTACTTTGCTTGAAAATGAGAATTTGGTTTTGAAACAATTTGATACTGAGAGAAAGATCACTAATAATCGTTGTTTAGATTTAATAAAAGAAAATGGTGATCTTAAATCCAAAATTCAACGATTAGAATCAACTTTGGATAAATTTTCTAATGGGGAAAAATCATTGAATATGTTGTTGCAAAACCAAAAGTCTATTGGAAATAAATGTGGTCTTGGCTTTGGGAGAAATAATGTTTTTGATAATCAAAATTCTAATGATTTAAAAAATTCTTCAAACTGCTTTGAAATGAATCGATATGACTTCAATAACCTCAAAGGATTTTTAAATCATAAAAGTGATGTGAATTTGTTTTATAATAATCCATTTTAGCCCCCAAAAAGAAATATAGTGAAATAGATTGGGTTCCGAAGGGCACAAAGGTAAATTCCAATGGGTTGTTATACAAACAGGTTTGGGTACATTAAGACGTGAACAAAACTATGAGTGGTGTTACTAAATTTGTTAGACCACTCAATCCTCTAAACTGTTAGGTACCGGTAGAGGCTAAGGAACTGCTTTGCGAAAAAGAAAGAGAATTCAAATTGATTCATATCATCAGATTATTCACAGTTCCTTAAGCCAAGTTTGTTGAGTCAGAGATTCTAATTTACATCGATCTCAGGTATGATCTCTGAACTCATCTTTGTAATTTTTTTTATTTCTTCTTCTACCCCTTCTATTTTTTTTTTGATTTGACACTACCGTATACTTTTGTCTTTCTTCTCTAAGCTTACTTAACTTCAAATTGTAGAATTCATGATTTTTTTGGAAATTCGCTTCAATTGAATAAAACTCTGGTGTTTTAATCATTTCCATATCTTGAATTTAAATGTCTGCAATTGTTTTGAAGTTTATTTTCTGATATCTGAATTCATAACAGTGTTGATGTATTCTTGTCATATCTTGAACACTGTTAATTTGAATTCTAAACTTTTGAAGATCTGAAAGTTTAATGGAATTTCACACGTCTTTGTTGTTCTGAGTTTCTTCTAATTCATTTTAGAAAGGCTTGAACATTTATACTTATTATAGCACACTGCTACTTCTCAGTTGTGATAATTTCTTTAATTTTCAGATTGGCTTGAATTTTTTTAATTGTCTTGAAACTCATCATTTACATCTTGAAATTCACTATTATTCATGATCATCTGGTTCTTGAAACTTAATGTCATTTCATGATTGTTTGATTTAAATATTTTTTTGTCTGAAATCATTTGAAATTATTGATTTCTTGAATCTCACACATCTCGAATCTAAAATGTATAATCTAGTGTGATCGATTCATTGAATCCTGATATTTTCATATTCCATCAAATGATTTAAAATAAACCATATATTTAATCTTGTATCATGAACCATTCTTTGACTGTCTGAAATATCTTTGAAACATCTCCTTGACAAGTCTGCTTTAAAAATGATTTTTGTGCTGCTCAGATATTGTTTTTGAAAATATTTTTTGGTAACTACTTGTTATGGTATCAAATATATACCATGCTCTGATAAATGGAATTAATTTGCTTGATTGATTAATCTTGTCTGCGTAGGCTTTGTGATTAAAAATTTTGTTGTCTTAGATATCCTTGTTTGTCTCCATTGTCATGTTAAAATCATCATTAATAGAGACATCAAGTGGCACTAGTTTAGGTGTACTGATTTTTTTTTCATGTATATTTTTTTTAATCCCACATATCTTTTACTGATTTTTTTTCATGTTTTTTTTTAATCCCATGAAACACCCCACCTCTGTTAAGGTCACTCACAAAGGGAATGCCTTAATTTTGGTGGAGGTTTATAAGTAAAAGACACAGATAAAACACAAGACAGATATAAACACATATAAATAAGCAGCGGAAAAACCAACATACTTTTATTATCATAAATACGTGTTCATACAGAACATTTCCAACATTGTCTCAAAACAAACTTTCAATTATTACAACCATAATACTGTCTTGATTTTAAAAGTTAAAGAAGCATGAAACATAAATAAAGCTGCATAATCGCCATAAATGATATCCAAAGCCATGGTCCAAATGAAAGAAATCTAAGCAATACATTCTCTCTCTTCAAGCTGGATGAAAAACTGACTAAGCTGTGGTGTTTCCTCCCTGTGGATCTGGGGGGGGGGGGGGGGGAACGGAAGAAAAGAAGAGGAAAGGAAAATGGGTCAGACATAAGTCTGGTAAGTCTAGCTATATTCCTAGAATGTTAATAATAAAAAGATCATGACTTGCATAAAGTGAGAACAGGACGATATCAGGATAATAGACTATCCTAGAACTAGATAAGGTGTCCTAAAACGAACATCCCTTCGCACCCTATTTTAAATCTCTATCTCTGCACCTACTAATTCTTATACCAACAGGCACCCCGTGATTGGGGTGAAGTGATCCCTTTCTCTTTCTTTAAAAGATCGGCTCCTACTCGTATATTCACATGTGTCCTACGGCCCTATATGATAGATACCTATGCTGGTCCCACCATGGGGTGTATCAAGTCCCATGGTGGCGGCCCCGACACAATTCTAGCATGCATATGGCATACTACTGATGCTCCAGTGCCCTGACTTGTCTGCTCCAGAGTGTGTGCACACCTGCACTCTGTTAGAACCAACACTGTGCACCAACCGCCGTCGCTTTTGACCGCTTACAATCAGCCCAGTAATCGTGCCTCACCCTGCCTAGTTCAGGGTACTATGATACCTAATTGGGTTACTGCTGAAACGGGTCCCCGTTACTAGGTTTTCTAGTCAAACATGTTAAGTGGTTAAGTGTCTGAATGAACCTAACCCCCACCCATCCAAATTATTTAATATGTTGAACTTGGTTAATTATTTATTAAATTGACTTAACCCTATCAGTCCTAACTCAGCTCTAATTGTCTTATTAGAGCACCAACCTCTCAGATTAGACAGATATTGTTGTGGCTGCCTGTATGCCGGTTGGGTCCGGGCAGTCTTACGCCGCAACTTAGTTTAACCTCGGGTCTTTATTGGGCCCCCATGCCTTAACCTCTCACATTGGGTAGCTATTGTTGTGAAAACTGGACAACCGGGCGGGTCCGGGCAGGTTTACGTCACAACTCAATCCAACCTCGGGTTAAGCGCGTTCGTATTTTCTAATTTACATTTTAATTATGTAAATTATTCAAATTCAAATTACTGTCACATTCATTTCCAATTAATCTCATTAATTAAGGTAATTAATGCCTTTTTATGCCATAAATCACTTATGTGATTAATGACCAATATGTGAATTAGAAAATTTTCAAATTACTGTCACATTCATTTCCAATTAATCTCAATAATTAAGGTAATTAATGCCTTTTTATGCCATAAATCACTTATGTTATTAATGACCAATTTATGGCAAGTTTTCCTAAAATTATCATTTTAACCCAACGTTACCCCGTCCAATATTAGGCTAACCATCTCAGCCTAATTTACGTTCGCATGATTTTTGGTGTAAAGTATTAGGCTAAAAACTTAGCCTAATTTAATATACGCAAATTGACATAAATTAGCATAAACATGACAAGGGTATAACTTTGGTATTGATGGCATAATCAATATGAACATGATAAGGTGTACTTGCAAAATAACTAACATGAACATTTTAGGGGTGAACATGCAAAATAACTAACATGAACATTATAATGTCATAGGTACAAACTTGCAAAAAGACTAACATAAACATTATAATGTCATAGGTATGAACTTGCACTTATAGGCTAACTCAACATATATGTGTTTTTAACATAGGCCATATTAACAACATACATGAGAATTAGCAATATGAACTATTCCATATACATATGTTAATTTGCAACATAAGCAAATCAACATACGTATATGTGAGTTAGCAACATAGGCTAATCAACATACACATGTGTTAATTAGTAACATAGATTTAAACATACTTGCAAATTAATCCCAACATATGATAAGTGTGAACATGGCATAAGTTTTGCATAAACATGAACATATAGATTTGACAATTGGTCGCATAACTTCACTACATAAACTTGCATAATAAACTACACAATTCTCATAAGATGTTACAATCTAAGTCCATGCTTATACAAATAATCTAATCCAATAATCCCATATTTAACATGATAATAGAATCAAGTCACTGGCATAGATTAATATTATAAAACATAATAAACATCATACTTAATAATTCTCAATTCAACATGATAATAGAATCAAATCACAAACGTATATTAATAACATAATGAGTATCGTACTATTATCATTTCATCGCAACATATGATATTCATATTAATTCGCATTCTAAAAATGTAGCTAAACTTACAATCGTAAACGGTCTTGTTTTCTGAGTTCTGAAATTCTGAATTTGCAAAGCTTTCCTTTGGGAAGACGTTGCTTTGATTCTAATTTGTTGTTGCTTTTTAATCTTTTAGTTTGTATTCGCTATGTTGTTCGTCTCTTTCAAGTGGAGGCTCCCTCTAGTTCTCAGCAGACAGCATGGTGGCTCCAATTCTTATTCTTTTTTTTTTTGTGAATTTTTAGTTTGAGACCTAGGGTCTTTTTATAGAGTTGCAAGTTAATTTGAGCCGTCGATGAAGCTAGGGTTAACCAGAGCCGTCCGTTGTAAAGAGAAGCCAATTATGTTCACTATTTCTTTCTTAATGTACATTTACTATTATTTGTCAATCCATATAAATACGTACACATTAGATACATCTCCCCTTTACACATTTATTATTATTTTTGTATGCACACTAGATACATCTCCCCTTTACACATTTATTATTATTCTTGTATGCACATTAGATACATCTCCCCTTTACACATTTATTATTATTCTTGTATGCACATTAGATACATCTCCCCTTTACACATTTATTTTTGTATTAGCAACTTTAGTGTTAACAGAAATACGGGGTGTTACATTCTCCCCTCCTTAAAGGATTTCGTCCTCGAAATCTCCAAGTCTAGGAGAACATATATCCTACCATCCAAATGTCCATCTACTCAATCATCAAACACGAGCGTCCATTGTCCTTAAAAGACTTCTAATGCTTCATAATCATATGCATCGTGTGTGTACATGTCCTTATATAATGCAAAAATCAGGCGGTCTACTGATTCAGTTGATCTCCTTAATGCAAATTATGTAAGTGTCATGAATCCATCATGTATGCAAACTTTTTCCTATTCATAATTCTACATGAGTGTGCCATCATTCAAACAAATGCGACATCCATATGACAACATATTAAGCTTCAACCATATACAAACATAAACACATATATGCATATGCAATATGAAGTGACTGAGCCGATCTAAAACCCTAGATTGTGTGTGTATATGCATCCACGAGCAACCACTAGCAGACATTTGCAACCACTTGCAACCATCATCCATAACATGTTTCAATTACATGTTTACATCCAAAGGGGTTTCCACCTAAGGATAAAAGGGTAAGGTCGGGGAGATATACCTAAAAAGATAGATACTAACATGACTTTAAGGAAAAAGAGAGATCAAAAATGTACCCTCAAAAAGAAAAGAGTAGGCTGCGCGTATTCTATCCTCAGTTTCCCAAGTCGCGTCTTCCTCGGCGTCGCTCCACTAAACTTTGACGATTTTGACTTCGCGGTTGCGTAGCTTTTTCACTTCAGTTCCTAAGATGCGAGTTGGAACTTTCCTCACAGTTGCTTCGCGTTCTACTTCAGCTTCTTCTAGAATGTTTGGCTCTACCACTTCCGCTGACTCATGTAGATACTTCCGGAGGTGAGAAACATGAAAGACGTTGTGAACTCCGGCCAGTCTCTCGGGTAACTCTAACCTGTAGGCCATCTTCCCAATCTTCTCGATGATAGGAAACGGCCCTACAAATCTTGGTGCTAGCTTCCCTGTGGATCCAAAGCGAACGACGTTCCTTAAAGGAGATACCTTAAGGAAAACCCTGTCTTCAACCTCAAATTCAAGGTCGGTCCTTCTCTTGTCTGCTTAGGATTTTTGTCTCTCTTGGGCTGTCTTCATTCTTCTCCGTATTAGTCTACTTTCTATGAAATCTCTTGGATCATATCTGGTCCAAGTATGAGCTTGTCAGTAGACTCCCACCAACAAGTGGGCGATCGGCACGGTCTTCCATATAAAGCTTCGAAGGGCGCAATTCCGATGGTGGCTTG
Source organism: Allium sativum (assembly GCA_030737875.1). NCBI lineage: Eukaryota > Viridiplantae > Streptophyta > Magnoliopsida > Asparagales > Amaryllidaceae > Allium > Allium sativum. The sequence goes on from CM060924.1 coordinate 659,794,175, forward strand.
GTAGCTGTTGTTGTAGGCAAATTCCACCAAAGAAAGATGGTCCTCCCAAGTCCCTCCAAAGTCAAGGACGCAAAGTCTCAAAAGGTCTTCCAAAATCCTGTTCACCCTTTCCGTCTGACCATCGGTTTGGGGGTGATAGGCCGTGCTCAAACATAACTGTGTGCCTACAGCATCTTGCAGACTCCGCCAAAACTCGCTTGTGAAGATAGGATCTCTGTCGCTAATAATGCTGGAAGGTATTCCATGGAGTTGAACTATCTCCTTAAGATAAAGAGATGCTAGAGACGAGGCAGTCCTTCTACTCTTGACAGGTAAAAATTGGGCGCTTTTAGTAAGCCTACCCACTATTACCCAAATGCTAGTGTTGCCTCTTCTAGACCTAGGCAGCCCATCAATGATGTCCATTGAAATGCTATCCCACTTCCACTGTGGGACCTCTAGAGGATGGAGCAGACCGCCATGTTTCTTCTGCTCCGCCTTGACTGTTGGCAAATCATGCACTTAGAAACAAAATCTGCCACGTCCTTCTTCATGCCACTCCAAAAGAAAACTCTCTATAAGTCCTTGTACATTTTGTCCCCGCCTGGATGTATTATCATCTTGGAATGATGTGCCTCCTCAAGAACTTTCTTCACCAACTCCTTTGCATGTGGGACACATAGTCTTCCATCCCGTCTTAACCACCCTTTGTCGTCGATGGTGTATCTATCGAGGTGACTAGGAGTCTCACCCATAACGAGCTTATCAACCACTCCTACAAGCTGAGGGTCTTCTCGTTGTGCGGTCCCTATTGAGTCTAAGAGAGTGGGCCGCACTTCTAGCGATGCTAACAGACCGGGTACAAAATCAGAGGAGGGCCTAAAGTCAAAACTGACTATAAACTCTAGGCTTCGCCTTTCAACAAATAACGGACTCAACGTTAGCTTCTTTCTACTCAAGGCATCTGCGACTACGTTGCCCTTGCCAGGAGTGTAGGAAATCTCGAAATCATACGAGGCAAGAAACTCCATCCACCTTTGTTGCCTTAAGTTAAGGTCCTTCTGCGAGAAGAGATACTTCAAAGATTTATGGTCAGTATACAGTTCAAATTTCTCACCTAGGAGATAGTGGCGCCAAGACTTAAGCGCAAAGACGATGGCGGCCAACTCAAGGTCGTGGGTTGGGTAGTTCCTTTCATGAACTTTTAACTGTCTTCCGCCATAAGCTACTACCCTTCCTTCTTGCATTAGGACAGCGCCTAGTCCTGTCCCGCATGCATCCGTGTATACTGTAAACATTTTGCTTCCATCCGGCAAGGTTAGAACTGGGACTGTTGTAAGAGCCCTTTTTAAGCGTTGGAAAGAAAACTCGCAATCCAAATCCCAAGAGAAAACTAGATTCTTCTTTGTTAGACTTGTAAGAGGAGCTGAGATTTTTGCAAAATCTCTGATGAACTTCCGATAAAAGCCTGCAAGCCCGAGGAAGCTTCGGACCTCGGTTGCATTCCTTGGTGCCTTCCAATCTTGCACCGCTACTACTTTTGCGGGGTCTACAGCTAACCCCTCTTTGGACACTATATGCCCAAGAAATCTCACTTCTTCTCTCCAAAAGTGGCACTTAGAGAATTTAGCTTTTAACTGATGTGTTCTAAGAGTCTCCATGATTGCCTTTAGGTGCTGAGCATGCTCTTCCTCATTTTTTGAGAAGATCAAAATATCATCTACGAAGACCACCATAAATTTATTGAGGAAATCTCTGAACACCCTACTCATTAGGTCCACGAAGTAAGTGGGTGCGTTTGTCAAGCCAAAAGGCATGACAAGCCACTCAAAGAATCCATCTGGGGTTCTGAAAGCTGTCTTATCGATGCTATCATCAGCTACCCTTAGTAGATGAAATCCGGTCGCCAAATCAAGTTGGGAGAATACCGACGCTCCTACAAGCTGGTCAAACAAATCGTCAATTCTGGGGAGAGGGTGCCTATTCTTTTTAGTCAACTTGTTTAGCTCCCTATAGTCAACACATAGACGGAGTGAACCATCCGCCTTTGTAGCGAACACCACTGGAGCGCCCCATTCTGAAATGCTCCGCCTAATGAACCCCTTTTCTAAAAGCTCTTTAATTTGCTTACTGAGCTCTTTCATTTCCCTAGGAGCCATGTGCCTAACAGGCAAAGCAACGGGCTTCGCATTGTCAACAAGATAGATGCGGAAGTATATTTCCCGTTTCGGAGGTAATCCCTTCACCTCATCAAAGACATCCGAATATTCTCGGACCACCTTAACTGACTGGAAATTCTCAACAGAAGCGTCAAGCGATTCAAGTTAACTAAGCATAACCACATTCAAGGGATTACAAGTAATTTCTGGAGTGTTATCGAGTTGGGTTAAGAGCCTAACCACTCTTTTCTCACAATCAAGGATGATACCATTACTGGATAGCCAGTCCATGCCCAAAATCAATCCATACCCCGAGAAGCCCAAAACAAAGGTACTACATCTAAATTCTACACTTAGAATAGAGATTTTCAAATTCATACAGATCATTGACAAATAAGCCGGGCCTCCAATTGGATTGGAGACAACCAAGGGATCCTCTACCATACTAGTTTCTAGGTGCAGAGATTCTACTAAAGCAGATGAAATAAAGGAGTGTGATGCACCAGAATCAAATAAAGTGCGAAATGAGTGATCATAAAGATAAACTACACTTTCTACAAAAGTATTTCTACCTCGCTGTTGCAGAGGAGGTGCCTCCAGTGCATGAACTTGTCCACCCGAAGTGGATGCAGCTTTCTGCGCCTGCCCTCGCCTCTTAGGGCAGTCTTTAGCTATGTGTCCTGTTTCTCCACAATGAAAGCAACCACCATTCATCTTTGCCTTCTTCTTCCTGCAGTCTTTCACCACATGTCTAACACACCACAGAAATTACACTTTCTTGTTTCGTGGGCTTTGTTGTTTTTCCCGCCCTTCTTAAAGTCTGTTTTCTTAGGCTGTAAAGCTTCTTTCTTTCCGTGAGACCCTTCCGCCTTTGTCTCCTTCTTGCCTTTATCCTCCTCATGTAGTAACGCCATCTGTAACAGCCTTTCATATGTAGCTCCCATAGGTATATGGGTCATGGCCAGGCTATGAAGCGGCTCATTCAGTCCCTTGACAAAGCGGAGAGCCTTCTTGTGTTGGGTGTTGACTAGGTCCAGTCCGAACCTAGCCAGCTGATCAAACTGGTTGACGTACTCTTTGACGGTCATACTTCCTTGCTTAAGGGATAGGAACCTCTCCATTTGAAGACTTCTCTCAGCTTCTAAAAGGAACTTCAGCTCAAATCTATATCTGAAATCTTCCCACGTTTCTACTGGTCTTTCTGCATTGGTGACTTCCCACCAGTAGGAAGCCTCTCCTTTGAGCAACCACACTGCCAGTCTTACCTTCTGCCTGTCTTCTACCTTGAAGATAACGAAAAGATCTTCGGTCTCTTTCAGCCAGTTCCTGGCTGCCACGAAGGACTCGGTTCCATGAAAGTCTTTCCCACCCATAGCTTTAAAATCTCTACAAGTCTTGGCAAAAGCATTTCCTCTCGGAGGAGGAGGAGGAGGGGGAATTTCAGCAACTGGGGGAGGAGGAGGAGGAATTGCTGCAGCTGGGGGAGGAAGATTCGTTGGGCCCGCCACATTGGCCCTAGCTTCCAAGTACCTTCTAAACCAACCAGGTACAGTCACACCTTCTGGAAGGTTAAATTCTCCCGACATGCTGAAACGAAAAAGGAAAGATTCAAAACGAAGGATAGATAATTCACATGGCTTTGGGGGATTATGCCTTTCTAACACTATATAACAATTCTTTTTCTTGAAAAATGCTTCTTTAAATTTTAATTTGAATATAGTTTCAAAAACTTTTTATCTGGTCTGGTAAACCTATGCTCTGATACCAAGTGAAACACCCCACCTCCGTTAAGGTCACTCACAAAGGGAATGCCTTAATTTTGGTGGAGGTTTATAAGTAAAAGACACAGATAAAACACAAGACAGATATAAACACATATAAATAAGCAGCGGAAAAACCAACAGACTTTTATTATCATAAATACGTGTTCATACAGAACATTTCCAACATTGTCTCAAAACAAACTTCCAATTATTACAACCATAATACTATCTTGATTTTAAAAGTTAAAGAAGCATGAAACATAAATAAAGCTGCATAATCCCCATAAATGATATCCAAAGCCATGGTCCAAATGAAAGAAATCCAAGCAATACATTCTCTCTCTTCAAGCTGGATGAAAAACTGACTAAGCTGCGGTGTTTCCTCCCTGTGGACCTGTGGGGGGGGGGGGGGGTAAACGGAAGAAAAGAAGACGAAAGGAAAATGGGTCAGACATAAGTCTGGTAAGTCTAGCTATATTCCTAGAATGTTAATAATTAAAAGATCATGACTTGCATAAAGTGAGAACAAAACGATATCAGGATAATAGACTATCCTAGAACTAGATAAGGTGTCGTAAAACGAACATCCCTTCGCACCCTATTTTAAATCTCTATCTCTGCACCTACTAATTCTTATAACAACAGGCACCCCGTGATTGGGGTGAAGTGATCCCTTTCTCTTTCTTTAAAAGATCGGCTCCTACTCGTATATTCACATGTGTCCTACGGCCCTATATGGTAGATACCTAAGCTGGTCCCACCATGGGGTGTATCAAGTCCCATGGTGGCGGCCCCGACACAATTCTAGCATGCATAGGGTATACTACTGATGCTCCAGTGCCCTGACTTGCCTGCTCCAGAGTGTGTGCACGCCCGCACTCTGTTAGAACCCACACTGTGCACCAACCGCCGTCGCTTTTGACTGCTTACAATCAGCCCAGTAATCGTGGCCCACCCTGCCTAGTTCAGGGTACCATGATACCTAATTGGGTTACTGCTGAAACGGGTCCCCATTACTAGGTTTTCTAGTCAAACATGTTAAGTGGTTAAGTGTCTGAATGAACCTAACCCCCACCCATCCAAATTATTTAACATGTTGAATTTGGTTAAGTATTTATTAAATTGACTTAACCCTATCAGTCCTAACTCAGCTCTAATTGTCTTATTAGAGCACCAACCTCTCAGATTAGACAGATATTGTTGTGGCTGCCTGTATGCCAGTTGGGTCCGGGAAGTCTTATGCCACAACTCAGTTTAACCTCAGGTCTTTATTGGGCCCCCATGCCTTAACCTCTCACATTGGATAGCTATTGTTGTGACAACTGGACAGCAGGGCGGGTCCGGGCAGGTTTACGTCACAACTCAATCCAACCTCGGGTTAAGCGCGTTCGTATTTTCTAATTTACATTTTAATTATGTAAATTATTCAAATTCAAATTACTGTCACATTCATTTCCAATTAATCTCATTAATTAAGGTAATTAATGCCTTTTTGTGCCATAAATCACTTATGTGATTAATGACCAATATGTAAATTAGAAAATTTTCAAATTACTGTCACATTCATTTCCAATTAATCTCAATAATTAAGGTAATTAATGCCTTTTTATGCCATAAATCACTTATGTGATTAATGACCAATTTATGGAAAGTTTTCCTAAAATTATCATTTTAACCCAACGTTACCCCGTCCAATATTAGGCTAACCATCTCAGCCTAATTTACGTTCGCATGATTTTTGGTGTAAAGTATTAGGCTAAAAACTTAGCCTAATTTAATATACGCAAATTGGCATAAATTAGCATAAACATGACAAGGGTATAACTTTGGTATTGATGGCATAATCAATATGAACATAATAGGGTGTACTTGCAAAATAGCTAACATGAACATTTTAGGGGTGAACTTGCAAAATAACTAACATGAACATTATAATGTCATAGGTACAAACTTGCAAAAAGACTAACATAAACATTATAATGTCATAGGTATGAACTTGCACTTATAGGCTAACTCAACATATATGTGTTTTTAACATAGGCCATATTAACAACATACATGAGAATTAGCAATATGAACTAATCCATATACATATGTTAATTTGCAACATAGGCAAATCAACATACGTATATGTGAGTTAGCAACATAGGCTAATCAACATACACATGTGTTAATTCGTAACATAGATTTAAACATACTTGCAAATTAATCCCAACATATGATAAGTGTGAACATGGCATAAGTTTTGCATAAACATGAACATATAGATTTGACAATTGGTCGCATAACTTCACTACATAAACTTGCATAATAAACTACACAATTCTCATAAGATGTTACAATCCAAGTCCATGCTTATACAAATAATCTAATCCGATAATCCCAAATTTAACATGATAATAGAATCAAGTCACTGGCATATATTAATATTATAAAACATAATAAACATCATACTTAATAATTCTCAATTCAACATGATAATAGAATCAAATCACAAACATATATTAATAACATAACGAGTATCGTACTATTATCATTTCATCGCAACACATGATATTCATATTAATTCGCATTCTAAAAATGTAGCTAAACTTACAATCGTAGACGGTCTTGTTTTCTGAGTTCTGAAATTCTGAATTTGCAAAGCTTTCCTTTGGGAGGACGTTGCTTTGATTCTAATTTGTTGTTGCTTTTTAATATTTTAGTTTGTATTCGCTATGTTGTTCGTCTCTTTCAAGTGGAGGCTCCCTCTAGTTCTCAGCAGACAGCATGGTGGCTCCAATTCTTAATTTTTTTTTTTTTTTGTGAATTTTTAGTTTGAGACCTAGGGTCTTTTTATAGAGTTGCAAGTTAATTTGAGCCGTCGATGAAGCTAGGGTTAACCAAAGCCGTCCGTTGTAAAGAGAAGCCAATTATGTTCACCATTTCTTTCTTAATGTACATTTACTATTATTTGTAAATCCATATAAATACGTACGCATTAGATACATCTCCCCTTTACACATTTATTATTATTTTTGTATGCACACTAGATACATCTCCCCTTTACACATTTATTATTATTCTTGTATGCACATTAGATACATCTCCCCTTTACACATTTATTATTATTCTTGTATGCACATTAGATACGTCTCCCATTTACATATTTATTTTTGTATTAGCAACTTTAGTGTTAACAGAAATACGGGGTGTTACATCCCACATGTCTTTTATAGATCTTCATTTTCCTCTTGTAATTGATTTTCAATTTTAAAATTATTTATTGATTATTCATTCAGAAAATGAAATCAATAACCAAATTGAACTGTATTTATAATTCATCAAAATTATTACCAGGTTGATGAATTGTGACTACAGTATATTTCACTACAAGAGGAGATTTTATTTAGATTCTAATGACGGTTGACCAGTTATTATAATATCTTTGAATTGGCGATTATTTCATGACCATCTTCTTTATCTATCATCACTCTACCATTCATCGTGATTTTATATAAATGTGGAGAGTTTAATTTTATTAAAAAAATCTTGAATAAATAGTGGTGACATTTGTGATGGAAATGTGTGTGTATTATTTTCCAGAATTAGTGATAATTGAAAATTTTCAATGATCCCGGCACAGTTGAGCATATTTCATAATATGATTAATTTAAAGATTTATTACACAAACCACTTCTGTACCAACCACATTTCTATCATCCATATTGGTTTTATATATCGAGGAGTTTTTCTTTTGGAGTTGAAAATTATAAATATAATTAATGCATAAGTGTTTCTCTAACCTCATTTAAAAATCCAAGCTCTGGTCATGCATGGTTAAGAGATTACTTATATTTAAGTTGCAGCTGATCTCATTTAAAAATCCAAGATCTGGTTATGTGTGGTCAGTGTGCTCTTAAATAAAAAGAAAAAGATAAAGGAATAAATTGCTAAATAATTTTTTATATGAAATTCTCTTTTGTATGTAAAAATCAGTCCAGCAATCCATCTTTCTAATCTGCGAAATGTGTTAAAATCTTATGATATATTATGATTTGTTGATTGACAACAATTGGGATTTAAGACTATTTGATTGCATCACTTAAATTGAATTTATAATTATAGTCCAAATCCAGCACTGTTTTGTGGTTCAATATTAGAAATTCTTTTGAAAATAATTGAAAATCATCAATTTAAAACTCTCTCCGTTTATATAAATTTCATCGTAAATTCATCATTCTCTACAATGTGAAATATGCCACTAGTTCTTAGAATATTATGATTTTTTTTTGACTAGTTGAGATTTATGATGATCGTTCTTCCTCTTAAGCTGAAATTATATTTTTAGTCATTTTTCATCTATATTTTAATTTCTGTATGCTTTTGATGATAACAAAAGGGGGAGAATGGTTTAAGATTTTGGTTTATGAGTGAATATTTTATAAATAGTTTAATATTGAAAATTTCATACTTCATTCTTTTTCACTCACGCACGGTTATAGGGGGAGTTTTTGTTGTAGGGGAGCTTTCAAATAGGGGGTTTAGTTATTCATTGTCAAATATATTTATTATATTCAAAATCTTAATATTTGTTTGGCATCATCAAAAGGAGGATATCGAAGGGATAATATTTTGGTTTATGAGTGAATATTTTTTAAATATTTTAATATTGAAAATTTCATACTTCAATTCCTTTTCACTCATGCACAGTTATAGGGGGAGTTTCTGTTGTAGGGGGAGCTTTCAAATAGGGGAAAATTAGTTCTTCACTGTCAAACATATTTATTATATTCAAAATCTTAATATTTGTTTGTCATCATCAAAAGGGGGGATTGTTGTATATAACGGTGTTGTATACACAATTATATGATTTGTGTTTGATGATAACAACCAAATATATATTATTATAAATGTGTTTGTTGTTGTACTGTTTCATATATACATCACTGACAAAAATATAATATTTATATTTGAATAGAATACGACTGTATAGGAATTCAAATATTCACATAGTATTTTTTTAATAGAATATTTTGTTTCAAACATTTAAACAGTACAACTGTTATAACTCCACTATTTGAACACATCACTGATATACAATTCAATTCATATTCATTTTCATATACACTACAACACTCACTTAGTCACCCAGTTGTACAATTTTCATCTATACTTATATTCACTGTTACATATACATTCGCTGACAAACTTCGTCATCTTCTGTCTTCTGTCTTCACATCAGCACAGTCAGTCCAGTCACAATCTGCTTACCTGTCACATGGAACACACACAGTACACTGCAATATAAATAAAATTAAAGTGCACACAAATATAAATTTATTTTTAAATTTTATATGCCTCAGAATTTTAGTGTGTTTCTCATCATTTTTCATGACTAGATATGATATGTATACATCCATCTAGTGCTCACATATATACTGCATACACATGATACATGTATACACATACGTGTATATGTATATACACATATCTCTGTGTAGAGGCAATCTAGTCAGACTTTTACAGGGACATGAAAGCTCTTCTGATTGACTGCATATACACATGTGTATAGACTTACACGCATGCACTGCCTCGCCAATCAAAATTTTGTAGCAAGCAACTGAGGAGCGGCCACGATGACCAAGAACGACCTAGTGCACAAAGAACATGGTCGAGACATGTATAAGAACAACTCAGCTAACAGGAAGTGTCAGAACAACAAGTCGGATTTTATGGTGAAGTGTGCATCATGACTAAAGTGCAATTTTACAAATCAGCATGGACATGTATGATCAAGTTCAACTCAAAATACTCACGCAGCTTAAATATGGTGCAAGTTAGTGTACAAGCATGCACTAAATAGGACAATGCAACATTGATAAAAGTTTGGTCAAAAGGGAAGCTCAGATACATGCAGTTGTTTTTCCAGTGGTCAAGGGCAAGAGAACTTGGTTTTACAAGTTACATGCATGCAGCATGTACAAGTGGTGCAAAGCAATCATAGTAGCATCAACATGTTCAAGGAAAAGCCATTAGCAGCAGTTTATAATTATGGCTCATGTAGCAACTCATTTATCCATGTCAAAGTGTTTCAAACATGGCTCAGATTTCATAAATGATGCAACACATATGGTTCACTCTAAGTCAACTTGATTATGGTGAAACAGGTATACATAGCATAGTGAATTGAATAAACCAAAGTGATGCACCCAAAAGTGCAACAGCATGTATTCATGAAACAAGGTCAAGGCAAATCAATACAAATGTGAAATTGTTCAAGAGAAGTAAACATGGTAGATAGAAACATGCAACTCAAACAAGGAGCATATGCCAAATGCTTCGACACAAGTATGATATGCATCAGCATAGGTAGTGTGCACATACACTTCAGCTCATATACAATGATGACATAGGAAGCACATAATGGATGCACACAGAAAAACTGGAATGACACAAAGCAAAACACAGAAACAAACTCAAGTATTTTTGGCAACCGTTTTAAAAGGGAAAAATAGATTATTTCCAGATATGATCTAATTGTTTTTGAAAGGGACAACAAATCAAATCTTTCTAGTTTTTCATCTCACAAATCAGTAAAGCCGTGTCAATAGAGAGGAGCTTGGTTGAAGCTTAATTTTTCCATATATGGTATTGGGAAAGTGAAAGGTTTCCAATTTTGAATTAAATATCAATTCAAAGTCAATTCGAAGGTGTGCAAGTAAATATATGGCAAGAGTGTTCATGGTCCTGAAATCATTTCAGTAATTCCAATTTTATGGCAAGAAATTCACCAACATACATGGAATGTCAAAATATAAGAAATCAATTGGGCATAATTTCTATTCATCATTTTTCAGAGTCATTCAAGGAAGATTTCAATCAAGGGACCAAAAAAGAAAACCATGGAAAATTCCAAAATTCATTCACAAATAAAGTCGACCAGAATCAAGTCTTGGCTCATCTCAAAAATCATGGCAATTTTCAGTGCAGTAAAAAGAGGAATTCACAAACAAGTAATCAGGTCCAAATTATACGACGAAATCAGAGAAATTTAAGGATTTGAAATCCTATTTAAATCACCATTCATCACTGGCTATTAGCTATTGAAACCACAAGCATCATAATTTCAAGCAAATATTTTAAAATTAGAAAACTAACAATTTTCTAGGATTTCAATCAAAAGATTAGGAAATTCGAATCGACCAACAACACCGCAAGAATCAGAGCATCAGAGACAAATCCAGAGTTTTGCTTGAGTCGATTTGATTTGGGTTAGAAACCCTATTCCCTTTTCCAGTCGCCATTACAAAGAAGAAGCCGACATGTTTTTTGTCAAAGAAATAAAGCAATGGATCGGGGCCATGTCTAATTTGGCTAACCTAGCCATAATATAAAAGGGGAAGGGTTTTTAATTTTCTAATTTAATTTTTTGTTGTTTCTAATTTCTTTTGTAATCAAATGATCAGTTTCTAGATTCTGTGAAATTCTAGGAAATTCAGTTAGGGTGTTAACTGATAGTTTTACTAAAGTCTGTAAAAACTAGGGTTTACGGGTTATGGGGTTGTAATCCGGGGAAATCTGATCTAGGGGATTAGATCAGTCTAGGGTTTTGAGCGTAGGGTTAGAGTAGGAGCGAGGGGTTCGCGAGTTTACATGGTCTTGTAAGTGGAATTTGTTCTTTAACCTAGTGGAAAACTTAGGAATGCAGCAGTAGGCAGGATTTTGCCGAAGCTGGGTATATCTTGTATCATTTACTTTTTTGCATTTATTTTCTACTGCGTTCTATGATCTGTTATTTATTTTAATATCCCATAAAATTTGAATAAACCCTATTCACTCCCTCCCCTTTCCAGGGTTAATCTAGATCCAACAAGCTGTTTAGGTTGCTCGTGTTTGTTTGGAATTTCGAGGGTGAAATTCCTACGGGGGAGAATGTAACAGCCCGCATTTTGCGTATCGGAAGATCGTAATTTTTTTTTATTCCCTGAGGGTTGGAACATTCTCATATTTTGATATGTGGTTTATGGTGATGTGGGACATGTCCATAAATTTTACCAATTTTATTTGTGACCATTTTTTCTCTATCAATTTTGTATAGGGCATAACTTTTGACTGTGATCGAATTAGGTGCTGAGGTCGATTTCTTGGAAAGGAAACGGTGTTGCCAATTCCGTAGAGTGGTCATATTATAGATTTGGTTCAGCGGTTTGGGAAGAATCACTGTTTTAGTGTTTCACAATTTCAATTCAGGTTTTGTGAGCCATTGATGGGCTGATTTGAGGAGGCCCATTAGTGGGATGGTGGAGGGCTGTAAACAGGGGGTTAGAGGCATGGAGAAAGAGTTACATTTCTTCATTCTCTTATTTGATTAAGCTTGTGATCCTCCTTGCTCAATCAAATACACCTTTCCACCATTAAAATTTTAGATCTACATAAGAGAATCGAAGATCTACATCGTTTGAAGCTAGATCTACGTCAAGTGAAGAGATATCACATCAAATCAAGAGGTTTGAAGCATATTCTTCACTGTTCGAATTGAGAATTTGGCGATTTCGAGTTAATTCGAAAAATTGGTGAGTAATAAGCATCTCTCACATGGATTCGATCAAGTATATGGGTTTTTGTTCATATTTTCGTCATTTTAAGTTATTTTCACATAGATCTACATCATGGTAAGTATATTTTCATTTGAATCGCCATAGGATCTAATCTAGCTAATTAAAAATGGTAATTCGTATGTTAATTCATATGTTTATGCAAGTTAGATCCATTATTTTAGTTTATTCATTCATTTATCATGATTTAGTGAGTCTTATATGATTATTGATAAATGATTGTCATTTTGATGATGTCAATGGTTTCACAAAGTGTTGATTGTGGAATTTGACGATTTGGATGAGTTGTGTGCATCGATATTGTTGTTAGGTGATGATTTGGTCAAGATTAGAGCTATTTTAGTCAGATCTAGAGTCGGGTCATTTTTCTTAGATGATTGATGATGTGGCATGGAGTTTGGGTCATGTGGCTAGTTGCTCAAAAAAGGGATAAAGGTTGGGTCGTTGGTTGTAGGTCATTTTAAGACCTAGTGTGTTAGGTCTTATGTCATTTTAAGACCTAGTGTGTTAGGTCTTAGGTCGTTTTAAGACCTAGTGTGTTAGGCGTTAGGTTGTTTTAAGACCTAGTATGTTAGGTCTTAGGTCGTTTTAAGACCTATTGTGTTAGGCCTTAGGTTGTTTTAAGACCTAGTATGTTAGGTCGTTTTAAGACCTAGCGTGTTAGGTCTTAGGTCGTTTTAAGACCTAGTGTGTTAGGTTTTAGGTCGTTTTAAGACCTAGTGTGTTAGGCCTTAGGTGATTTAAGACCGAGTGTGTTAGGCCTTAGGTCGTTTTAAGACCTAGTGAGATAGATAATTCAGGACCTAAGGAGTTCAAGACCTAAAGAATGTCGACCAAACAAAGCTTGTTTTTGAGTCAACGATGGTTATAGCTTCGGCGCGAATGCAAGGAGGAATGTCTGAAGAATCGTGAAGTGTTTGTTGATCATCGTAATGCAGCGAATGTGAAGACGACTCAGGGGTGTTGAGTTCGTAGATAATGGTTGCTCGAGAAGGTTGCTTGGGCTATGAATATCAGTCATGGAGGACGATTAAAGATATTGAAGGCTGAGAGATTGTCATTGGTTCCAGCGGACTCAAAGCAAGGGTACAACAGGGACGCCTAAAAGACCGGCTAAATGGCTGAGTACTCTGGGTATCGTTGAAAGGCCTAGATACGTATCGATAAAAGGCATATGAATTTTTTGCTAGAACCGTGGTTACCATTAGCCCTAGACGTATGGCAAGGTTAGTTGTCATATGATTAACGATGGTTTGGAAGTAGGATAGGCAGTGATAGCCAGGGTAATGGATGTTGGTTGTTTTGCTTGTACCGTCTCATGTAAGTTGTATGACATCGAGGGAAATGTTTCTTGGGTGTTTGTCTGATGTTGGTTTAGGCCTCGGGGCTTGTGCTTGAGAATGTTGATCTCAATTAGGATGGTTTACGTGAGATATAACTGGTTGTTATGATTTGCTATTATCTGGTTACTTCTGATTTCCATGGATGTACTGTTGTTTCTGAATGCTTAGTTGTAAAGGCTATCACTGTCAGATGTGGGGAAGACGAGCTTGAATTCTTCTCTGGAGTTTTCGTAGATCAGTTGATTAATCTTCCAATTCTCATATACTTTATTGTTGATGTTAGATGGCTATTTTATAGCTCACTTAGAGTGTTGTTTGACTCAATGTTCGACGACGGGAATTCTACTGATTAAAATTCTATCGCGAAGTGTATAAAACCGCAAGTGCACGGCGTACACTTTTAGTACGTTAGCAAATACAATTCAGTCCATGGGAAAAGAAGTAATTCTAATTTTATTCAATCAAATTAAAACAAAGTCGAGTGAAGATTTAACTAACTAAATACAGATAAACTAAACTAACAAGCTAAGATAGATAAAAATATGAGAGTTAAATAACAACTTAGGAATAAATCCACTCTCTAGATCACATGAATCAACATAAAATGAAACCATGATCACTCTTGTTTTGGTCATTTGTGAATTAAATTGATATGATTATTATAAGCATAGTTTATTCATGCTATCAATTAGCACAAAATAAACTATCAAACTATATCATACCCACTAAATAACCATACTAGTTCAAATGAAAAATGACAACAAGATGAAAGTGAAATATACTTTAAGCATGACCCATGAACTATTAATTGGAACTATAGATGATCAAATTTTTATTTCACCCTCCACTTAATCACCATCATCATATGTAGATGAAGAGGTAATTAGTGAACATATGACTAAGAATAGCCTATTTGGTGTCAACAATATAGGCTATCAAATTCAATAATGAACACATAAAACCAATAACATCAACATGACATAAAGCACAAAAAGAGAGCATGAATAAACAAATTATGTTGCATCTACATAATCAAGAGAGCTTCATTACCCCTAAGGTGAAAGAGATTAGCCTTTAATATATGTAATCATGACAACAAAGATAGATTGCAACATTAAAAATAAAGGAAAAAATAGAAAACTAAATAACAAAAATAAAATAAACTACTTGCATAAAATAAACTACACTAATGCATAAAGTAAATAACAAGAATTAAAAGACAAGAAATTAAATTGCATTAACATGAAAATTACATAAGAGGGAAATGGCTAAGAAGCCATGAAAGAAAGAAAGAGCTTTTGTTTTTTATACTACAAACTAACTAACGAAGAAGATATATGTAACGACCCGTATTTTCAGCGATATATAATTAATTTATTTAATTAATTAAATAGTGATTTAGGGAATTAAAAGGTTGTTTAATTAAATAATATTGAATATTTAATTAAATTAAATAATAGAATAATATATTTAATTTCTGAAATAGTCAGAAATAGTGAATCGGCATTATAATGTGAACTGGACAATTTAAATTATTTAATTCAGCTTAGAATTTGATTTAGAATAACGTATATATTATTTTGACGACAGTTGAATGTATAAATTATATTATAAATATAATCGAGCTCGAAATGGCGCGGTAGTTCGCTATTTGGCGATTTGAACTTCAACTGAATATACAGGGTCCGTTTTAAATCGGATTTCTGTGAAACAAGAAACGTTCAGAGCTTGTGAAGTATATTTTTCTAATGGAAGAGAAAAAACGGGATTTTGTCATGTAGATTTTGAGTTATGTCCAAATCAAAATTTAGAAAAGCCGTTATGGAATTCCTTTATAATTTATATCGATTTATTCATATTTTGAAATGGATTTTAAATATAAACTGAATATCGATGTAACACTGGATTCGGAATATCGAGTTATAAATCCAATTGGAGTTGTATGATATTCTAGTGTGGATATATACAATAATATTTATTTATAAATATTTAATTTAATTATTTTAAAAATATTTATATATTTAAATGGGTTAGTTATAGCTTTAAAATAGTCAATTTTGCAAACGAACTCTGTTTTCGATGAAACTAATTTTGTTGGATCCGCAATATTAAATTATTGCTATATTTCGATTTTCATGATTTTTAGAGTCAGTGTGTGGCCATACCGATTTTTAATGTAAAAAACAACCAGTATTTCGATGGTTAAAAATACGCTGTGTGAGCAAACAGAGTCGGACTGAAGGTGTATGTCCAATTTCGTGATTTTTGAATATCATATGTGATCATACGCATTTTTAATGATAAATACAACTAGTAGTTGATTAAAAATAAATAAAAAATTCAAATAAAAAATATATGTACTTACCCTATAAATTGACCGCATAACTCTCTAACCCTAACTAAAATGCTCCACGGTCAAAATGATGCTGCCAGTCTCTCACAAAAAAAAACTGAGTTGTTCTTCTTCTCAAAAATCATTTAAAATTCAAAGGAAAATAGTAAAATTCCAAAACAAGTGTTGTTGGGTTCTGGAAGTGGAACTCTTCAATCTGGTAGTACCTATTTTGGGTTCGACGCAGCTATTCATAGCTGTTGTTTTTGTACGACGACTTAGGGTTAGGGTGTAGCGACCCAAACTTCCCCGGTAAGGAAAGCCCGGATTACCTTGAGAACAAAACACATTGGAACGCAAGCAAAAGAACATTTCATTATTATTACAACAATTCCATCAGATACACGAATATACAGAGTATGAATAAATATTATACAACAAAGAATATCAGAGATTACAATAAAAATTACAAAGCAGCGGTAAACAATACAAAACACAACTGAAAGTAATACACGGATACAGAGCTTTCCGAGCATCGTTCCAGCTGTAAATCAGGATCCTGTGAATATAAATCTGCAAAACCAAAACTACTAGCTGCCCGTACGGAAAATAGGGGCACCCAGAGTTTAGGTTAAAACAATAAACTCCAGGTCAGTCATGTGACTGGTGTGAGAACTAAAACTGTTATTAATCTTTATTTTAAAGTTCGGTAAATCAAGGGACAATGCCGTATAACACGGAACGGGTTTCCTCCCAAGAATACCAGTGCATAAAACAAACAACGCAATGCTAAATAAAGAAAAATGAAGCTTTTATAAGACCCAGGTCCCATCACACAATGCAACGCAAGCCGAAGGATAGGGTTTTTACCTTATAATAGCCAAAGCATGCTTGATACGTTAAAAACACCTTATTTGATACTATAATAAATGTATAGTGTCAAATCAATTTCAATCATAAATATCAATCATAGACGACATTAATGACCCATACCACTACGTCGCCATACTAGGTTCTACAAATAAAACCGCAATATCATGTATTGGAAATTGGATTTCCGTCATGAGTCGAGGCAAGGGGCAAGCTCCTCTCCGTTCAAGACACTCTAGCAAATGTCTCAGGACCCCACTATGATCCTTGGAATCGGTTGGGTCGGTCCTCACCTAACTTTGGAGGATTAGTTATTCCTGAACACACGTTTCCCGATCCTAACAGACCTATATCCGAGGCTCCTCGCATTCCAACAACCACACAGGTGAAAAGTATATATAAATGTCAACCAGTTTAAGCACTGACACCACCACTAGATAGAAAGAAACGTAGTGTTCTCCCAACGGTGCGTGTCCCGTTTTTGACTCATACCGAGGTGTGAGGCTCGCGAATTCACATTATACACAAAGCTGCGCCACACAGGTCGTGCTTTGATCATCAACCACAAGACTTTGCCAATTAGGCGTGCCACACATGCAATTCATGCCATGCGAATGATGTCCATCGATATACAACCTCTGAGCTCGTACGTCTCAGAGAAGGGCGTTAAGCAAGAGAATAAATTCTCCGCCGCCAAACAGTTGTATATTTAATAGAGATCAATCAACACAGAATAAAATCCAATGTCAGACACACAGTCCATTTACAAGTTCGTTCTGGGTCTGAACGAAACCGGAGGCACTTTCCTCGCATATCCATCGATCTCCAGGTACGTCTGGACGATCACCAACTAATTCCCTCATCTTGGGTGTACAGCCCAATCAAGATCATCAGTAATCACCCAAACGATGTGAAGACTTCCGGTCTTCAACCACCGTCTTCATCTTTGACATATCGTTGAATCGATTATTCAGAATGCGTATAAACCCGGCCTTTCTGAATAACCCGCACATATAATAAACACGTGTTACACAAACCATATTATGGTTTTCCAAACTAGTCGGGATTAGCGAACCACACCGAAGTAACTATTTATTTTATTTCCCAATCCCAAACTATTCATCCCCTGGAGCAAAACTGGTAATACTCCATATCTAACACCACGGTGTTATCGATAAAATTAATTACCATTTCACATTCAAATATAATTAAAGATTTAACTATCGCTTTGGAGCAAAACTGGTGATACTCCATTCTCGATCACTTTCCAAATTTGATAATTTAAATTATCAATTCACTTTTCAATTTAATTAAAGATTCATTAAAACTCCACTTAGTTTTAATCTTCCCACAAATCAATATCCTGTCTTTAACTGGGTAGAAGAACCAGTGTCATCTAAAACACGATTCACGACAAACCCAAATCACATTTGATATTAAATACAAGGCTCTGAATAGAAAATATGCCGACTTATATTCAATATCAAATTCTGAAACCAACAAATATCGTATTGGAAATAACGATATAAATATATCTTTCAAATTCCCATAACAATATCTGTATAATCACGGAATCCAACATCGAAATATTCCAAAGACAATTTCGATTCAAATCCACTTCCACTTTATATATATTGGAAATTCTGGTTATTTTCAAAGCCAATTCAAATTCAATTTATTTATTTCAAAAATAAATTGATTTTAATTCTAGTTCGAAATTAGTTCATTTCGATAAAAAAATATTTTTATTTTTTCAAATGTGGAATTTTTCACCCCAGTTCTTTCCAATTCATATATTACGATTTTACACAAATTATTGATATTTTTAATAATTTTATCAAGGCCCGTACAGTCGATTTCCATCAATGGCCATCGAGCTGCACATACAGCGACCTTTTCCAAAATTGATTTGGACATAATTCCAAATCCAACCATTAGATTTCAAATTTCTAATATTTGTTAGAAAGCTCTTTTCGATACGAACCCAACGGTTCCGGTTTTAGGAGAATCCGACGGTCGGATCTCCCGCAACGTCAATTCGAAGTCAATGGTCGAAATTCACGAACTACCGCGGCGCGGCGCGTTCTATTCAGGCCATTATATAATATATATATATATCATCGATTTCCTTTTAAAACGTATTTTATAAATCGTTTTAAATTTATTTTCAAAACCATTTCAACTTTATATTCAATTTCGAATCAAAATTGAATATTTCATATCATTACTATATAAATGATAATATTTTCAAAACGTTATATTTTGAAATCACTACATTTTCTATATTCATTATAAAAACGAATATAATCGATATAAATATCGTTCACGTCAAAATAGCGCAACTCTAATCAACACGGCTTTATATATTTCAATAAATTCGTTATTCTATTCAACAAATGAATATTTATTCTATTCAACACATGAATATATATTTCTTTCAACACCTGACTAATCTCAACACATGCGTACTGTCAACACATGACTATTTTTGTTATGTAATATATTTTATAAAATTATGGTATCTATCGTTTGATTTTTAATTAGACTCCAATCGTAAAGTAGTTTCTAATCTTAAATATGATAAAGATGTAAATTTTATTATTAAAATATTTTACTCAACACATGAATAGTTTATTTATTCTTCCAATTGGAATGAGGCCCAATCAGTTACCATATAATATTAATTATATGGAGTTCATACAACACATGTATATAATAGCAACGATAAACAATCAACCATCATCCAAAGTGCACCACACAACTGCATAAGTATCAAATATAAATAATTAACGCTTATAACAACCTGTCAATCAATCGATTGACATACAACTAATTATTGGGATTAGCGTATGCTGTATTTTATCCCAATACCCGTGTGGGGTTTCAAACAATCAAACACAGATTTTATTTGTGCAGTTGGGCGATGTGTAAAATTTATCGTCCCAATCAATGTCCTTCAAATAGGTGTTCATAAACAAACCGTCCGGTTTGTAAATGAATATTTATTTATTCATATTCACTATATTCATATTCACGTTAAAAATTATATTTTTAACGATAATTAATTTATTTCAACCATCTACATTTTATTATCGATTTCACATCAACATCACAAACAAATTTCACAACACATCAAACAAGCATACAAACCGTCCATGGCCTGTGGACGACGGGTGTCGGGTGCTACTAAGCACCGTCTGCATCATAGTATATAATTTAACTAGAAAATAGAATTTAAAGTGAGAGGTTCTCACCAACTAGCTATACCAAACGCCACGACTCTTCTTGTGTAGAAATCTTCGTCATGCTCGCCTTTTGTTACTTTCATTGTCCGTAGCCACTACATATATAAAAATCACATTTTTATATTGTTGCTATGTATATAAAAACCACATTTTTATACTACTACTATATAGATAAAAATTCTACTTTTACACCGCTACTATATAGATAAAAATTCTATTTTTACACTGATTCCTTCTATATAAAAATTATATTTTTATATATCTATTTCTAATATAAAGATCGAATTTTTAATACTTCTATAATATAGAAATCATATTTTTAATACTTCTACCTTATAAAAATCATATTTTTATATTTCACATATGATAAAAATCATATTTTTATTATTTTTATAATATAAAAATCATACCTTTATTCTCTCTACTATATAAAGATCATATTTTTATATCACTTAAAGATTATACTTTTATACATAAGAAAAATCTTATTTTCCATTTCATAATATTTTTTTACTTCTATATGATAAAAATCTCGCCTTTTCATTTCCATAAAAATCTCATCTTTCTATTCGAAATTCACTTCTTTTCTAAATTAAAAATCACCTCTTTAAATATTAACAAAATCAAATCTTTTTGCTTATTAAAGAAATCAGTTTTTGTAGCTAAACTAAAATCAGTTTTAAAGCAAACCAAAATCGGTTTTTAAGTTAAACTAAAATCAATTTTAAGTTAAACTAAAATCGGTTTTTAAATTAAACTAAAATCAGTTTTTAAATTAAACTGAAATCATAAAAACTTACTTGCTGCTTAAGGAGAGGGGAGGGGATCAGAGGCTGTCGGCGACTGGGGGAGGCGCGACAGTTCACTGGTGGTCGAAATTAGGGTTTCAAGGGGGGGGGGGGGGGGGGGCTCGACTGCGTCGGGATGGAGGAGGGAGAAAGCGAGGGGAAGGGGGAGCAGAAGGGGGTTGGGGGAAGCGCCGATTGTGGAGGTGGTGTCGATGGAGGGGGGCGCAGGCGAGATCAAGATCGAGTTCCGCCGGTCTCTCTCTTTTTTTTAAAAAAAAACTGAATCGGGGAAGAGAAAGAAGGAGGGGAGGGGGTTTGTAAATGTTTATATTATTTTATTTATTTTTAATTTTTAAATCCATGAAGGTTGACTTTTAATTCGAACACCAAACGAGGCCCAACGACTATCGTCCCTAGCGTTCTACCCCTATTCTGAACACAATGGGATATGTATCGTAAGCTGATTCGACCATTTCGATTAGTTTTCGTCAAAAACAACATATAACTCTATATATTGAATTTGAACGCGTATTTCAATTTACTGGGGTCACATACGAACTCGAAAAATTCCAGAAAAATATTTTCTAGCTTCGTATTGACGATACGGTCCTAACGAAACTAGTTTCATCGAATTCTGAGGCCGTTGGAAAAATGACCGTTTTCCAATCGATTAAAATCAACTGAAATTGGTCAAACGCATTTTCCTTTGGCATGCTCACATATTGATTCGAAAAATTATGAAATTTGAATCCTAGCAATAATTTGACATCACAGATCCAACAAAAGTGGTTTCGTCGAAAACCGAGGTCGTTTGCAAAATTTCTATTTTTATGGGCCAAAATTCCATAGCGACTATTCAGAATTTTCAATTGGGCTTATCTTTTGATTCCCGCTATGAAATTTCAAGTTGTCGGATTCGTTGGAAAGATATTCTAAATTAGATTCAAATATTTCTAAAATCCGGTTTATTTTGCACCTAGTATGTTCAATTGAAATTTGAAATCGAATTATCGAACTATCGCGCCATTTTCAATTCCTTTTATAATTATAAATAATTATTTATATTCTAACGACGACGTATACAAATATATACGTTCTATTCTATTCAAAATAAATTTCTTATCGATATTATTTAAAATAATTCATTATAAATGTTCAAACTTCACTAAAATTGCCAAAATAAAAAATTTAAATTGGCTTAGAATTTCCTAATTGTTACAATCTCCCCCACTTAAAACTTTTCGTCCCCGAAAAGGAACGAAGCCGAAAGTTGTTTAACTAATCAACTCAACTTCCTTTATTTTCATTACGGCTTAAGTTCTTCAACTTTTCAGTTTCTAAGAACTTTTCAAATTTTTCAAAAATTTGGCTAACACTCTAAATTTTCGAAAAATTTCTCCATAACCTCCCCTGCATCGGGGACTTCGGGATATTTCTTATAGCCTCCCATGGCCTTCTTCAATCAAAAAGAAAAAGCGGCTAGCCAATCGGCTCATAAAATCATCATCACCCAAACAAAACAGTAAATTATGGTAAACATGTACCTATTTGTCGGGCAAACAATTTTATTTCTCTGCTCTAGCCTCCTTGCTATGACCTGTTCAATGTAAGTACATGTAAATGCATGCAATTGTAATCATTTTTCAATACAGTTCAATATTCGGTTTAATTAGGCATAATGGTTCAAAATTTCAAACAAATAGACAATCAACACAGCCATTAATCAGTTAGTGAATTAGAATTTCAAATTCATAATTTTGATATATATATATATATATATATATATATCACATTTTTGATGCCAATTCACAACAATGTATTTTAGCTATATTTTGGTTCTCACACCAGTCTAATGGAAATATATAGAAATCACACCTTCGTCACTCGAATATAAATACTGATAACGCTGCAGCCTTATCAGAATCATCCCCGGGCAACAAGAATGTGATTTTATATCTATCCAGTATATTAAAACTTCGAATATACGTTCATGACGTGTATATGCAAAATCTTTATATATTGGATTGTCCAAATTCAATATAAATAAATATTCAAATACGTATACTTTGGTTTAAATTTTCAAAATAATTTTTGTTTTATTTGAAAAATATACTATTCACACTCGTTCTAGGATACTACTGATCCCATCTCTAACGAGTCATTCTAATTGGATATTACTAATCCAATATCTGATGAATTCTTTCGTATGGTTCTAATGTGTCTTGTTCTCGAGCTCTGTAAACCAAAGCTCTGATACCACTCTGTAGCGACCCAAACTTCTCCGGTAAGGAAAGCCCGGATTACCTTGAGAACAACACACATCGGAACACAAACAGAAGAAAATTTCATTGTTATTACAACAATTCCATCAGATACATGAATATATAGAGTATGAATAAATATTATACAACAAAGAATATCAGAGATTACAATAAAAATTACAAAGCAGCGGAAAACAATACAAATTTTATTTGTGTGGTTGGGCGATATGTAAAATTTATCGTCCCAATTAATGTCCTTCAAATAGGTGTTCATAAACAAACCATCCGATTTGTAAATGAATATTTATTTATTCACATTCACAATAATCATATTCACGTTAAAAATTATATTTTTAACGATAATTAATTTATTTCAACCATCTACATTTTATTATCGATTTAACATCAACATCACAAACAAATTTCACAACACATCAAACAAGCATACAAGCCGTCCATGGCCTGTAGACGACGGGCGTTGGGTGCTACTAAGCACCGTCTGCATCCTAGTATATAATTTAACTAGAAAGTAGAATTTAAAGTGAGTGGTTCTCACCAACTAGCTATACCAAACGCCACGACTCTTCTTGTGTAGAAATCTTCGCCATGCTCGCCTTTTGTTACTTTCATTGTCCGTAGCCACTACATATATAAAAATCACATTTTTATATTGTTGCTATGTATATAAAAACCACATTTTTATACTACAACTATATAGATAAAAATTCTATTTTTACACCGCTACTATATAGATAAAAATTCTATTTTTACACCGCTACTATATAGATAAAAATTCTATTTTTACACCGTTTCCTTCTATATAAAAAATATATTTTTATATATCTATTCCTAATATAAAGATCGAATTTTTAATACTTCTATAATATAGAAATCATATTTTTAATACTTCTACCTTATAAAAATCATATTTTTATATTTCACATATGATAAAAATCATATTTTTATTATTTTTATAATATAAAAATCATACCTTTATTCTCTCTACTATATAAAGATCATATTTTTATATCACTTAAAGATTATACTTTTATACATAAGAAAAATCTTATTTTCCATTTCATAAAAAAAAATTACTTCTATATGATAAAAAATCTCGCCTTTTCATTTCTATAAAAATCTCATCTTTCTATTCGAAATTCACTTCTTTTCTAAATTAAAAAATCACCTCTTTAAATATTAACAAAATCAAATCTTTTTGCTTATTAAAGAAATCAGTTTTTGTAGCTAAACTAAAATCAGTTTTAAAGCAAACCAAAATCGGTTTTTAAGTTAAACTAAAATCAGTTTTAAGTTAAACTAAAATCAGTTTTTAAATTAAACTAAAATCATAAAAATTGCTGCTTAAGGAGAGGGGAGGGGATCGGAGGCTATCGGCGACTGGGGGAGGCGCGACAGTTCACTGGTGCTCGGAATTAGGGTTTCAAGGGGGGGCGTGGCTCGACTGCGTCGGGATGGAGGAGGGAGAAAGCGAGGGGAAGGGGAGCAGAAGGGGGTCGGTGGAAGCGTCGATTGTGGAGGTGGTGTCGATGGAGGGTGGCGCAGGCGAGATCGAGTTCCGCCGTTCTCTTTTTTTTAAAGAAAAAAAAACTGAATCGGGAAAGAGAAAGAAGGAGGGGGGTTGTAAATGTTTATATTATTTTATTTATTTTTAATTTTTAAATCCATGAAGGTTGACTTTTAATTCGAACACCAAACGAGGACCAACGACTATCATCCCTATTGTTTTAACCTCATTCCGAACACAATGGGATATGTATCGTAAGCTGATTCGACCATTTCGATCAGTTTTCGTCAAAAACAACATATAACTCTATATATTGAATTTGAACGCGTATTTCAATTTACTGGGGTCACATACGAACTCAAAAAATTCCAGAAAAATATTTTCTAGCTTCGTATTGACGATACGGTCCTAACGAAACTAGTTTCGTTGAATTCTAAGGCTGTTGGAAAAATGGCCATTTTCCAGTCGATTAAAATCAACTGAAACTGGTCAAACGCGTTTTCCTTTGCCACGCTCACATATTGATTCGAAAAATTATGAAATTTGAAACGTAGCAATAATTTGACATCACAGATCCAACAAAAGTGGTTTCGTAAAAAACCGAGGTCGTTTGCAAAATTTCTATTTTTAAGGGCCCGAATTCCATAGCGACTATTCAGAATTTTCAACTGGGCCTATCTTTTGATTCCCGCTATGAAATTTCAAGTTGTCGGATTCGTTGGAAAGATATTCTCAATTAGATTCAAATATTTCTAAAAATCCTGTTTATTTTGCACCCGGTATGTTCAATTGAAATTTGAAATCGAATTATCGAACTACCGCGCCATTTTCAATTCCTTTTATAATTATAAATAATTATTTATATTCTAACGACGACGTATATAAATATATACGTTCTATTCTATTCAAAATAAATTTCTTGTCGATATTATTTAAATTAATTCATTATAAATGTTCAAACTTCACTAAAATTGCCAAAATAAAATTTTTAAATTGGCTCAGAATTTCCGGGTTGTTACATAGGGAATGGGGCAAAATGAAAGCAACGATCCAAGTTTTTGTGATTGTTTTAGGTTGAGAGCCTCGAATGGAGTATGTGTGTGTATTTTTAGGAAGTTCGAACTCCCAATGGTTCGCTGCCTGTGCTTGAAGTCCTCACGATGCATCTGAAATAGGTAGATCGAGTTCCTCAAATTGAGGTTGAGAAGAAGGAGATTTGGAAGAGGAACGGAACGACGAAGATGGGAGATGTTTCGGTGTATTGTAGAGGGAGATCGAGGAGATTTCATTAGAGAAATACTGGTGTATAGGTGCGAAGGTAGGTAGCCGTTCGAAAACTTCCTGGAGTGGAGAAGAAAGCCTTACGGTTTAGGTTAGAGAGATGTTGGGCCGGGATGGTAAAGCCCAACTTAATTTTTATTAAGTTATTTTAAAATAAAAGAGTATATATCTTGTATAATTTATAACTTTACCATACGATATCAAAATTGGACAAAACATGATCCATTAGGATCGTATGGACGGTGGCTACACAACGAAATTGACGGGGAGTGAATCGAAGCTCGTTACAATTTATAGCGAAATAAATTGTCGGATCTGAATCAAATCAAAGACATTATCGTTATTTAACGATGATCGTTCAATGTGAGTAAAACTCACCAACTCTGAACAGTTATATTTCTATAACGTATTTTTAGAACTGATAATTATCTGTTGATTGCTGTGTGTTAACTGTTTGGTTGAATTACTTATGTATTGATTGAAATTATAGATAACGATATATATATAAATCTTTAATCAAATATTGATTCTGTTTAGCAGAATATTTCATATTGAAATGAAATCAATGTTAATTATAGTGTTTAATATCTGTGGATGCAGAGAAACAGGTCGAAGGAATGCAACTGGATTCCTCAACATTTATTTTACTGTTTTTCATATATTGTGATATATGATGTGATATACAATCTGTTGTTGATTGTGTGTGTTTGGATAATATTGATCAATGATATACGGTATGTTAAATACCATAACAAATAATGGAATATAAAAAGGGAATTTTCAATGTTATATTGGAATTGAAATCTTTATAAAATCAAAGGATTTTATATAAAGGAATATTTATAAAATCAAGGGATTTTATAAAAAGAAATATTTGTAAAACAAATAAAAAGGGAAAATATTTGTAGAACAAATAGAAAGGAAAACTTTTGCATAGCAAATGAAAAAGGAAATATTTATTTAGAAAATAAATAAGATCTTTTAAAAGTGTATAAATTAAATGAAATATTTATAAAATCAGAGGAAAAATATTTTTAAAATGAATAGAATTTTATAAAAGGAATTATTTATATAATAAATAAGGTTGTTGAAAAGGAAATATTTGTAAAACATATACAAATAGAATTGAAAGAGGAATATTTATTTGTTAAATAAATAAAATAGATAAAAGGAATATTTATTTGTTAAATAAATAGAATAGATAAAATGAATATTTATTTGTTAAATAAATAGAATAGATAAAAGGAATATTTATTTGTTAAATAAATAGAAAGATAAAAGGAATATTTATTTAGAAAATAAATAAGATATCAAAAAAAGGACATACTTGAAAAGTGAATAGAATAGTGTAAAAGAGAATTTTATAATTGAAAGGTTTAGACCCGTGCTTCGCACACGGGTATAACATGATATGGATATAAAGCAAAGAGTTTAAATAGAATATGTTCTAACCGATAGATTGAGAAGATTAATTTATAAATAATATTTCATAAATTAAATAAAATATTTATCATTGGATAAATAGAATATATAAGTCAGGACTTATATAGAGAAGTAAGAATCGATTTCAACATTGATATTTGAAACTGAATATGGAAGTAGAGTTAATCAAAATGTGTTAATCAAATAGAGTTAGAGTTAATCGGTTAAATTAAATAAATTGAGAAGGTGTTAATCGATTAGAGTTAATTTAATTAGAATAAATCGATTAGAGTTAATCGAGTTAGAGTTAATTGAATAGAGTTAATCGAACAAGAGTTAGTCGAATATTAGTCATTCAAATAGAGATGATTGAATTAGAATTAGTCGAATTAGAGTTCTTCGAATATAGTTTATTCGAAAGAAGAGTAATCGAATATAGTTTATTCGAATAGAGTTAAAGGAGTTAATCGAATATAGTTTATTCGAAAGGAGTTATCGAATATAGTTTATTCGAAGAAAGAGTTATCGAATAAGGTTATTCGAAGAAGAGAATTTATCGAATATTAGTTATTTGAAAAGGATTATCGAATATTAGTTATTCGAAAGGGATTAATCGAATATTAGTTATTCGAAAGGGATTAATCGAATATTAGTTATCCGAAAGGGATTAATCGAATATTAGTTATTCGAAAAGGATTAATCGAATATTAGTTATTCGAAAGGATTATCGAATATTAGTTATTCGAAAGGAGTTATCAAATATTAGTTATTCGAAAGGAGTTAATCTAATATAGTTTATTTGAATAGAGTTAAAGGAGTTAATCGAATATAGGTTAATTGATAAGAGTTAATTGATTAGAATTAATCGAATAGAATTAATCGTATAGAGTTAATTGAATAGAGTTATCGAATATAGTTTATTCGAAGGAAAGAGTTATCAAATAGAGATTTGTTCGAAAGAGAGTTACGTAAGGAAGTTGTTAAAGGTTTAAAAGGTGAACCTTGTCTGTTTCGAAGCTAGAAATGTTGTTCAGTTAAGGTCTAAGAGGTAGTTATACCCCAACTTGATTGACTTCCTTCTTAACTAAGGAATGGCTATGGTTTGATAGTAAAGGATGGTTAAGTGAATTTAGTTAATGATTGAAATGGTTTGAGTTGGCATGGCAATGTTTGATTTAAACATCAGTTTAAATCCAGTGAAGGAGTTTTGGAAATGTTTTCCAAATAAGAATCAGAAATTTTTTCTGATAATAGAAAACAAGAATTTAGAATATATGGAAACATGAGATAAGTAAATTAATGAACCAAAGAGATAAATGTTAAAAGACGATTGATCAATATAGTTTCTATCTGGAAATAATATCGTTGTTTGCACACGTGTTTTTCTTTGATTGTTAAATCACAGACTATCAAAGTTTTGACCATTTTTCCGTCATCAATATGGAGAGACCGGTTGGATTATTATCCGAGAACCACTCCGTATGGGCATTAGCGTTTCGAATCAAATAGATCGAA
The DNA here is from genome assembly GCA_030737875.1 of Allium sativum. Taxonomy (NCBI): domain Eukaryota; kingdom Viridiplantae; phylum Streptophyta; class Magnoliopsida; order Asparagales; family Amaryllidaceae; genus Allium; species Allium sativum. Next base: position 659,823,255 of record CM060924.1, read on the forward strand.
GACAAATTGAAGACGGAGTTTATACAAGGGTTATTCTGGCAACCTTGGTAGAAATTGCCTAAGATGGATTTACAGAATAGTGCCTTCAGTTTGTCCAGTCCTAGGACAACTTAAATGTACGAATGTTTGACAGAGTATATCTGCTAGATCGCGTAAGTTGATCGTTTCAAACGTATTTACGTTGATGGCGGAGGAATTCGTTTCTCTTAGCTTATACCCATGGTATTTTTGGGGAAATCAATTTGTGATTTGGCAGGTATGACGATGTAGCATTCAAAGTGAATGAATGAGTAATCTGTTGAAAGATAAGTTATGACCTCCAGCCTCATCAACTGGGAAATGACAGAAATCGGGCAGGCAGCATGGCTAAGTGGGCCGCACCCAAGTAGGGTATATTGTCACCATCTAGAGAATATTCATATTTGTTACTTCTTTCAATTCTCTATCTCCCGGGAATGGTTATGTTGGTTTATCAACTGTAAGGTGACAATATATTCGATACACTTAAGCGAAATGAGTGGTCGGTCATGTGTGGATGAGTTGCAAGATGTTCTTGTTGAACTCCAGTGTATCGCTTCTAGAGTACACTGAGCGGAAGGTGGATCCATACCTTGTTGTAGTCGGAATCCATTACCCAAATAAGAGCCCGTATTTTTGATTGTATATTATATATATAGAACGTTAGATGCAAGCGTTTCTACTAGATTGATATTACTTGTGTTAGACATTATTATAATATCAGAATAATATTGTTTTACAAATGATTTGGGTTATCGTAAGGTAAAAACCATCCGTGTTTGTGTGTGGATTGGTCTTTCGATTATTCTTTCTTTTGAAAGGGATTTTAAAAGTTAAACAAATGATTTGAGTTTACTCACACCAGTCACATGACTGACCCGGAGTTTATTTTGCTTTATTTTCCCTAAACTCTTGGGTGCCCAATTTTGTACAGGCAGTCAAATAGTCGGGATTTACATATATATATTTGGAGAGCTAAAGCAGGAGGCTTCAGAATTATATAGTTATGGTTATTTACGATGTGTTGTAAGTGCTGTACTTTGGAAATGATATATATATTCAAGTATAGATTTATATTTCAAAGTTATGTTATATATTATATGTTATTCGTTCCGCTGTGAGGTTCGTGTTACTCTGATGTTGTGTTGTTCTTCTTCTTATATTCTAAGTTTCTATCTTATCTATTCTCACCCTCTAATTTCTTTCATTAACTACCGATATTTTTGATGTTTGGATAATCGAAGTGGGTTTTATGTCGATGACCAAAGATCGAAATTTTCTGGGACGTTACAATTAGTATCAGAGCTTAAGGTTAAGTAATTACTATGGCTCTATGGCGTGACTCAGTAGAGATAGGGTCAGTAATACACTAGATTGAGTTGAGTGTATATACACGAGTGAACGTGTTTGTTATTTGATATAAAAAAAATGATTTATATTGTGGGGTTGTATTGGTTGAGTTGTTTATGAGTTCTGGTCGATCAGTTTGACCCACTGTATCGGTAGGAGTTTCTAAACACTCGAATACGATGGGTCGACACGATATGTTTTGAAAAGAAGGGTAAATGAAATAATTTACCCCAAATTATATTTTGATATAAAGAAAATATATATATTGGAATTATTATCATATATAGGATGTGTTGGTTGATATTATAATCAAATGGGATTATAAAAGTAATATGGTGATGTAAATAACCAATCAGAAATCATATAAGAGAAACATATGAAATCCGATGAATTAAATATGAATTTAAATCAGAATTGAAATTAAAAGCCTGAAGATTTGGAAAGGTGTTTCTAAATGTATTTGGAGTTAATATATGAGAATTTTAAAATCATGGGAGATTTTAAATTGTTTTCAAACATTGTGAAGGATATTTTGAACTAATTTCAAAATAAAAGTGTTTGAAAATGGTTTTGAAAGGTGATACAGTATTGAACTCACTTCGATTGCTTGGAAATAACCCTGATGGTGCTGGCCACATCATCAGTGTCATTTTCGAGTTGGTAAGTGACAGATTACTACCAAAGAGATTGGTTTTAAATTGTTTTGAGAAAAGCAAGTTGTTTGAATCTCAAAAATAAATATTTGATTTTGAAAAGCTAAGTTATTTAAAATTCCAAGGAAAAGATGGTTTGAATTAAAATTAGTTAAGTAAGTGGAAATTTAACTGGATTAGAATGATGTCGAGAAAATTGAATTTGTGACATAGGGATTTTGAAATGATATTGGGTTGGTGAGTTATGGATTTGAAATCGAGAATGGGACTCGAGTTTGAAATAGAATTCGGCTTGGATATAATCGAATAGCTGTGTTGAACGAATATTGATTGGAAAGTGGTTGAGATGACATTGGTATATGTTGATTTGATAGCAGGTGAAAGGATATATTGATATGCCCGACAAAAAGGTACCAGTTTATATTATATATGGGTTTGAGATTTTGATGAGCCGAATTGGCAAGTCGCTTGGCTGTTTGATTTTCTTTTGGGATGGAGAAGGCCTAGAGAGGCGAGTTGTAGTTTTACCGATTGAGCCGTACAAAGGAGGTGCTGGTGAATTTTTTTGAAAAGTAAGGTGTTAGGAAATTTTCAGGATTTTTGAAAATTTTCGTTGATAAGAATTAATTAATAATTTAATTGAAGTTTATTTGTTCAGTTGAAACTGAAATTAAGAATTAAACAAATAATTTTTAATCAGTTAACAGGATTTGTTTTCGACCTTACAATTTTGAGGACGAAATTATTCTAAGGGGGAAGAATGTAACGACCCGTATTTTCAGCGATATATAATTAATTTATTTAATTATTTAAATAGTGATTTAGGGAATTAAATAAATAATATTGAATATTTAATTAAATTAAATAATAGAATAATATATTTAATTTCTGAAATAGTCAGAAATAGTGAATTGACATTATAATGTGAACTGGACAGTTTAAATTATTTAATTCAGCTTAGAATTTGATTTAAAATAACGCATATATTATTTTGACGACAGTTGAATGGATAAATTATATTAAAAATATAATCGAGCTCGAAATGGCACGGCAGTTCGCTATTTGGCAATTTGAACTTCAACTGAATATACATGGTCCATTTTAAATCGGATTTCTGTGAAACAAGAAACGTTCAGAGCTGGTGAAGTATATTTTTCTAATGGAAGAGAAAAATCGGGATTTCGTCGTGAAGATTTTGAGTTAAGTCCAAATCAAATTTCAGAAAAGTCGCTACGGAATTCCTTTATAATTTATATTGATTTATTTATATTTCGAAATGGATTTTAAATATAAATTGAATATCGATGTAACACTAGATTTGAAATATCGAGTTATAATTCCAATTGGAGTTGTATGATATTCTAGTGTGGATATATACGATAATATTTATTTTTAAGTATTTAATTTAATTATTTTTAAATATATTTATATATTTAAATGGGTTATTTCGAGCTTTAAAAATAGCCAATTTTGCAAACGAACTCTGTTTTCGGTGAAACTAATTTTTTGGATCCGCAATATTAAATTATTGCTAGATTTCAATTTTCGTGGTTTTTAGAGTCAGTATGTGGCCGTACCATTTTTAATGTGAAAAACAGTCAGTATTTTGACGGTCAAAAATACGCTGTGTGAGCAAACGGAGTCGGAATTCGATGAAACCAGTTTCGTTGAGTCCGTAATGTCGAACTGAAGGCGTATGTCCAGCTTTGCGATTTTTGAATATCGTATGTGATCATACGCATTTTTAATGATAAATATAACTGGAAGTTAATTAAAAATAAATATAAAATTCAAATTAAAAAATATATACTTACCCTATAAATTGACTGCATACCTCTCTAACCCTAACTAAAATGCTCCACGGTCAAAATGATGCCGCTAGTCTCTCACACAAAAAAAACTAAGTTGTTCTTCTTCTATAAAATCATTTAAAATTCAAAGGAAAATAGTAAAAATCCAAAACAGGTGTTGTTGGGTTCTGGAAGTGGAACTCTTCAATCTGGTAGTACCTATTTTGGGTTCGACGCAGCTATTCATAGCTGTTGTTTTTGTACGACGACTTAGGGTTAGGGAATGGGGCAAAATGAAAGAAGCGATCCAAGTTTTTGTGATTGTTTTGGGTTGAGAGCCACGAATGGAGTCTGTGTGTGTATTTTGAGGAAGTTCAAACTCCAATGGTTCGTTGCCTGTGCTTGAAGCCCTCATGATGCATATGAAATAGGTAGATCGAGTTCCTCAAATTGAGATTGAGAAGAAGGAGATTTGGAAGAGGAAAGGAATGGTGAAGATGGGAGATGTTTCGGTGTATTGTGGAGGGAGATCGAGGAGAGTTTTTCAGAGAAATACTGGTGCATACGTGTGAAGGTAGGTAGCGGTTCGAAAACTTCCTGGAGTAGAGAAGAAAGCCTTACGTTTTGGGTTAGAGAGATGTTGGGCCGGGATGGTAAAGCCCAACTAAATTTTATTAAGTTATTTTAAAATAAAAGAGTATATAACTTGTATAATTTATAACTTTACCATACGATATCAGAATTGGACAAAACAGGATCCGTTAGGATCATATGGACGGTGGCTACACAATGGAACTGACGGGAGTGAATCGAAGCTCGTTACAATTTATAGCAAAATAAATTGTCGGGTCTGAATCAAATCAAAGACATTATCGTTATTTAACGATGATCGTTCAATGTGAGTAAAACTTACCAATTCTGAACAGTTATATTTCTATAACGTATTTTTAGAACTGATAATTATCTGTTGATCGCTATGTGTTAACTGTTTGGTTGAATTGCTTATGTACTGATTGAAATTATAGATAATGATATATATATATATATATAAATCGTTAATCAAATATTGATTCTGTTTAGCTGAATATTTCATATTGAAATGAAATCGATGTTAATTATAGTGTTTAACATCTGTGGATGCAGGGAAACAGGTCGGAGAAATCCATCTGGATTCCTCAACATTTATTTTACTGATTTTAATATATTGTGATATATGTTGTGATATACAATATGTTGTTGATTGTGTGTGTTTGGATAATATTGATCAGTGATATATGGTATGTTAGATACCATAACAAATACTGGAATATAAAAAGGGAATTTTCAATGTTATATTGAATTTGAAATCTTTATAAAATCAAAGGATTTTATATAAAGGAATATTTATAAAATCAAGGGATTTTATAAAAAGAAATATTTGTAAAACAAATAAAAAGGGAAAAAATTTGTAGAAAAATAGAAAAGGAAAACTTTTGTATAGCAACTGAAAAAGGAAATATTTATTTAGAAAATAAATAAGATCTTTTAAAAGTGTATAAATAAATGAAATATTTATAAAATCAAAATATTTTATAAAAAGAAATATTTTTAAAATGAATAGAATTTTATAAAAGGAATTATTTATATAATAAATAAGATTATGGAAAAGGAAACATTTGTAAAACATTTACAAATAGAGTTGAAAGATGAATATTTATTTGTTAAATAAATAGAATAGATGAAAGGAATATTTATTTGTTAAATAAATAGAATAGATAAAAGGAATATTTATTTGTTAAATAAATAGAATAGATAAAAGGAGTATTTATTTGTTAAATAAATAGAAAGATAAAAGGAATATTTATTTAGAAAATAAATAAGATATCAAAAAAAGGAAATACTTGAAAAGTGAATAGAATAGTATAAAAGAGAATTTTATAATTGAAAGGTTTAGACCCGTGCTTCGCACACGGGTATAACATGATATGGATTTAAAGCAAAAAGTTTAAATAGAATATGTTCTAACCGATAGATTGAGAAGATTAATTTATAAATAATATTTTATAAATTAAATAAAATATTTATCATTGGATAAATAGAATATGTAAGTCAGGACTTATATAGAGAAGTAAGAATCGATTTCAATATCGATATTTGAAACTGAATATGGAAGTAGAGTTAATCAAAGGAGTTAATCAAAATTAGTTAATCAAATAGAGTTAGAGTTAATCGATTAAGTAAATAAATCGAGAAGGAGTTAATCGATTAGAATTAATCTAATTAGAATAAATCGATTAGAGTTAATCAAGTTAGAGTTAACTGAATAGAGTTAATCGAGCAAGAGTTAGTCAAATATTAGTTATTCGAATAGAGTTGAATGAATTAGAGTTAGTCGAATTAGAGTTATTCAAATATAGTTTATTCGAAAGAAGAGTAATCGAATATAGTTTATTCGAATAGAGTTAAAGGAGTTAATCGAATATAGTTTATTCGAAAGGAGTTATCGAATATAGTTTATTCGAAGAAAGAGTTATCGAATAAGGTTATTTGAAGAAGAGAATTTATCGAATATTAGTTATTCGAAAGGGATTTTGAATATTAGTTATTCGAAAGGGATTATCGAATATTAGTTATTCGAAAGGGATTAATCGAATATTAGTTATTCGAAAGGGATTAATCAAATATTAGTTATTCGAAAGGGATTAATCGAATATTTGTTATTCGAAAGGGATTAATCGAATATTAGTTATTCGAAAGGGTTATTGAACATTAGTTATTCGAAAGGGATTAATCGAATATTAGTTATTCGAAAGGGTTATCGAATATTAGTTATTCGAAAGGAATTATCAAATATTAGTTATTCGAAAGGAGTTAATCGAATATAGTTTATTCTAATAGAGTTAAAGGAGTTAATCGAATATAGGTTAATTGATAAGAGTTAGTTGATTAGAATTAATCGAATAGAGTTATCAAATATTGTTTATTCGAAGGAAAGAGCTATCGAATAGAGATTTATTCGAAAGAGAGTTATGTAAGGAAGTTGTAAAAGGTTTAAAAGGTGAACCTTGTCCGTTTCAAAGTTAGAAATGTTGTTCAGTTAAGGTCTGATAGGTAGTTATACCCCAACTTGATTGACTTCCTTCTTAACTAAGGAATGACTAAGGTTTGATAGTAAAGGATGGTTAAGTGAATTTAGTTAATGAGTGAAATGGTTTGAGTTGGCATGGCAATATTTGATTTAAACATCAGTTTAAATCCAGTGAAGGAGTTTTGGAAATGTTTTCCAAAATAAGAATCAGAAATGTTTTCTGATAATAGAAAATAAGAGTTTAGAATATATGGAAACATGAGATAAGTAAATTTGTGAACCAAAGAGATAAATGTTAAATGATGATTGACTAATATAATTTCCATCTGGAAATAATATCGTTGTTTGCACACGTGTTTTTCTTTGATAGTTAAATCACAGACTATCAAAGTTTTGACCATTTTTCCGTTGTCAATACGGAGAGACAGGCTGGATTATTATCCGAGAACCACTCCGCATGGGCGTTAGCGTTTCGAATCAAATAGATCGAAGAAAAATTGAAGACGGAGTTTATACAAGGGTTATTCTGGCAATCCTAGGTAGAAATTGCCTAAGATGGATTTACAGAATAGTGTCTTCGGTTTGTCCAGTCCCAAGACAACTTAAATGGACGAATGTTTAACAGAGTATATCTAGTAGATCACGTAAGTTGATCACTTCAAACGTATTTACATTGGTGGCGGGGGAATTCGTTTCTCCTAGCTTATACCCATGGTATTTTTGGGGAAATCAATTTGTGATTTGATGGGTATGACGATGTGGCATTCAAAGTGAATGAAAGAGTAATCTGTTGAAAGATACGTTATGACCTCCAGCCTCATCAACTGGGAAATGACAGAAATCGGGCAGACAATATGGCTATGTGGGCCGCATCCAAGTAGGGTATATTGTCACCATCTAGAGAATATTCATATTTGTTACTTCTTTCAATTCTGTATCTCCCGGGAATGGTTATGTTGGTTTACCAACTGGAAAGTGACAATATATTTGATACACTCAAGCGAAATGAGTGGTCGGTCATGTGTGGCCGAGTTGCAAGTTGTTCTTGTTGAACTCCAGTGTATCGCTTCTAGAGTACACTGAGCGGAAGGTGGATATATACCTTGTCATAGTTGGAATCCATTACCCAAATAAGAGCCCGTGGTTTTGATTGTATATTATATATGTAGAACGTTAGATGTAAGCGTTTCTACTAGACTGATATTACTTGTGTTAGACAATATTATAATATCAGAATAATATTGTTTTACAAATGATTTGGGTTATCGTAAGGTAAAAACCATCCATGTTTATGTGTGGATTGGTCTTACGATTATTCTTTCTTTTGAAAGGATTTTTAAAAGTTAAACAAATGATTTGAGTTTACTCACACCAATCACATGACTGACCCAGAGTTTATTTTGTTTTATTTTCCATAAACTCTAGGGAGCCCAATTTTGTACGGGCTATCAAGTATTCGAGATTTACAGATATATTTGGAGAGCTAGAGCAGGAGGCTTCAAAATTATATAGGTATGGTTATTTTCGCTGTGTTGTAAGTGCTGTACTTTGGAAATGATATGTATATTCAAGTACAGGTTTATATTTCAAAGTTTTGTTATATATTATATGTTATTCGTTCCGCTGTGAGGTTCGTGTTACTCTTATGTTGTGTTGTTCTTCTTCTTCTATTCTAAGTTTCTATCTTATCTATTCTCACCCTCTAATTTTTTTCATTAACTACCGATATTTTCGATGTTGGGATAATCGACGTGGGTTTTATGTCGATGACCAAAGATCGAAAATTTTCGGGACGTTCCAGTATACATGAACATAAATGGGGTATATATACATGATTTAAAACCCTAATAACTCATAATGGGAAATTCCCAAAATGCCCACTTCATGAATGTAATGGCCCATATTTTCTGACCATTTATTTGAATTATTTTATTTATTTAAATAAGGATTTATATTTTTTTTTCGATATCGTTTAACCAAATTTCTGGATATCGAGTTTTAATCCATCTTAGTCTTAGTCGAAGTTATATGATTTCGTTTTAAATATATTCGATGATCTCGGTTTAATTCAACTATTTTAGAATTTAATTTAATTTATACTATAAACCTTATGATTTATTTCTTCCCTGTATATCCATATAAAATGTGTGATGTTTCTTTTAGAAACTAAATAATGATTAGAAAACATATGGTTTTCTATATGAAGAAAATTTCTTTCACTTGTTTAAATTTGAAAAAGTTGACCTTAAAATAAAGTCTTTGTTTGATTTAAGCATGTGTTCTCTTTATTGTTCTCTATGGTGGACTCAAACACTCATAACAAAACACACATCTTTGGCTGTGTCGGTTTTGAGCGAAAATCACGGAGTTCTTGATTAAGTAACAAGAGGATTTAAGCTTGTCTAATTTTCTCCTTTTGCAACTATCCTGTAAATACAAATCATGACAACTAAACAAGTGTAGTGTCTATCATCAAAATCATATACAAATCCATTCAAGGACTGCTCTGCCACACTAAATATCAAAATGTACAAAGGATTCATTGTACAATTTGATTTCAACATGTCTGGTTCCTTTCGAATAACAGTACAAACTATTTCTCCATAAAAGCAAGGATACGAATCTGAACAAATAAAGAAGATAAAGGGAAAAACAGATCTTGAAACAGTGAAAGATCAATAAGAAGTATACATTTATTCACAAATCTAAAACAGTAAAAACTCAATCCAGAACAGTAAAGAAGAAAAGAATGTACATTTGAATTATCAAATCCATTATGAGTATCAATACATATATACAGAAAATCAACAACAAATCTCCTCACAGCATCAGTCTTCCATCATCTCGCAATCAACCTGAAAAGAAGAAAAATAAGGCTATGAGTAGCTACAAAAGTATAGGTAGGGATATATTGAAGGATTTCCAAAACAGTAGGATACCACATGAAAACCAGAGAGGTTAATAGAAGCTAAAAGCTAAATAGGATGACAACAAATGTTGTCTCCATTGAAACAGTAACTATAGCTAGAAATCAGAAATAGGAACAGCTATGGTTTATACCATAAATTTTTAGAATCGAAATAGATATAGTATCTGCATTCAGAAAATCTTATGTGCAAACCATAACTGTACTATCCTACCATACATACATATCACAATCCGAATCTGCAATGAAATAACAATTCAACAGCTACAATGAGAAGACAATATGGACAGGAAATATATATAATTAATCTCAAACAAAACATGTGAGTAAAAAAAAATGTGTAGCTGAACCAAATCGAATAGGAACAGTTCGGGTTGTACATTTTGACCAGAAATTGCACATGGAAGATCTAATGAAAATCTGAAATCAATTCAAATAATTCAATGGCTGTATCTACAAGACAAGACAATATGGATAGCTGTATACTACCCAACCCACACATTCACAGTTCAATCCATGTTCATCTCTGGGTAGAATCAGTGTGTGAAAAAGGCAATAAAATGTCTTCACATTTTCTGCTAAGTACTACAGTCCATCACGCAGACATCAACATTTCAGACATCAACATTTCAATCACCAACAACAGTAAATGAAAAGGGAAATGTGTAACAACCCGAAAATCTGGGCCAGTTTAAAATTTTTATTTTGGCAATTTTAGTGAATTTTGAACATTTAAAATAGATTATTTTAAATAATATCGACGAAAAATTTATTTTGAATAGAAATCAAACACATATATTATATACGTCGTCGTTAGAATATAAATAATTATATATAATTATAAATAGAATTGAAAATGGCGCGGTAGTTCGATAATTCGATTTCAAACTTCAATTGAATGTACCGGGTGCAAAACAAACCGGATTTTAGCGAAACCAAAAATAATAGGATCTATTCGTGAATACCTTTCCAACGAATCCGAAAAATCGAGATTTCATAGCGGGAATCAAAAGATATGTCCAAATGAAAATTCTGAATAGTCGCTATAGAATTCAGGCCCTTAAAAATGGGAATTTTGCAAACGACCTCGGATTTCGACGAAACCACTTTTGTTGGATCCGTGATGTCAATTTATTATTAGGTTTCAAATTTCATAATTTTTCGAATCAATATGTGAGTGTGGCAAAGGAAAACGTGTTGGACCAGTTTTAGTTGATTTTAATCGACTGGAAAATGGCCATTTTTCCAACAGTCTCAGAATTTGACGAAACTAGTTTTGTTAGGACTGTATCGTCAATACGAAGGTAGAAAATATTTTTTTAGAATTTTTCGAGCTCGTATGTGACCCCGGTAAATTGAAATGCGCGTTCAAATTCAATATATAGAGTTATATGTTGATTTTAACGGAAACTGATCGAAACGATCGAATCAGCTTGCGATACATATTCCATTATGTTCGGAATGGGGGTAATTAGCTATGGACGACAGGCGGTGGGCCTCTTTTCGAGGTCGCAATAAAAAGTACCTTTTTAGAAATTAAATAATTAAAAATAAAATTTCCTCTCTCCCTCTTCCCTTTATTCGTTCTGGCCCCCCCTTCTCGTTTTTCATTAGTTCAAAAGAAAAAAAAGAGAAAAAAAAGCTCGAACCCGATCTCGCTCCACGCCGCCCTCCCTCGCGATCGACGCCGCTCAGGGCGTGGCCACCGCCCCCATCCCCGAACCCCCCCCTCTGCCGCCGCCTCCCTCTTCTCTTCTTCCTCCTCTTCCTTTCTTCCTTGACCAAAGTCGCGAGCCCCTCCACGCCACAACCCGTCGCCGCCCCTGGAACCCTAACCCCGACCCAATCTGGCCCTGCGCGCCTCCCCCCTTGCCCCCACCTCCTCCTTCGACAAAAAACAGTGAGTTTCCCCTCTTCCCTTTTCTATTTTCTCTAGTTTATTTATTATTAAGTAATGAAATGTTTTTAAACTGAAATTAGTTTAGATTTTTAAATGAGGAAAATTGAGATTTTTAAATTAGAAAAGACTTCATTATTAAAATAGAAAAGATTAGATTTTTAAAATAGAAAAGACTAGATTTTTAAAATAGAAAAGATTAGATTTTTGAATTTTGAAAAGACGAAATCTTTAAATTTGAAAAGGAGAAATCTTTATATTGAGATATAGCGTGATAGAAATATAATCTTTATTATATGAACACCGATGAATAAAAATAGAATTTTTATCTATATAGTAACGATGTAAAAATAGAATTTTTATCTATATAACATCGATGTAAAAATAGAATTTTTATCTATATAGTAACGATGTAAAAACAGAATTTTTTTCTATATAACATCGATGTAAAAATAGAATTTTTATCTATATAGTAACGATGTAAAAATAGAATTTTTATCTATTGAATAGCAAAGTAAAAATTCGATTTTTATCTATTGAATAGCAAAGTAAAAATTCGATTTTTATCTATTGAATAGCAAAGTAAAAAATTCGATTTTTATCTATTGAATAGCAAAGTAAAAATTCGATTTTTATATATTGAATAGCAAAGTAAAAAGTCGATTTTTATATATTGAGTAGCAAAGTAAAAATTCGATTTTTATATATTGAATTGCAAAGTAAAAATTCGATTTTTATATATTGAATAGCGAAGTAAAAATTCGATTTTTATATATGTAGAGAATACGGGCAACGAAAGTGACGAAAGGCAAGAACGACGAAGATTTCTACATAGGAAAAGTCGTGGTATTGGGATAGCTTTCGGTGAGAACTTCTCACTCTAAATTTCTTTTTCTAGTTATATATATATATGTACTAAGATGCAGACGGTGCTTAGCAGCACCTGACACCCGTCATCCACAGATCATGGATGGCTTGTTTGTTTGATTGATATGTTGTGAAAATTTGTTTGTGATGTGGATGTGAAATCGATAATAAAATATAGATAGTTGAAATAAATTAATTATAGTTAAAAATATAATTTTTAACGTGAAAGTGAATAAATGAATATTTATAAACAAATCGGCCGATTTGTTTGTATATACTGATTTGACTGATATCGATTGGGTCGATAAATTTTACACATCGCCCAACTGCACAAATAAAAATCTGCGTTTGTTGATTCGAAACCCCACACGGGTGTTAGGATGAAATTTGGCGTACACTAATCCCAATTATTTAATTGTATGTCGATCGATTGGTCGACAGGCTGTGTAAGCATTGATTATTTATATTTGATGCTTATGCAGTTGTGTGGTGCACCTTGGATGATGGTTGATTGTTGATCGTTGTTATTATATACATGTGTTGTATGGAATCCATATAATTAACGTTATATGGTGATTGATTGGGCCTCATTCCAATCGGGAAAATAATGAATATTATAAAGGAAAATTCATGTGTTGAAACCATTCATGTGTTGAGTGAAATATTTTATACAATGAAATTTACATCTTTATCATATTTAAAATTAGAACTACTTCACGGTGGAGTCTAATGGAAAATCAAACGATAGATACCATAATTTTATAAAATATTTTACATAACAAAAATAGTGATGTGTTGACAGTACTCATGTGTTGAGATTAGTCGTGTGTTGAAAGAAATATAGATTCATGTGTTGAATAGAATAAATATTCATTTGTTGAATAGAATAAATAAGTTTTTGAAAAATATAAAGCCGTGTTGATTATAGATGCGTTATTTTGACGCGAACGATATTTATATCGATTTTATTCGTTTTATAATGAATATTGAAAAGTGATTTCAAAATTTAATATTTTGAAATGAAATTCAAATTAAATTAGATTAAAATTCAAATTGAAATTTTATCGAATCAATTTGAAATGAATTCGAATTGAATAGAAAGTGAATTTGAATTCAAATCAATTTGAAATAAATTCGAATTGAATTAAATTGAAATTGAGCTAAAAACGAATTGAAATCGTTTTGAATGAAATTTAAAACGAACTGAAATTGAATTGAAATCAATTTGAAATGAATTCGAATTGAATTAAATAGAAGGTAAATTCAAATTGAATTGAATTGAAACAAATTTGAATTCGAATTAAATAAAATTGAAATGGATTCGAACTGAATTGAAATCAAATCGATTTGAAATTGAAATAATGTTGAAATGATTTTGAAAACGAAGTTAAAACTAATTATAAAATATGTTTTAAAAGGAAATCGATGAAATATATATAATATATATATTATATATATAATGGCCTGAATAGAACGCGCCGCGCCGCGGCAGTTCGTGAATTTCAACCATTAACTTCGAATTGACGTTGCGGGAGATTCGACCGTCGGATTCTCCTAAAACCAGAACCGTTGGGTTCGTATCGAAAAGAGCCTTCAATGAATATTAGAAATCTTAAATCTAACGGTTGGATTTGGAATTATGTCCAAATCAAATTTGGAAAAGGTCGCTGTTAGTGCAGTTCGATGGCCGTTGATGGAAATCGACTGTACGGGCCTTGATAAAATTATTAAAAATATCTATAATTTGTGTAAAATCATAAGAAATGATTTGGGAAAAATTGGGCTGAAAAATTCCACATTTGAAATGATAAAAATAGTTTTTTATCGAAATGAACTAGTTTTGAACTAGAATTAAAATCAATTTATTTTTGAAATAAATAAATTGAATTTGAAAGTGATTTTAAAAAAATAATAATAATCAATATTCCCAATACGTGGATTGGACTGGAGTTGAATCGAAATTATCTTCGGAATATTTCGATGTTGGATTTCGTGACTATACAGATATTGTTATGGGAATTTGAAAGATATATTTTATATCGTTATTTCCAATACAATATTTGTTGGTTTCAGAATTTGATATTGAATATAAGCCGGTATATTTTCTATTCAGAGCCTTGTATTTAATATCAAATATGATTTGGGTTTGTCGTGAATCGTGTTTTAGATGACATTGGTTCTTTAACCCAGTTAAAGGCAGGATGTTGATTTTTGAAGAGATTGAAACTAAGTGGAGTTTTAATGAATCTTTAATTAGATTAAAAAGTGAATTGATTATTTAAATTATCAAATTTGAAAGGTGATCGAGAATGGAGTACCACCAGTTTTGCTCCAAAGCGATAGTTAAATCTTTAATTAGATTTGAACGTGAAGTGGTAATTAATTTTACCGATAACACCGTGGTGTTAGATGTGCAGTATTACCAGTTTTCTCCATGGGATATATAGGTTGGGATTGGGAAATAAAATAAATAATTACTTCGGTGTGGTTCGCTAATCCCAACTAGTTTGGAAAACCACGATATAGTTTGAAATGATATCCAAAGGAAGATTAAAGAATAAATTTAGAAGAATTTATCTTTGATAAAATTAATGGGAACCTATTCCCTAAGAATGTGATTTTGTGAATAAAAGAATATTCTGAATTGGAATGAGGCGTTTGTTGTGTTTGTGTAACATTTGTTTATCATATACGTGGGTTGTTCAGAAAGGCCGGGTTTATACCCATTCTGAATAACCGATTCGACGAGATGTCGAAGATGAAGACGGTGGTTGAAGACCAGAAGTCTTCACATCGTTTGGGTGATTACTGATGATCTTGATTGGGCTGTACACCCGAGATGAGGGAATCAGTTTGTGATCGTCCAAACATACTTGGAGATGGATGGATATGCGAGGAAAGTGCCTCCGGTTTCGTTCAGACCCAGAACGAACTTGTAAATGGATTGTGTGTCTGACATTGGATTTTATTCTGTGTTGATTGATCTCTATTAAATATACATCTGTTTGGCGGTGGAGAATTTATTCTCTTGCTTAACGCCCTTCTCTGAGATGTACGAGCTCAGAGGTTGTATATCGATGGACATCAGTCGCATGGAGTGAATTGCTAGTGTGACACGCGTAAGTGGCAATTGATCAGGGCTTCTGTTGAAAAGCAAAGTCTTGTGGTTGATGATCAAAGCACGGCCTGTGTGGCGTAGCTTTGTGTATAGCGTGAATTCGCTAGCCTCACACCTCGGTATGAGTCAAAAACGGGATACGGACCCAAGGAGTGCACGGCGTTTCTTTCTAGCTAGGGTGGTGTCAGTGACCTACCAGCCCTGACATTTATACACTTTTCACCTGTGTGGTTGTTGGATACGAGGCGCCTCGGATATAGGTCTGTAAGGACCGGGAAACGTGTGTTCAGGAATAATTAATCCTCAAAAGTAAGAGAGGACCGGCCTTGGAGGTTCCAAAGGATCAGAGTGGGGTCCTGAGGCATTGCTAGAGTGTCTCGAACGAGGAGAGGAGCTTGCCCCTTGCCTCGACTCATGATGGAATCCAATTTCCAATACATGTGTTTCGGTTTTATTTGTAGAGCCTAGTATGGCGACATAGTAGATGGTAGCTATGCCGCCTATGATTGATATTTATGATTGAAATTGTTTTGACACTATACACCTATAATAGTATCAAATAATGTGTTTTAAATGTATCAAGCATGCTTTGGCTGTTATAAGGGAAAACCCTATCCTCCGACTTGCGTTGCATTGTGTGATGGGACCTGGGTCTTATAACAGCTTCATTTTTCTTTATTTAGCACTGCGTTGTTTGTTCTATGCACTGGTATCCTTGGGAGGAAACCCGTTCCGTGTTATACGGCGTGGTCTCTTGATTTACCGAACTTTATAATAAAGATTAATAACTGTTTTAGTTCTCACACCAGTCCCATGACTGACCTGGAGTTTATTGTTTTAACCTAAACTCTGGGTGCCCCTATTTTCCGCACGGGCAGCTAGTAGTTTTGGTTTTGCAGATTTATATTCTCAGGGTCCTGATTTACAGCTGGAACGATGCTCGGAAAGCTCTGTATCCGTGTATCACTTTCAGTTGTGTTTTGTATATTTTTCCGCTGCTATGTAATTTATTGTAATCTCCGATATTTATCGTATGTAATTTATTCATTTATACTCTGTATATTCTTGTATCTGATGGAATTGTTGTAATAACAATGAAATGTTCTTCTGTGTGCGTTCCAATGTGTGTTGTTCTCAAAGTATTCGCGCTTTCCTTCACGGGGAAGTTACGGGTCCTTACAAAATATCACATAGGATCCTAAGCACTGTAAAATCTAACCTAGGATGTAACAATTCGAGATAAACAGTGATTCGTCACTAGTATAAATATGGGTTTCGTATCACAATTCTTTCCCAGAACGAACCAGTGGCCAGAGGAAACCGTAGTGAATCCACAACAGAAAATCAAAACAGAAAAATATCAAAATCAAACAGAAATTAAATTTTGGGGAAAATTACTTAGCTTTTTAGTAGCTAGGGTTCGGTCTTAGATCTGTGAAGGCCCTTCGTGGGTGGTGGATAAGGCCGCTGCGAGGCGGTGGCAGCAAGGCGTCGCAGGGGTCAGAATTGTGGCGATCGACTAGGGATCGGCATGGGAAGGTTTCCATTTTTCTTTTTCCTCTGAGTTTTTGGTGGCGGCTACGAAATGGGGGAGGGTTTCGATGGGTTAAGGGATAAAAAGGGTACGGGCTTAAACCTAAACAGGTCGGACAAGGTAAGTGAGGCCCAATTTTTATTTTATTTAAAGTTTGCTTAGTTAAAGTTTTATATAAATTTCAAATATTAATTTCGAACACTCACAAAATCAGATTCCGATGAAACAAAAAAACATCGGAACCCTAAAGACGAGTACTACGCGATGGATAAGAATTGAGCAGGGCAGACAACAGCTGGATTTCTCAGTTAAATTAAACGTCGTTTAATTTAACTGAATCGAGCTGATCTAACGACGGAATTAAACAAAGGTGAGTTAAACTCACTCAGTTTCCCTATTTATATTTTATATAAACTGGGTTTTTATTTTGTATGCTCTGATTGTTGATGTTGACTGTTTGTTAATATATATTGACTGTTGATTTAACTGATGGAATTAAACCGTTGTTTAATTTCAGTGGAATTCCAAATCGTTATTTTAACGATTGGATCCAACGGAGATAACTCACCCTGTTGGTCACGTTTATTATAAACGTTCTTAATTGTTTGAATTGTTCTGTTATTTGGTTGGTGTTAAACGGTTGTATTTATTATCAGTTAAATGTGATTGGTGTGATTATTGATTTTTGATTGGAAATTCAACATCTGTTTGATCTAAACTAATGAGTGCTACAGGTGGGGTATTTGGCGGCAATATATGGTCTATGAAATCAATTGTTTATAAATGTTGATTTACCGTCAGGCAAATCGACAGAAAAGAAGTTATAAAATTTATTTTTATAACTGGAAATAGGTTTTGAAACATACTTTATTTTGAATAAAGGTTTGTTTAAAAAGAAAATAAATATTTATTATTTATTTTATAAGGGAACTCTAATGTTAATCAGAATGATATAAACTGTATAGAAATTAACCTGGCAATTTAAATTTAATAATGGTTTGATAAGGAATAATTAAATTGAATTATTTAAATTAATTATATTATTAATTTGAAAAGTTGAAACTAATTGGAATCAGTTAATGGGATAACCGTATTTGAGGTGACTAAATTGACTCTTATAACTGGAATTAGTTATCGAATTAGTTCGTTTGGATTTATCGAATCAAATAGTTTAAAGAATATTTGGTTTATTTTAATTGAAGTTTTAAAAAGGAATTTACCATTTGTTTTAGATAATAAAAAGAATTGACTATTTTACAATAGTAAATGATTAAAGAAAGGAATTATCGTGATTAATAGTAATTTAGCCAAACTAGTTTTAAATGGGATAAGTGTAAGAAGTGATCGATGTTGAAATGAAATCAAATAGAATGGTGGAAGGAGTTTTAAAAACAACGGTTACATTTAAAACCCGAAATTTTAAAACAAAGAGGATTTTAAGCAAGTATGATTGCTTAGATTAAATGTTACTTGAATTAAGGAGAAAAAAGATGAAAAGGATTTATAATACTTTTTAAATAAAGGATTATACATGTATATAATTGTATTTCCGAAGTAAAGGAAATAAAAAGAGATCGTGTGAAATTGGAATGGTGTTTTCAATATAAAAAGGAAATTGAAAAGGAAGCTTTGGGAATGGTTTATACTAAAAGTATAATAGATGGTTTCATAACGATGTTCACTTGAAAAGATGAGTCGTTTTCCAATATGTTAATAAGAAGAAAAATTGTCAATGGTTTTGAAATGATAATAGGATAAAAATTTGAATATGATGTGAAAGAGAAATAGTTTGAAATCGTAATTTTTTTTTGAATGGTAAGAGTTTAAGATTAACAATAGTTAATCGTTTTTAATTAAAGAGGCCATGTAGTGCTGGTACTGAACTGGTAAACTCATGTTATCCACACAAGTATTTATTTGATAGTTAAATCACCGACTATCAAACCTAACCAGACGATCGTTGGTACGGAAAGATCGGGATCGAATTTATATTCGAAAACCATTCCAACCAGCGAATACGCGAAAGAAGATTTTTTGAAGATAGAGCAAATGGAAGACCGTTGATCTTTATGAGCGGAAGAACTACTGATTTGAATTTCTCCGGTTTAGCGGCCGGAGATATTTCGACAGTGATTCTATCGTGATTGGAATCTACGGATTGCAAGGACTTCTCGCTACTGATCTGTATGGTGATTCCTGGGATGCAGTAGGAGGGTGCCTTCGGTTCATCCTGTTCCTGGATGACTTGTATGGACGAATGTCTGACAAAACATTTCCAAAGGAATTACGTACGTTGATTTCTTCAAACGTACCATGGTTGTACGGGGGACGACGGTTCTCTGAACGACTAGAGTATTTTTGTGGACGTCAATTAGTGATATCTGGCGGTTCTGATGATGTGGCATTCAAAGTAAATGGTGACCAGGTGCTGTAAAGGAAATTCTGACCTCAAGCCTCACAACCGGTAGATGACAAAAATCGGACAGGCAACATGGTTATGTGGGTCGCTCCCATTAGGGTGTATAATCACCTATCTAGAGAAATTCCATTTGTTTCTTAAATCTATATTGATGCTGTCCCTTTTCGGGAGGCGGTTGCTGATCCCAACCGTCGGTGATATACATTCGATACATTCAAGCGAAATGAGTGGTCGGTCATCTATGGGCCGGGTTGCAAGACGTTCTTGTTGAACCCAGTGTATTCGTCTCTAGAGATACACGATCGGCAGGTGGTCCAATACCTTGTCAAAGTTGGAATCCAATCTCCAATAAGCGCCCGCGATTTTGATTGTATACTATATATGTGGAGCGTGAGATGCAAGCGTTCCACTAGATTGTTATTTACTTGTATTTAGACATTATTATAATATCAGAAAGGATATTGGTTTCAAAACTGTTTTGGTTTATCGTAAGGTAAAAACCTTCCGTGTTTATGTGTGGATTTGGTCTTACGATTATCCTTTTCTTTTGAAAAGATTTCAAACTTTAAAATCATGATTGGATGATTTACCCTTCATACTGTGCAAGTTTATCTCACTCTGGTTCACCAGACTGACCCGGTGTTTTGTAAATGCTCGGGTTAGCCCGAAGTGTACAGGTTCAAGTTATCAACTGCTGCGAAGAGACAGGCTGGAAGAGTTCAGACGTATGATATTATTCGGCTGTGCTGTATATAAGGGCAGATTATTAGAACTGTCCAGTGATGATGATGTACTAGGATATTGTAAGTTTATTCAAAACTCTCAATAAACATTTATTTCTATATTATATCTTGTTCCGCTGCGATGTGAGACTCTGTGTTTTGTTCTTCTCCTTCTTCTATTCTTATATTTCTTTCTTTCTTATCTCACCCTCTAATTTCTTTCATTAACAATCAGGTGTTCTCAGTGTTTTGAAAGGTCGGCATGAGATACAATAAAGGTATTTATGTCGATTTTCGGGGCCGAAAACCATTGGGTCGTTACAGTGGTATCAGAGCTATTGGTTTAGTGATAACCTTGGCTCTGTGGCGTAACTCGATTGAGATAGGGTTAGTAACACCCTGAATTGAGTTTGAGTGTATATATATATATATATGAGAGCGTATTTGTAGATTTTATATACAAATGTTTTGTATTGTGTTGTTTGTTCGGTTCATGTGTTGAAAAACGTTGAACTGGTAATGAACACAATATTGTTTTGTAGAGGGGGTAAATGAAATAATTTTGCCCGAAATTTATTTTTGTATAGAAAAGAAATGATTTTCCTAAATTATTTAGATATGATATGTTGACTGATTTGAATGGAATTCAAAATTTGGTTAAAATTTTGAATTGAAACTTAACTGGGTTAAGTGAAATCGAATTAATCATTGGAATTAAATTAAGAAATAATGTTGTAATTTGAATTGAAAATGATAATTTAATAAATAATAATTAAATAGAAATCAATCGAATATAAATAGGTTGGCGTTCAAATATGTTGAATTTAGTTGAATAGTGATTTTGGATGTGGATTCAGTTGATTTAATGGAGCTTGTTGTGCCTTTGTTGATGGATGGTTGACTGTTTGTTAGATTGGTTGAATATATTTCATCCATGGTTTAATAAAGAATTAAATAAACTTAGACCTAGAAGAAAATAATTGAAGTATTATTTAAATATTTCATGATCAAGTCAAGTACAAGGCCCAAAGGACTATGAAGATTGAGTTTGATGGCGTAAGTTGCACGAAAATTGAGTAGTAGACTCAATAGCGCTCGAAGAGGTACGCCTACGCGAAAATAAAATTTTTGGGGTTCTAGTTTTTGTTTTTCGATAATTTTTGAAAATTTAATGCGTTAGAATATTGTCGATAATTTTTGAAATTTTGTTTTATCAAAATAAATTGGACTTGTTTTGAAATAAAATATATTTAAAAAATAATAATAATGAAAAAAAATTCATGGGATTTGCAACCTTTTCTTACGTTAGCAATTTCGAGGACGAAATTATTTTAAGGGGAGAAGAATGTAATGGCCCGTATTTTCTGACCATTTATTTGAATTATTTTATTTATTTAAATAAGGATTTATATTTTTTTTTCGATATCGTTTAACCAAGTTTATGGATATCGAGTTTTAATCCATCTTAGTCTTAGTCGAAGTTATATGATTTCGTTTTAAATATATTCGATGATCTCGGTTTATTTCAACTATTTTAGAATTTAATTTAATCTATACTATAAACCTTATGATTTATTTCTACCCTGTATATCCATATAAAATATGTGATGTTTCTTTTAGAAACTAAATAATGATCAGAAAACATATGGTTTTCTATATGAAGAAAAATTCTTTCACTTGTTTAAATTTGAAAAAGTTGACCTCAAAATAAAGTCTTTGTTTGATTTAAGCGTGTGTTCTCTTTATTGTTCTCTATGGTGGACTCAAACACTCATAAAAAAACACACATCTTTGGCTGTGTCGGTTTTGAGCGAAAAAGCACGGAGTTCTTGATTAAGTAACAAGAGGATTTAAGCTTGTCTAATTTTCTCCTTTTGCAATTATCCTATAAATGCAAATCATAACAACTAAACAAGTGTAGTGTCTATCATCAAAATCATATACAAATCCATTCAAGGACTGCTCTGCCACACTAAATATCAAAATGTACAAAGGATTCATTGTACAATTTGATTTCAACATGTCTGGTTCCTTTCGAGTAACAGTACAAACTATTTCTCCATAAAAGCAAGGATACGAATCTGAACAAATAAAGAAGATAAAGGAAAAAAAAGATCTTGAAACAGTGAAAGATCAGTAAGAAGTATACATTTATTCTTAAATCTAAAACAGTAAAAACTCAATCCAGAACAGTAAAGAAGAAAAGAATGTACATTTGAATTATCAAACCCATTATGAGTATCAATACATATATACAGAAAATCAACAACAAATCTCCTCACAACATCAGTCTTCCATCATCTCGGAATCAACCTGAAAAGAAGAAAAATAAGGCTATGAGTAGCTACAAAAGTATAGGTAGGGATATATTGAAGGATTTCCAAAACAGTAGAATACCACATGAAAACCAGAGAGGTTAATAGAAGCTAAAAGCTAAATAGGATGACAATACATGATGTCTCCATTGAAACAGTAACTATAGCTAGAAATCAGAAATAGGGACAGCTATGATTTATACCATAAATTTATAAAATCGAAATAGATAAAGTATCTGCATTCAGAAAATCTCATGTGCAAACCATAACCGTACTATCCTACCTTACATACATATCACAATCCGAATCTGCAATGAAATAACAATTCAACAGCTACAATGAGAAGACAATATGGATAGGAAATATATATAATTAATCTCAAACAAAACATGTGAGTAAAAAAAAATGTGTAGCTGAACCAAATCGAATAGGAACAGTTCGGGTTGTACATTTTGACCAGAAATTGCACATGGAAGATCTAATGAAAATCTGAAATCAATTCAAATAATTCAATGGCAGTATCTACAAGACAAGACAATATGGATAGCTGTATACTACCCAACCCATACAGTCAGAGTTTGATCCATGTTCATCCCTGGGTAGAATTAGTGTGTGAAAAAGGCAATAAAATGTCTTCACATTTTCTGCTAAGTACTACAGTCCATCACGCAGACATCAACATTTCAGACATCAACATTTCAATCACCAACAACAGTAAATGAAAAGGGAAATATCACCTAGGATCCTAAGCACTGTAAAATCTAACCTAGGATGTAACAATTCGAGATAAATAGTGATTCGTCACGAGTATAAATATGGGTTTCGTATCACAATTCTTTCCTAGAACGAACCAGTAGCCAGAGGAAACCGTAGTGAATCTACAACAGAAAATCAAAACAGAAAAATATCAAAATCAAATAGAAATTAAATTTTGGGAAAAATTACTTAGCTTTTTAGTAGCTAGGGTTCGGTCTTAGATCTGTGAAGGCCCTTCGTGGGTGGCGGATAAGGCCGCTGCGAGGCGGGGGCAGCAAGACGTCGCAGGGGTCAGAATTGTGGCGATCGACTAGGGATTGGCATGGGAGGGTTTCCATTTTTCTTTTTCCTTTGAGTTTTTGGTGGCGGCTATGAAATGGGGGAGGGTTTCGATGGGTTAAGGGATAAAAATGGTACGGGCTTAAGCCTAAACGGGCTGGACAAGGTAAGTGAGGCCCAATTTTTATTGTATTTAAAGTTTGCTTAGTTAAAGTTTTATATAAATTTCAAATATTAATTTCGAACACTCACGAAATCAGATTCCGACGAAACAAAAAAACATCGCAACCCTAAAGACGAGTTCTACGCCATGGACAAGAATTGAGCAGGGCAGACAATAGCTGGATTTCTCGGTTAAATTAAACGTCATTTAATTTAACTGAATCGAGCTGATCTAACGACGGAATTAAACAAAGGTGAGTTAAACTCACTCAGTTTCCCTATTTATATTTTATATAAATTGGGTTTTTATTTTGTATGCTCTGATTGTTGATGTTGACTGTTTGTTAATATATATTGACTGTTGATTTAACTGATGGAATTAAACCGTTGTTTAATTTCAGTGGAATTCCAAATCGTTATTTTAACGATTGGATCCAATGGAGGTAACTCACCCTGTTGGTCACGTTTATTATAAACATGCTTAACAGTTTGAATTGTTCTGTTATTTGGTTGGTGTTAAATGGTTGTATTTATTATCAGTTGAATGTGATTGGTGTGATTGTTGATTTTTGATCGAAAATTCAACATCTGTTTGATCTGAACCAATGAGTGCTACCGGTGGGGTATTTGGCGGCAATTTATGGTCTATGAAATCAATTGTTTATAAATGTTGATTTACCGTCAGAAAAATCGACAGAAAAGAAGTTATAAAATTTATTTTTATAATTGGAAATAGGTTTTGAAATATACTTTATTTGAATAAAGGTTTGTTTAAAAAGAAAATAAATATTTATTATTTATTATTTATTTTATAAGGTGACTCTGATGTTAATCAGAATGATATAAACTGTATAGAAATTAACCTGGCAATTTAAATTTAATAATGGTTTGATAAGGAATAATTAAATAGAATTATTTAAATTAATTATATTATTAACTTGAAAAGGGAAACTAATTGGAATCAGTTAATGGGATAACAGTATTTGAGGTGACTAAATTGACTATTTTAACTGGGATTAGTTATCGAATTAGTTTGTTTGGATTTATCGAATCAAATAGTTTAAAGAATATTTGGTTTATTTTAATTGAAGTTTTAAAAAGGAATTTACCATTTATTTTAGATAATAAAAAGAATTGACTATTTTACAATAGTAAATGATTAAAGAAAGGTATTATCCTGATTAATAGTAATTTAGCCAAATTAGTTTTAAATGGGATAAGTGTAAGAAGTGATCGATGTTGAAATGAAATCAAATAAAATGATGGAAGGAGTTTTAAAAACAACTGTTACATTTAAAACCCGAAATTTTAAAACAAAGAGGATTTTAAGAAAGTATGATTGCTTAGATTAAATGATACTTGAATTAAGGAGAAAAAAGATGAAAAGGATTTATAATACTTTTTAAATAAAGGATTATACATGTATATAATTGTATTTCCGAAGTAAAGGAAATAAAAAGAGATCGTGTAAAATTGGAATGGTGTTTTCAATATAAAAAGGAAATTGAAAAAGAAGCTTTGGGAATGGTTTATACTAAAAGTATAATAGATGGTTTCATAACGATGTTCACTTGAAAAGATGAGTCGTTTTCCAATATGTTAATAAGAAGAAAAATAGTCAATGGTTTTGAAATGATAATAGGATAAAAATTTGAATATGATGTGAAAGAGAAATAGTTTGAAATCGTTATAAATATGTTATTTATTTAATTAAAATAAGAATAAATATGTGAATATAACTGTGCATATTTACATGCACATCAAATACCCTTACACTTATCTTTTTATTCGTCCTCACATAAACTGAAAAACTAAGATAAATCTGTTTTCGTTGGGAACCTGAATGCATTGAGCAAATGCAACAAGCCATTAAACCTTTGGGTGTTCCTAGTAGGACAAGTGTTGTATCGTGAGGGTTTTCAGCGGATACTACCCACAAAATCCAAATGTAAAATGCAAAAAATATTTACAAAACGCAAATTTGGAAATATTTACAAGATGAATGCAAGTTTTCGAAAGAATATTTACAAATGGATAATTTACTTTTAAATTTGACATGAATGAGTTAACACAAGTTTGGGACGTCATTATGAAATTTAAGTCCATTACTAATAAAAACTTCAAATAAAAGTTAGGTTATCGTTACAAACTCCTCCATCTTGGCTAGTTGTTTTGGTAGAAACATATTGCAAATATGAAACGAATTCTATAATCGGTATCAACAATCATCAAATGGCATCCCAATTTCCTTTTGGTTAACACGTTAGGTCAAATAAGTGAAGATAGTGCTTGGATTTCAATTGCTTACTCTCTCTTTATTTTGAAAAATATTTGCATTATTATTATTATTATTATTATTACAAACACCTAACTGAAAAGAATAAGGTATACCACCCCTACACTGCATTACGACTTACGTGAGGGTTGGGAAAGAGCTTAACGGATTGTGCAAACCGGTGCAGACTTTGTCAACAACATGACGGTAATCCTTAGGTGTCTAACTCATGAAAATGAGAACAACGTATACCACCCCTACACTGAATTACGGCTTACATGAGGGTTGGGACAAAGCTTGGCCGGTTCGCACACCCACGCTATATCTACAAGCAATGTTGAATACCCTTGGATTGTTTTTTATTATTATATTTATAACAACCCGTATTTTCAATAAACTGTTATAACATAAATCGAGGCAGAATTTAATTCAAAAATCGGAATTAGGGGAAACGGGCTATGCCATTGCGTTCGTCCCGGAAAAATACGCGAAATAGAGTCCGAGTTTTCGAAAATCGGAGTCCGTATGACCCAGTTAAGGCCCATTGAAGTTTTCAGAAATTTCTATGTTAAAGACAGATTTAAATTTCAAATTAAAATCAAGGATTAGGGCTAATCAGGGGTAGGCGGGAAAATTCCCGCCAGGGGGCCCCATGTCGACAGGCATGTCGACAGGGCACCCAGGGTGTCGACTGCCCTGTCGACAGCCCTGTCGACAGGGGGTGCCCAGGCAGTTCAGCCTGGTGCACCATTTCTGATTTGGGTTGGGTCATGTGGCTTGGTTCTGGAGAATTCTGAGATCTGACGGGCCAAACCTAATCTAGGGTTAATCCTAGGGCTAAAAACACTCTAATCTTCTATAAATATACCCCTAATCCTACCCTAAAGCCTCATTAATCAATCTAGCAACTAAACTATGTCAATTTGAAACCTCAAATGGCCTCCACCTAAAATCCCTAGCCTCCACCTTCCTCAAAGTTTAATCCTATGAAGATATGATGATCATACAACCTTTTCTATGTTGTATGAATGCTTAATAACTTGCATACTTCATTAAGTAGCAAGTTTGATTTGCTAAGTTTGTGTTTTTGGGATCTTGCAAAAGGGTTTTCTTATTTGAGGCTTTGTTTGGAGTTTTTAAAAGGGCTTCTTCATCTTATTTGGTGGATTTGTGGCTTGTTTATATTTGTAAGCCCTCTTACCTTCACTTTACAAACTCTAAAGTTAATGTTTGGTGAAAGTTGAGATTTATGTGAGTTTAGTTGATTATGCATGCTTATGCGGACTCACTATGTCATGTTTTATATGATTCATAAGTTATGCATGCTTATGCGAACTCACTATACCATGTTTTACATGTTTCATAAGTTATGCATGCATATGCAAGATTTCTATGCCATGTTTTACATGTTTCACAAGTTATGCATGCTTATGCGAGCTTATTATGTCATGTTCTACATGTTTCATGGGTTATGCATGTTTATGCAAGATCACCTTACCATGTTATGCAAGTTTAATGGATTATGCATGCTTATGCAAGATCACCTTACCATGTTATGCAAGTTTAAATGGATTATGCATGTTCACCTTACCATGTTATGCATATTTAATAAGCTATGCATGTTCATGCGAGTTTACTATGACATGATTTGCAAGTTTAACATGTATGCATGTTTATCAAAATATGTGAAGTTCATCATGTATGTTATGCCAAGTTACCTTTTATACCCTTAAGCGTTATGACGAATATGTAAGCGAGATAATGACGTTGGGAGGGTTTGGGTAAACTTAAAAATACATGAAACTAAAAGATTGGGAATTTACCTATTAAGTTAGGTCTACCCCTTGGGAATTTACCTATTAAGTTAGGTCTACCCAAGTATATGTCAACTTGTAAATATGTTCTAAAGTGGACATGACATTAGATAACATGATATGGCCAACTCGAGGTTAGACCTAGTTGTGGTGTAAATCTTCCCAGGTAACCACAACGTGGGGTCTAATGTGGGTAGTTGGTCATGTTGCACCATAAGACCCGAGGTTAGACCTAGACGTGGTGTAAATCTTCCTAGGTAACCACGGATGTCCAATGTGAGAGGTTGGGTGCATTAAGTAATTAATGCCTCATGATTAGGGTTAAGTCATGGCCCACTAATACTTAACCAATAATGGGGATGCGAGGATTAGATGGGGTTAAGTGGTTACACTTAGCTAATTTAATCCAGGTTTAGTGAGGGGTTAAAACCACACTTAACCCTCTTAGAAACCCTAGCAACGTGGTCTGTTCCAGCAGTAATCCCAGTTTGGTATCATTCACAACCCTAGAGGCTAGGCTAGGGCGGGGCACGATTACTGGACTGATGTAAGCGACCAAAGCGACGGCTGAGTGGTACAGCGGTGCGGGTCCGGCGGGCTACGGACGTGCACGTAGTCCGATGTTGGACAAACTCGAGGCACGGGTACCAGTAGGCTTAGACTGTGCATTATTGCTTAGGTGTCTGGGGTTGACATCTTAGGGCTTGATACACCCGAAGGTGGACCCAGCACAGTCTGACTACATCCATGTGGGCCGTATGGACACCAACACTTGACGTGTTAGGTTTATAGGGAGCCGATCGACTAGACCGTTGGGCTGGGCCTTATACTAAGGTCACTTCATGTTATTGGGCCAAAGTTTGGGCTAAGGGATCAAGATCTGTTTTGTGGGTTTGCTAGTACACTGTGGTGCAAAATTTAATCTCGTCTATGTGATGTCACCTTTATCTATTGCCAGTATGTTCATCTCAGTTTCCATCATACTGTTAACTTTATTAGTTTATAGATTGATCGTAGTAGGGCTTACCAGTCTTTTTGACTGACCTGTTTTCTTTCGCTTCTTTTCTTCCGTTTCCCCCCCCCCCCCCACAGGTTCTCAGGGAGGGGCTACATCTGCTTAGTGGATCTTTGACTTGCTTGTTGGATAGCTCATGTATGGATCTGAGCTAGCTGTGGCTTATCTTTTATTTCTGGGGATTAGTACTGATGTTTTACCATGTACTTTGTTATCACGTATCTAGACTTATGTTGTATTTTGGATTATGACATTTTGATAGTATGTACTTGACTATGTTGGTTTTCTGAGATGATGATGATGGGTTTTTATCTGCTACCGCTGCTTTACTTATATTTATTTTATATATATTCTGTCTTGTGATATCTCTATGCAAGTTTACCTTCACAATAACGCCCCTCCAAAGCTAGTACATTCTAAGGAGTGATCCTAGTGGAGGTGGGGTGTTACAATATTTTTTTTCTTTTTTCTTTTTTTCTCTTTTTTTATTTCTTTTTGTTTCTTTTTTGAAAGAGAGAGAATTAAGCGAGAAAATCTTAGCATAACTTCACTTAAAAGATCCAAATTGTTATCGCAAGTAGTCTTAATCAACCATTCTATTAATCGGATTACAGCTGAGAAAACATTCTATATTCATCACCTATGAATCTCCCTATATACCAGTTACACTAAATTTTCTCATAATTCAAACTTTCCTTTCATAATCTGTTAAGAAAAGTGATTTTCCAAACATTTTAATCGTATGACCAAAACCGTATATTTACTTCATTGTGCCCATTTAAAAGTAAATTAAAATGCTCTTTTTTAATTTTTAATTTTAATTTTTAATAAAATAAAAAAATCTATGCAAAACCAAAATAAATGGGAAACTCCCCCCATACTTGATTTGGACTGTGTCCCACAAGCAACCCAAGTGGAAGGAGAAAAGAAAAGAAAAGGAAATTTTGAAAATATGTCCTATATTTACAAGAGAAAAGAGATTTTTTTTTTTTTTTTATAGTATATTAGAAAATATATTGACAAGAAGTAAATGAAACGGTCTTCTAGCGACCGATTCATTTGTCTCTTCAAGTATGAGAGACATAGCTTAAGCTTGAAAAACCAAATTGTAAAAAAAAAAATTGAAGTTAAATGTAGATTTGGAAATTGAATGTCGTTTTGTTAAATATCGGATGAGTTGGTTTGTTTTCGATGGTTTTTGCAGTAGATTGAATAAATGGTTGAAATTCATTTTTAAATTCACCAGTTTGAATTTCAAATTTATCATTGAAAATTTGTTCAAAAATATTGATTTTAAAATCCAAATGGTAATTCAAATCTACACTTTCGCAATTCAACTCATCATCGAAAAAGCCAAAAAATTTGTGTTCATCAAAATCATCTTCCTTTGAATTATTCACCACTTCATTGTATAAATCATTTCCAAATTCTAAAATTGTGGTTTGAAATTCGTATTTTCAGAAAAAGGAAGATCAATTTTGAGATTTAGTTCCACCCTGTCAAAAGAATTGAATTCGAACTCAATTACCGTATTATTAACAACTTCGTTAAGATTGTTATTTTCCATTTCGAAAGTTACTATTTCAAAATCACCGATTGTGGTAAAAGGTGGATTAATGTTTGGATCGTCATACGTTTGGATTTGATTTTGTTTCTTACAAAACTTCAAGTAGTTTTCATACAACAAATCTGCATAGTCACCTTCGTTCATTTTCTCTACAAAATCAAATTTATAATTATTCACATGAGAATTTTCATTTGAAATTTTTGAGAACAAAAGTTTTCAGTAGCACCACAATAGAAATTATTCTCATTGCCAAAATCATTTGAAAATTCATTCATATTTCCATTTTGAATTTGAGATTCATTTTGGAGTTCGAAATTAAATTGGCAAGTGTTTTAATCAAAATCGTTTGAATTTGGAATTGAATTTGAATTTTGATTATTCTGACAACTTTGACTTGAATTGTTGCACAAGTTTGAAATATATAATTCATTCATTCTTTGAATTTCAAGTAAAGATTCAATACTTGCTTCCAAAGCCTAGGGTTGGTCATTGTTCTGAAAATTTTATGGTGCAAAATTAGAATTAAATTGAAAATTTTGAAAAGTTGGTGGTGCAAAATCCAAACTGTTTGTACAATAGTTGTTATTAAAATATTCAAACGAATTTGGTGCAAAATTATATGGATTATATTGATTTTCACCTATCGTAAAATCCGTGGGAATAAGAAAATTGAGACATTTTCAAAAGAAATGGTTCTTTTTGAATTATTATTTTTTGATTTTTTTAAAAGAGAAAAGGAAATAAATATTCATAAAAAAAATCTTTTTT
Organism: Allium sativum; assembly: GCA_030737875.1. NCBI lineage: Eukaryota > Viridiplantae > Streptophyta > Magnoliopsida > Asparagales > Amaryllidaceae > Allium > Allium sativum. The sequence goes on from CM060924.1 coordinate 659,854,567, forward strand.
GGATTTTTGAATTTGATATATATATATATATATATATATATATATATATACATACATATATATATATGCATGAACCTAATACAACTATATGAATGCAGCCTACTTATTTACAAATTTTCTAAAATTATATAGTGAGTCAGTGACGGTTAGATTAATTTCAACAAAATAATTCTCAACTAGTTAACGGACAAGAGTTATCGGTGCACCAGGAATCACCCTAGCAATGCAGCCGAAGGTTTAAGTACCTTTAGAGAAATAACCGCTATAATATTTACGAATCACTGTAATAGTTATAAACGATTATTACTTTGTCGTAGTCTAGACAGCAAGAAATAGATCGATGGAAATAAACTAATTTGTCAAAATATAATGATGTCCTTAGAAAATAATTATAATGATAAGATGAATGCAAAACAGAAATTAAACGTGAATTAACGATGCAACTATGAACGAATTTTTATTTTGATTTTGGTTGTTTTTTTGAATGCAGATGCTTTTAGTGACAATTTATTTATTAGCAAGCACGCAGGGGAAAGCAAGTAAGCAAACAACCCTATGTTTTTTCTGCAACCTGAAAAGAAGCTGATATATATTCAAAATAAGTCGAATATTTTTACAAACAAGGATAAAATCAGAGGGGATGCAACTAAACGGATACATAACAAGAATTCTAGTCTCTCTCTGTCTATTTTTTTTTTTTTTAAAAAAACGAAATCCAAAAACTACAAGCCAAATAAAACAAAGAAACCCAAATAAAATTAAATTAAAAAAACAAGGTTAGCCCACTGGCCCGTTATCACACAAGCCCAAAATAATACCACTATAGTCCAAATAAAACCACACACGCTGAAACCCGTTTACTTGAAAACAATGTGCTTCCAGAATGTCAGATGAAAACCAACACCAAGCTCAGACGCTCATTCGTCCGATTTAAACGCGATTTAAATGACTATCATCTCTGACAAAATTCAATTCGATGCAGTCTATTCTTAATCAAAACACGGTGATTGCGTTCTGCTTTTGGGTTCGGGAAATTCGATCTGCAGTTCGACTAGGTAGTTTAGGGCTTTGGAGATTTTTCGTTCGGGTTTCTCGTGGGTGGAGTAGAGAATTGGGGCGTTCTGGTCGAGGGTAGGGTTTCGGTGAATTTCAGCTGTAATTCACGAGAGGAGGTCCGAGGTCCTTTCGAAGTGCTTACGGTGATCGGAGTTCGAACTGCGGTGTAGTCGATTGAGGAGTCGATTTTCGGTTGTAACCGCGATGGAGATTGGGGGTGATGTAAGTTCGGGTTTGTGGTGATGTACCCTATTTTTTTTTTAAAGGCAAGTTGAGCAGTTTGGTCGTGTTTGTGTTTTGTGAGGAGTATGGTAGAATGAAGTTGAGCAGTTCGGGTTTGTGGTGTTTTGTGTTGGAGCTTGCTAGTCGAGGCAGCTTAGATGAATGATGTTTGCGTGAAGGTGATGACCAGTGGTTTGTGGAGTTTGAATTGTGGTTTTTGGTCGGTTGAAGGCAGGACGGATTAAGGCTGGTTGGAGGCAGGTTTGAGTTTTCAAGTGGTTTGCGACAGTGGGTTTGTCGAATGGTTTCTTGTCAATGATGAACTCGAAGGGGTTTTGGTGGATGAAGCTTGAACTGTTTGGAAGTGAATGTGGCGACGATGGAGTCTGGTTTGGAGATGTGATGGGTTGGCATTTGCACTGTATGAAAGAGGAGGGGTGTTTGTGGGGGAGTTTGTGCTAGAGAGGGGGTTGCTGCAATTGTTTGAAGAGAAGTGTCGTAGGGATGTTCTTGGTTGAAGTATGGTGAGTGGTTTTGGTGAGTGGTTCGCTGTCGGACTTGTAAGGAAAAAGGAGTGTTTGAAGAAAAAGGTGAACGATTCTGCTTGGGAGCAAATGATGGAGGGAGTATCTGTGGAGGGAAATGTGAAAGGAGCAGCCAGCTAATGAAAGGTGATGCATGCGGTGAAGAAGAAAAGTGGTAGTGGTAGGCAGTGTGGATTAGAAGATAAAAACAAGAAATTGTAAACAGAATGTAGAAAGAAAGGTAATTGATATGAGAGAGAACAGTGATGGAAATGCAAATTGAAAGCTAAATGTAATCTTTTTTTTTTCAAGTATGTAAAAAAACTGATGAGAAATAGAAATTGACTAGTTTTTTTAGCAAATATCTGTGTGTACCATGAAATAGACAATGAAGACAATGTATGCACACGTGAAACTGCACAATGAACAGTGAAACACTGAAAAATAAAACTAAAATGCAATAAAATTTATTAATTTATTTTGAATGAGGGCAGCGACTTAACAAATCTGAACAACAATTAAAAAAACTGAAACCAATTTAGAAACAGAACACAGAGAATGAGCAAATGCACAGACATCCCTCTCTCTCTCTTTCTCCCTTCTTTTTTTTTTTTTGGTATACGAATGCTAAATATGCAGAAGGGATGAAACTATATGAAAAGAACAGTGCACAAAAACTGTAAGAAAAAAAGACAGACGCTGAGCTCAAAACAATGCAAAGCAAACCAAATGAACATCAATTATATGAAAATATAAATGGATTACACTGGATGATTAAACCCAAATGAGCACACAACACAAGTGAAGATGAGAACAATGATTTCTTTTTCTTTTTTAAAGAAAGAAAACACTAAAAGAAAACAAGATGCACAAAATGACGAGCAAACAGAAGAAGTAAGACACAAATGGTTTTTTTTTTTTAAAAAGAAGAAGAAGAAGATTAACGCAAAAACAAGAACACACAAAATGAAACAACAAAGGATCAACAAAAAAACAAAAGAGAAACAAAATACAAAATCTACGAACAAGAACAAAAGTTTTTTTTTTTAAATAAAGAACAACAAATAAGAAAATTAATCCGAAAAACATAACTAAAATCAAATTCTTTTCCCGGCAATGGCGCCAAAAACTTGTTCGACGACATAAATTCTATTGATTAGAAATCAGTCGCGAAGTGTATAAAACCGCAATCGCACGGCATACACTTGTACTACATTAGCAAATACGAGTCGATCCATGGGGAAAGAAGTAATTCTAATTTTATTCAATCAAATTAAAACAAAGTCTAGTGAAGATTTAACTAACTAACTACACCCAAACTAAACTAACATGCTAAGATAAATAAAAATATAAGAGTTAAATAACAACTTAGATATAAATCTACTCTCTAGATCACATGAGTCAACATAAAATGAAACCACGATCTTTTTTTTTGGTCATTTGAGAATTTAGTTGATATGATTATTATAAGCATAGTTTATTCATGGTATTAATTAGTACAAAATAAACCATCAAACTATAACATACCTACTAAATCACTATAATAGTTCAAATGAAAAATGACAACAAGATGACAGTGAAATATACTTTAAGCATGACCTATGAACTATTAATTAGAACTATAGAGGATCAAATTTTTATTTCAACCTCCACTTAATCACCATCATCATATGTAGATGAAGATGTAATTAATGAACATACGACTAAACATAGCCTATTTGGTGTCAATAATATAGGCTATCAAATTCAATAATGACCACATAAAATCAATAATATTAACGTGACATGAAGCACACAAATAGAGCTTGATTAAACAATGTATGTTGCATCTACATAATTAAGAGAGCTTCATACCCCTAATTTGAAAGGGATTACCCTCTAATATATGTAATCATGACAACAAAGATAGATTGCAACATTAAAAATAAAGGAAAAAGAGAGAACTAATTAACAAAAATAAATTGAACTACTTGCATAAGATAAAACTACATTAATGCATAAAGTAAATAACAAGAATTAAACGAACAAGAAATTAAATTGCATTAATATGAAAATTACATAAGAGGGAAATGGCTAAGAAGCCATGAAAGAAAGAAAGAGCTTTTGTTTTTTATCCTATAAACTAACTAACTAAAGGAGAGGATATACATGAACATAAAGGAGGTATATATACATGATCTAAAACCTAATCACTCATAATGGGAAATCCCCAAAATGCCCACTTCATGAAGCTTCTAATGTTGTCTTAGCCACTAACGAGACATGTAGAATGCATGAAGCCTTTTGTCTCATCCAATTAGTCTCTAATATGAAGCTTAAGAGTAAGTGGATTATTTGAGAGGTGGAGTCCTACACTTTACAAAATGAATTATTTCTTTGCCTCCTCTTGTGTATATGCATGCATTTCTTCAAATCTTCATGTGTATGCATCATTTTTGCTCCTAAATTCCTATAAGAGACAACTACAAGGAACAAGTAAATGATTTCATAAATTGAAACATACACAAATGACCATTTATCCCCAATATGAAGATCAATGCATGATAATTCAAGAAGTTTGGTTTTTTTTTTTGGTTAAAACACGTAAAAATAGCCCAATATGTTATTTATTTAATTGAAACAAAAATAAATGTGTGAATATAAATGTGCATATTTACGTGCACATCACTCAAGGTTTTATGTTTCTCTCTTATTACCTTGGGTTGCTCATCCGGTTTTGGATGGGCATACTAAGTAGCAGGTTACAGGTAGCAGAGCTTAGTGAGGCGAAGATGAACATGAGGCTTGCGTATTAGTTTCTCTATTATACATATTGGATGATTCCACTGTTATGTTGTGTTTACTCTGAGTGTTGTAGTGAGACGAATTTGTACAGACACTTATGTTGAATCCAAAGATGTATGGATATTCTTTCTAGTTGTTATGAAAGTTCAAGTTTCATCTCAAATATGCTTCACTATTATTGTCTGTTGTATATGTTCTATTATATTTTATCATTGCGTTGTGAGTTATACGACAGGTTTCGCTTGTATTATCAAACCAGATGATCATCCACAGCTGTCTAGCACGTCTTTTAGTGTATTATTTTCCTTGTAAAGTGTAGGAGTTGTGGGTGGTCGTCACATGACTTAACTCTTATAGACTCTGTTTATATCATGAGTTAACGCTCACACTTCCTAAAGTACTATTGTGATATGTAGGGCTCTCAATAGGTCGGATCGGGTCGGGTTCGAGTCGGGTTAACTCAGGCTCTGGTCAATTCTTAAATGGGTTGGGTCAAGCCGTTTATTAAATGAGTTAAATTTACTCAATCCGAACCCAATCTATTCATAAACGGGTTGACCAAACCCGACCCGTGTAACCCGTTTATTTAAACAAGTCGTGTCGGGTTAAACAGGTTGACCATGAACCCATAAACCCGTTTACTTGACTATATTCTTAAAAATAGTTTGCATTTCATAAATTCATTTATCAAAATATAAACATAAGATATAATACATGAGCATTCAAATCCACATTTCACATGAGCATCCAGCAACAACAATGCATACACTTAATCTAAGATGATATGTACAAATGACATCATACATATTACGACATTCAAGTCATCAAATAACAATGATACAAATAATCAAATATTCATAATCAACATGATAATGATATTCAAATAAAGCATTCAACTCTTTTCTACAAAACTAAAGCACAAAAAACATATACAAAATAATTTAGCTAGCAAGTATGCAAAGGTTGTATTTTTACCATTGCAACCTAACTCAAATATGTGAAACAACATTCAAAAGTTGTATTTTTACATTTGCAAACAAACGACAACCTAATTCAAGCAGACTAGAAAACTAAAAAAAAAAACTATATTCAAGCACACTAAAAAACTATACCAGGTTCGGCTTCTCTTCAAATCAGATAATTGGTGTAAATTGTAAACTAGGATAATCTGTAATTGTATATGTACGCAGAATTCACAAAGATAGTAAATAAAAGTAACAACACTAAGTCTAACAGGCTCAGCCCGGTCTGTGTATGCATAATTACATATGACATATGATGAATAAAAATATAATTTATATTAAACGGGTCATGGTGGGTCAAAAACGGTTTGACGGGTCAACCCGGAATCCACCCGTTTATTAAACTTGTCAGAGCGGGTTGACCCAAAATTGACTCATTTATAAATGGGTTGGGTCAGGTTTTTTCCATGTGGGTTACGAGTCGTGTTTCGGCTCGTGTTGTAAATTGACGTCCCTAGTGATGTGCGATAGTATTTACTATCATTTACATATTTATTATGTAAATAGACGACTGAATGATTTATTGCTTAGTTAGATGGTTGTGGTTATATATTCTCATTTGTGAACGGGTGACCTTTGACGCTACAGGCTATAAGCTGAAAACTTATCTTATACGAATTAGATTTTATAATCTAATTATTATGCATATATGTACTGATATATGAATTGTAATGCAGGAGAACAGGTCGGAGCAATCTAATAGGATTCCTCAATGTTTTGAATGTTGTTCGCTTTCGTTTTATACACGCCTAAGTATCACTAAAACTTATTTTGGATGATGTATGTTGAACTAAATTAAGCATTGCTATGTAATTAATTAGTAAACTATATTGGTTAAGTGATTTATTGCAGATGGCCTAAATTCAGCATTTTGAATATGATGATCGTCGTAAGGCAAAAATTACCAAGTTTTGGAGTTATAAACTATTTTATAATAAAAGTAAGATTTTTAGTTGATTTTATATAATATTTATAAAATGAAGTTTTATGAATAAATGAAGATCTATAATCAAATTTTATAAATGATTTTTTAACAAATTCTTGATTTATAATGATGTTTTATAACATAGATTTGTAAGCGTTCAAACTTAATTAAGCTTATGAAAGAAATTCATATAGTTATAAAATGACGTTGTATGAATGAAGAAGTTAGAAAATAGTATAGGAAACTTTATGTTTTATTGATCATAGAATTCCAATGGAGTAGTGGTTTTACTTGGTAGTCAATGAGTTTTCTCTCCTTATTTTCCTTGCTGTTATATAACATGATATTTTACCATTATACTACAATTTTACAAACAATTTTGTTTTGAAGGTTGCTTGACATAGGCATGTGTCAGGTATTCCACTTCACAATAAAATTTTGAAGAGTGGAAATGACACAAGTCATCCATATGTGTTATGCTTCTAATAAGTTTTTTTTCGCGTTTTTCATCATTTTTTGCTCTATCGATACATGTATAATTACTGACCAATTCAGAAATAGTGGACTTCACCATCTATATGATGACATGGTTATAGAGTAAATCACCCACAATAAAATTTGGTCCTCCATTTTTTATTTTCCTTGTATATAGCACGACTATTTATTGGAACAGTTAAGTAAAATAAAATCTGATCGCAAAAAGGTGGATATAAGTGGGTATAAACTTGCCTAACCAGGTTATCCTTCTTGAGCCAGGCCTCCAGAATCTAAGATTACTAGTGTACCCTAAATAGCCAAAAGAATAGATTGCTTCAGTGCTGCCCAGTGCTCCGACCAACTTACTAACGATGACCTGGTCGTCCTCCTCTATTCCAGGCTCCATTAGTCATGTTTTGTTATAAAAACGTAATAGTCAATCCTGCACTAGTTTTGTTCTTCTTCATGTTTTTTAATTTTGGTCTCACCTCCGACTATGTAATAAAATCATTAATAGTAAATTGTTACCTCCATTTTTTTCATTATGATGCAATATAAACTCAGTTAACAACATCATACATGACAGTAATTTGTTTTAGTTGAAAATGTTATCATCTACAATACAAATTTTAATACGTATAAATGCAACAGCAGTGTTTTGCAGCACGTCCGATATCAGGATGAAAAAAGAAAAAGAAAAATTTGGAACAGATGTTGATAATTTACACGTTGTCAAGTCTTGTTTATACACATTATTAAGTCTTGTAATCTACATTCCTAGGGTACTCAACAACATTATTGAATTTATATCCCGTAGAGGCTGCAAAGTTTAGGTTCAACTCAGTTAATATCATTAGATGAATAATAACGCATGTATGTATGGTCATACGTGATTCTTTCTTCTATTACAGAGTCTGACATGTGGTTCTGTTGAGATAGATGGTACATCTCGAATTATGGCTGTTATTTTTGGAATAGGTGAATCTATAGACAAGCCGATTTAGCAAGTGTATAAACTTACTGATGTCTGCAAGTTGACTATATATATATATATATATATATATATATATATATATATATATATATATATAACAAGGCTCTCCTAGTGTATGATGTTATTTTTTATGTAGTTGATAATTGTTATTTACTGAATATAGGTTAAAGATTTGGCATATCCACCCTTTCTTGGAAAAACATGATGCTACTAAAGGTTGCTGTAAATGCATCTGCAGGAGAGAGATTTTGGACATTGCTGATGTTTTCCCTGTAGAATATGTTGATGTCTTTGATCGTACAATCACACTAATGGTATGAATATTTGTTGTGGTTGATGATGTGTATTTCTCAAAATTGCGCGTACTCTGATATGTCAATATTTTGGCAATTAATATGCACATTAGTGCACTGTGCACTTAACATTATAATTATATGACTCGCCATATTCCTTTCTCCGTCTTTTTTCCCAACTGTTTCTTATCAAGTGTGACTCAAATTATCATTTTTGGCTTACTGGGAACATTAGCAAGATGGTTGGATGTAGAGATTATTGGAGCATTTTAGAATCCATGAGGTTAGTCTTCTTCCTATCCAGTATACCAATATAAATAGTATATGGAATAACGTTCATCACAAAACAATTCTTATTTTCCCTTCTCTTTCCTAAGGATATTGAATTATGCAGACCATCCTGCAAATAAATGAATAAACAAATCAATTAATTAATTTTCAATATTAGTTGATATCACTTGTTATCGTTTGATTGTTCATTGGCTCTATTGGAATGTAGATTGGTAGAACATTAACAACTTCAGTTGGAGTTCATTGGTTCTCTTATTAAATGTTTCCATTAAATCTATCAAATTCTATTTTAAATTCATTCATTTTCCAATGTGTCCCAGTGATTCTTCGCTTTTCATTTTGTATCAAAATTGAAACTCGGTTCCGTACTTAGTTTGAATTTCAAAACTGAAAGTGGACTTGCTTTAAGTTTTGAAACTTAAAATGAACATGGTATTCATTTTTAGTTTTGAAATTGAGTCCAGACTTGGTTTTTAAACCGAGTTAGTCTAAGCAGCTCACGCAATTTTGATGTATTCTCACTATGGAAATATCGGGTTAATATGATTATGTATTTATTGAACTATATTCTGCATTAACTTTATTTTTTTGTTTTGTAGGGATCTGGTCTATTATCTTTTGCTACATCATCAGTTGCACGATCTGCTAATAATACAGTTCAGGCTTGCACTAATGAGTTGACGTCCAAGGCATTTTTGATTAGACTTACCATTGTTTCTTTTTGGAAAATAATCAAGTAAAACTGCACATCACTATTAAAGTATTTAAAGATTTAACTTCTAAAACTTAAAAGTACTCTTGTTTTAGTGTCTTAAATCAATATCTATGTCAATCATATTACTATTAACAAACTCATAACATAATGTCTGTTTTTTACAGTCACGACCAACTGACTAAGTATTGCCGACATACTTTCACTATAAAACTTGACATAGGGATAAGCAACCAACTTAATTTACAAAGTAAAGATAGATTTATATTAACAAAATTTTGTTCCTATTTCTATTGCTACCAGTACTATGCAAACAAATAGAATTACAGTTGATTGCAGTGTATACAGACCAAGCTTCATTGGTTGTCATATAATTGCGAGCATAGGAGTTAACATTAAGGATAAAACACAAGTACCGAGTTCTAAAATTTCACATAATTTTCAACCACAAATTAATGTTAATTAAATGGTTAAAAATAATGATTAGTAGTGGAAGAAAATTCATCAAATTACTGTTAAATACTACAATGATTAGTAGTGGTTAAAAACAACCGCCCATCTCCTATTTGCATCACACAATCAAAGAAAACCCTTTTCTAACTTTTTATTATTTGCTTGACTTGCAGGTGCAGGGACAATCATTTGATTATAATTTCAATTCAATTTATCTGCATGTTTTTTCAGAGTGCTTGAATGTATTAGATTAGTAATGTGACGACCGCCCATAACCCCTGCACCAAACAAGAGGAATAATGCGCTGAAAGGCATGCCAGGCAGCTATGGACGATCATCTAGGTATGAAACTCAATCGGAACCTATCCTATAACTCACAACATAAGGATAAAATATAATAGAACATATACAATAGGAAATAACAGTGAAGCGCATTTGAGTTGAAAAACTCCAAATCATCATAACAACTAGAAAGTATATCCAAACATCAGGATTAAAACATATATGTCTGTACAAATTTGCTTCACTACAACACTCAGAGTCAAACATCAAACAGCAGAAATAAAAGACACTATATAGTAGTAAAAGATAATATGCTAGCCTCCTGCTCGCCACCGAAATGCAACATCGTCCTCATCAAGATATCATCTGTCACATACCACCAAGTCTGCCCATCCAAAAATCGGATGAACATCCTAAGTTAATAAGAGGGAAACATAAAACCTTTAGGCATACAACACTCTTAGTGAGCGATAAAACAACTAACTAGTATCATCAATAAAGTATATGAGAATAGGCAGATAAACAAACTAATCTACCTACTTCACCAGAGAAGAAACTCAACCTTATCTTCCCCTCATCGGACAGTGATAGCCTTTACAAAACAAGCATTTCAACCACACATCCTTGGCAATCAGACAACCATTCAATCATGGCAATCAGAAGTAACCAATTACATATCTCACGTAAACTATCCTATTCGAGCTCAACATCCCTCAAGCACAAGCCCCAGAGGCCTAAACCAATATCAAACAAGCGCCCAAGAAACATCTCCCTCGATATCAGACAATTCACATAAGACGGTACAAGCAAAACAACCAATCATACATGAGAGACTCTGGCTATCACTATCAATCCTGCTTTGAAACCATCGCTAATCGTATGGCTGGCCATATCATCCTGCCATCCGTCAAGGGCTAATAGTAACCCCAGTTCTAGCAAAAACTCCATACGCCTTTCAGCGATACGTATCTAGGACTTTCAAAGATACCCAGGGTACTCGACATACAACTGGTCTTTTAGACGTCTCTATTATACCCCTGCTTTGAGCCCCTTAGAATCTACGACAATGATAATCTCTCAGTCTTCAAAATCTCTAGTCATCAACACCTGCGACTATTCACAAGATCAAAACACGCTTGAGCAACCATTATCCACCAACTCAAAACACCCTTGAGTTATCTTCACATTCGTTGCTTTTCAACGATCAACGAACGTCTCACACGACTTCAAACATTCCCCCTTGAACTCGTGTCGAAGCTAGAGCCATTATCAACTCAAAAACAGGCTTCGTTTGGTCGATACTGCATTTTATAGCATTTTCAGGTCTTTTGCTACGAAAACCTAGCCATAATGACAAAAAAGCCCTTTTACAGCATTTATGAAATGTTGTTATAACCCCTGGTTCAATTCTTCATCAATCTGGTGTGAAAACCCAAACAAAACTGGCTTTCACAGCGTTTCAGAAGCGCTGTCAATGCATCATGTTCATCATTATGCCTTCTGGTTCATCAATATATCTTTCATAGTGTTTCCGCCTCTTACAGTGTTTCAGAAACGTTGTCATAGCTCAAGTGCGACATGCGCCTTTGGCTCATTCTTGTTCCAGGACTTTCCACAATGTTTTTCAAACGCTGTCAAATCTCGTACGACCTACGACATGAGACATGCACCTTTAGCTCATTCTTGTTTCAGGACTTTCCACAACGTTTTTCAAACGCTGTCAAATCTCACACGACATGCGCCTTTACCTCATGTTCGGTTTGAAACTTTCCACAACGTTTTTAGAACGCTGTCGAATGCTGTAAATTTCCAGAATTTGATTTTTGGCCTGATTCTTGAAAATTCACCCAATCCGGTTGATTTTTCTTAACGAACCATGATTTTTCAGCTTGCCAACATGTTTCCAAACAACTCAAAATCAATCAATTCCATCAACAAATCATCAACATCAAAACAACAATTCAGTAAATGATTAAGTCAATATATATATGAGTCTAAACATAGAATTAACACATGAAATTACCTTTTATAAGTTGCTAGACTAGATCCTGTGGTGATTCATATGAAAATACACTTACCATGATATAGATCTAAGGAAGACAACTTGAAAATGATGAAATTAAGATCATAGAACTCATATACTTGAATTGGGTCCGCACGAGAGATGCATATCACTCACCAAATCTTCAAAACAACACAAAAACACTTGGATCTAAATCCAGACAGTGGAGAATTAGCATCAAACTCTTCAATTTGATGAAATCTCTCTTCGATTAATGTAGATCTAGCCTCAAACGATATAGATCTTCAATCTTCACATGTAGATCTAGAATTTTAATTGCGGAAAGGTGTATTTGATTGAGCAAGGAGGATCATGAGCTCAACCAAATGTGAGAATGATGAAAGTGAACAATTCTCCATGCTTCTAACCCCCTATTTATAGTCACCCACCAGCCCACTAATGAGCCTCTCCAAATCATCCTACTAATGGTTCAAAAACCTGAACTACCAGCTGTAAAACATTAAAACGACGATTCCTCCCAAACCGCTGAGCCGAATCTTTAATGTGACCAATCTACAGAATGGGAATCGTCATTTCCTTTCCAATGAGACCGATCTCAACACCTGAATCGATCCGCGTCAAAAGTTATGCCTTGTACAAGACCGATAGGGGCAAAATGATCACAAACAAAATTGGTATAAATTATGGACATGTCTCACATCCCCGTAAACAACATATTAAACTATGACAATGATCTAACCCTTAGGGAATAAATCAAAAATATCTTATGATCTTCCGATATGTAAAATGCGGGCTGTTACATTCTCCCCCTTTAGGAATTTCACCCCTGAAATCCCAATAGACACAAGCAACCAAAACAATTTCGCATGCCTATCACCCATAAGCAGCCAACTCTATCACCCCAAACTTGCAGCCATCAAACCATGCATCCACATTCTTGTCCTAGCACACGGAATTCTAAAAACAAATAGTACAAGTTACAATGATGTAAGGTGACACGATACTAATGGGCCGTACCAACGAAGAGTTCTTGATGGGTCGCCTTCATGATCTCTTCTGTCTCCCTCATACAACCGTCGCCATCCTCACTCCATTATATCTTGACTAGCTTAATTGTCTTCCTCCAAAGCTGACTCGTGTCATTCCTTACAACACGAAGCGGCTTACGAGCTCTCGTAACTACGGTCTCTACTTCTAGATCTTCGTACTGTTCTGGAGATACCACCGCATTCGAATCATGCATGCACCTTCATAGAAACGACACATGGAAAACATTATGCACTCCCGACATCTTCTCGGGTATCTCCAACCCATATGTGAGCTTTCCAATCTTCTCAACTATCAGAAACGGTCCAACAAACGTAGGGGCCAACATTCCTTTTTTTCGGAACCGAACAACATGCTTCAACAACGAAATCTTTATGAATACCATATCGCGAACGTCGAATTCCAAATCTTTTCGATGCTTATCGGCATAACTCTTCTGACAATCTTGGGCTGCCTTCATTTGCTATCGAATGATCTCGATATAATTTGTTGTCTCTCTAATCATCTCTGACCCAAGTATCAATTTATCTTCAGTTTCTAACCAACATGTCCGAGAATTACACTGTCTACCATACAATGCCTTATATGGTACCATCCCAATGCTCAACTGGTAGCTATGCAAACTCAACTAGATATAGATGGTCTTCCCATGATCCCCCGAAGTCTAATACATAAGCTCTTAGGAGATCTTCCAAAACTCGGTTAACCCTCTCGGTTTGACCATCGGTTTGGGGATGGTAAGCCATACTTAAACACAACTCGGTTCCCAAAGTCTCCTGCAAACTCTTTCAAAATCCACTTGTGAATAATGGATCTCGATCACTGACTATGCTCTTTGGAATACCATGGAATCGAACTATCCATTTTATATAAAGCTCAACCAACTTTGATGTTGTCCTAGTCGATTTGACGGGAATGAACCTTGCACTTTTGGTCAAGTGATCCACGATGACCCAAATTCCTTCGTTTCCTGCCCTGGTTATAGGTAGTCCATTGAAAAATCCATCGATATCTGCTCCCACTTCCACGTAGGAACTTCCAATGGCTGAAGGACTCCACTCGGCTTTTTATGTTCAGCTTTCACTAACTGACAGCTCATGCACTTGGAAATGAACTTTCCAATATCTCTTTTCATCTCTTCCCAGTAGTAAACTCGCTTCATGTCCTGATATATCTTGTTACCACCAGGATGAATCATCAACTTCGAGTGATGATATTCCCTTAGAACCTCATCTCTCAATTCATCGATATCACGAACAACCAGTCGTCCTTTCTTTCGAAGCCAACCCTCTCGATCTACCACGAACTCTTTATTCTTGGGTTCCAACTTCTGGATAAATTCAACAAGCTTTGTATCTCATTTTTGTCTTTCTCCAATACTTTCTATAAGAGAAAGTCTTATCGAAAAATTTACCAACATTTCAGGTTCCAACTCACATCTTGGCCTGAAATCGAACTCTGCCAAAAACTTTGAGACTCTTCCATCTCGAAAACATTGCACTCAATCCTGCATGTCTTTGACTCAAATGCATCTGCAACTATGTTACCTTTACCAGGAGTATAGGGTATACCAAAATCATAAGATGCCAGAAACTCTAACCACCGCTGCTGCCGAAGATTCAAATCCTTTTGGGAGAAAAGATACTTCAACAACTTATGATCCGTAAACAACTTGAATTGAACTCCCAATAAGTAATGTCTCCACATCTTCAGAGCAAACACGATTGCTGCCAACTCCAAATCATGAGTTGGGTGATTCCTTTCATGTGGCTTCAGCTATCGACTCACGTATGCCACAACCTTATTCTTCTGCATAAGCACTGCTCCAATCCCAGTACCACATGCATCGGTGTATACCACCATTTCTTCATTCCCACTTGGAATCGTCAAAATAGAAGCACTCGTCAGTCTCTCTTTCATAATTCTAAAAGCTTGCTCGCACTTTGCATCCCATGTGAACACTTGGTTCTTCTTCGTCAATCCTGTTAATGAAGCAGCTATCTTAGATAAATCCTTGATAAATCGTCGGTAATAACCTGCCAATCCAAGGAAACTTCTCATGTCCGTTGCATTTTTAGGCCTATCACAATAGTTGCCACCTTAGCGGGGTCAACCGCTATTCCATTTCCAGAAACTACATAGCCTAAGAATCTCACTTCGCTCTTCCAGAAGTGACAAAAACTTAGCCTTCAGCTGATGCTTTCGCGAGGTTTGTAAAACAACTCGCAAGTGCACCTTATGTTCTTTCTCGTTTCGGGAGTAAACCAAAATATCATCCACAAACACAAGCACAAACTTGTTCGACTGATATATGAAAACCCTATTCATAAGATCCATGAAGTATGATGGCGTGTTAGTCAACCCAAATGGCATTACCAACCATTCGAAGAAACCATATGGTGTTCTAAAAGCAGTCTTCGATACACTATCCTTCGCCACCCTCAACTGGTGAAATCCCGTTTCCAAATCCATTTGAGAAAGCTCTTTAGCTTCGTGAAGCTGATCGAACAAGTCATCAATCCTCAACAATAGATACTTTTTCTTCTTGGTCACCTTGTTCGTCTCATGATAGTCCATACACAATCTCAATGAACCATCTGCCTTGGTTGCAAACACAACTGGTGCATCCCATTTGGAAACACTTCTCCGAATGAATACTTTTCCTAAAAGGTCACGAACTTGCACCTCTAACTCTCGTTGTTCCTTAGGCGCCATCCTCCTAAGAGGCATAAGGATAGGTCTAACACCCTCGACCAAATCGATTCTAAATTCGATCTGATGATGCGGCGGCAAACCTTTGACTTCTTCAAAGACATTCTCAAACTCATTAGAGATTAGCACAAATGACAAGTCCTCTTGTAGAGTCACAAGAGAATACAAAAACTCACGAAGACACCATCTTCGGGCTTACACCGAATCAGAACCCTTCTCCATTTCACATCCCCGACTCCCACCTCAAGCTTATCGCAATTCACTCTCGCTGCATACCTCTTGAGCCAATCCATGCCCAAGATGATCTCAAACCCAGCGAAGTTCAAAACAAAGAAATCACATACAAAAGAGCAACAATGACTCGATAAGACTAGACCATGACAAAGCATACAAATGCTGGATGAGCCCCAAACTGGATTAGTCACAACCAAAGGTCTATCATATATCTTGGGTTCCAAACCTAAGCGAAACACAAGCTCATTACAGATGAAAGAATGTGATGCTCCAGTATTAAACAACGCGCAAACTGAAACACATTTAACTGAAAGAGTACCTTGAACGATGACGCCCTTTCCTTTCTCCTCTGCAGTAAGAGCTCTTGAAGAGGATGACACAACTTCCAAAGCATAAGCCTTCACAACCTGCTTACCCTGGGCTAATTCTGGACATTCCTTCTTTTCATGAACATGCTTTCCACATTTGAAACACTTCTTTTTAGCTATGGGATTCTTGCACTCATAAGCGAAATGGCCTTTTTGTTGGAAGTTAAAGCAAACCACCTCACTTTTTGGCTTCTTCTTTCCATCCTTTCCTTTCTACTATTGTTGCTTCCTTTTCTTATTGTTATTACCACTCAGCTGTGGTTTTGGAGATTCCTTGGTTGCAGCAACAACAGTTCCTTCCTTTGGAAACAAGCTTTCATGTCGAACAACTTTTTCACAATCTTCTCATACGGATTGTCAAGATGATCCACCAATGGCCTTCCGATACACATATCAAAACCTATCTCAGACTTCTCGTTCTTCTGATAAGGAGAATCAATGTATGAACGAGCATATTTGGACAATGCCTCAAAGTCAGAAACATAATCAAGCACCGGTCTACCATTCTATTTCAACTTCACAAATTTGTTGAACATGATAGACATTTGAGCAATAGAGATAAATTTTGTCTCGAATTTAACTTGGAACTGCTCCCAAGTTGTCTCTTCTTCCGGGGTCTCAAGCATAATAGAATTCCACTACTCTATGGCCCTACCTTGCAGCTGCTGTAACACCCCGTATTTCTACAACATTAAAAGAGGATAAATTAAATAATAATTATTTTAATATCCAGTGTAAAAACAAGAGATATGAAGAAGTTATGGACGGTAGAACTTTGGCGATGAGAACAGGAACAACTGGCGCACTTGACAAGTGCGCCAAGGCATTTTTACACTGGCGCACCTGTGAAGTGCGCCTATAGTAGTTTTTGGGCTTCCGGACCCATGTTGGTGTCGACCTATAGCCCAATTCCCCCTAGGGCTGAGGTGGAAATCAAATTTTGGAGGCTGGCAGCTATAAATATACCCTCATATCTCTTGTTTTCTCATAACAAAAACAATAGAAGCCAAATGCTATCAGTGCTTGAACTGAGTCCAATCCTTTCTTCTTCTACAAATAAAGTTTAAAGATTCAAGTGTCTCAAGAATAGATCTAAGATTCAACACCAACAAATTCTTTTCTATCTTCTAAAATCCAAACACTGTGAATTAGTTACTTTTAGATTTAAATGATTAAAAGTATACATGATATGACTGTGATTTGGATTTGTTATAAATTGTGAACCCATGACATTCTTGGATCTTAAATATTATCATGCTAGATCTACCTTTATAGATATAATTCGCTTGTGGTTAATTTATCATGTCACAATTGTGGATCTTAAATATTATCATGCTAGATCTACCTTTATAGATCTAATTTGCTTGTGGTTAATTTATATCATGTCACAATTGTGAATCTTAAAAATTATCATGCTAGATCTACCTTTATAGATCTAATTCGCTTGTTGTTAATTTATCATGTCACATTTGTGGATCTTAAACATTTTCATGCTAGATCTACATTTATAGATCTAATTCGCTTGTGGTTAATTTATCATGTCACATTTATGTATCTTAAACATTATCATGCTAGATCTACCTTTATAGATCTAATTCGCTTGTGGTGAATTTATCATGTCACATCTACTTATGCATCTAATTCTTGTTAGATCATTTGGTACTTATCATGTTGTGGCTAATTTAGATCTGTCATTAATTGGACATATGAATCCTTATTTCTTCATGCCTATTATGACATGCTTGGTATGTTAGATCCAGTTTTATTATCACATGCTCACTAGTTCTATTTTTATATGTCCTCCTTATCACTATGCCAATTACATGTTTATGTCACTTTTGTTAAAATAATCACTATTGTCATCTTTCCCTTTTATTGTTTATGGCTAGGCAACTTTCTAGCCTAGACATGACGCCATATATATGCAAATACGTTAGTTAGGGAACAGGGGAAAACATTAGAATTGGCATAACTTGAATGACGAATATGAATTTGGAAATATAATCCAATATGAATATAATTGGGTAAATGGGCATGAACACCTATAAAGACATAGGTGTAATTAATTGGTTAATAATTAAAATGCCTAGGATCATAGTAATTAGAAAATCGTAACTGCAATTATGACACGAGGTTAGATTGCATTTGTGGTGGAAGTCTACCTGGACCCGACCGACTATCCAGCAACCGCAAATGTTGAATCTAATGTGAGGGGTCTAAGTGCACAAATATGAGATGGGTTAAGGCACGCGAGGTTAAGCCGAACTTGTGGAAGAAGTCTGCCCGGACCCGACCGGCATATCCAACATCCACAAGTTGTAGGCCTATTGTGGGAGGTCTAGCCCATTATAACCATAAATGGACATGGTAACGAATTGGGATACTTATCCTAGTTGAACCATAGGGATTGTATGAATATGAACTAAGTTGGGGTTAAGTAACTTTGAACAGTGGGTAGGTTAAGCAAATCTGAGAGGGTGGGTAATATTTACATATAGGCCTAGTGGTATACATAGCCAATGAAAATCTAGTGGGGGATACAAGACATAGGGGAGAGCTAGTATCATATTGCGTGGGACCCAATTCAGCTAGTAACCTGGAGTAGGTATCAAACATGTACTCCGAACTAGGTTGGAGAAGGGGCACACTTACTGGACTGATTGTAAGAGATCCAAACGTAGAGGACGGTGTGGGCGGCACATACCGACTGTGCCATGTGCGTGCATGAGTCGGACAGAGGGCGATAAGATGAGCGTGACACCTGTAGATATGGGGCTGTGCATATCAGTGAAGGGTTGCCACTTTAGGACGTAATACAACCTACGGTGGGGCCGACACAGAGTATCTACGCGGATTAGGGATCCAATCGATTAGGGTAGTAGTTTTGTACATTTGGACGTATACCTAAGTCTACCACCTTATAGTAGAAGGGATCATCTCATTCTGGATATACTAGTAGTAGTGCAGAGTAATCAATAAGGAAGCGTATACACCCTATCCTGTTTACCTAGTCATACCTGCCTTTTATGTAGTTATATTCCTATCCACTTTATATGCCTGTCATGCTACTTTTATTTATTTACTTATTAAAAGTAACTAGACTCGCCAGACTTTATGTCTGACCCTTTTTGTTTCCTCTTATTTCTTCCATTCCCCCCCAAGGTTCTCAGGGCGGGAATACTCAGGCTTGATCGTGAATCTTCTTACATTTTTCTGGAGCTGCTTAGATGTGTGGCTCAAGCTTCTATCCTTGTTACTATAGCTATATTTTGTTTGGGGAATTTTGCTTCTTTCATGTACTCCGAAATTTTAAAGTACAAGACAGTAGTTTCTATGATGTAATGGTTTATGTGTATTTCAGACATGTGTTGTTTTTGAACCACGATGCTTTATTATAAATAAAGTTTTAATTCCGCTGTTATTTTATGTCTGTCTTGTAATATTTCTGTTTTTGTTTACTTATAACGCTTCACGAAACTTAATGCATTCCCTTTGTGAGTGACATTAACGGACGTGGGGTGTCACACTTGGCATCAAAGCAGAAGGTTACCAGATTAGATAAAAGTCTTTGAGAATTATTTTCAAAAAGCTTATAAAGGGAAGCATTTTCAGGAAAAAAGTCTATTTTGAAAAACATTCCCCAAAAAGTCATAAGTAATATCTTTCGATCCCTTGTCTGAATATCTTTTCTTTTCTTTTTCAGCATGTCTGGGGAACCTAATATTCCAGAGGGCGTTATGATACCAGGTTAGTTCTGTAGGTATCTGGAGGCCACAGCGCCTGCCGAAGGCCAAGGAAACTTTTCTCCTCCAGTTGCACCCATTGTTCCTCCTCCTCCTCCTCCATATGCGGACAACTTCTCTAAGATATGCAAAGATTTCCATGCTATATGAGGGAAGCTGTGACACCCCACATCCGTTAATGTCACTCAAAAAGGGAATGCATTAAGTTTCATGAAGCGTTATAGGTAAACAGACACAGAATATTACAAGACAGATATATAGAATAACAACGGACTAAAAACTTTATTTATCATAAGGTACCGTGGTCCAAAAACATCACATGTCTGAAAGATAAAAACCCATTACAACATAAAAGTTACTGTCTTGTACTTCAAAAATATCAGAGTACATAAAAGAAGTAAAATTCCCCAAGAACAAAATATAGCCATAGCAATAAGGATAGGAGCTTGAGCCATACGTATCAGAAGCTCTATCAAAAGTAAACAGAATCATGGTCAAGCCTGAGTGTTTCCTCCCCCGAGAACCTAGGGGGGAACGGAAGAAAGAAGGATAAACAAAAAGACTCAGACATAAAGTCTGGCGAGTCTAGTGACTTTTCGCAAGTAAATAAATAAAAGTAGCATGATAGGCATATAAGGTGGATAAGAGAGATCACTACATAGATGACAGGTATGATAAGGTGGACAGGATAAGGTGTGTATGCTTCTAGTGATAACTCTGCACTATTACTAGTATAACTAGAATGAGGTGATCCCTTACATTTCAAGGTGGCAGACTTGGGTATATGTCCAAATATACCCTAATTACTACCCTAATCGACCGGCTCCCTACTCCGTAGATACTATGTGCCGTCCCTATGGTAGGATGTATCACATCCTAAAGTGGCAACCCCTCACTGATATGCACAACCCCATATCTACAGGTGTCACGGTCGTCTTATCCCCCTCTGTCCAGCACATGCACGCACATGGCCCGGTTGGTTTGCACCGCCCACACCGTCCTCCACGTTTGGATCTCTTACAATCAGTTAGTAAGCATGCCCTCTCTCCGCCTAGTACGGAGAACTTTGTTTGATACCTACTCCGGGTTACTAATTGAAATGGGTCCCACACAATATGATACAAGCTCTCTCCTTTGTCTTGTATCCCCCACCAGGTTTTCACTAACTATGTATACCACTATGTATCTTTAATTACATAGCCCATTTCATTTCTGCTAGTTATGCTTACCCTAAAAGGTGTCTTTAATTACATAACTTTATTATTTCCTCCGGTTATGTATACCACTAGGTGTCTTTAATACATAATCTTATCGGGTTAAGTTTGTGGGCCTATATGTAAATATTACCCACCCTCTCCAGATTTGCTTAACCCATCCACTATCCAATCAATTTACTTAACCCTAACTTTAGTTCACAGTCATACAATCCCTATGGATTAGATTTGGTTAAGTAGCCCAATTTATTACCATGTCCATTTATGGTTTATAATGGGCTAGACCTCCCACATTAGGCCTACAACATGTGGATGCTGGATATGCCAGTCGGGTCCGGGCAGACTTATTCAATAGTTGGGCCTAACCTCGTGTCATAGCCCGATCTGTATTTGCGCACTTAGACCTCTCACATTAGGTTCGACATTAGTGGCTGCTGGATATGCCGGTTGGGTCCGGGCAGACTTCCACCACTAATGCAACTTAACCTCGTGTCATAAGTGCCATTACAATTTCCAATTGTAATCCTAGGCATTTATTATTAATTATACCTATGTCAATTATAGGTTTTATGCGCCTTTTTCCCAATTATGTCCATAATTGATTTTATGCCAAATTTATTCATATTCATTACTCCAATTAATAACCAATTTAACATTCAAATTTCCAATTATGCCTAAATGTTACTCGCAATGGGTTATATATCCGTATCAAGTTATGCCAAATCTAATATTTTCCCCTAATTAGCGCATTCACATAAATTTGGCGGCATACCTAGGCTAGAAAGTAGCCTAGGCATATACAGTAAAAAGGGAAAGGTGATGGGAAAAATGACAATAGTGATCATTCTAACAAAGGTGACATGAACATATATACTGGCATAGACATGTTTTGGCATAATAATAAGGTGGACACAAAAACAGATTTAGCATAATTATGAGGTGGACATAAAAACAGATTTAGCATAATTAGGATGACATAGTACCATGTTTAGATCTAAATACGGATTCACATGCCCAATTTATAACATATCTAAATTGACCACAATATGACTGGTGAAAGGTGATTTACATAAAGAAATAAATCTAACCAATGTTGTAAATGTCTAAATTAATAGATTTACATTAACCACAATACAGTTACAATTCAAGATTCACAAAGGCGACATAATTTAATAATCACAATTGAATTAGATCTAGAGAAGTAGATATATGATGACATAGTATAAGATTTAACAATAGCATAGACTCATGGTTTACAACATATCCAAATCACATCCTTTCACAACCGACTATGCCACGTCATCCCTAGGGGTGTCGGCACCCCTATGGGTGGGTCAACCCAGGTGTCGACATCCCTTATGGGGGGTCTACCTCGGTGTCAACACCCCTCTAAGGGGGTCGACCCCCTAGAGTGGGAAATCTGCTGCCTCGTTTTCTTTTTCAAATTCGAACTATTCTGGATAAGGTGCTGACTCATATTTGACTCCTATATGACTCATATGTGTATATATATATATATTCTTTCTGCGCGTATACGAAATTAAAACCCTCATAACTTCTCCATGCGACAACTATTTTACGCAAACCAAATGTCTATCTTGACCAGAATTCCGAGACGGACGCAATGGCGTAGTTAGTTTTCCTTAATTCTGAATATTAAATTAATTATTATTATTTAACTTATCCTCTTTAATGTTAACAAAATTACGGGGTGTTACATTCCCCTTAAAGGATTTCATCCCCGAAATCTCCAAGTTGAGACTACCATCCATCTACTCATCCATCAATCACTGGCAGCCATTGTCCTTAAAGAATTCTAATGCCTATATGAATATATGCAAAGGAGTGTGTATATGTCCCAATACTAATGCGAAAATCAGGCGGTCTACTGATTCAGTTGACCCCCTTAATGTAATGTATGTTAGTGCTATGAATCCAATATGTATGTAAATAATCCTATTATAACATGTGAGTTCTATAAGTGTGCACACTCATTCGTCCAAGTGTGACATCCATATGCTAACTCGTCTATTTCCATCCATAAAAGAAAAGAAAATGCACATACATCCATATGAAGTATGAGAGTGATTGAGCCGATCTAGTGCTTAATGTGTGTGTATATGCATCCACAGGCAACCACTAGCAAACACTTGCATCCATCAAACATAACATATTTCAAACACATGTTTACATCCATAGGATTCCTATATAAAGGTCGAAAAATACTATGGATAAGATATAATCAAATGATAGAAACAAGCAATGATAAAACTTTAAAAAAGGAGTTAAGAACATACCCTCGAAAAGGAAAGGGTACGAAGCACGAATCTTGTCTTCAGTCCCCTAAGTCGCATCCTCTGGGTTATCTCCCCATTGAAACTTTAGCAACTTGATCTCTTTACTACGTAGCTTCTTAACTTCTGATCCAAGAATACAGAAAGGAACTCACCTGACTGTGGCCTCTATTCCACTTCTATTTCTTCCAACACACTCGGCTCAACAATTGCTACGGTGTCATGCAGGCACTTCCGTAGATAGGAAACGTGGAAAAAATCATGAACACTGGATAGATTTTCTGGGAGCTTTACTCTATAGGCCATTTGGCCAATCCTCTCGGTTATGGGAAATGGTCCTACAAATCTAGGTGCCAGCTTCCATACCGATCTGAAGAGAACCACATTCCTCAGAGGTGATACTTTGATAAAAACTAAGTCTCCCACTTCAAATTCGATGTCAGTCCTTCTCTTGTCTGCATAAGACATCTACCTATCTTGAGCTGTCTTCATCCGCTGTCGAATAAGGTCAATCTTTTCAAACGTTTCTCTAACCATATCTGGTCCAAGTAATAATCTTTCTGTAGATTCCCACCAAAAAAGTTGGTGATCTACAGGGTCATCCTGTGACGGCCCGCCCAGCAACAGCCGACATTTCCTCCGAAAGTGCGCTGTACACATGCCCGACTAGCACAGAACGGTCACCAAAGAAAGGAAAGAAAAGAATGAACTAATCGAAAACCTGTAGAATGTCTCACAGCGCATAGAACAAAATATAATAATAATGTACTTGACATAAAACAGGCGAGAGAGTGCATAAGCTGATAACTAAAACCAACATCAACATCAGAGTAGCGGAAGTCTAAATACAGCTTATTACAACTTTTCAAATTACTGTCTCTAACCAAAAGAAAGGAAGAGTGCACTACTAATGCCCAAAGTAGTGACCAGCAGTGACACAGGGAGAATATCTATATATATATATCATACGTGGAAGCCTCCTGCTCGTCTCCGGTACGGCTACTCGTGCATCACCAGCTAACCTGTCTCTAGTCTACTCGTGAGAGCACCCAGAGTAATAAGAAGAGACAAAAAACTCTGGGTCAGACAAAAAGTCTGGTATGAGCAATAAGCAGCTAAACAGAACAATAACAGGTATACTAAACCATACCTGAACCTGGACCTGCAACCAAAGAGTTAGCACTACATACCGTACAATACTCTAAGGTGCCACTAACATGGGTGTAAAGGAACACGGGGTGGGGGTGTGCATGTCATAGTGAAAGCAAACAATCAAACATAGCAACCATCCTCACATCTCTCACTCAGTGCGTAAAGCATATGATATCCACTATTTGGTCACCTAATCCTTTGGGCCCTGACGAAGTCCAATCCCGTACAACTATCACTACAAGCCCACTATCCGTCTCTCAGTGGTGAACCAAAGTTATGAATACCGACAACCCCTTTGCACACGTCCCGCAACAAAGCCCAACTCATGAAGTGGACTCGTTGGTTCCCTTCTGGATCCTGAGTTCTACTTCCTATTTGTACTTCCTTTGCATCTCAGGTTTTGGTCGAATTGGAGTTGGTCTTCAAAATATTCGTCACGATGAGGTAAAAGTACACATTTGGTTCGGTTTGGTAGTCCCGACCCGGTTCGGTAGTCCTGGCCCATGCCTTGATCAGTGCTCCACTCCTCCTCGGTTCGATCTTCCAGCTCTGGTTCGGTTCGGATGCCCTATGCCTGGGTTCGATGGTTGCTTCCTGGTTCGGTTCGGTGGTTGCTTCCTGGTTCGGTTCGGTGGTTGCTCCCTCCTAGATATCCCGATTCGATCCCCCTTCCCTTCATAAGCCCGATCTGGTCCCCCTTTGGTCTCTCCGATCCGATCCCCTCTTGGTCTCCCCGATCCGATCCCCTACCCAACTCCAACTCTAAGAAAATGGCCTTCCTTCTCGCCAAGTCACCTTTAGTGCAAAGTTCTGATCCGGTTCGGCTTCTCTACTCAGTCCACCATCCGATCCGAGCCCTTATTCCGATCCGATCCGAAACCCTGCACATCTTCCTGCAACTTTTCCAGCGACTGTTTATGCTATACGACGGCGTTTTCAACCATTCTAACAGTTCTAATCAATCACAAAGCACACCATACAGTCATAACAACAAATAGAAGTGACCACAAACACCAAAACAACAATATGACAAAGTTAAACTGATCAAACATAGCCAAAATCCCATATTTTCCCCTAAGCATGTTTAAGCAAAACTAATGATATGATTAGCAAAAATTAACCAAATTAACCAAATTTTCTAACAGAGGCCTAAGACAATATTTCGGAATTTATGAATATTTTTCTAGAATCTATTAATGTATAAATTCACTAATTATCACTAATCACCCTAATTAACTGCAATTAGTGCCAAAACAATGCTAATCACTCACATTGGCCACAAATAAAACTCAGATCTAAAATAAATCTCTGTTTGGCAAATACCGATGTCTAACAGTAGCTCTAACCTTGCTTTGGTGCTATCTCTTCTTAATTTGATGTTGCTAAGCTTAATCCTTGATTAGAAAGTGATTTGGAGATGTTTTAGAGGTTGGAGGCCATTATTAGGGTTCTTAGTAGGTAGATGGCGGCTAGAAAACTGAAATGAAATGAAACCTAACTCATTTCAGCCTCCCCATAACTCTAATCGCTAAATGGGTTATGGGCCCATTTGCTAATCACCTCATTTGGCCCGGTTAAGCAGTTTTTCACTATCTGAAACTTGTTTCAGCCATATCTCCCAACGGTGTGTCCGTTTGGCTAATATGACCACTCTACGAAATTGTAAACCATCGTCCGAATCCAATGGAAGTGATTTCAGGTCAAAACTCCTTTCCAATCAAAAGTTATGGCCAAAACAGTATCAGTTAGGGGCAAAATGGTCATTTAAAAATCGGCAAAAATCATGAACATGGGAAATGACCCCAATAGTCGTCTCCCAAAGTTACATGACCATAGGACTTCGTATACGAAAGAAATAAATATCCAACGATCCTGCGATGCGTAGAATGCTGGTCGTTACGCATCCGTACAATGCAAGGGTGCCATGCCGATGCTGGACGGATAGCTGTTATTATAGGAAAACTCTACTAAAGGAAGGTGCTCTTCCCAAGTCCCTTCAAAGTCTAGGATACACATCCCCAAAAGATCTTCAAGAATCCTGTTCACCCTCTTCGTCTGTCCAGCGGTCTGAGGATGATAATCGGTGCTCAAACACAATTATGTACCTAATGCTTCTTGCAAGCTCCTCCAAAATTCAATGGTAAAGATGGGGCCACGATCGCTTACGATGCTGGAAGGCACCCCTTGAAGACGAACTATCTCATGGACATAAATTGTTGCCAACCATGATGTCGTCCTCTTACTCTTAACTGGAATGAAGTGAGCGCTCTTAGTGAGTCTATCTACCACAACCCAGATATCGGTGTTGCATTTCTTCGATCTAGGCAAACCATCTATGAAATCTATAGAGATGCTCTCCCATTTCCACTGAGGAACCTCCAAAGGATGAAGTAATCCACCGGGCTTCTTTTGCTCATCTTTAACTTGTCGGCAAACTAGATATTAAGAAACAAATTCGGCCACATCTTTCTTCATCCCAGCCCAAAAGAAAACCCTCTTCATGTCTCTGTACATCTTATCACAGCCTGGATGAATGGTCATCTTAGAATGGTGGGCTTCTTCTAGGATTGCCCTTATCAAGCTTCCAGTTTGAGGAACACAAAGCCTTCCATCTCATCGCAACCACCCCTTTTCATCTATTGCATATCTGCTGAGGTGACTAGAAGTGTAACACCCCACCTCCGTTAAGGTCACTCTCAAAGGGAATGCCTTGACTTCGGTGGAGCATTTTAAGGTACAAGATACTAATAAATTACAAGACAGAAAATTTGTGCAGCGGAAAAAGATCAATATTATTTCATAAATACTTGTTCAACACAATAATTCAACAACTGTTTCAACCTTCCAAATTATTACAACTTTTCATCTGTCTTGAAAACATAAAGAAGCAATACTGAAAATAAAATGAAATAAATCCCCAATAAGTGCTTACCATAGCCGTAGCTCAAAACGGAAAGTCCAAGCCTTACATCTACGGTCTTCAAGCTTTGGCTAACCTGGACTAAGCAGAAGTGTTTCCTCCCTGCGGACCTAGGGGGAATCGGAAGAAATGAAGCGAACGGAAAATGGGTCAGACATAAGTCTGGTAAGCCCAGTTATTTAATAACATGTAAACAAGTAAAAGACTATGACATGAATAAACTGAACTTAGAATGATACCACAAGGATAGGGCAGTCCTAAAATGTGGTAAAGTAAGATTCAACTAGATTTGGCTATCACACCCACTTTTACTTCTCTGCACCCACTAAGAGTTGTTTAACTAGCAATGTATGTTCATGATAAAGTAATCCATTTATGTATTGATCGGCTCCTACTCGCATTCATGTATTCCAGGTGTCATGCGGCCCCATGTGATTTTTAAGTACTTGTGCTGGTTCCAGTATAGGGTGTATCAAGTCCTATAATCGCAACCCTGACACGATTCAAAGATGCACAAGTGTACGCCTGGTGCCCAGTGCCTGCTTTTTCCACTACGGAACCCGTGCATGCCCGTACTCCGTCGGAACCTACACTAACGTACCTAACCACCGCCCTTTTTACCGCTTATATTTAGCCCAGTAATCGTGCCCGACCCTGCCTAGTTCGGGGTACCTTGATACATCCATGTGGGTTACTGCTGAAACGGGTCCCCGTTACTAGGGTTTTTCTAGTCAACATGCTAAATTGGTTAAGTGTCCTTGGTTCGACTTAATCCCTATCATTCTTGTCTAGTTAACGTGTTAAGTTGGTTAAGTATTTCGTCAATTACTTAACCCCACCAATCTTGTCTTGATAACATGTTAAGTTGGTTAAGTTTTCCCTTAATTACTTAACCTCACCATTTCTAGCTTGATTGTTCATGAGCTTTAATTAATTAATTAATTAAAGCACCAACCACTCACATTAGACAGGTATTGTTGTGGTTACTGGATGTGCCGGTCGGTTCCGGGCAGTTTTACACCACAACTCAGTCTAACCTCGGGTCTTTCTGGGCTTGATGCACTAACCTCTCATATTAGACAGGTATTGTTGTGGTTACTGGATGTGCTGGTCGGTTCCAGGAAGGTTTACACCATAACTCTGTCTAACTTCGGGTTAGGCATATTCATCTTTTACATTTTATATATGTGAATTTTCTACAAGTGTTTCATGTCACATATTTTAATTATGTTCAAGACTAATGGTATAAATTATACCATTCATGGCCTTAACCATTTACATGGTTTTGGGCCCACCTACATTATTAACATGTTTTGATTTAATAACTATCCCAACGTTACCCCCGTTTGTTCGTTCGTATTAATCACATAAAGTCATTGGGCCCGCATATTAGCCCAATTTATAAACAAGAGGTAAAGAAGGGAATATGCATAATATAGATTTAACCAAACATGTAAATTTTGCGTAAAAATTTATTCATATAATTTAAGATATCACATGAACTTGCATATAATTTAGACTTAGATAATCATAAGCCTAAAACATGTTAATATGTAGATCTAGGCATGTGTGAACATAACCTCAATTATAAACTAGCATATGACATAATCATGACATGTCCAATCCCAAGGCATGTATAATTTTAACATTAACATATAGGTGTGAACTAGATCTAACAAGGTGAAGTTGCATAAGTCCACTTTACAAACATGCATATAAATATAGATCTAGTTTTGGATCTAACCTGTAACTTGCATATGAACATATGTATAATTAGATCATGACTTGGATCTATCATAAAACACATAACTTGCATTAATCATATGAACCTAGATAGATCTTGACATGGATCCAACATAAAACTTGTAACTTGCATATGATCATATATATAGGCATATGGATCTAACATAAAGCATATGAATATATATGTAGATCTTGACTTGGATCTAACATAATACATACAACTTGCATTAATCCTATAAACATATATATGTAGATCTTAACATGAAACATATAACTTGCATATGATATTGATAGTTTCATTCTCAATATTTAATATATCCAACACCAAGTCCAATAAGGCACAAACATTCCAAGACAATTCATGATAAAATCATCACAAGAAACAAACTTGAATTAGCATCGTCAATATTATACAGCATGGCATAATTCTATTTTTCACTTTATATCAAATCATGTCTTAAATTTATTTACATCTAAAAGATAACTATACTTACAAAAGACAATCTTGATTTCTGGAATCTGTATTCTGAAGTTGAAATGCTCGCCTTTGATGTAGACAATCGTTGTTTTAGTTTAATTTTGATTTGATTTGGTTTGTCTCTTTTAATTTGCTTCAAGTTGAATGGCAGCTACTCGAGGTTGTCCAATGGCAGCATGACGGCTCTTGGTTTGATTTTTAATATGATTTAGGGTTGAGGTATTAGGTTGCTTATATAGAAGTTTGATTTAATAGGAACCGTCAGATTAAACTAGAGAAAATCAAATCCATTCAGACAAGATAGAATAGCCACATCAGCCCTAATGACTCAGCAAGGAGTCCATTAGAACCAATCAGATGCCACATCTGCCTTAGAGCGAATCGGCCCATGCGTTGACAGCCAAACACCCTGAATCAACCCTAGTCGACCCAACGGGGCTCGGATCGACCTTAAAAATGGGCCGGTTCGGTTATTTCCCCTCCCGATTCGCTGTTTTGAACTTTTCTGCATATTTATTTATTTAATATATATATATATATATTCTCGTATGCATACAAACTTCAAGGCTTAATAACTTCTTCATAAGGTATCCGTTTTATGCAAACCAAATATCTATCTTGACCAAAATTTTGAGACGAACGTAATAGCACAACCCATTTCACTTAATTCTTCTTCTAAAAATTAAGTGTTCTTGAATTTGTTAATTTTAATATTCTTAGAAAATTCGGGGTGTTACATTCTCCCCTCCTTAAAGGATTTCATCCCTGAAATCTTCAAATTAAGAAGAATGCATCTTAACATCCAATCATCCATCTACTCATCCATCATCCACAAGTATCCATTGTCCTTAAAAGACTTCAAATGCCATATGAACATATGCAGAGTGTGTTTATATGTCTTTTATCTAGTGCAAAATCAGGCGGTCTACTGATCCGGTTGAGCTCCTTAATCGAATCATGAGAGTGCCATGAGTCCATTATGTATGCAATTTTTCCTATTCATAATTCTACATGAGTGCACAATCATTCATACAAATGCAACGTCCATATGATAACACATCAAGTTTCAATCCACATACAATTTCATGCATTCATATGCGAATGCAATACGAAAGCGATTGAGCCGATCTAGAACCTAATGTGTAGGTGCATATGCATCCACGAGCAATCACTAGCAACCACTTGCAACCACTTTGCAACCATCGACCATAACATGTTTCAAATACATGTTTACATCCATTGATTTCTACTAAGGATCAAGAAATAGGACCGAGAAGATAACTAAGCATGAATAAACTTATGATAAAGGAGAGATCAAAGATGTACCCTCAAAAAGATAAGGGTAGGCTGCGCGTATCTTGCTTTCGGTCTCATAAGTCGCGTCTTCTTCATTGTCAATCCATTGTACTTTAACAAGCTTGACTTCACGGTTACGTAGCTTTTTGACTTCCATTCCCAAGATACAGGTTGGGTTTCTTCTCACTGTTGCTTCTCATTCCACTTCTACCTCTTCTAGTATCTTTGGTTCCACCACTTCCGCAGACTCATGTAAGCACTTCCGTAGGTGAGAAACATGAAAGACATTGTGAACTCCAGCCAACTTTTCAGGTAGGTATAATCTGTAGGCCATCATCCTAATTCTTTCAATGATAGGAAATGGTCCTATAAATCTAGGTGTCAATTTCCCTTTGGATCCAAAGCGAACAACATTCCTCAAAGGAGATACTTTAGGGAACACTCTGTCTCCAACCTCAAACTCAAGGTCGGTCCTTCTTTTATCTGCATAGGACTTCTGTCTATCTTGAGCAGTCTTCATTCATCTTCTTATTAGGTCCACCTTTTCTGAGGTTTCCCTAATCATGTCTGGCCCAAGTATAAGCTTATCTGTGGATTCCCACCAACAGGTTGGTGATCGACACGGTCTCCCGTATAAGGCTTCGAAGGGTGCCATGTCTATTATAGCTTGGTAGCTATTGTTGTAGGCGAACTCCACCAGAGGAAGATGATCTTCCCATGTACCTCCAAAGTCAAGAACACACAATCTCAAGAGGCCTTCTATGACTCTGTTCACCCATTCCGTCTGTCCATCGGTTTGGGGGTGGTAGGCCGTGCTTAAACATAGTTGTGTGCCTACAACCTCTTGCAAACTCTTCCAGAACTCGCTTGTAAAGATAGGGTCTCGATCGCTTACTATGCTGGAAGGTATCCCATGCAGTCAAACTATCTCTTTAAGATATAGAGATGCTAGAGATGAGGCAGTCCTTCTACTTTTGACAGGTATAAAGTGAGCGCTTTTTGTGAGCCGGTCCATTATTACCCAAATACTGGTATTTCCCCTTCTTGACCTAGGCAACCCATCAATAAAGTCCATCGAAATGCTATCCCATTTCCACTGTCGGACTTCTAGAGGATGAAGCAAACCACCAGGCTTCCTTTGCTTCGCCTTGACTTGCTGGCATATCATGCACTTAGAAACGAATTCAGCTATGTCCCTCTTTATACCATTCCAAAAAAAACTCTTTTGATGTCTTTATACATTTTGTCTTTGCCTGGGTGTATGGTTAGCTTTGAATGGCATGCTTTTTCTAGAACTGTTTTCACTAAATCTCTTACTTGTGGGACGCATAGCCTTCCATCCCGTCTCAACCATCCCTTATCATCGATGGAGTATCTATTGAGATGACTCGAATTCTCACCCCTAATCAGCTTATCTATCACATCTACTAGCTGAGGGTCTTCACGTTGTGCAGTTCCTATTGAGTCAAAAAGTGTAGGCCGCACTTCCGGTGTTGCTAAAAAGCCAGGTACAAATTCAGAGGAGGGTCTAAAGTCAAAGTTGGCTATGTACTCCAAGCTTTGCCTTTCTATAAAGAGAGGGTTTAAGGTCAGCTTCTTTCTACTCAGAGCGTCCGCTACCACATTGCCCTTGCCAGGAGTATAGGAAATCTCAAAATCATATGAGGCAAGAAACTCCATCCATCTTTGCTGCCTCAAGTTGAGATCTTTCTGCAAGAAAAGGTACTTCAACGATTTATGTTCAGTAAACAATTAAAACTTCTTGCCTAGGAGATAATGGCGCCAAGACTTAAGAGCAAAAACGATGGCCGCCAATTCTAGGTCGTGGGTTGGGTAGTTTTTCTCATGTACTTTCAACTGCCTTCCACCATAAGCTACTACCTTCCCTTCTTGCATCAAGATAGCGCCTAATCCTGCATCGCATGCATCCACGTATATGGTAAACATCTTGCTCCTATCAGGCAATGTCAGAACTGGGGCTGTTGTTAGAGCCCTTTTCAAGTGTTGGAAAGCAATATCGCAATCCAAATCCTAAGCGAAAACTAAGTTCTTCTTCGTCAACCTTGTAAGTGGAGCTGAGATTTTCGCAAAGTGTTTAATGAACTTCCGGTAAAAGCCTGCTAGCCCGAGAAAGCTTCGGACTTCAGTTGCGTTTCGTGGTATCTTCCAATCTTGCACAGCAACCACTTTTGCGGGGTCCACGGCTAACCCCTCTTTGGACACCACATGTCCAAGGAATCTAACTTCTTCTCTCCAGAAATGGCATTTGGAGAATTTGGCTTTCAACTGATGTGCATGGAGAGTATCTATGACTTCCCTTAAGTGCTGAGCATGCTCTTCCTTATTCTTCGAAAAGATCAAAATATCATCCACGAAGACCACCACAAACTTATTGAGGAATTCCCGGAACACCCTGCTCATCAAGTCCACGAAATAGGCAGGTGCGTTTGTCAAGCCGAAAGGCATGACAAGCCACTCGAATAAACTATCTGGGGTCCTAACTGCGGTCTTGTCAATGCTATCCTCAGCCACTCTTAGCTGATGAAACCCAGTAGCTAGGTCTAGTTAGGAGAAAACGGATGCACCTACGAGCTGATCAAACAGATCGTCAATTCTTGGGAGTGGGTGCCTATTCTTCTTGGTCAGCTTGTTCAGCTCCCTATAATCCACACATAGGCGGAGTGAACCATCGGCTTTGGTCGCGAACACTACTGGGGCACCCCATTCAGAAATACTCCGTCTTATGAACCCCTTTTCAAGCAGCTCGTTAACTTGCTTGTGGAGTTCTTTTCTCTCCCTTGGAGCCATGTGTCTAACGGGTAAAGCAACGGGTTTTGCATTGTCAACGAGGTATATGCGGAAGTCTATCTCCCTCTTCGGAGGTAAGCCCTTTACCTCTTCAAACACATCCGAGTATTCATGGACCACTCTAACAGAATGCAAATTCACAATAGATGCATCAAGAGATTCTAGATAACTTAGCATAACAGAACTCATGGGATTACAAGAGATTTCGAGAGTGTTACCGAGGCGAGTCATGAGTCTAACCACTCTATTTTCACAATCAAGGACGACACCATTACTAGATAGCCAGTCCATGCCTAGAATCAGCCCATAGCCCGTGAAGCCCAAAATATAAGCATTACATTTAAACCCAATGCTTAAAACAGAGATTTCCAAATCCAAACAAATCATTGATAAATAAACTGAGCCCCCAATTCGATTTGAAAAAACCAAGGGATCCTCTACTATATGGGTGTCCAGGTGCAGAGATTCAACTAAAGCAGTAGATATAAAAGAGTGCGATGCGCCATAATCAAAGAGAGTATGAACAGGATTATCAAACAGATAAACTAAACACTCAACAGAAATATGTCTACCTCGTTCCTGCAGAGGTGCAACGAGAGCATGAACCTGCCCTCCAGAAGATGATCCAGTCCTCTGTCCCTGCCTTTACCTTTTTGGGCAGTCCTTAGACAAGTGTCCAGTATCCCCGCACTGGAAACAAGCGCCCAATTTCCTCTTTTTCTTTCTACAGTCCCTAGCTAAGTGTCCAAGTATCCCACAGAAATTGCACTTCATCTTCTTATGGGATTTATTATCCTTCCCTCCTTTCTTGGGGTCCATCTTATTGTTCTGAGATCCATCTCCTTTCTTGTTTTGAGGCTCTTCCTTCTTTACCCCCTTCTTGCCATATTTGTTCTCCTCTTGCAACAGAGCCATGTCCACCAGTATCTCGTAAGTCGCTCCCATAGGTATATGGGACACTGCCAAACCTTGCAGTGGCTCATTCAGTCCTTTAGCAAAGCGGAGAGCCTTCTTGTGTGGAGTATTTACTAACTCCAGTCCAAATAGAGCTAGATGGTTGAGTTTATTGACGTGTTCTTTGACCGTCAAGCTGCCCTGTTTAAGTGATAGGAACTTCTACATTTGCAGACTCTGCTCAGCTTGTGAGAGGAACTTCATTTCAAATCTCGCCCTGAAGTCCTCCCAAGTCTCTATCGGTCTTTCAGCATTAGTGACTTCCCACCAGAAGGAGGCCTCGTCTTTGAGCAGCCACACCACCAACCGCAGTTTCTTCCTCTAATTTACTTCAAAGATAACGAATAAGTCCTCAGTCTCCTTGAGCCAGTTTCTGTCTTCCACGAATGATTCGCTCCCCTTAAAGTCTTTTCCACCCATGGATCGAAAGTCTCTACAGATCTTTGAGAAAGCATTTCCTCTCGGAGAAGGAGGAGCATCAGCTGGGGAGGAGGAATGTCTGCTGGGCCCACGTCATTGGCCCTAGCTTCTAGGTATCTCCTGAACCAGCCAGGTATCGGTACACCCTCTGGCGGGTTAAGATCCCTAGACATGCTGAAACAAAAAGAAAAGATTCAAAACGAAGGATAGAAAGATAGTGCATATGGCTTTGGGGATTATACCTTTTTAAATTAACACTTTTTTTTTGAAAATGCTTCTTTATGACTACTTTTTGAAAAATAGTTTCAAAAATTTTATACGATCTGGTAACCTTTAGCTCTGATACCCAGTGTAACACCCCACCTCTGTTAAGGTCACTCTCAAAGGGAATGCCTTAACTTCGGTGGAGCGTTCTAAGGTACAAGATACTAATAAATTACAATACATTAAATTTATGCAGTGGAAAAAGATTAATATTATTTCATAAATACTTGTTCAACACAACAATTCAACAACTGTTTCAGCCTTCCAAATTATTACAACTTTTCATCTGTCTTGAAAACATAAAGAAGCAATAATGAAAATAAAATGACATAAATCCCCAATAAGTGCTTGACCGTAGCCATAGCTCAAAAAGGAAAGTCCAAGCCTTACATCTACAGTCTTCAAGATTTGGCTAACCTGGACTAAGCAGAAGTGTTTCCTCCATGCGGACCGGGGAGGGTGGGGGACGGAAGAAAAAAAGCAAAAGGAAAATGGGTCAGACATAAATCTGGTAAGCCCAGTTATTTAATAACATGTAAACAAGTAAAAGACTATGACATGAATAAACTGAACATAGAATGATACCGCAAGGATAGGGTAGTCCTAAAACGAGATAAAGTAAGATTTAACTAGACTTGGCTATCGCACCCACTTTTACTTCTCTACACCCACTAAGAGCTGTTTAACTAGCAATGTATGTTCATGATAAAGTGATCCCACTCATGTATTGATTGCTCCTACTCACATTCATGTATCCCCGATGTCATGCGGCCTCACGTGATTTTTAAGTACTTGTGCTAGTTCCAGTATAGGGTGTATCAAGTCCTATAATGGCAACCCTGACACGATTCAAAGATGCACAAGTATACGCCTGGTGCCCAATGCCTGTTTTTTCCACTCCGGAGCCATACACGCCCGTACTCCGTCGGAACCTACACTGACGCACCTAACCGCCGCTCTTTTGACCGCTTATATTCCACCATAGATCAGGGTACCTTGATACATCCATGTGAGTTATTGTTGAAATGGGTCCCCGTAACTAGGGTTTTTCTAGTCAACAAGCTAAATTGGTTAAGTGTCCTTGGTTTGACTTAACCCCTATCAATCTTGTCTAGTTAACATGTTAAGTTGGTTAAGTGTTTCCTCAATTACTTAACCCCACCAGTCTTGTCTTGTCAACATGTTAAGTTGGTTAAGTGTTCCCTTAATAACTTAACCTCACCATTTCTTGCTTGATTGTTGATGAGCTTTAATTAATTAATTAATTAAAGAACCAACCACTTACATTAGACAGGTATTGTTGTGGTTACTGGATGTGTCGATCGGTTACGGGCAGTTTTACACCATAACTAAGTCTAACCTCGGGTCTTTCTGCGCTTGATGCACTAACCTCTCACATTAGGCAGGTATTGTTGTGGTTACTGGATGTGCCGGTCGATTCCGGGCAGGTTTACACCACAACTCAGTCTAACCTCGAGTTAGGCATATTCGTCTTCTACATTTTATATATGTGAATTTTCTACAAGTGTTTCATGTCATATATTTTAATTTTGTTCAAGATTAATGGTATAAATTATACCATTCATGGCCTTAACCATTTACATGGTTTTGGGCCCACCTACATTATTAACATTTTTTGATTT
The DNA here is from genome assembly GCA_030737875.1 of Allium sativum. Lineage (NCBI taxonomy): Eukaryota > Viridiplantae > Streptophyta > Magnoliopsida > Asparagales > Amaryllidaceae > Allium > Allium sativum. The sequence goes on from CM060924.1 coordinate 659,891,915, forward strand.
AATAACTACCCCAATGTTACCCCCGTTTGTTCGTTCGTATTAATCACATAAAGTCATTGGGCCCGCATATTAGCCCAATTTATAAACAAGAGGTAAAGAAGGGAACATGTATAATATAGATTCAACCAAACATGTAAATTTTGCATAAAACTTTATTCATATAATTTAACATGTCACATGAACTTGCATATAATTTAGACTTAGGTAATCATAAGCCTAAAACATGTTAATATGTACATTTGGGCATGTGCGAACATAACCTCAATTATAAACTAGCATTTGACATAATCATGACATGTCCAATCCCAAGGCATGTATAATTTTAACATTAACATAGAGGTGTGAACTAGATCTAACAAGGTGAACTTGCATAAGTCCACTTTACAAACATGCATATAAATATAGATCTAGTTTTGGATCTAACATGTAAATTGCATATGAACATATGTATAATTAGATCGTGACTTGGATCTATCATAAAACATATAACTTGCATTAATCATATGAACCTAGATAGATCTTGACATGGATCCAACATAAAACTTGTAACTTGCATATGAACATATGAACATATATATAGGCATATGGATCTAACAAAAACATATGAATATATATATATGTAGATCTTGACTTGGATCTAACATAATACGTACAACTTGCATTAATCATATAAACATATATATGTAGATCTTAACATGAAACATATAACTTGCATATGATATTGATAGTTTCATTCTCAATCTTTAATAGATCCAACACCAAGTCCAATAAGTCACAAACATTCTAAGACAATTCATGATAAAATCATCACAAGAAACAAACACGAATTAGCATCGTCAATATTATACAACATGGTATAATTCTATTTTTCACTTTATATCAAATCACGTCTTAAATTAATTTACATCTAAAAGATAACTATACTTACAAAAGACAATCTTGATTTCTGGAATCTGTATTCTGAAGTTGAAATGCTCGCCTTTGATGTAGACAATCATTGTTTTAGTTTAATTTTGATTTGGCTTTTCTCTTTTAATTTGCTTCAAGTTGAACGGAGGCTACTCGAGGTTGTCCAATGGCAGCATGACGACTCTTGGTTTGATTTTTAATATGATTTAGGGTTGAGGTATTAGGTTGCTTATATAGAAGTTTGATTTAATAGGAACCGTCAGATTAACCTAGAGAAAATCAAATCCATTCAGACAAGATAGAATAGCCACATCAGCCCTTTTGACTCAGCAAGGAGTCCATCAGAACCAATCAGATGCCAAATCTTCCTTAGAGCGAATCGGCCCATGGGTTGACAGCCAAACACCTTGAATCAACACCTAGTCGACCCAGCGGGGCTTGGGTCGACCTCAAAAATGGGTCGGTTCGGTTATTCCCCCTCCCGATTCGATGTTTTGAACTTTTTTGCATATTTATTTATTTAATTTATATATATACATATATATATATATATATATATATATATATATATATATTCTCATATGCATTCAAACTTCAAGGCTTAATAACTTCTTCATAAGGTATCCGTTTTATGCAAACCAAATGTCTATCTTGACCAAAATTTTGAGAGCAACGTAATAACAAAACCCATTTCACTTAATTCTTCTTCTAAAAATTAAGTGTTCTTGAATTTGTTAATTTTAATATTCTCAGAAAATTCGGGTTGTTACAAGAAGTCTCCCCTCTTCTGAGCTTTCCCATGATGTCTAAAATCTGTGTGTCACCTTGTTGCGAAGCTCCTATCTGGTCTATAAGAGTTGGTCGTATCTCCAAGGATGCAAACAAATCGGGCAAAATCTCGATGGAGGGTCGGAAACCAAAAGATGATATGAAATCCAAGTTCTTTCTTTCCGCAAACAGAGGACTCAGGGCCATCCTCTGTCTACTTAGTTCGTCTGCCACTGCATTACCCTTGCCAAGGATATAAGCAATCTCAAAATCATAAGAAGCTAGAAACTCCATCCACAGTTATTGCCTTAAATTGAGGTTTTTATACGAGAACAGATACTTGAGAGATTTATGATCAGTGTATAACTCGTACTTCTCTCCAAGTAAATAATGACGCCATGTCTTTAACATGAATACTATGGCAGCTAGCTCTGGATCAAGGGTGGGGTAGATATTTTCATGAACTCTCAACTGTCTACCCCTATAACATACTACTTTCCCTTCTTGCATCAGAACCGCACCAAGCCCTGTACCACACGCATCAGTGTAAACGGTAAAACACCTTACTCCAGTCAGGCAAGGTCAAGACTGTGGTTGTTGTCTGAGCCCTCGTCAGTCATTGGAAAGCAATGTCACAGTCTACATCGCATGAAAATGCCAAGTTTTCTTCATTAGCCTGGTGAGTGGGGCTGATATCTTTGCAAAGTCCTCAATGAACTTCCTGTAGTAACCTGCCAACCCAAGAAAGCTTTTCACCTTGGTCGCATTTTTAGGAATCTGCCAATCTTGCACCGCAACAACTTTCGTGGGATCCGCAGCTATCCCTTCTTTGGAGACTACATGCCCTAAGAATCTCACCTCTTTTGTCCAAAAATGGCATTTGGAGAATTTCGCCTTAAGTTGATGCACACAGAGAGTTTTCAAGACTTCTCTCAAATGTTGGGCATGCTCTTCTTCGCTTTTGGAGAAGATCAAGATATCATCAACAAAGACCCCGACAATTTTGTTTAGAAACTCCCGAAACACCCTACTCATTAGATCAACAAAATAGGTAGGTGCATTCGTCAGCCCAAAAGGCATAACCATCCATTCATAGAAACCATCTGGAGTTCTAAAAACAACCTTATCTATGTTGTCCTCAACCACCCTTAATTGATGAAACCCCATGGCGAAGTCTAACTGGGAAAATACCGAGGCACCAACAAGATGATCAAATGAATCATCAATCCGCGGAAGCGGGTGCCTATTCTTCTTAGTGAGTTTATTCAGCTCTCTATAGTCAACACACAAACAAAGCGAACCATCCGCCTTAGTCGCGAATACTACTGGAGCACCCCATTCAAATATACTTCGTCTGATAAACTCTTTCTCAAGTAGCTCCTCTACTTGCTTACTTAGCTCCCTCCTTTCCCTCGGAGCCATATGACGCACTGGCAATGCAACTGGCTTTGCATTGTCCACCAAATATATACGAAAGTCGATCTCCTGCCTCGGAGGTAAACCCCGAACCTCATCAAAAACATCAAAATATTCTCGAACTACTGGAACAGATTGCAAATCATCTATAGATGCATCAAGAGTCTCCAGGAAGCTAAGCATAACCGACCACTGAGGTTCACAAGAAATCTCGAGGGTCCTCCCATGTCAAGTCAGAAGCCTATTGACCCTCCTCTTACAATCCAGAATGGCACCATACATGGTGAGCCAATCCATTCCTAGAATCAACTCGTAGCCCATAAACCCGAGCACATATGCATCACATTCAAACTCTATGTCTAAAACAGATAATTTCAAACCCCGACGAATCATATATAAATTAGCCGAACTACCAGTGGGGTTTGAAACAATTACAGAATCCACTACCATACTAGTAATTAAGTGCAGAGATTCAGCCATAGAACTAGATATAAATGAATGTGAAGCGCCAGAATCAAAAATTGTTCTAATAGGATGGTTTGAAAAGAGAAATTAAACCTTCCACCAAAATTTTACCTCCATCAGGAGCACTGATCGCGAGAGCATGCATCTGTCCTCCAAAAGTCCCTGTCCTTTGACCCTGTCCCTATGATCCCTGTTTCTTCGGGCACTCTCTAGCAAAGTGTCCGACCTCTCCATGGTGGTAGCAAGAGTTCTTCCTTCAGTTACAGTCTTTGACTAAGTGACCTTCTTTCCCACAATTGTGACATTTTCTCTTATCCTTGCCTTTATCATTCTTCCCTCATTTCTTCTGTTGTTGTTGATGTTGCTGCTGCACCTTCTTGGGCCACACCTTCCTATTTTGCGATGTCTCCTCAGCCTTTGCTTCCTTCTTTTCTCCTTTGTCTTCCTTATGCATTAGGGCCATATCGACAAGCTTTTCAAAGGTGACCCCCATTGGAATATGGGACATCGCTAACCCATGCAGAGGTTCATTCAGCCCTTTAGCAAATTGGAAAGCCCTTTTGTGCGGCGTATCCACCAACTCTAACCCGAACCTTGCTAGCTGGCTGAATTTGTTCACATATTCTTTCACTGTCAAGTTTCCTTGTTTGAGTGCTAAGAACCCCTCCATCTGCATTCTTCTTTCGGCTTGGGAAAGAAATTCATTTCGAACCTCTATCTAAAATCTTCCCAAGTTTCCACCGGACGTCCAACTTAAGTGACTTCCCACAAAACGAGGCTTCGTATTTCAGTAGCCAAATGGCTAACTGAACCTTCCTTCTATCCTCTACTTCAAAGATTACGAACAAGTCCTTGGTCTCCTTGAGCCAATTCCGTGCTCCTACGATTGTCTTGTTCCCATGGAATGGCTGTTGGGTACAACAATGTGTTGTATGATTTTTGTTTGATGATAACAAACATATTATATTATTCAAATGTGTTTGTAACTGTACTATTTTATATTTCATTTTACAGAAATAAATATTTATTGAATAATATACTTTTATATGCAGTTCACAGTATATTTATTTAGTTAAATATTTTATTTCAAAATCTAAAATAGTACAACTATTTATAACTCCACTATTTAAACACTTCACATGAATTTGTAAATAAACTGAATACGATAGACACTTTTGTTTGAACACAATGAAATAATATTTTATTTCATTCAAATTTGTTTATTACAAATACTAGTACAATTTTTTTTCCTGTACATCAGCTCCTCACTACATCACTCATCACTCTATACAATTCATATATACATACATTTTCATATTGACTCATATACAGACACTTATACACACATTCACTGTCTTCTGTCTTCACAACTTTCAGTCAGTCCTGTCTTCATACCTATCATATACAGAAACACACACAGAGTAACTAGAACAGAAATAATATTCTAATTTCTAGCGAATATAATTTTTATTTAAATTTAATTTTCCTTAGAATTTTGATGTATTTCTCATCATTTTTCTATACTTGGTCTGATATGCAAGGACAGGAAAAATTGTTTGATGGCTGCATGTACACACGTGTATAAATATACATGTGTGCACTACCTTGCCAATCAAAAATCAACGAGCAACTGAGGAGTAGCCACGTGGACCATCTCGACTCAGTGCATATGAATATGGTCGAGCAAACATGAATAAGCAAGTCGACAAGCACATATCAAATTGGTCAAGGCAGCTCAAAACAAATGGCCGAGCACATGTCAAATAAATGGCAGCATCAAGTATAGTTTCAGAAATGTCAAGCCAAGTGTCGGGTCAAGCAAATGTGGTCGAGCACAACCAAGAACATGATCAGGAAGTCCATTTTTTAGCTTGACAAGTTCATTTGTATGCATGAATGGTCTGAATACAATGGTCAACATAGTAAACAAAAGGGTCAAGCAAGTGATGCTTGCAGCATCAACATGTACAGTATGGTACACAATAAATGAAAACACATAGCAAGTATGAGATAGTGCAGCTACAACAGGGTGTGCACAAATCTGGACTGCACAAAATGGTCAAAGCAGGGTGTAACATGTAGCCATGCACAAGTCAAGAAAGTCAAACCAGCATGGTTGATAGAACATGGATGGTACAAGCATATACATGGCAGGATAGTACAATGGCCATAATCACGTGTACAAATATGGAGACAACATTACAAGGTGTGACAGATTCAAGCAACACAGAAAATGGTGTTGGAGTGAAAGTCAAAGCCAAGCCACATGTATAACAATAATGACAAAGTAAACATGAACATCTCCAGAGCAAAATACTATACATGGTGGAATAGAACAACAGTTCAATGGTGCAATAAAGTCTGCATATTTGGCAAGCAATGTTTAATTTGGTCGAAACTCATTTTCAAGAATTAATTCAGATATTTCAAGTGAATAAAATTGAAGAGGCATAATATCATTTCTGGAATGAAACTAAAATTCAAAGCAGTACTCATGCCAAGCAAGTTCAATGCAAGTACACACATGATCTCAAGTTAAAATACAAGTGACGGAGCATGGAAAGATTAAGGGTGCAGCAAGTCAAGGAGACGAGCAAGGTTGCATTTTAGGGAATTAAATGGTTTTAGCAAACATATTTTAGGGATGAAATTAATTCGAGATTTTTTTCTCATATCACCAAATCAATCAAGGGAACTCACGGTGAATATTAAGTAGCAAACTAAGTCATTTATTCAGAGAAATATCTGTTCAGCAGGAAGCCGAAGAAGAAGTCAATACGAAATTTACTAGAAAGATTAATCAGTTGATCAACCAGAAATTCATATGTTCCATAAAACTTTCTCAAGCCCTGATTTCCAGAATTAAAAATATATATACCGCAAGTTTAAGGACTAAAATATATGCAATATACATTCAGATGTAAAGTCGACAAAAACTCCAGAATTTCAGAAGATTTCAAAGCCCCAAAATTTACCCAAAATTCTCGTATATATCATGACAAATTCAAGTCATCACTCAATAAATTAGATAATTTTTAGGGTTCGATTAGCCCTATATATACATCATTTCATCATCGTCTTAAGCATCGAAAAACGCAACCAAAAATTCAAAGAGAAAAATCGAACAAATCATATCATAAAATACTTACCAAGTTTTCGATTACGACCACATCCAAATCAAAGTACAAAAGCCATTCATAGTTTTGAAGCATCAGAGATTTGATTCCAGAAGCATACGTTCGAGATTTGGAGTGTAGAAAACCCTAACTCCCAAATCAAAGAAACCGAAATTGAAGAATCATATAACAACAAAGACTCGAGCCTCAGTTTCAGCAATTCCAGAAGCCATCGAATTGATTTGGAGGAGTTTTCAAAAACCCTAGTTCAAAGTGTCAGCCGCCATTTTCAAGAAGAGAAAAGGGGAATCAGGTTCAAACAAATAAAGTGAAGGGTAGAACCAATTTTGAGTTGGCCGGCCTATTCAAGTGATTAAAAGGGAAATTATTTTTCTTTAATATAGGGTCTTAGTTTATTCTCTATTGTATTTTTACTTTTATTTGTAACCGAATTCAAATAGTTTCTAGGTCTGTAAAATCTAGGGGAACGAATTATGGGATTTTAATTCGGGGAAATTTGGTTTCGGGGATAGAAACCAGTGTAGGGTTTTGAGTGTAGGGTTTAGAACAGTTGGGGGCGAGTGTCGCGAGTTTACTGGGGATTTAAGCATAGAGATTGTTTTATCTCCTAGTAGAAACCTTGGGGAATGCAGCAGTAGGCAGGGTTTTGCCGAAGTTGGGTATATCTGTGTGTTATTTATTTTCCGCATTTACTCTGATTATTATCTGTGATTGATATTATTTAATTATTTAGTAAAAATCTGCGATAAATCTTATTCACCCCCCCTCTATGGTTAATTTAGATCCTACAAGTGGTATCAGAGCCGGTATTTTTTATTTTATTTTAACTTTAAAGTCATGAATCTGTCTAATAATGCTTTTTCTGAGGGTCGGTCCATTGCCAGGACACCAATGTTTAATGGAACTGATTATGCTTATTGGAAAGCTAGGATGAAAATTTATTTGAGTTCAGTCGATTATGATGTGTGGGATATTATCGAAACGGGTTATGGATCTCCCACTGATATTGTTAATGGTGTTGAAATTCCTAAATCAAAAGACAGGTGGGATGCTAAAGATAAAAAAATATTTTCAACTAATGCCAAAGCAATGAATGCCTTAATCTGTGCTCTTGATAAAACAAAATTTAATCGAATTTCTCATTGTGAAACTGCACAGAAAATATGGCATAAGTTGGAGGTCACACATGAAGGCACATCTCAAGTTAAGGAATCTCGTCACACTTTACTCAGTAATGAATATGAAAATTTTTCTATGCAAAAGGACAAAGATATAAAAGAGATGTATGGACGCTTCTCATCATAGTCTACAATGCAAAAGCTCTTGGCAAAACTTATACCGAAGTGGAATTGATTAGAAAAACATTGAGAGTGCTACCGATGAATTTTGAAGCTAAGGTGACGACGATTCAAGAATTAAAAGATCTAAATAAAATAAGTATGGAAGAGTTGATCAGAAATTTGATTACTTACGAGATGGAGTTAAAAGCAAGAGAAGAACGAAAGAATTCTGAATCAAAGAAAAAGACGATCGCTCTAAATCATACTGTTGAAAGTGATGATGAAGATCCCACTGAAGAGCTAGCCATGGTTTTGAGAAAGTGGGCCAAAGGAAATTACAAGCCATAAAAGAAGAATTCAAAAACTAATAAGTCTGAAAGTTTAGAAAGTTCAAACGATGAAGTTTTTTTTTACAATTGCAAGAAAACCGGACATATCAAACCAAATTGCCTATAGCTTAAAAATGAAAAGAAGAAGAAGTTCAAAAGAAAGAAGAAGGCTTTTGCTACTACATGGGATGACGAGGAAGGAGAAGAAGTTTCTGAATGTGATGAAGAGGAAGCTAATTTGTGTCTTATGGCTCAATCTAATTCGGAAAGTAGTGAAGAGGATTCAAGTGAGGTATCGAATTTTACTTATAAAGAATTAATTTTAATGTGTCACGATCTCACAAAAACCGTTGATACTCTTGAAATAAAAGTTAAGAAATTGAAATCTGATAGGTCAAAACTAGTTCAAGAAAATAACAGTTTAGGAAGAAAACTTGAAAAAGTTAAGAATTCACTGTTTTCAGAATGCGAAAAATGTCAATTTTTGAGTAATGATCCTTTGAAATTCAAAACTGATTTTGAGTTACTTAAAAGTGAAAATGTGAAATTAAAGAACGAAAATCGTGATTTTGAGAAGGAGATTGAAAAGCTTAATGATTCTGAAAAACTTGATTTTGAAAAGCGAAAACAATTTGAAATTGAAATTTCTAAGTCCAATGCTAAAATCAAAGTACTTGAAAACAAAATTTTGGTTTTAAAACAAACTGATGCTGAAAAGAAGAAAATCGCTATTAATCATTGCTCAAATTTAATAAAAGAAAATAGCGATATTAAATTTAAAATTCAATGACTTGAGTCAACTTTGACTAAATTTTTTAAAGGAGAGAAATCGTTGAATATGTTGTTAAAAAACCAATTTTTTGTTTAGAATAAAAAGGGACTTGGTTTTGGATTTGATCCAGTTGAAAAGCTAAATTTTAATGATTTTAAAAATCCTTTATATGGCTTTGTAAACGATCGAATTGAAATTTTGAAATCTAATAATTTCAAAGGGTTTTTAAATCATAAACAAAATAATAACTTGTTTAAAAACAATCCATTTAAACATGATTGGATTCCAAATCATAACAAAATGAATTTGAATAAGTCTAAAAGAATTTGGGTTCCAAAGGGTACTTTAATAGATAATAATGGATTGTTATATAAACGAGTTTTGGTACTAAAACGTGTAAACAAAGATAAGAGTGGTAAAACAATTTTTGTTAGACCACTCGATCCTATAAACATTTAGGTACCGAGTGAGGCTAAGGAACAACTGTGCTTAAGAGAGATAAAATTCAAATTATTTGGAGTTCCTTAGCCATAGGTTCTGAGTTGGAGATTCATTGGTTCACGTCGATTATCTTAAGTCAAGTATGATCTCTAAACTCGTATTTTGACTTTATTTTATTTTTATTTTATTTCCCTTTTAGTTTTTATTTCTTTTAATTTTTTATGCTAATTTTTGTTGATAAGGCAGCAATTTTTTAGCATATCTTGAACACTATAAATTGGAATTTTAAAATTTATAATGTTCTTGTAAGAAAGTGGAACTTCACACATTTTTGTTGTTTTGAGTTTCTTCTTATTCTTTTTGGAAAATATTGAAAAATCTAAACTCAATATAGCGGACTACTTGAAAACCATGATTGATTAGTTGTTAAAATTTCATTTTTTATACTTGGCTTGATTATATTGATTTTGAAATCATTCTTGATTTATTGCTGAATTTGTTAGATTATAAAATTTGATTTTTTTTAAGTGATTTCAAATAATTACCTTCAGATTTGATCGTTGACTGTTTTTTGTGCTTGTTTAAAAATTCTCTGAAAAGGTCACTTGTGATTCTTGCTTTGGAAATGATCTTGTGCTCCTCTGATAAGGAAATTGTTTTGATTCGTTTGAATACCTTGGTGACTGAACGATGAGTTAGAAAATTAGTGACTGGATTTATTTAAATTCTGTAGACAATTTGATATCATTTACAAGTGGTTTTAAAATTGTCTAGGAGCAATCAGTATTAGAAATATTAGAAAATTCTCATATTCTACTGACTGATTTTTTTAAATTGATTTCCGAACTTGGTTTGATATTTCAAGAACCCCACTTGAAACTGATAATTTCAATTTTAAAATCATTTTTGATTATTTATTCAAAAATTGAAATTATTGATTAATTTGAACCATTTTGTGACTCATCAAAACTATTAATAGATTTATGAAATTGTGATGAGTTACGACTATGGTATAAGTCATAACTAGAGGAGATGTTATTTTAAATCTCATGATGATTGGACAGATTTTATAATATCTTTGAATTAGAGCTTATTTCATGACCATCTTCTATATCTACCATATTTCTGTCATTCATCATGTTTTATTTAATTTGGGGAGTTCTAATTATTTTTGGAAATAAAATTAAAATTAAAAGAAGAGAATATATATATATATATATTATTTACCCTTGGTATTCACTCCCATTTAAATGTCCTCACGGTTATGCGTGGGTGAATTACCTTAATCTCTATATGCTTCCATTCTCACTTAAAAGACCTTTGGGCTAGCATGGATGGAACTCATTAGAAATGATAAAGTTAAGTTACTACGAACCCCATTTAAAAGACCTTTGGGCTATGCATGGTTAGCAAGTGCTTAACACAGTTTGAGCTTATTTAAAATCTTTAAAATTCATATTCAGATATTCAATTTTTATTGAACTCTCCTCATTCTATAAAATCCATTGTAAATCCATTCATTCTAAAAGTGAAATTTGCTTCTGATTTAAAGATTATTATGATTTTTGTTTGATTAAATGGGTTTTACAATATATATTCTCTCTCTTAATCTGAATTCATACTTCTAGTCTATATTCATCACTGTTTCGATTTCTATTATCCTTTTGATGATAACAAAAGGGGAAGAATTGTCAAGACTTTGATTAATTCAAAAATAGTTTAAGATTGGAAATTAAATATCTAGGGGTAGAATGGTCAATTGAATATATTCCACATATATTGGGGGAGATTAGTTGTAGAGGGAGCATACAAATAGGGGGAGTAATATATTTCACGTTCAAACACAATTAACACATTCAAAATCTTGTATATGTTTGTCATCATCAAAGGGGGAGATTGTTAGGTACAACAATGTGTTGTATGATTTTTATTTGATGATAACAAACATATAATATTATTCAAATGTGTTTGTAACTGTACTATTTTATATTTCATTTCATAGAAATAAATATTTATTGAATAATATACTTTTATACACAGTTTATAATATATTTATTCAGTTAAATATTTTATTTAAAAATCTGAAGTAGTACAACTATTTATAACTCCACTATTTAAACACTTCACATGAATTTGTAAATAAACTGAATAGAAAATTTTGTTTGAACACAATGAAATAATATTTAATTTCATTCAAATTTGTTTATTATAAATATCAATACAATTTTCTTTTTTTGTACATCAGCTCCTCACTACAACAATCATCACTCTATATAATTCATATATACATACATTTTCATATTGACTCATATACAGACACTTATACACACATTCACTGTCTTCTGTCTTCACAACTTTCAGTCAGTCCTGTCTTCATACCTGTCATATATAGAAAAACACACACAATATCAAGAATAGAAATAATATTCTAATTTCGAGTGAATATAATTTTTATTTAAATTTTATTTGCCTTAGAATTTCGGTGTCTTTTTCATCATTTTTCTAGACTTGGTCTGATATGCAGGGATAAGAAAAATTGTCTGATGGTTGCATGAACATGCGTGTATAAATATACACGTGTGCACAGCCTCGCCAATCAAAAATCCGCGAGCAACTGAGGAGTAGCCACATGGACCATCTCGACTCAATGCATTTGGATAAGGTCGAGCAAACATGAACAACCAAGTCGATAAGAACATATCAAATTGGTCAAGGCAGCTCAACACAAATGGTCGAGCACATGTCAAATAAGTGGAAGCATCAAGTATAGTTTCAGAAATGCCAAGCCAAGTGTCGGGTCAAGAAAATGTGGTCGAACACAACCAAGAACATGATAAGGAAGTACATTTTTCAGCTTGACAAGTTCATTTGTATACATGAATGGTCTGAATACAATGGTCAACATAGTAAACAAAAGGGTCAAGTAAGTGATGTGTGCAACATCAACATGTACAGTATGATACACAATAAATGAAGACACATAGCAAGTATGAGATAGTGTAGATACAATAGGGTGTGCACAATTCTGGACTGCACAAAATGGTCAAAGCAGGGTGTAACATGGCTACATGCACAAGTCAACAATGTCAAACCAGCGTGGTTGATAAAACATGGATGGAACAAGCATATACATGGCAGGATGGTACAATAGCCATAATCACGTGTACAAATATTGAGACAACATTACAAGGTATGACATATTCAAGCAACACAGCAAAATGGTGCTGAAGTAAAAGTCAAAGCCAAGCCACATATATAACAGAAATGACTAAGTAAACATGAACTTCTCCATAGCAAAATACTATACATGGTGGAAAAGAACAATAGTTCAATGGTGCAATAAAGTCTGCATATTCGGCAAGCAAAATGGTGCTGGAGTAAAAGTCAAAGCCAAGCCACATATATGACAGCAATGACAAAGTGAACATGAACATCTCCACAGTAAAACACTTTGCATGGTGGAACAGAACAACAATTCAATGGTGCAATAAAGTCTGCATATTTGGCAAGCAATGTTTAATTTGGTCGAAATGCAAGAATTAATTCAGATATTTCAAGTGAACAAAATTGAAGAGGCATAAAATCATTTCTGGAATGAAACTAAAATTCAAAGCAGTATTCAGGCCAAGCAAGTTCAGTGCAAGTACACACATGATCTTAAGTTAAAATACAAGTGATGGAGCATGGCAAGATTAAGGGTGCAGCAAGTCAAGGAGACGAGCAAGGTTGCATTTCAGGGAATTAAATGGTTTTAACAAACATATTTTAGGCATGAAAATAATTCGAGGATTTTTTCTCATATCACCAAATCAATCAAGGGAACTCATGGTGAATATCAAGTAGCAAATAAAGTCATTTATTCGGAGAAATATCTGTTCAGCAGGAAGCCGAAGAAGAAGTCAATACGAAATTTACTGGAAAGATAAATCAATTGATAAACCAGAAATTCATATGTTCTAGAAAACTTTCTCAAGCCCTGATTTCCAGAAATAAAAATATATTTACCGCAAGTTCAAGAACCAAAGTATGCGCAATATACATTCAGATGTAAACTCGACAAAAACTCCAGAATTTCAGAAGATTTCAAAGCCCCAAAATTCACCCAAAATTCTCATATATATCATAACAAATTCAAGTCATCATTCAAGAAATCAGAGAATTATTAGGGTTCGATTAGCCCTAAACATACACCATTTCATCATCGACTTAAGCATCGAAAAATGCAACCAAAAATTCAAAGAGAAAATCAAACAAATCATATCATAAAATGCTTACCCAGGTTTCGATTATAACCACATCCAAATCGAAGTACAAAAGCCATTTATAGCTTCGAAGCATCAGAGATTTGATTCCAGAAGCATACGTTCGAGATTTGGAGTGTAGAAATTCCTAACTCCCAAATCAGAGAAAGCGAAATTGAATAATACAATAGCCACAAAGACTCGAGCCTCAGTTTCAGCAATTCCAGAAGCCATCGAATTGATTTGGAGGAGTTTTCAGAAACTCTAGTTCAAAGTATCTGTAACACCCCGTGATTTTAAATATTAAAATTTATGAATTAAAGATTACCTAATTTCAAATGTGAGAACTAAGGAAACGGGTTACGCCATTTCGTTCATCTCGGAATTCTTCTTGAGATAGAGTCCGAGTTTGCTTAAATTGGACTCCGTATGAAGAAGTTAGGGCCTTCCGAAGTTTCAGAATTTAAATAAATTAAAAACAGCTCAGGTTCAGAAATTCAAAATTTCGAATTCAAAACAGAGAAGCGGGCTGGGTAGGAATTTTCTCGCCCAACGCCAGGTCGACCAGGGGGTCGACCTACCCCCCCTCCCCGGGAAGATCTGAAATGTGACGATTTCTGACTCTCTGCTGAGTCATTAGGGCTGAGGTGGCTATTCAAGATAACTCTATCTAGTTTGGATGGTTGGATTTGCTCCTATGATAATCTAACGGCTTAGATTGATTCAAACTTCTGTAAAAGAGTGCCTGGACTCAAACCCTAAACCTAAACAAAATCTGTCTCTTGGCCACCATGCTGCTGCTAGGATAGTCTCCTTCCTAAAGCTTAGGATTTAGCAAGTCAGAATTCCAATTCAAAAGACGAACAAATCATTCTCTTCTCTAACCTATCTTTGTGAGTACTGTTTCTTTCACAATATAATTAATAATTTAATTAAGATGATTTATAATTGGATTATGAGAACATGTCTGTTGAATCATGTGATGTTGTTTAACTTTTTATCTTATGTTGGTGGATTTATTTCATATGCCTTATTATACATGTTTAACTTGATTCATTTTATGCAAGTTTGGGATGTAAATCAAATGTTAGTTTGTATGTGAAATCTTATGCAAGTTTGGGATGTTAAATCATATGCTAGTTTGAATATGAATCTTATGCAAGTCCGTTTTTACATATGTTAATTCATACGTGAATCTTATCCAAGTTTGTAATGTTGAATTACATGCTAATTCGTATGTAAATTTTATGCAATTTTGGATGATAAATCGTATGCTAGTTTGAATATGAATCTTATGCAAGTCTATATGTGAATTGTACACAAGTTTATATGTGAATCAAGTATATACATATGCTAGTTTATATGCAAAAACATGTGATAAATTCATATGCAAGTTGTAGAAATCCATATGCAAGTTTAGGTGAAACACTATATTCACATTTTTGGGTGAAAATTATGTTCACATATTCAAGTTAGGTGAGACCCATAATCCATATATGCAAGTTCACAATTTCATGTTTAGATCCATATTTAGATCCATGGTAGTTTATGCAAATATATGATTCTATATGACCATTGTCTATGTAAATTATTGGCTATGCAAATTTATGTCACAATTCCTACTTGCAAGTTAGATCTATTTTTTTATGTGTTATGCAAGTTGTGATGTTTCTTTTTTTATAAGTTAGACTATTTGCGAGTCTAAAATATTTCATATTTGAACGTATGAATAGCGTGGAGACAATGGGAAAATATTAATTATGTAGGTTGTGAATTGGCATAAAATGGCTTTAAAAGCATATAATTAAATTGAGGCATTAATTGGTATAATTTTTATACCTAAAAAGTAAGGACATAATTTAGGTGACAATTATGGACATAATTAATTTGGGAATTATTGACAATTTGAATAGGGATAATTAATTCAAATTGGGGTGAAATAATGTGTAATAATAAACGCCTAAGACACGAGGTTAGACTCGTTTGTGGTGTAAGACTGCCCATACCCGCCCGACAAATCCAGCAACCACAAACGGTAGTCTAATGTGAGAGGTCGAAAGCATAAATTAAATGCGTAACAATTGTAAAGACACGAGGTTAGACATGTTTGCGGTATAAGACTGCCCGGACCCACCCGGCAAATCCAGCAACCGCAAATGGTAGTCTAATGTGAGAGGTCTTACAAGGTTATAGTTATAATGAATTAAGTAACACTTAACCAAGATAAACATATGGTGGGACATGGGGGTTAAGTGGGTGATATGGGCATGTGAAATACAATTAGAAACACTTAGCCAAATTTAAACATGTAAGAAGACATGAATAAGAAGGGGTTAAGTGGAAAACTATAGTGGGGGCCAAGCATAGGTGGAAGGCTTGTGTCAAACATGGGGGACCCTTTTCAAACCAGTAACCCATTAAGTATCTTTGTGAGCTTGAGTTAGATCGAGGACGAGACACGCTTACTGGGTTTGATTGTAAGAGGTCAAAACAGGTTAACGGTGGCAACGCAAGTCCAATGGGGTCATGTGCGTGCGTGGGCCCGGGCTGGTAGGTAAGACGTTGTTGCATCGTGTAGATATAAGTCGTGCATCTTTAGTGGTATCGGGTTGCCACTTTGGGGAGTGATACACCCCATTGCGGGACTGGCATGGGTATCTACAAGTTAGGGAGCCGATCGCATGGGGGTACTGGGTACAACTAGTGGAGATAGGGGCAGGCGGCACCTACGGAGACAGCTAGGGGTACACAAAACTACCATTGTGATTATTATGTTCAGTAGACAGGATCAACTTTTAGGGTGACTAGTAGTGGTGCAGTATAGTAATTATCCTATAGTGACTAGGAGTGAGATTAACACCAGAATATTCCTCTTGTTCGTTTTGTCTTGCCCACTTGTTTCACAGTCATTCCTTATTTTACCAGTTTATGCCTTATCCTAGTTACTTTAATAATTATAATGTTAAAGTTAAGGTACTCGCCAGACTTTATGTCTGACCCCCTTTGTTTTCGCCTCTTTTCTTCCCCCCCCCCCCCGCCCCCTCAAGGTTCTCAGGGTGGAACTAGTGCTAGTGGAGCTTGATTCAGATCTTTCTCTGTCTTTAGAAGTGCTTGGATTGCTGAAAGTAAAGTTCAGCTCATCTCTTTATGGCTACTTATGTTGGGGTTATGCTTTTTTACTTTATATACTCAGAAAGTAATTTGCACTACAAGAAAAATACCCTATTGCAACTAGCTATTTGCAACAGGCAATAAATGACAGTTGCAATAGACGATATTTAGCAACAGACCTATTATAGCAGTTGCAACATATAAGATTTAGCAACAGGCCTTTTTTTTCTGTTGCGAAAAGCATATTTTTAGCAACTGTGTTTCTATTCCTGTTGCAAATACATACTTTTAGCAACTGTGCTTCCATAACAGTTGCAACAAACATATTGTTTGCAACTGCACTTCCAAGCCAGTTGCGAATAAATATCTTTAGCAACTGTTTTCGCCACTTGCAATAACTGTATTTTTTTACAACTAGTAAAGCCAGTTGCGAAAAACATACTAAAAATAAGTATCATCTTTTAATGATTAAATTTTAATAAATAATTTATATAGTTACTATTAAATGATTAACTACTAGTAAATGTTTAATAATTAAGATATATTTAATAATTATTAATTAATAATAAAATTTAAGTATTATAAAGTGATATTTATAACTAACAATTAAATAATAATAATTAATAATTAATAATTAACAAATAATAATAAATTAATAATAATTATTAAATAATAATAAATTAATAATAAAAAACTAATGGATAATAATTAATTTGAAATATTAATATGTTTAAATATTAAATAAATAAATAAATAAATAAATAATTTATAATAAATAAATAAATGGTAATTGATTAATATTACTGTTAAGGAGTAATTAATAGTTAATAATAATTTCTTATATGAATTAATTTATAATTTGTGCTTGATAAAGGTATTTTTATGAATTAATTAATAGTTTCTAGTTATCATTAATAATTATTTTTATTGTTCGTATATTTAATTATTAGTGATCAGTAAATTGTGTTTTTACAACTGGTAAAGCCAGTTGCAAAAAACAGACTTTTAAATATTATTACTTTTCCCCCATCTTTGGTAAGCATAATTACTGTTAAATACAAAAGTACGAAGTAATGAGTAATATTTAGTTATAATTTGATAAGTATTAATTAATAATATTTAACTAAAATGAATTAATATTTTAATAATTTATTATGGTTAGTTATTAATAGTGTGTAAATTATATTTAACAATTATTAATTAAATTTAATAATTACTAATTCTAATTAACATTAACAAATATTAATTAATTAATAAATATTCACCATATATTGTATTTAACAAGTAATATTCAGTTATAACTAAGAACTAAAATTACTACTAATTAAACATTATTAAATTTGATAATTTTAATATTATTATGTATTTTTATTACTTAGTATTTAATAATTATAATTGATACTTCATGTTTCTTATTCAAAGTTAGAAAACATCAAAACTTGCATTTTACAACCTGCGTTTCAAAGTTAGGAAAACATCAACACGTTATTAAATAAGAAATCATGTATGGTGTCTACTGGTTACAAGTAAAAATAAGGCGAAATAGTTAAATTTCAGTTCCTGCTCTCATTTCAGTTTCACCGCCTACCCCTTCGTTATTATATTTAATAATTAATAACTAAATTATAGTTTATAATTTTGGATAATAATATATAAACAAAAATATATAAATAATATATACTTATACTTAATATTTAATATAGTATGATAATTTGTGATAATGTTTGTTAATTTTTCTTGCACAAAATTTTAGTTTCAGTATTTCTTTGTACCACTGCAATTAAAGCAGATAAATTTCCTTCGTAATAAGCGGTAAGATTTCAATACGCGCCAAAGGATTTCATTTCCCTCCCAATCCCTTCGCTCTTGACAAAACCCTAAGTTGCTGCTCCTTGCAGCCGCCTCAAAGTTCGGAAGACACAATCTGTTCAGATTGAGAAAAAGAAAAGGTTGTTGCTATCGATTTTAAGATCCGACCCAGTAGTACAAGCTCCTCCACTTCATCCGCTGAAATTTTCATCTCATTCACCAAAATTTGCAATCGCAACTTGCGTGAGCATCTCAAATGCTCCACCGCTTTCACCCAAATCTCAATCGCCTTCACCTAGATGCTCACTGCGAACATTTCTACACCCATCTCGGTCGACTCCAGACTTCTGCTTTGGATCTGATCGTACGTTTTTCAAATCCAAACACTAGGCTCCAGCTCCAGATCTGCACAAACATGGCAGACCTAAGGGCTTCACATTCGAAGGTATGTACTTTTCTATTAAAATTTTAGTTGGATTTGTTTATTTTCAGATCCATTCCTTGTTATTTGTTGTTCGATACTTATGGCTTATAATCATCATATGAAGAACATTTTGACTGTTATCCTTTGATTTTGAGGTATTCTTCTTGAACGACGATGGACTTGATTTCGACTACTTCAACGGTAAGGCCTTAACCTCAGATTTCACCCCATCTTTTTACTGTAAATAGATTTATACGGTGTAATTTTTGGGATACCAATGAATGTATTTTTATAATGCTTGAGTTTCTTGTAAGGGGTTTACGTTGAAATTGAGATCCATAGTTCTGAAAGTTTACATTTATGTACCCAAGCAACTTATCTTTGCGAAAGCTTTATATATTTTATTTAAATATGGAAGTTCAAACATGCTTATCTCATATATCTAGATTTATAATAAAGCCAAGCTATTTACTAATCATCGTTGGGGCAGTGTTAAAGTAGGACTTTGCTTAAAGCTATTTACTAATCATCCCTGGGGCAGTGTTAAAGTAGCACTTTGCTTTTTCGTTCTTTTATTGGTTTACATTTTTCAGACCATGATTGCATTTGCCAATTAATCGGTAGTCTTTTTTAGCTTATATCAAATACTCGTAGCATGCTCTTTCCATATTGTTAGTCTAAGTAGTTGCGCTTATTCTACTATTGAATTCTTAATAATACATATTACTATTATTTCTCATTTACTCATTATTTCCTTTAACTCCAGTTTCAACTTCAATAAGATAAAAATGACATTAAGGTTAGGTTATATGTTTCCATGATCGTGGACTGTCTTATGATGTTGCCTATTTGCTGTTGTTACATTACTGAGTTGTTACGTTACTTGGTTCCCCTTTGTTAAGTAACACCGTGCTGCCCATTTATCAATTCACACTTGGCTGTCCATTTTCTGGGTCCTTTGTGTAGTGAGTTCTCGCTTGCTTGCTATTTGTTGTACTTTCCTGTGTTTCAGGTTGAAGAATGCTTTCCAGTAAACATACATATAAGAACGTCACACTTTTAGTTGCATCTTATAATTTGCTGAAATAACCACAGCACTGCATAAATTAGGATTACCAGTTAAGGTGTGAGATTTAGGATGTCTAGAAACTAAATGCATAAAGCTATAGATATTGCGGTTAAACTAAGTGTACATATGATTTGCTCGATATATTTTCAAGTTGAGTCTGTTTTGCTTGGACCCAGTTATGCACCGGTGCATTTCCCTTGTAATATTTCATGCAAATGATGACGGTGGAATTTAAAAAAAAAATTGAATGATTAAAGTTACTTATGTCTAATTTGCAGAATTAAATAAGAAGGAAGATCATCCTATAGGTGCTTTAAAACACAAAAGTATGTACAGTCAACAGAACCAATATATGGTGGAAGCTCTTCATATGAAGTGTGAGTTGTAACAAATTGAGCACTATTTATTTATACTTGTTTGCTCGTCTACATTTTATAACTAATTACTTAATTTTGTCGATGTAATATCATATTTGTTGTTTTCTCAGATTTTTCTTTTTTTCTGAGTATTTGTAAAGGCATGCCAACTACGCGAAGAAGGGAGATTGAAAGAGATAGTGGATTCAAGTATAGAAGGATACCCCGAAGAAGTATTAAGATACGCAAAAGTTGCACTCATTTGCACACAAGCAGCTTCTCAAAGAAGACCCCCAAGTTAATTCTCTTATTATAGTATATGTATGATAAGGTAGAAATATGAGTAGAAAATACTTTATTCGAAAAAAATGTGTTGTGTGAAAGAAGAAATTGTTACACATGAACGGTGTATGAAAATTATAGAAATTTTTATTGTAATTGTTTGTACTATTAAAACTTTGCTAAAATAAATTTTTTATTTGTTTATTTCATTCTGTGATATACGCTATTACTAAAACAAATACATTTAATATGTAATATTTATAAGCTATAAAAATTTTTTTACATAGATTTATGAATCTATTGCAACGGGCATATACTGTTGCAAAATGGTCTGTTGCAACAACAAAGGCCAGCTGCAAAAAAGTATCCCGCAACGTTTTATTGCAACAGGCAGAAAACGTTGCAGACTTTTTGCAACTTCGGCTATACCAACAGACGCAGGCCTGTTGCAATTGGTCTACTGCAACAGATATTGCCTGTTGCGAAAAGTGTTTTTTGTTGTAGTGTTGTCAAGATGGTTACTAAGTGTACTTAGTTTTTCTGTTGGTTTATGATGTTGTTGTAATCAAACTATTTCTCTGCTGCAATAAAAGTTGTTTTGAACATTTTCAAGTACCAATATATGTATCTGTCTTGTTATATTCTGTTCTATTCATCAATAATACTCCATGAAAGTTAATGCATTCCCTTTGAGAGTGACATTAATGGACGTGGGGTGTTACATTATTGGCCGCTGTAACGACCCGCATTCTACGCACCGCAGGATCGTAGGATATTTATTTCACTCACATACGAAGTCGTATGGTCATGTAACTTTGGGAGACGACTATTGGGGTCATTTCCCATGTTCATGATTTTTCCGATTTTTAAATGACCGTTTTGCCCCTAGCTGATCTTGTTTTGACCACAACTTTTGACTGGAAAGGAATTTTAACCTGAAACCACTTCCATTGGCTCCGGATGATGGTTTACAATTCCGTAGATGGACACATTAGCCAAACGGACTCACCGTTTGGGAGATATGGTTGAAACAAGTTTCAGATAGGGAAAAACAGCTTAATTGGGCTTAACTGGGTGATTAACAGCTAGGCCCAATGGGGGATTTCGGGATTAGAGGTATTTAAGGGATGCTAGGGTTAGGATTTCGGTTTTTCACTCATTTTTCAACCGCCACAAACCCTCTCTTCAACCTAACAATGGCCTCCAACATCTTAAAACACCTCTAATCACTTCTTAATCAAGTTTTGGCTTAAACTACATCAAATTAAGGAGAGAAAGCACCAAAGCAAGGTTAGAACTGCTGTGTTGCATTGGAAACAGTGCCAAACAGAGATTCATTTCAGATCTGGTATTTTATTTGTGGCCAAGGTGAGTGATTTGCAAAGTTTCTCACTAATTACGGTTAATTAGGGGTAATTAGTGTTGATTAGAGAATCTATACATTAATAAATTCTGGAAAAATATTTATAAAGTTCGAAATATCGTTTTACACCTTTGTTAGAAATTTGGGTTGATTTGGTTAAGTTTTGTTAATACTATGATTAGTTTTTCTTAAACATGCTTAAGGGAAAATATGGGATTTTGGCTATGTTTGATCCATTTTACATGTTACAGTTGTTGTTTTGGTGTTTATGATTGATTGTACATGTTGCTATGACTATATGGTATGATTTGTGATTGTCTAGAAGTGTTAGATTGGTCGAAAACGCCGTCGAATGGCGTAAAACAGTTGCTAGAAAGAAGTGCAGGAAATTGCCCGAACCAGATCGGATCAAAAGGGCGAGGCACGATCCGATCCGCTCGCCTGGAAGCTCCACGGTCTGACCCGCTGGTGGGAAGGAGCTCCGATCCGAACCGATGCCAATCACGAACTGCTTCAGGAGCTAAGGAACCAATCGCTAAGGAGAATCACGAACCACTCCAGAAGCCACGACCCGACCTGCTCGCGTCAGAGGACTCCGTACCATGAAGCTTACCATTTCGCCTTTGCTTGATGACCACGACCCGAAGAGCACGAACCGATCCACCATGAATTGATGAAGGCTGGTTTCACGAGGCGATGGAGGAGTGCGACCGGCCCGAAGCTTGGCCACGACCTGATCCGATGGAGCTGGAGGACCACGAGCTGATGGCGCGACCCGATCCGAATGGAGGAACTCGACCCGAACCAATGTAGTGACTGCACGCTGAAACAGGAAGCTTGAACGCGAGAAATGAGCTATGGACTAAATGAGGACCGATCTGGAGAAGAAGACTGAAACCCGAGATGCGAAGGTAGTCCAAATGGGAAGTTTGTACTTAGGATCTAGTTGGGAACCAACGGGTTGACTTCTTGAGTTGGGCTTTGCTGCGGGATGTGTGCTAAGGGGTTGTTGATGCCTATGACTTTGGATCACTATGTGTAGGGAGTACGTGAACGAATTCAGGGCCACAGTGTCCTAGGTACGACTAAAGAGCTATAGACTAATGAAGTGAGGTAATTTGTAAAGGTTTGATCATGACTCCATGGGGTGAGCTTGGTAGTAGCAATAGTTGTACAAGTTGAACTCCGTCACTACTTCAATGGGTCTAGTGATCGAAGCGGTAGATATCATATGCTTTACGCACTGAGTGAAAGATGTGAGGATGGTTGCTATGGTTGATTTATTTTCCATCATTATGACATGCACACCCCCACCCCCGTTATCTTTACACCATATGTTAGTGGCACCTTAGAGTATTGTACGGTATGTAGTGCTAACTCTTTGGTTGCAGGTCCAGGTTCAGGTATGGTTTAGTATACCTGTTATTGTTCTGTTTGCTGCTTATCGCTCATACCAGACTTTTTGTCCGACCCAAAGTTTTATGTCTCTTCTTATTACTCTAGGTGCTCTCATGAGCAGACTAGAGACAGGTTATGTGGTATGCACGAGTAGCTGTACCTGAGGCGAGCAGGAGGCTTCCACGTATGGTACATATATATAGATATTCTCCCTGTGTTGCTGCGGTCACTACTTTGAGCATTAGTGGTGTACCTTTCTTTCTTTTGTTTAGAGACAGTAATTCGGAAAGTTGTAATAAGCTGTATTTGGATTTCCGCTGCTCTGATGATGATGTTGATTTTGGTTTTAGTTATCATCTTATGCACTGTCTCATCTGTTTTATGTCAAGTATATTGTTATTATATTTTGTTCCATGCGTTGTGTGACATTCTACAGGTTTTCGATTAGTTCATTCTCTTCTTTCCGTTCTTTGGCGACAGTTCCATGCTAATCGGGCATGTGTACAGCGCACTTTCAGAGGAAATGCCGGCTGGTGCGGGGCGGGCCGTCACACTTGGTATCAGAGATCTAGGTTGCGTAGTTAACCTAGGGAAGTCATCAGGGAGAGATAGTATACGTATATGAGAGCGCGTATTTGTTATATTTTGGTTTTCAAAAGCTAGCTATATATATATATATATACTATTAGTATATCTAGGGACGAGGTTGCACTGCACTGACACAACAAAGAAGATGGTTAATCGTTTTCTGTGTATAGATTGAACGATGAGCCGATACGCAAGGGGTACTGGTAGAGGAGCCAATAATGGAAATGCTGCCAAGATGAGGACGTTGTTTACCGACCTCATGAGAGAGATGCTTAGAGATGTTCAGAGAGCAGCTCCCAATGCTGGTAATGGTGGTGGTCAAATAGTGCAGGCGCCTAGGGCCGATTTCGCCTAGCTGAACAAGGATTATACTCGTCTTGGTGGGAAGCCGTTCCACGGAACGGAGTCGGCTACGGATGTTCAGGATTGGTTGGATACCTGCGAGCGTATCTTCAAAGATTTGGGTATCGAGGATGCGACGAAGAGAAGGCTAGCATCCCGTCAGCTACAAGGACGGGCAATGAATTGGTGGAATGCTATAAAGGAAGCTACTCCCGAGGATCAGATTACTTAGGATCAGTTTAAGGCTCGCTTTAGGGATCAATTCATTCCAGCTGCTCAGAAGTCAGTGCTATTTAAGAAATTCTTGGAACTTAAGCAAAATGGCAGAGCTGTCTCAGAGTATATTGTTGAGTTCGACACCTTATCGAAATATGGGTTATCTCTTATTGATACTGCCGAGAAGAAGAACGAGAAGTTCATAATTGGTTTACATGGATACTCGGGGGAAAGGCTTATTAACCACATCGATGAGACGTTTGAATCGATTATGGGGGAAAGCTTTAAGATTGGAAAGTCTTTACCCTAAGTCGAAGACTGAGGTTGCATCTGCAGAGGAGCCAAAGCCGCAAGCAAGTGGTGGAGGCAAGTGTGGTTCTCAGAATAAGAGGAAGTAGAACTAGAATAGGGATGGCCAGAAAAAGAGTAAGAAAGATGTTGAGTGCTTCAGCTGTGGTAAGAAGGGCTATTATTCTAGTAATTGTCGGGCCAAGCCAGCAGATAGGAAGTGCTTCAACTGTGGCCAAGTGGGACATCACAAGGACAAGTGTCCGCAACCCCCGAAAGAAAAGCAGATGGTCAAAGCATATGCCCTTAATGCTATTCCTTCTTCGTCGAATGCCCCAACTACGGCGGTGCAGGGAAAGAATTTCGTTATTCAAGGTATGCTTTTTATTTATGATGTTCCTGTTAGAGTTTTGTTTGATACCGGAGCTTCTAGTTCTTTCATATCCAGTGACCTAGTAGATAGGTTGGGATTGGAGCCCGAGATTGTCGATAGACCTTTAGTAGTGACGAACCCAATTGGTGGTTCGACTAACCTTAGCATGATTTGTCGTAATGTGGTCTTATCAAGTCATGGATGCATGTTTGTTTGTGATTGCTTTGTTTTGGGCTTTAATGGGTTTGGCATTATTTTGGGAGTTGATTGGCTCCAAAGATACGGGGTGGTGGTAGACTGTGAGGGCTTTTTGGTGACAGCTAGAGCGGATGATGGGCGGAGGGTAGTGTTTGGTGGTCTACCCGGTGATGGGGTAATGGCTAGTTTTCTAAATTCCCTCGACATCCCGCATAGTGAGTTGTCAAGGTTGCCCGTGGTTGGCTAGTATCCGAACGTCTTCGAGGAAGTGACCGAGCTTCCACCACAGCGAGAGATTGAGTTCCGTATTTATTTAGTGAAAGACGCCAGACCTATAGTGATGCCACCTCGTTGTATGGAACCAAGGGAGCAGCGAGAGCTCGGGGTGCAAGTCAGCGATCTATTGAAGAAGGGATTTATCAGAAGGAGTGTTTCTGAATGGGGAGCACCAGTTGTGTTTGCTACCAAGGCGGATGGTTCCCTTCGTTTGAGTGTAGACTACCGCGAGTTGAATAAAGTGACGAGGAAGAATAAGTATCCTCTACCGTGGATAGATGATTTGTTTGATCAGTTGAGTGGCATGAGAGTATTCTCTCAGTTGGATCTCGCAACAGGTTTTCATCAGCTTAGAGTGGAAGCTGAGAGTATAGCTAAAACGACATTTCGGACATCGTCTGGATTTTATGAGTGGTTGGTCATGCCATTCGGTTTGACAAATGCACCGGCATATTTTGTGGATCTTATAAATAGAGTATTCAGGGATCAATTGAATAAGTTTATTCTTGTGTTCGTGGACGATATACTTGTTTATTCGAGGACAGAGGAAGAACACAAGGAACATTTGAGGATAGTGATGGAGGTGTTGAGAAAGCACCAATTGAAAGCAAAGTTTTCTAAGTGTCACTTCTGGAGGAGGGAAGTGAGATTCTTGGGCCATGTTGTTTCAGAGAATGGTATAGCCGTGGATCCTACGAAGGTGGCTACGGTACAAGATTGGTCTTCGCCCAAGAATGCAACGGACATAAGAAGTTTCTTGGGACTAGCTGGATATTATCGTAAGTTTATCCAAGACTTTTTTAAGATAGCAGCACCGTTGACTCAGTTGACTAAGAAGAATCAAGCTTTCTTCTGGGACGAAAAGTGCGAGAATGCATTCAAGAGCCTAAAGGAAAAGTTGACATATGCACCAGTGTTAGTCATTCCTAAGGGGAATGAAGAGATGACAGTATATACGGATGCATGTGGCACAGGACTAGGTGCTGTATTGATGCAAGGAGGTAGGGTTATAGCTTATGCAAGTCGGCAACTAAAACCGCATGAGAAAAGATACCCTACACATGACTTGGAATTGGCAGCGATCGTGTTCGCAAGGAAGATGTGGAGACATTATCTCTTGCGATAAAGATTCGAATTGTTTACCGATCATAAATCGTTAAAGTATCTCTTCTCTCAGAAGAATCTAAATCTCCAACAGCAAAGATGGTTAGAATTCTTGGCTTCCTATGATTTCGATATCGCATACACACAAGGAAAGGGCAATGTGGTAGCTGATGCATTGAGTAGAAGACATGCCAGTTTAGGGGCTATGTTTCTTGAATGGAAGAAACTGGAGTACATCGCTGGGTATGATTTCAGACCAAAGTGCGAGTTGGATCCAGAAATGTTAGCAAGTTTGGATCAGACCCACTTTGATAGGGTGGATTGGTTCCAGCCAGAGGGATGATCCTAACCTATTGGAAATCATCTCAAAGTTAGAGATAGGAATCAACGAAGAGATGAACAAGCATGGGCTTGATCGAGATGGATGGCTTAGAAAGAATGGAAGACTAGTTGTAGCCAATGTCAATGGATTGAGAGATGAAGTGCTTAGGGAATGTCATCACTCAAAACTGACTATTCACCCCAGTGGTAACAAGATGTATCGAGACATGAAGCAGACCTACTACTGGGAAGGAATGAAAAGAGACATTGGGAAATTTATATCCAAATGCATGAATTGCCAGCTAGTTAAAGCCGAGCAAAAGAAGCCTAGTGGTTTGCTACAACCATTAGAAATTCCAGAATGGAAATGGGAACAAGTGTCAATGGATTTCATTGATGGGTTACCAAGGACTAGATCGGGCCATGATAGCATTTGGGTGATTGTGGACCGATTGACTAAGAGTGCAAGGTTTATACCCATTAAGTCAAACATGACGGCAGCTAAATTAGCGGAACTATATATAAAGTGGGTAGTGAGATTTCATGGAATACCCAAAGGCATTGTGAGTGACCGAGATCCATTGTTCACTAGTGGATTTTGGAAGAGCTAACAAGAGGCGTTAGGATCAGAATTACATCTCAGTACCGCGTATCATCCTCAAACCGATGGACAGACAGAGAGGGTGAACCGAGTATTAGAAGATCTCTTGAGAGCTTGCATATTAGACTTTGGTGGATCATGGGATGACCATTTGCATCTAGTAAAGTTTGCATATAATAATAGTTATCAATCCAGTATTGGTATGGCTCCATTTGAAGCTTTGTATGGAAGACCGTGTAACTCACCATCATGTTGGTTAGAGACCGGTGAGAAATATGTGCTTGGACCAGATGTGATAAGAGAAACTTCAGACAAGATCAAGGTTATCCAACAGTGAATGAAGGCTGCCCAACATAGGAAGAAGAGTTATGCCGATAAGAGGAGAAGAGATTTAAATTTCTCCATTGGCGACTTGGTGTTTGTCAAGATTTCTCCGTTGAAGAGCGTGATACGATTTGGCAGGAGAGGCAAGTTAGCACCAAGATTCGTTGGTCCCTTCCCAGTTCTTGAGCAAATTGGGAATTTGGCATATAAAGTTGAATTACCAGAGAAGATGGTAGGAGTTCACAACGTATTTCATGTTTCCCAGTTAAGGAAGTTCGTACACGACCCAAATGTGACTATTTCACCTGATCAGTTGGATGATATCGAAGTTGAACCGGAGGCGGTTGGGAACCGCAGGCCTATGCGTATTATTGGGAACGATACGAAGCAACTTTGAAGGAAAGTGGTGAAGTTAGTCAAAGTTCAGTGGGGCGAGAATGAGAATGACTGTACTTGGGAGACAGAGGAGTGCATTAGGAAGACGTATCCAGAACTCTTCGCCTGGTAAGATTTTAAGTTCGATTTAGTCTTTCTGCATGCTAGGATAGGCTTGTTTGTTTGTTTTGCATGATTGAATGTTGTATATGGTTGGTAGGCATGCGGGATCCTTTATATGTTTTGGGTTAAGGAATTTCCGGGACGAAATTTCTTAAGGGGGGGGAGAGTGTAACGACCCGCATTCTACGCATCGCAGGATCATAGGATATTTATTTCTTTCGCATACGAAGTCGTATGGTCATGTAACTTTGGGAGACGACTATTGGGGTCATTTCCCATGTTCATGATTTTTCCCGATTTTTAAATGACCGTTTTGCCCATAGCTGATCTTGTTTTGACCATAACTTTTGACTGGAAAGGAATTTTAACCTAAAACCACTTCCATTGGCTCTGGATGATGGTTTACAATTCCGTAGAGTGGTCACATCAGCTAAACGGACTTACCGTTTGGGAGATATGGCTGAAACAAGTTTCAGATAGGGAAAAAACAACGTAATTAGGTTTAACCGGATGATTAACAACTAGGCCCAATGGGGGATTTCGGGAGTAGAGGTATTTAAGGCCTGCTAGGGTTAGGATTTCGGTTTTTCACTCATTTTCCAGCCGCCTCAAACCCTCTCTTCAACCTAACAATGGCCTCCAACATCTAAAAACACCTCTAATCACTTCTTAATCAAGTTTTGGCTTAAATATATCAAATTAAGGAGAGAAAGCACCAAAGCAAGGTTAGAACTGCTGTGTTGCATTGGAAACAGCGCCAAATAGAGATTCATTTCAGATTTGGTATTTTATTTGTGGCCAAGGTGGGTGATTTGCAAAGTTTCTCACTAATTACGGTTAATTAGGGGTAATTAGTGTTGATTAGCGAATCTATACATTAATAAATTTTGGAAAAATATTTATAAAGTTCAAAATATCATTTTAGACCTCTGTTAGAAATTTGGGTTGATCTGGTTAAGTTTTGTTAATCCTATAATTAGTTTTTCTTAAACATGCTTAAGGGAAAATATGGGATTTTGGCTATGTTTGATCCATTTTATAGCTATAGTTGTTGTTTTGGTGTTTATGATTGATTGTACATGTTGCTATGACTGTATGGTTTGATTTTTGATTGTCTAGAAGTGTTAGATTGGTCGAAAATGTCGTCGAATGGCGTAAAACAGTCGCTGGAAAGAAGTGCAGAAAATTGCCCGAACCGGATCAGATCGAATGGGGGAAGCACGATCCGACCCGCTCGCCTGGAAGCTCCACGATCCGACCCGCTGGTGGGAAGGAGCTCCGATCCGAACCAATGTCGATCACGAACTGCTTCAGGAGCTAAGGAACCAATCGCCAAGGAGGATCACGAACCACTCCAGAAGTCACGACCCGACCTGCTCGCGTCAGAGGACTCCGCACCATGAAGCTTACCATTCCGCCTTTGCTTGATGACCACGGACCGAAGAGCACGAACCGATCCACCATGAATTGATGAAGGCTGGTTTCACGAGACAATGGAGGAGTGCGACCCGGCCCGAAGCTTGGCCACGACCCAATCTGATGGAGCTGGAGGACCACGAGCTGATGGCGCGACCCAATCCGAATGGAAGAACTCGACCCGAACTAGTGTGGTGACTGCAGACTGAACCAGGAAGCTAGAACGCGAGATATGAGCTATGGACTGAATGAGTACCGATCCGGAGAAGAAGACTGAAACCCGAGATGTAAAGGTAGTCCAAATGGGAAGTTTGTACTTAGGATCCAGTTGGGAACCAACGAGTTGACTTCGTGAGTTGGGCTTTGCTGCGGGACGTGTGCTAAAGGGTTCTCGATGCCTATGAATTTGGATCACTATGTATTAACATTATTTCTAATCATTTCAACATCGCAAACAACATACAATACAATCAATCAAAATCCTCCGTGGTTTGTGGAAGAGGGGAGTGATCTTATCAAGCACAGTGTACAGTTTATAGTGATTAGACTGATAAAAATCTAAACAGGCAATTCTATATATTTTTCAGTTATAACAGTAAATAAATAATTGTGTAGAAATTTTAGTGAGGAGTTCTCACCTTTGGGTTTCCACTCCATCATTCTTTAGCGGACGATTCGGATTCCGTACTACTTCCATTCAGTTCCATAGCAGTCTGTTTCACACAGTTTGAAGTGATTTCCTCCGAAAGTGCGCTGTACATATGCCCGACTAGCACGGAACGATCGCCAAAGAAAGGAAAGAAGAGAATAAACTAATAAAGAACCTGTAGAATGTCTCACAGCCATGGAATAAAATGTAATAGTAACATACTTTGACATAAAACAGGCGAGACAGTGCATAAGCTGACGACACAACATCATAGCAGCAGAAAATCCAAATACAACTTATGATCCAATACCATTATTACAACTTTGTAAAATACTGTCTCTAAAGTAAAAAAGAAAGGAAAGGTACACTACTAATGCCCAAAGTAGTGACCAGTAGCGACACAGGGAGAATATCTATATATCATACGTGGAAGCCTCCTGCTCGTCTCCGGCACAGCTATTCGTGCATACCACCTAACCTGTCTCTAGTCTGCTCGTGAAAGCACCCAGAGTAATAAGAAGAAACATAAAACTCTGGGTCAAACAAAAAGCCTAGTATGAGCGATAAGCAGTTAAACAGAACAATAACAGGTATGCTAAACCATACCTGAACCTGGACCTGCAACCAAAGAGTTAGCACTATATACCGTACAATACTCTAAGGTGCCACTGAACAGATGGTGTTAAGATAACGGGGTTGGGGGTGTGCATGTCATTATGATGGCAAACAAATCAACCATGGCAACCATCCTCATATCCCTCGCTCAGTGCGTAAAGCATACGATGTCCACCACTGTCAATCACTTGACCCATCGGAGTAGTGACGGAGTTCGACTTGTACAACTACTACTACTACCAAGCTTACCCGATGGAGTCATGACCAAATCTTTACAAATGACCCCACTTCATTGGTCTATAGCTCTTTAGTCGTACCTAGGCTACTGTGGCCCTGAATCCGTTTACGTATTCCCTACACATAGTGATCCAAAGCTATAGACATCGACAACCCCTTAGCGCACGTCCTGCAACAAAGCCCAACTCTTGAAGCTAACTCCTTGGTTCCCAGCTGGATCCTGAGTATAAACTTCGAACTTGGACTACCTTTGCATCCAAGGTTTTGGTCGTCACCTTCTTCTCCGGATCGGTCTTCATTTCTTCACTTCACTTTACTTCAGGTCGTGGTCATCAGCTTCTCGGTTCGGATCGGAGTACCCCATACGGGACGGGTCGTGCCATCAGCTCGTGGTCCTCCAGCTCCATCGGATCAGGTCGTGGCCAAGCTTCGGGTCGGGTCGCACTCCTACATCGCCTCATGAAACCAGCCTTCATCAATTCATGGCGGATCGGTTCGTGCTCTTCGGGCCGTGGTCATCAAGAAAAGGCGGAATGGTAAGCTTCATGGTGCAGAGTCCTCTGACGCTAGCAGGTCGGGTCATGGCTTCTGGAGTGGTTCTGTTCGTGAGCATCTACATCGGGTCGGGTCGAGATAAAGGGGGGCGATCTGATCCAGTCTCTGCATATTTTCCTGCAACTTCTTCCAGCGACTGTTTACGCCATTCAACGGCGTTTTCGACCAATCTAACACTTCTAGACAACCACAAAACATATTATACAGTCATAGCAACATGTATAACCATCCACAAGCAGCAAAACAACAATCATAGCATGTAAAATGGATCAAACATACCTAAAACCCCATATTTTCCCTTAAACATGTTTAGGCAAAATCTAATGATATGATTAGCAAAATTTAACCAAATTAATCCAAACTTCCAACAGAGGTCTAAAACATCATTTCGAATTTTATAAATATTTTTCCAAAATTTTATCATGTCTAATTTCATTAATCTTCACTAATTACCCTTAATTAACTGTAATTAGTGCAAAACTATGCAAATCACTCACCTTGGCCACAAATAAAATACCAAATCTGAAATGAATCTCTATTTGGTGTTGTTCCCAATGCAACACAACAGCTCTAACCTTGATTTGGTGCTATTCCTCCTTAATTTGATGTAGTTTAAGCCAAAACTTGATTAAGAAGTGATTAGAGGTGTATTTAGATGTTGGAGGCCATTGTTAGGTTGAAGAGAGGGTTTGTGGCGGCTGGAAAATGAGTGAAAAACTGAAATTCTAACCCTAGCAGCCCTTAAATACCTCTAATCTTGAAATACCCCATGGGGCCTAGCTGTTAATCACCCGGTTAAGCCCAATTAAGCTGTTTTTCACTATTTGAAACTTGTTTCAGCCATATCTCCCAAACAGTGAGTCCGTTTGGCTAATGTGACCACTCTACGGAATTGTAAACCATCATCCGGAGCCAATGGAAGTGGTTTTAGGTCAAAACTCAGTTACAATCAAAAGTTATGGCCAAAGCAGTATCAGCTAGGGGCAAAACGGTCATTTAAAAATCGGGAAAAATCATGAACATGGGAAATGACCCCAATAGCCGTCTGCCAAAGTTACATGACCATACGACTTCGTATGTGAAAGAAATAAATATTCTACGATCCTACGATGCATAGAATGCGGGTCGTTACAGTCGCCCCCCCCCCCCCCCAAATAAATTTCGTCCCCGAAAGTCCTTAACCCAAAACATACAACGGATTCTGCATGCCTACCAGCCATATAAAACAATCAATCATGCAAAACGAACCTATCCTAACATGCGGAAAGACTAAATCGAAACTGAAATTTATTAAGGGGGGAGAGTGTAACGACCCGCATTCTACGCATCGCAGGATCGTAGGATATTTATTTGTTTCACATACGAAGTCGCGTGGTCATGTAACTTTGGGAGACGATTATTGGGGTCATTTCCCATGTTCATGATTTTTCCTGATTTTTAAATGACCGTTTTGCCCCTAGCTGATCTTGTTTTGACCATAACTTTTGACTGGAAAGGAATTTTAACCTGAAACCACCTCCATTGGCTCCGGATGATGGTTTACAATTCCGTAGAGTGGTCACATTAGCCAAATGGACTCATTGTTTGGGAGATATGGCTGAAACAAGTTTCAGATAGGGAAAAACAACTTAATTGGGCTTAACCGAGTGATTAAAGCTAGGCCCAATAGGTGATTTCGGGATTAGAGGTATTTAAGGGCTGCTAGGGTTAGGATTTCGGTTTTTCACTCATTTTCCAGCCGCCACAAACCCTCTCTTCAACCTAACAATGGCCTCCAACATCTAAAAACACCTCGAATCACTTCTTAATCAAGTTTTGGCTTAAACTACATCAAATTAAGGACAGAAAGCACCAAAGCAAGGTTAGAACTGCTGTGTTGCATTGGGAACAGCGCCAAACAGAGATTCATTTCAGACTTGGTATTTTATTTGTGGCCAAGGTGAGTGATTTGCAAAGTTTCTCACTAAATACGGTTAATTAGGGGTAATTAGTGTTGATTAGCAAATCTATACATTAATAAATTCTGAAAAATATTTAAAAAGTTCGAAATATCGTTTTAGACCTCTGTTAGAAATTTGGGTTGATTTGGTTAAGTTTTGTTAATCCTATGATTAGTTTTTCTTAAACATGCTTAAGGGAAAATATGAGATTTTGGCTATGTTTGATCCATTTTACATGCTATAGTTGTTGTTTTGGTGTTTATGACCGATTGTACATGTTGCTATGACTGTATGGTATGATTTGTGATTGTCTAGAAGTTTTAGATTGGTCGAAAACGCCGTTGAATGGCGCAAAACAGTCGCTGGAAAGAAATGCAGAAAATTGCTCGAACCGGATCGGACCGAAGGGGGGAAGCACGATCCGACCTACTCGCCTGGAAGCTCCACGATCCGACCCACTGGTGGGAAGGAGCTCCGATCCGAACCGATGCCAACCAAGAACTGATTCAGGAGCTGAGGAACCAATCGCCAAGGAGGATCACGAACCACTCCAGAAGCCACGACCCGACCTGCTCGTGTCAGAGGACTCCGCACCATGAAACTTACCATTCCGCCTTTGCTTGATGACCACGGCCCGAAGAGCATGAACCGATTTGCCATGAATTGATGAAGGCTGGTTTCACGAGGCGATGGAGGAGTGCGACCCAACCCAAAGCTTGGCCATAATCCGATCCGATGGAGCTGGAGGACCACGAGCTGATGGCGCGACCCGATTCGAATGGAGGAACTCGACCCGAACCAGTGTGGTGACTGCAGACTGAACCAGGAAGCTTGAACGCGAGATATGAGCTATGGACTGAATGAGGACCGATACGGAGAAGAAGACTGAAACCCGAGATGCAAAGGTAGTCCAAATGGGAAGTTTGTACTTAGGATCCAGTTGGGAACCAACCAGTTGACTTCATGAGTTGGGCTTTGCTGTGGGACGTGTTCTAAGGGGTTGTCAATGCCTATGACTATGGATCACTATGTGTAGGGAGTACGTGAACGGATTCAGGGCCACAGTGGCTTAGGTACGACTAAAGAGCTATAGACCAATGAAGTGGGGTCATTTGTAAAGGTTTGGTCATGACTCCATGGGGTAAGCTTGGTAGTAGCAGTAGTTGTACAAGTTGAACTCCGTTACTCCTTCGATGGGTCTAGTGATCGAAGCGGTAGATATCGTATGCTTTACGCATTGAGTGAGAGATGTGAGGATGGTTGCTATGGTTGATTTGTTTGCCATCATTATGACATGCACACCCCCACCCCCATTATCTTTACACCATATGTTAGTGGCACCTTAGAGTATTGTACGGTATGTAGTGATAACTCTTTGGTTGCAGGTCCAGGTTCAGGTATGGTTTAGTATACCTGTTATTGTTCTGTTTGCTGCTTATCGCTCATACCAGACTTTTTGTCTAACCCAGAGTTTTATATCTCTTCTTATTACTCTGGGTGCTCTCACGAGCAGACTAGAGACAGGTTAGGTGGTATGCACGAGTAGCTGTACCGGAGGCGAGCAGGAGGCTTCCACATATGATACACACACATATATATATATATATATATTCTCCCTGTGTTGCTGCGGTCGCTACTTTGGGCATTAGTGGTGTACCTTTCTTTCTTTTGTTTAGAGACAGTAACTCGGAAAGTTGTAATAAGCTGTATTTGGATTTCCGCTGCTCTGATGATGATGATGATGTTGATGTTGGTTTTAGTTATCAGCTTATGCACTGTCTCACCTGTTTTATGTCAAATATATTATTATTATTATTATATTTTGTTCCATGCGTTGTGAGACATTCTACAAGTTTTCGATTAGTTCATTCTCTTCTTTCCTTTCTTTGGCGACCGTTCCGTGCTAGTCGGGCATGTGTACAGCGCACTTTCGGAGGAAATGCTGGCTGGTGCGGGGCGGACCGTCACAGCCGCCATTTTCAAGCCGCCATTTTTGAGTTGGCCAACCTATTCAAGCGATTAAAAGGGAAATCATTTTTCTTTAATGCTAGGGTCTTAGTTTATTCTCTATTGTATTTTTACTTTTATTTCTAACCGAATTCGAACAGTTTCTAGGTCTGTAAAATCTAGGGGAACGAATTACGGGATTTGTAATTCGGGGAAATCTGGTTTCGGGGATAGAAACCCGTGCAGGGTTTTGAGCGTAGGGTTAAGAATAGTTGGGAGCGAGTGTCGTGAGTTTACAGGGAATTTTAAGTGTAGAGATTGTTTTAACTCCTAGTATAAACCTTGGGGAATGCAGCAGTAGGCAGGGTTTTATCGAAGCTGGGTATATCTGTGTTTTTTTTCCTGCATTTACTCTGATTATTATCTGCGATTGATATTATTTAATTATTCAGTAAAAATCCACGATAAACCCTATTCACCCTCCTCTAGGGTTAATTTAGATCCTACAATGGCTTCCCTCCCATAGCACGGAAGTCTTTACAGATCTTGGCGAAGTTATCTGCTCTTGGAGGAGGAGGAATGACTGGTGCAACTGAGGGAGGAATATTTCCTTGGCCTTCGGCAGGCACCGTGGCCTCCAAATACCTACGGAACCATCCGGGTGTTGTAACGCCCTCTGGGATATTAGGAATGTTTTGTTCCCTAGACATGCTGAGAAAAGGAAAAGGAAGAAATTTAGACAAAGGATCGAAGGATATTACATATGGCTTTTTTTGTGAATATTTTTCAAAACAGACTTTTCATTTTGAAAATGCTTTCTTTTAAAACCTTTTTGAAAATAATTATCAAAAACTTTATCCAATCTGGTAACCTTCAGCTCTGATACCAAGTGTGATACCCCATGTCCGTTAATGTCACTCACAAAGAGAATGCATTAAGTTTTGTGAAGCATTATAGGTAAACAGACACAGAATATCACAAGATAGATATATAGAATAATAGCGGAAAAAAGCTTTATTTATCATAAGATACCGTGGTCCAAAAACATCACATGTCTGAAACATAAAAACCCATTACAACATAAAAGTTACTGTCATGTACTTCAAAAATATCAGAGTACATAAAAGAAGTAAAATTCCCCAAGAACAAAATATATCCATAGCAACAAGGATAGGAGCTTGAGCCATACATATCAGAAGCTCTAGGAAAAGTAAGCAGAATCACGGTCAAGCCTGAGTGTTTCCTCCCTAGAACCTAGGGAGAACGGAAGAAAGAAGGAGAAACAAAAAGGATCAGACATAAAGTATGGCGAGTCTATTGACTTTTAGCAAGTAAATAAATAAAAGTAGCATGACATGCATATAAAGTGGATAAGAGAGATCACTACATAGATGACAGGCATGACAAAGTAGACAGGATAAGGTGTTTATGCTTCTAATGATAACTCTGCACTATTACTAGTATAACTAGAATGAGGTGATCCCTTACATTTCAAGGTGGTAGACTTGGGTATACGTCTAAATATACCCTAACTACTACCCTAATCGATCGGCCCCCTACTTCGTAGATACTCTGTGCCAGCCCCACGGTTGTATATATCACGTCCTAAAGTGGCAACCCCTCACTTATATTGTAGTATCCCGAAATCCCGGTCCAATTTGAGCTGACTAAATAACACAAGTCCAACCCACATTACACTGGAAATCAGAAAACTAATAGAAAGAAATTAGAGGGTGAGAATAGATAAAATAGAAACTTAGAATAGAAGAAGAAGAAGATACAACATCATAGTAACACGAATCTCACAACGGAACGAACAACATATAATAGATAACATATCCTTGAAATAAAATCAGTATATGTTTACAATAACATTACCAGAGTACAACACAGCGGAAATAACTATAGCTATATAATCCTGAAGCCCCCTGCTCCAAGCTCTTCTAGTATATCTGTAAATCCCGACTACTTGACTGCCCGTACAAAATTGGGCACATAAGAGTTTAGGGAAAACAAAACAAGATAAACTCCGGGTCAGTCATGTGACTGGTATGAGTAAAATAGTTTAAAATAGTTTGAACAATTAAACGATATCTCATAAGACCACGTCGTATAATGGAACGGGTTTTCCCTTATGAGAATCCAAATTATCTTTCTATCAAAAACCTTTTGATATTATAATAATGTCTATCAACCACAATATAATAATCATCTAGCAGAAACGCTTTCATCTCACGTTCTACATATTTAGTATACAATCAAAACCACAAGCACATATTGGGTAATGGATTTCCAACTATGACAAGGTATGGAACCACCTTTCGCTAGTGTACCTCTAGAGAGGAATACACTAGGTTCAACAAGAACATCTTGCAACCAGGGCATACATGACCGACCACTCATTTCTCTTGAGTGTATCGAATGTATATCACCAACGGTTGGGATCAGCAACCGTTTCCCGTATGGAACAACATCGACAATAGATTTTTAGAAGTAAATGTAACTCTGGATCAGGTGCTTATACACCCTAGTAGGTGCAACCTACATAGCCATGCTTCCTGCTTGATTTTTGTCATTTCCGGATGTGAGGCTAGAGGCCACGCTTATCTCTCACAGATCACATGTTTATTCACTTTGAATGTCACATCGTCATACCTGCCAAATCACAAATTGATTTCCCTAAAAATACCACGGGTATACAGCTAAGAGAAACGAATTCCTCCGCCACCAAACGTAAATACGTTTGAAGAGATCAACTTACGCGAACAATTAAATATACTCTGTCAGACATTCTTACATATAGGTCGTCCTGGGACTGGACCAACCGAAGGCACTATCCAGTACAACCATCTTAGGCAATCTTTACCTAAGATTTATACAACAGCCCTTGCAGTTTACTCCGTCTTCAATTACCTTTGGCATATATGATTCGCAATGCTTATGCCAATATGGAGTGGTTCTTCGGATAATAATCCAACCGGTCTCTCCATATTAACAACGTTAAAATGGTCAAAATTTTGATAGTCTGTGATTTAACTATCAAAGAAAAACACGTGTGCAAATAATGATATAATTTCCAGATGGAAATTATATCGACCAATCATCATTTAACATTTATCTCTCTATCTAACTTATTCATTTTTCATCTCATGTTTCCCTATATTCAACATTTCTTATTTTCTAAATTTAGAAAATATATGTTATTTACAATGGAAAATATTTCCATTTCTTGTTTTCTATATTAGAAAACATTACTGATTCTTATTTGGAAAACATTTCCGAAGCTCCTTCATTTGGTTGAAACTGATGTTTAAATAAAACATCGCGATGCCAACTCAAACCATTACACTCATTAACTAAATTCACTTAACCAACTTCACTATCAAACCTTACCATTTCTTAGTTAAGAAGGAAGTCAATCAAGTTGGGGTACAATTACCTCTCAGACCTTAACTGAACAATGTTTTAACTTCGAAATAGTCAAAGTTTATCTTTTAAATCTTTAACAAACTTCCTTACTTAACTCTCGGATTCTATTTACGAATCCACTTCTTTATTGAAAACATTGATTATAACGCTAACGTTATAAACCCTACTTCTGAAATATCTAACTTAACATCTAGCTTTTTTACTATGAATAATTAACCTACTCTAATTTACTTATAAATAAATAAATCTTGATTTAAAAACCGGAAAGTAAATAATACTTTCCCGAATTCGATATAATCGAATTCAACGTATAATTCTCTTTCTAGTAATCTCTATTCGATTAACTCCTTCGAATAACTAATATTTGATTAACTCCCTTCGGATAACTTATATTCGATTATCGCACTAAGAATAACTATATTTGATAACTCCTTTCTTCGAATAAGTGATATTCAATAACTCTACTTTGAATAAACTATAACTTGACTATCTTAACTCGATAATCTTAACTCGATTACTTAACTAGATAATCTTAACTCGATTATCTTAACCCGATTATCTTAACTCTATTTTCTTAACTCTATTATCTTAACTCTCACTTTAACTCTAACTGATTAATTTTAACTGATTAACTCTAACTGGTTAACTCTAACTGGTTAACTCTATTTAATTAACTCTAACTGGTTAACTCTTAAGTGATTAACTCTAACTGGTTAACTATAACTGGTTAACCCTATTTAATTAACTCTAATCATTTAACTCTAACTCTAATCGAGTAATTCTAACTCTGATCGATTTATTCTAATTCTAATCGATTAACTCTAACTCTAATCGATTAATTCTAACTCAATTAACTCTAACTCAAGTCGATTAACTTCTCTAACTCATTTTGATTAACTCCTTTGGTTAACTCTACGTCCATATTTAGTTTCAAATATCGATGTTGAAATCGATTCTTAGTTCTCTATATAAGTCCTGACTTATATATTCCATTTATCCAATGATAAATATTTTACTTAATTTATAAAATATTGTTTATAAATTAATCTTCTCAGTCCATCTTTTTAAACAAATTTCTATTTAATTCCACTTTAAATAAATCTTCTCCATTTATCTGTTAAAAACAGATTTCCATTTTCTATTCATTTTCTAAATATTCCTTTGATTTATTCCTTTGAATTATTCCTTTTCTACTTGTTTACTTAATAAATAACTATTCCCTTTTCAAATTCTATTTATTTAACAAATAAATATTTCTTTTATCTTTCCTATTTATTTAACAAATAAGTATTTCCTTTTAAATTTGTTTTACAAATATTTTCTTTTATATTTATTTTACAAATATATTCCTTTATATTTGTTTTCACAAATATTTCCAATTCAATTATATTTGTTTTACAAATATAATTTATTTTCAATATACAGTTTGACAAATCCCTTTGTGTATTTCAGTATTTCTTATGGTGTTTCAAATACCATATATCACAGCTCAGTATCACCCAAACACACACAATCAACAACAGATTGTATATCACATCATATATCATGATATATATGAAAAACAGTAAAATAAATGTTGAGGAATCCAGTTGGATTCCTCTGACCTGTTTCCCTGCATCATAGATGTTAAACATTATAATTAACATCGATTTCATTTCAATATGAAATATTCTGCTAAACAGAATCAATATTTGATTAACGATTTATATCTATATCGTTATCTATAATTTCAACCAATACATAAGCAATTCAACCAAACAGTTAACACACATCAATCAACAGAAAATTATTAGTTCTAAGAATACGTTATAAAAATATAACTGTTCAGAATTGGTGAGTTTTACTCACATTGGACGATCATCGTTAATAACGATAACCATCGCTTGATTCAGATGGATAATTTATTTTTCTATAAATTGTAACTAGCTTCAATCCACTCCTAGTCAGTTCCATTATGGAGCTCCCGTCCATACGATCCCAACGGATTTGACCGTTCGCAATTCTGACCACGTATGGATAAGATATAATATTAACAAGTTTATACACAAATTATATTTAATTTAAACTAAATTCTATTTAGATAAATTGGGCCTTACTTAAGATTCTCGGCCCGAAACCCTTACAAAACCCACTTCCGCACCTTTTGATTGCTCCATCTACCCCAAATTCCTATAACAGCTCCTCCTGTATCCATCGTTTTATCTACTTCTTCCCAAACAACAGAACCACGTCCTCCTGTGTTTTCTTTACCATTTTACTAACCGTATAAACCATTTCCATCCTCATATAATATAACTCACACGCAAATTTTCACTTGCATTCACCACTCCCTCCAACGCAAATGCCACCATTTGCCAAAGGCATGTATTTACTTTACCCCTGATGAAACTGCTCCATTAACTCACGCTCCGCAAATAACAAGAACCCACTCCATGCGAGCTTCCATCATCCCTTTACCGCACACTCGCTATACAGTATCATCCCTCCCCATATTATACTATACGGCTCCCTCTTCTTAAATTTGAACAACCTTGCACCGGCCTTTATGGCACCGGGTTCCGCACCTTCTATTTCTTACATTCGAAAGCTGTTACCAGCCGTTGAAACCCATATGTCCGTCTCCCTTCTCTTTTGGAAACTCCAGTATTAAAAATCCTATCTCTAGTATTTCTTCACGCACAGTACTTCCTTCATTTATCAAACCCGTGAGTAACACTCCAGTAATATCACGTAGGCAAGAGAATGGCCATTTTCCCCGAAGCTCAAGGTGCTGGGACGCTTTGAACACCAATTTCAGTTTTCTTTAGAATTCTTTTAGTGGAGATTCATTTATGTATGCATTTGTGGAGAAACTCATTGACACGTTATGGTATGTATTTGTGGAGAAACTCATTGACACGTGATGGTCCATGTGACGATGTGCGTGGTTTCATTTGTTGGTTTTGATGTGGCGCGTTTGAATGCTGGTAAATTTTTAAGCCCTCTAACTGGTTTATGGAGCCACACAAGCATTTGATCCTTTTTAAGTGAGATATATATGTACTGGTCCTTGCTGTGAATCAATGTTAATGTAGTACATACCAATTTATTCTAGCCATAACGGAAATTTGGAATAAGTTTATTGGTTGACGAAATGGTACATAGGTTTGTATATTGATTTAACAAACATATCCCTGTACACTTGGTTTTTAAGTTAGGAAAATAAGCGTAGCTCATTTTATAAAATTTCGTTCACAAATGGGCTACTATGGACAAAATTAAAAATATGATCGTAACGAGCGGTGTGTCACGGTCCCAAAAATATAATAACATCGGTCCGTTAACTTATTCTGTGAAACCCCGAAATGTTGACATAGGGTGCAAAATACTCCAAAAGAAAAGTGCTTATTTTTCAAAATAAAAATTACAGAAAAATTCTAAAAATTAAATTGTACCTACGTCTCAAAGGTCCTGCCCAAATTTGAAGCCAATATTTAATTAAAATTAAATATACTGTTATGGTAAATAAACGATTTCATAGCGACTATTTGAAATTTTGATTTGGGCATAAATCAAATTCTACACGACGAAATCCCGATTTTTCTCTTCCATTAGAAAAATATACTTCACCAGCTCTGAATGTTTCTTGTTTCACAGAAATCCAACTTAAAATGGCTTATGTATATTCGTTTAAAGTTTGAATTGCCAAATTACGAACTGCAACTCCATTTCGAGCTCGATTATAATTATAATATAACTTATACATTCAACCATCGTTTAATTAAATATATTTGTTATCATAATTCAATTTTAAACTGAATTATATATTTTGAATTTCCCAATTCACACCATATTGCCATTTTAGCTAATTCTGATTATTTTAGAATTTAATATATTATTTAATTGTTGTATTAATAAAATATTCACTATTATTTAATTCAACGACCATTTAAACTCTAAATCATATTTTAAATAATTAAATTAATTAATTATACATCGCTGAAAATACAGGTCGTTACATTCTTTCCCCCTTAAAATAATTTCGTCCTCGAAATTGCTAAGGTAGAAAATAGACCCTATTAACTGGTTTAAAATTTATTTTTACTTCTTTAACTTCAGTTTCACTATACCAATTAATTTTAACTAAATT
Source organism: Allium sativum (assembly GCA_030737875.1). Lineage (NCBI taxonomy): Eukaryota > Viridiplantae > Streptophyta > Magnoliopsida > Asparagales > Amaryllidaceae > Allium > Allium sativum. The sequence continues at coordinate 659,935,531 of CM060924.1, forward strand.
ATTAATTTATTTCTATCAACGAATATTTTCAAAAATTCTGAAAATTTTCTAACACCTTAACTTTTCGAAAAATTTCGCCAGCACCTCCTTTATACTGGTCAATAGCTCAAACTCCAACTCGCCTCTCTGGGCCTTCACCAACCCAAAAGAAAATCAAATAGCCAAGTGGATTGCCAATTCGGCGCATCAAAATCTCATGCTTATACCAAATATAAACTTGTACCTTTTTGTCGGGTATATCAAATTTATCACTTCCATCTGCTATCAATCCAACATATACCAATATCATCTCAACCAATTTCCAAATCAAACTCCGACCAATTTATCCTCACACAGCTATTCGCTTATATCCAAACCAAATTTCATTTCAAACTCCTATATGAGATTCCAAACTCTTAACTTATCAATTCAATACCATTTCAGATTTTATTTCACAATTCAAAATCTGATTCTACTTGATATATCGTATCCAATTCAATTTCCAGTTAATTGGTTTCAATTCAGTTCCAGCTCAGTTTCTCAAATTTCTATTTAAATTTGTTTTTAATTCAAACCGTCTCTTCCTGGGAGTTTTAAACCTTCTACCTTATTAAAAGTCAAACTTTCCTTTTTAGGATTCAAACACTTGCTTTTCTCAATTCAATTCAAAAACAAAATTTTAGGTAGTAATCTGTCACTTACAACTCGAAAATGAACACTGATGATGCTGCAGTCATTATCAGAATTATTTCCCAACGACCGAAGTGAGTTCAATACTATATCACTTTCAAAACCATATTTATCCATTTCCATTTTGAAATACATTCAAAATATTATTCATAATTCCTGTAAACAATTTAAAATCTCCCAGGATCTTAAAATTCTCATATACTTAGTCCAATTCCATTTACAAACACTTCTCCAACTTTTAATTCCAAATTCTGAATTTAATTTCAGATTCAATTCATTTCATAAAACTTATACAAATTTTATTTGGTTATATATATAACCATTTAATTTATGATCTTACTCGATTATATTAACAACCAATATATTCAATATATTATAATAGTTCCAATATAAATCCTTTATATCAAAATATAATTAGGGTAAAATTATTTCATTTACCTTTTTTCAAAATATTCTGTGTTGGTCCATCGTATTCAAGTGTTTATAAACTCCTACCGATACAGTGGAGCAAACTGATCGACCAGAACACATAAACAACTCAATCAATGAATCTCCACAGTAAAGAATCATTTTTTTATTGAATAACAAATACGTTCACTTGTATATATACACTCAACTCAATCTAGGGTATTGCTAACCCTATCTCTACTGATTCACGCCACAGAGCCAAGGTAATTACTTAACCTTCAGCTCTGATACCAACTGTAGTGTCCCGAAATTCCGGTCCAATTTGAGCTGACTAAATAACACAAGTCCAACCCACATTACACTGGAAATCAGAAAACTAATAGAAAGAAATTAGAGGGTGAGAATAGAGCTAGAGGCCACACTTATCTCTGACAGATCACACGTTTAGTCACTTTGAATGTCACATCGTCATACCCGCCAAATCACAAATTGATTTCCTCAAAAATACCATGGGTATACAGCTAAGAGAAACGAATTCCTCCGCCACCAAACGTAAATACGTTTGAAGAGATCAACTTACGCGATCTATTAAATATACTGTGTCAGACATTCTTCCATACAGGTCGTCCTGGGACTGGACCAACCGAAGGCACGATTCAGTACAACCATCTTAGGCAATCTTTACCTAAGATTTATACAACAGCTCTTGCACTTTACTCCATCTTCAATTACCTTTGGCATATATGATTCGCAACGCTTATGCCAATACAGAGTAGTTCTTCGGATAATAATCCAACTGGTCTCTCCATATTAACAACGTTAAAATGGTCAAAACTTTGATAGTCTGTGATTTAACTATCAAGGAAAAACACGTGTGCAAACAATGATATTATTTCCAGATGGAAATTATATCGATCAATCATCATTTAACATTTATCTCTCTGTCTAACTTATTCATTTTTCATCTCATGTTTCCCTATATTCAACATTTCTTATTTTCTAAATTTAGAAAATATACGTTATTAACAATGGAAACATTTCCATTTCTTGTTTTCTATATTAGAAAACATTTCTGATTATTTGGAAAACATTTCCAAAGCTCCTTCATTTGGTTGAAACAGATGTTTAAATAAAACATCGTGACGCCAACTCAAAGCATTACACTCATTAACTAAATTCACTTAACCAACTTCACTATCAAACCTTACCATTCCTTAGTTAAGAAGGAAGTCAATCAAGTTGGGGTATAATTGCCTCTCAGACCTTAACTGAACAACGTTTTAACTTCGAAATAGTCAAAGTTTATCTTTTAAATCTTTAACAAACTTCCTTATGTAACTCTCAGATTCTATTTACGAATCCACTTCTTTACTGAAAACATTGATTATAACGCTAAAGTTATAAACCCTACTTATGAAATATCTAACTTAACATCGAACTTTTTTTTACTATGAATAATTAACCTACTCTAATTTATTTATAAATAAATAAATCCTGATTTGAAAACCGAAAAGTAAATAATACTTTCCCGAATTCGATATAATCGAATTCGACGTATAATTCTCTTTCGAGTAATCTCTGTTCGATTAACTCCTTCGAATAACTAATATTCGATTAACTCCCTTCTGATAACTTATATTCGATTATCGCACTTCGAATAACTATATTCGATAACTCCTTTCTTCGAATAAGTGATATTCGATAACTCTACTTTGAATAAACAATAACTCAATTATCTTAACTCCTTCGAATAATTGACGTATAATTCTCTTTCGAGTAATCTCTATTCGATTAACTCCTTCGAATAACTAATATTTGATTAACTCCCTTCGGATAACTTATATTAGATTATCACACTTCGAATAACTATATTCGATAACTCCTTTCTTCGAATAAGTGATATTCGATAACTCTACTTCGAATAAACTATAACTTGATTATCTTAACTCGATAATCTTAACTCGATTACTTAACTCGATAATCTTAACTCAATAATCTTAACTCGATTATCTTAACTCGATTATCTTAACTCGATTTTCTTAACTCGATTATCTTTACTCGATTATCTTAACTCGATTATCTTAACTCGATTTTCTTAACTCTATTATCTTAACTCGATTATCTTAACTCTCACTTTAACTCTAACTGATTAATGATAACTGATTAACTCTAACTGGTAAACTCTAACTAGTTAACTCTATTTAATTAACTATAACTGGTTAACTCTAATTGATTAACTCTAACTGGTTAACTCTAACTGGTTAACTCTAACTGGTTAACCCTATTTAATTAACTCTAATCAATTAACTCTAACTCTAATTGAGTAATTCTAACTCTGATCGATTTATTATAATTCTAATCGATTAACTCTAACTCAAGTCGATTAATTCTAACTCAATTAACTCGAACTCAAATCGATTAGCTTCTCTAACTCATTTTGATTAACACATTTTGATTAACTCCTTTGGTTAACTCTACATCTATATTCAGTTTCAAATATCGATGATGAAATCGATTCTTACTTCTCTATATAAGTCCTGACTTATATATTCCATTTATCCAATGATAAATATTTTACTTAATTTATAAAATATTGTTTATAAATTAATCTTCCCAGTTCATCTGTTAAAACAGATCTCTATTTAATTCCACTTTAAATAAATTTTCTCTATTTATCTGTTAAAAATAGATTTCCATTTTCTATTCATTTTCTAAATATTCCTTTGATTTATTCCTTTGAATTATTCCTTTTGAATTATTCCTTTGAATTATTCATTTGAATTATTCCTTTTCTACTTGTTTACTTAACAAATAACTACTCCCTTTTCAAATTCTATTTATTTAACAAATAAATATTTCTTTTATCATTCCTTTTTATTTAACAAATAAATATTCCCTTTTACATTTGTTTTACAAATATTTTCTTATATATTTGTTTTACAAATATATTCCTTTATATTTGTTTTCACAAATATTTCCAATTCAATTATATTGGTTTTACAAATATAATTTATTTTCAATATACACTTTGACAAATCCCTTTGTATATTCCAGTATTTCTTAGGGTGTTTCAAATACCATATATCACTACTCAATATCACCCAAACACACACAATCAACAACAGATTGTATATCACATCATATATCAAGATATACATGAAAAACAGTAAAATAAATGTTGAGGAATCCAGTTGGATTCCTCTGACCTGTTTCCCTGCATCACAGATGTTAAACAATATAATTAACATCGATTTCATTTCAATATGAAATATTCTGCTAAAAAGAATCATTATTTGATTAACGGTTTATATCTATATCATTATCTATAATTTCAACCAATACATAAGCAATTCAACCAAACAGTTAACACACATCAATCAACATAAAATTATCAGTTCTAAGAATACGTTATAAAAATTTAACTGTTCAGATTTGGTGAGTTTTACTCACATTGGACGATCATCGTTAATAACTATAACCATCGCTTGATTCAGATGGACAATTTATTTTGCTATAAATTGTAACGAGCTTCAATCCACTCCCAGTCAGTTCCATTGTGAAGCTCCCATCCATACGATCCCAATTGATCTGACCGTTCGCAATTCTGACCACGTATGGATAAGATATAATATTAACAAATTTATACGCAAATTATATTTAATTTAAACTAAATTCTATTTAGATAAATTGGGCCTTACTTAAGATTCTCGGCCCGAAACCCTTACAAAACCCACGTCCGCACCTTTTGATTGCTCCATCTTTCCCAAATTCCTGTAACAGCTCCTCTTGTTTCCATCGTTTTATCTACTTCTTCCTAAACAACAGAACCACTTCCTCCTGTGTTTTCTTTACCATTTTACAAACCATATAAACCATTTCCATCCTCATATAATATAACTCACACGCAAAATTTCACTTGCGTTCACCAGTCCCTCCAACGCAAATGCCACCATTTGCCATATGCACATATTTACTTTACCCCTGAAGAAATTGCTCCAGTAACTCACGCTCCGCAAATAACAAGAACCCACTCCATGCGAGCTTCCATTATCCCTTTACCGCACACTCGGTATACAGTATCATCCCTCCCCATATTATACTATCCAGCTCCCTCTTCTTATATTTGAACAACCTTGCACCGGCCTTTATGGCACCGGGTTCCGCACCTCCTATTTCTCTTACATTCGAAAGCTGTTACCAGCCCTTGAAACCCCAACATCCGTATCCCTTCTCTTTTAGAAACTCCAATATTAAAAATCCAATCTCTAGTATTTCTTCACACATAGTACTTCCTTCTCAGTTATCAAACCCGCGAGTAACACTCCAGTAATATCATGTAGGCAAGAGAATGTCCATTTTCCCCAAAGCTCAAGGTGCTGGGATGTTTTGAACACCAATTTCAGTTTTCTTTGGAATTCTTTTAGTGGAGATTCATTTATTTATGTATTTGTGGAGAAACTCATTGACACGTGATGGTATGTATTTGTGGAGAAACTCGTTGACACGTGATGGTCCATGTGACGATGTATGTGGTTTCATTTGTTGGTTTTGATGTGGCGCGTTTGAATGCTGGTAAATTTGTAAGCCCTCTAACTGGTTTATGGAGCCATATAAGCATTTGATCCTTTTTAAGTGAGACATATATGTACTGGTCCTTGTTGTGAATCAATGTTAATGTAGTACTTACCAATTTATACTAGCCATAATGGAAATTTGGAATAAGTTTATTAGTTGACGAAATGGTACATAGGTTTGTTTATTGATTTAACAAACATATCCCTGTACACTTGGTTTTTAAGTTAGGAAAATAAGCGTAGCTCATTTTATAAAATTTCGTTCACGAATGGGCTGCTATGGACAAAATTAAAAATATGATTGTAACGAGCGGTGTGTCACGATCCCAAAAATATAATAACCTCGGTCCGTTAACTTATTCTGTGAAACCTTGAAATGTTGACATAGGGTGCAAAATACTCCAAAAGAAAAAGTGCTTATTTTTCGAAATAAAAATTATAGAAAATTCTAAAAATTAAATTATACCTACGTCTCAAAGGTCCTGCCCAAATTTGAAGCCAATATTTAGTTAAAATTAAGTATTCTGTTATGGTAAATAAACGATTCCATATTGACTATTTGAAATTTTGATTTGGACATAAATCAAAATCTACATAATGAAATCCCGATTTTTCTCTTCCATTAGAAAATTATACTTCACTAGCTCTGAACGTTTCTTGTTTCACGGAAATCCGACTTAAAACGGCTTCTGTATGATCGTTTAAAGTTCGAATCGCCATTACGAACTGCAGCGCCATTTCGAGCTCGATTATAATTACAATATAATTTATACGTTCAACCATCGTTTAATTAAATATATTCGTTATCGTAATTCGATTTTAAACTGAATTATAAATTTTTAATTTCCCAATTCACACCATATTGCCATTTCAGCTAATTCTAATTATTTTAGAATTTAATATATTATTTAATTGTTATATTAATTATATATTCACTATTATTTAATTCAACGACCATTTAAACTTTAAATCATATTTTAAATAATTAAATTAATTAATTATACATCGCTGAAAATACGGGTCGTTACAGATATGTACAGCCCTATATCTATAGGTGTTACGGTCGTCTTATCCCCCTCTGCCCGGCTCATGCACGCACATGGCCCGGTCGGTTTGCGCAGCCCACACCATCCTCCACGTTTGGATCTCTTACAATCAGTCAGTAAGCGTCCCCCTTCTCTGCCTAGTATGGGGTACTTTGTTTGATACCTACTCTGGGTTACTGACTGAAATAGGCCCTACACAATATGATACAAGCTCTCCCCTTTGTTTTATATCCCTCACTAGGTTTTCACTAACTATGTATACCACTAGGTATCTTTAATTATATAGCCCTATTCATTTCTGCTAGTTATGCTTACCCTAAAAGGTGTCTTTAATTACATAACTTTATTATTTCCTCCGGTTATGTATACCACTAGGTGTCTTTAATTACATAACTTTTTTTAGAGGAAGACGGGTGTGTAGCATGCCACTACATAGCCGGTTACGTGTAGATGAATATAAAGCTAGTAATAATAATACCTGGTTGACAGGCCCAACTAGTAGCAAGCATAGTTTAGACCAAGGAGGTTATAATGGGCAGTCTAAAGAGTACTGATAATATATACATTAAGCAGCTACTTCACATATTAGTGAATAATACACAACCAAAATAAAACAACTCGCTGAGCACCACAAGACACATCAATATGGGAACAGCGAACTGCTACCCTGAGTACCCAGAGAATGCGGCCTAGGGAGGGAGAGTCTGATTCTAGCATGCCTAACAGTGCCTGTCCATAGTTCGAATAGATGCAAGATTTGGTAACATGTTCCCATCAAAAGCTTTTTGGGTTTGCCGAAGACATAAGCGTTACGCTCTAACCAAATACACCAAGAAAAGATTGCCACCAAGGAATCCATAGATGGGTCAGGGGGTTATGCTGCCAATAATCAAAGAAAGGTTGAAATGAAGGGATAAAACCGAGAATGAACGAACTTATAGTGGAATAGACAACGAAGGAAAAATCACATTCGAAGAAGAGACAGGTTAAGGATTCGTTATTAAGGTTGTAGAGAACATAGGTTGGATCAACGTTAACATTGAAACGACGGAGTCTGCCTTTTGTGTTGATGCGGTTGTGGATGAGTAGCCATTGGAAGAAGATTATGCATGGAGGGAGATGACATTTCTAGATACAAGAGGAAGAAAAGCAACGACCAGGATGGATAAGGTGATTATAGCAAGCTCCAACAGAAAATTTATCTAAAGGGCCCAAAGCCCAATAAAAGGAATCTAGTCCATTTGAAAGTTGGAAAGAGTTCATGATTTCTCCGATTGAAATGAGTTCTTGTAGAGTGCTAAGCCCAAACAACGAATGAGAGAAAAGGCCAAATGGGCCCAAATTAAAGACTTCTGCAACTGTTAGTGGGCTAGAAATGTTAAAAGAACCAAGATTAGGAAATAAAGAGGAGAGGGGAATCTGCCCATTCCAAATGTCTTGCCAAAATAAACACGATTCTCCACTATTTACTTTACATGAAAAAGAGGTTTAACCCTAGCGAGCGAGGCTAGAAAGCCCATCCAGAATGGCGATGGTCTTGAGGATGGACTGAAGTAAAGGATAAAGAATGGATTTGCATTATAGAGTCGTTAAAAGATCCAGTCCTTCCAAATGAAGTGATGCAGCGAGAGAGTACGCCAAATCCATTTAGCTAAGAATGCGAGGTTGAAAGAGGCAAGCCGAGGGACATTCAGACCCCCATGAGAGTAAGGCAAACATACTGTTTTCCAATTGACAAGTCTTTTCAGTTTATCACTATTCCAAGGAAAAGAACTCCTAATAGAGTCAATTTTATTGACTACCCAGATGGGTAGTTTATGAAAAGACATCCAGTAGGTTGGCATTGCTGAGAGGACATTCTTGACGAGAGCAAGGCGACCAGCAGAGGATAAGGATTTTGCCTTCCAATTAGCAAGTCTGGATTCGATTTTTTAGATAAGGGGAACCGATCTGATTTATGGAGCTTGGTGGGGCGCAATTGTATGCAAATGTAGGTGATAGGGAATGCTCCTAGCTTGTAATTAAGGCATTCAACAATTGAGGGACCACGGTTAGAGTAATTACCCAACATGATAATGGAGCTTTTATTGAAGCTGATAGAGAGACCCGATATGAGTTCGAAGGTGTATAAAAGGACTTTGAGACAGTGGATATTCGGAGGGGTAGGAGAAGTGAAGAGAATTGTGTCATCAACAAATTGTAGGTTGGCGGTGCTTAGATTGGAATTTGGTATAGATATGCCTGAGAGAATGCTGTGAGTAAGAGACAATTTCACCATCTGATTAAAAACATCTGCTACCAGGACAAAGATTAAAGGTGAAAGGGGATCTCATTGCCTTAAGCCTCTTTTAGATTTTATTTTACCTCCAACTTCCCCATTAATACAAATAGTTGAATAGCTAGTGATCAAAATTTGATTAATCCAATTACACCAATTCGAAGGGAATCCTTGGTGAGACATGAGGCACAAAATGAAATTCCAACTGACCAAATCAAATGCTTTTGTAAAGTCCAGCTTAAGAAGAACACCAGGGGTATTAGTGGTATGATAGAAAAAGATAACCTCCTGAGTGGCCGCAACACAGTCTAATATATTTCTTCCCAAAATGAAAACGGATTGTTCTTTACCCACCAGATCAGGGATGTGGTTTTGGAGCCTATTAGCTAAGATTTTTATGATGATTTTGAAGGTAGTATTAAGGAGGCTTATGGGTCTGAAGGAAAGAAGAGTGTTAGCTCCAGAAAATTTAGGAATTAGGATGATATTAGCATAATTGAGCTTAGCAATTACTGATGGGTTGGAAAAAAATTCTGAACACATCTCAATTAAATCATGCTTTATAATGGGCCAAAAGTGTTTGAAAAAGCATGGGCCACAGCCATTTGTCCCAGGAGCCATGTCTACCACCATATCCTTAAGAGCAATCCAGATTTCCTCTTCAGAGAATGGGTGATCAATGCTATGTGCTCAGGGTTAGGGTACAATTTATGCCAATCAATCAGGGAGGAGGGGGATGGAGATGAGCCCCGAATGTCTCTATAGAATTGAATAAAAAGGGAACAGATATCTATGGGATCTTTTATTGTGGAGTTGTTGTGAATGATTTCTGAAATGAAGGATGCGCGACGATGACCGTTGGCCAAACGGTGAAAGTATGCAGTGTTTTTATCTCCTTCATTAATCCATTTAGCATTAGAGCTTTGTTTCCATCCAATTATTTCTTGCTTAATGAGTCTTTCTAATTCTGCATCATGGTATTTAAGGTCTTGTTGTTCGGAGTCTGAAAGACGGCGATTTTCTTTAATGATGTTTAGATTTAGAATGGCATCTTGAGTGGAGGAAATTCTAGTTTTAATGGAGTTCCAAATGTTTTTTCCCTATGGACGTATCAGTTTGCGCAACGAACGAAGCTTACAAACCACTCTGGTTGTGGCAGAATTGCAACTCAGAGGTTGTGACCAAATGTGTTTGATAAAATTATCAAAAGAAGGCTCAAGTGTCCACAACCTCTCATAACTGAATGGGCATTTAAGCAATGAGTTTTTCTTGAGTGTCATGCACAATTAGGTAGTGATCAAAGATGGTTGTGGCAAGACCATTAACTAGCGATAAGGGAAAGAGATCATCCCAAGCTAAGTTAAAGAAAAATCTATCAATTGCGGACAAAGAAGGATCATCTCTTTTGCTTGACCATGTGAATCTACGGTTCTTGATGGGTGGATCAATAAGAGAACAGGAGTTGATGAATGAGTTAAAGGAATCAGAGTCAGGAGAAGCAGTGCCCGAATTACGTTCAAAGATAAAGCGAGTGGTATTGAAGTCTCCTCCAATGATCCAAGGACCGTTAATAAGTTGTGATAAATTGAGACAATATCGCCAAACATCATATCTTTTTTTAGGATCATTTGGAGCATAAACGTTAGTGAAGTGAAAGGTGGTGTTTGAATGAATATGACTAAGGGTCACGTGCAAAACAGATGGGCGAGATAGAGAGTGACAAAACAACCAAACATGCTCATTCCACACTGTTATTAGTCCGCCACGTGTATTAGTGGCATCCACATGAGACCAACCAGATAGATGAGGACCACAAAGTTGACGAATAAGGGAGTTGGGTGGATTAGAAATTTTGGATTCTTGTATAAATAAGATATCAACACAAAGAGGGGAGATAATTAAATTGACAGCATGATTTTTAGTAGGGTCCCTAACCCTCTAATATTCCAAGATACAATCTTTATTAATTTTGATTAGTACACTGTTGTTCTAGGGTTTGCATGGCAGAATAGTGTGTATCATGCAGACTCACGCCCATGCAATTTTCCAATTTTTTGTTTAAAGCTTTATTAGCAGAAGAAAAAACAACAAGTTCTAAAAAACTACCAGAAGTGCATGGAGGAAGAGAACGTGCTCTGTTGATTCTGGCACTCCGCCTTATTGATGCAGAGGAAACATGGGGAGATGTTGAATCATGTTGCTCCTAGTTGGCTTGATCTTGCTATTCCTGTTGAGGTGGCAATTGTTGATGAATGGGGACTGAAAGATCTAGGTCTGCAAATGGATCCCATCGGGGTACCACCTGGTCTACATTGCATTGCATCAGCATGGCCAGATCCTGTTGTTAAGATGGGATGAGCCCTAGCCCCAGTCTCTCTGCTTCGTCTGACATTGCATCATATATGTTGTCTTCGACCTGCATATCATGCTGAGCCAACGTTTGAAAGATATAGCCATTCTGATCATAATCCATTCCTAAAAGAAGAGTTTCTGGGCGTTGAGGAGGATGAGCATGCTCCCAGCTCTTAATATGGAGCTTTGTGGCATGGTTGTTCAGACGAGCATTGTAAGTATAGGGGTTGGAGATGTCCTCGTATAGTTGCACCCTGACATAAAGGAAACGATGGTCAGCCCATGACCAATCGCATGAGTCTGGTGCAATTAAACGGCCCATAGGCTCGAGAGCTTCCCTGATGGCTTCTGAATTGGATCTCATGAATTCTAGAAAGCCGATGATTTTAATCCAAGATTCTTGTTCAAAAAAAGATTCAGGAGTTTCTGAATGGGTAAGAGCTTGTTGCAAAAGAATATTCCATCTTCTTTGGACAGGATTTTCAGTTAGAGGGCATGGTTTTTAGTATCAATGTCAGGAAAGCTAATCAGAAAGGTGTTGTCAGAAGTGTGCCAAATTGGCCAATCAAAGTGAACTCCAAGAGCTGGGTCAAGAGCATGGCTGATCATCTCAATGGACCAAAGTCCATCGACAATGGTTGCAGTAAGGTATAAGTAAGCGTCCGCCATCTCTAGCAAGATTGGAAAATTTTGACCTGATTTAGAGAGTGGATAGGAAACAGAAGATGGTAAATTGTTTGAAGAGAGAGATAATTTTGGTGCATAGTGTGGTTTTGAAGTATTAGAGACATAATTACGATTTGAAACTTGAGGAGACTTGTGGGACCCTAAATTCTGACTACATAGACTTAATACCCCGCGGCTCTTCTTTATACGAGCATTGTTGGGATGGAGCGATAGATTAGCCTTGTTATGAAAAAATGATTTTCTTTTTTTGGACAACGCAAGCTAGCATGGCCAAAGAACGAGCAAAAATAGCAGATAGATGTGTACCTACACTGATTAGCCACGTGTCTTCTATCTGCACACTTTATCCAACGATGTTCAAATTTCAAAAACTTGATCATCTGGCACACTGATGTGAATGGAGGGAGAATCCGACGCTTATGAGGAGGAGGGTTTGGAAGGATGGGTGGAAGCGGCGACGGAGAGGCTACAAATTGAGCGTATGATTTAGATAGGTTAAGGAGGCAATGAGTCAGAGGGGAAGCGATGGACAGGGAGGGAATCAGTGTCTAGTGGCGAAAGAAGATGGTCAGAGGTAATGGTCAGATTAGATGAGTGGTAAGACAAAGGGAGAGGGAGTGAGGCTCGCGGAGCAGCATGGTTGATGGAGGAGGCGATTAGCTAGACCTCCCACATTAGGCCTACAACGCATGGATGCTGGATATGTCGGTCGGGTCCGGGCAGACTTGTTCCACAGTCGGGCCTAACCTCGTGTCATAGCTCGATCCGTATTTGCGCACTTAGACCTCTCACATTAGGTTCAACATTAATGGCTGCTGGATATGCTAGTCGGGTCCGAGAAGAATTCCACCACTAATGCAACCTAACCTCGTGTCATAAGTGCCATTACAATTTCTAATTTTAATCCAAGTCATTTATTATTAATTATACCTATGTCAATTATAGGTTTTATGCCCCTTTTTCCCAATTATGTCCGTAATTGATTTTATGCCAAATTTACTCATATTCATTACTCCAATTAATAACCAAATTAACATTCAAATTTCCAATTATGCCTAAATGTCCAATTATACTCATAATGGGTTATTTGTCTGTACCAAGTTATGGCAAATCCAATATTTTCCCCCGTCTCCTAACTAGCGCAATCGCATATATTTGGCAGCATACCTAGGTTAGAATGTAGCCTAGGCCTATACAGTAAAAGGGAAAGGTGATGGTAAAAATGACAATAGTGATCATTCTAACGAAGGTGACATGAACATATATACTGGCATTGACATGTTTTGGCATAATAATAAGGTGGACATAAAAAAAGATCTAGCATAATTATGAGGTGGACATAAAAACAGATCTACCACAATTAGGATGACATAGTAGCATGTTTAGATCTAAATACGGATTCCCATGCCCAATTTATAACATATTTAAATTGACCACAATATGACAGGTGAAAGGTGATTTACATAAAGAATTGATCTAACCAATGTTGTAACTGTCCAAATTAACATATTTACACTAACCACAATATAGTTACAAATCAAGAACCGCAAAGACGACATAATAGAATAACCACAATTGAATTAGATCTAGAGAAGTAGATCTATCATGACATAGTATAAGATTTAACAATAGATTCATAGTTTACAACATATCCAAAACACAGTCTTTCACAATTTACTTTTATTCATTTAAACCTAAAAGTAACCAACTCACAGTGTTTGGATTGTTAAGAAGATAGTAAAGAAGTTGGTGTTGAATCTATGATTGAATCCTAGAATTTGATTTGCAGAAGATGAATAAAATTAGGTTTAGTCCACCTGTTGATAGCATCTGGCCCCCATTGCATTTTAGAATAGAAAACCACTGAAAATAGACCTTTATTTATAGCTGTCAGCCCCCAAACCAACTATGCCACGTCAACCCTAGGGGTGTCGAACCCCTAGAGCGAGAAATCTGCCGCCTCTTCTTTTTTAGATTCGAACTGTTCTGGATAAGGTGCTGACTCATATCTGACTCCTATATGATTCATATGTGTGTGTATATATATATATATATATATATATATATTCTTTTTATGCGTATACGAACTTAAAACCCTCATAACTTCTCCATACAGTATTCGTTTTACGCAAACCAAATGTCTATCTTGACCGAAATTCCGATATGGACGCAATGGCATAGTCTATTTTCCTTAATTCTAGATATTAAATTAATTATTATTTAATTTATCCTCTTTAATGTTAACAAAATTACGGATGTTATGCCATTCCATGGAATCGAGACATTCATAGAGGCAAGGAATTGGATCAAGGAGACCAAGGACTTGTTTGTAATATTTGAAGTGGAAGATTGAAGGAAGATTCAGTTAGTTGTCTGGCTACTAAAGGATGAAGCTTCATTTTGGTGGGAGGTAACCCAAGCAGACTGTCCAGTGGAAACTTGGGATGATTTTAGACAGAGGTTTGAGATGAAGTTTCTTTCCCGGGCTGAGAAAAGCATGCAAATGGTGAGGTTCTTAGCAATCAAATAAGGAAACTTGACTGTTAAAGAGTATGTGAACAAATTCAACCATCTAGCAAGATTTGGGCTGGAACTAGTGAACACTCCTCATAGGAAAGCTTTACGGTTTGCTAAAGGACTAAACGAACCCCCTTATGGGTTAGCCATGTCCCAATTCCAATGGGAGCTACTTTTGATAGGCTTGTAATATGGCCATGATGTATAAGAAAGAGAAATGAGAAAAGAAGGAGGTTAAAGCTGAGGAAACAATGCAAAACAAGAAGATATGGCCCAAGAAAGAACAACAACAACAACAACAACAAAGGAAGGGTGGAAAGAATAGCAAGGCTAAGGATAAGAGAAAGTGTCACAGTTATGGGCATGAGGGTCACCTGGTGAAGGACTGCAAAAGAAGGAAGAATTCTTGCTTTAGTTGTGGAGAGGTCAGACACTTTGCTAGGGAGTGCCCGAAGGAACATGGACAAGATCAAAGGATAGGAACTTCTGGAGGGTAGGTGCATGCTCTCGCGATCAGTGCTCTTGATAGTGGTAAAAAAAAAATTCTGTGGAAGGTTAAATTCTCTTTCAAATCATCTTATTTGAACACTTTTTGATTCGGGCGCTTCACATTCATTTATATCTAGTTCTGTGGTTGAATCTCTGCACTTAGATACTAGTGATAGTGGATCCCGTAGTTGTCTCAAACCCCATTGGTGGTTCGGCCCGTTTATCTATGATTTGTCAGGGTTTGAGAATATCTGTGTTGGGCGTCGAGTTTGAATGTGATGCGTATATGCTCGGTTTCATGGGCCATGGTTTGATTCTAGGGATTGATTAGTTAGCCACATATGGTGCCATTCTAGATTGTGAGAAGAGGGTCATTAGACTTTTGGCTTGCCATGGTAGGACCCTTGAGATTTCTTGCGACCCCCAAGGGTCTGTTATGCTTAGTTTCCTAGAGTCTCTTGATGCATCTGTAGATGATTTACAATCTGTTCCAGTAGTCTGAGATTATTCTGATGTTTTTGATGAGGTACGGGGTTTACCTCCGAGGCGCGAGATCGATTTTTGTATATATCTGGTGGACAATGCAAAGCTAGTTGCATTACCAGTGCGCCATATGGCTCCGAGGGAAATGAGGGAATTGAGTAAGCAAGTAGGGGAGCTATTTGTGAAAGGATTTATCAGACGAAGCATATCTGAATGGGGTACTCCGGTTGTATTTACAACTAAGGCAGATGGTTCAATTCGTTTGTGTTTAGACTATTGAGAGTTGAACAAACTCACAAAGAAGAATAGGCACCCACTTCCGAGGATAGACGAATTGTTTGACCAGCTTGTTGGTGCCTCGGTATTCTCTCAGTCAGACTTGGCCACGGGGATTCATCAGTTGAGGGTAGTTGAGGATATTATAGACAAGATTGCTTTTAGGAGTCCGGATGGTTTCTTTTAATGGTTAGTTATGCCTTTTGGGTTGATGAATGCACTCGCTTATTTTGTCGATCTGATGAGAAGGGTGTTTCGGGAGTTTCTAAATAAATTTGTCGTAGTCTGTGTTGATGATATTTTGATCTTCTCCAAGAGCGAAGAAAAGCATGCCCAACATTAGAGAGAAGTTTTGAAAACTCTCCATGCGCATCAGCTTAAGGAAAAAGTTCTCCAATGCCATTTTTGGAGAAAAGAGGTGAGATTCTTTGGGCATGTGGTCTCCAAAGAAGGGATAGTTGTAGATCCCATAAAGGTGGTTGAGGTGCAAGATTGGCAGATTTCAAAAAACGCAACTGAGGTGAGAAGCTTTCTTGGATTGGCAGGTTAATATAGGAAGTTCATCAAAGACTTCGCAAAGATATCAGCCCCTCTCACCAGGCTGACAAAGAAGAACTTGGCATTTTCATGGGATATAGATTGTGATGTTGCTTTCCAAGTTTGAAGAGGGCTCTGACAACAATCCCAGTTTTAGCCTTGCCTGATGGAAGAAAAGTATTTACGGCTTACACTGATGCATGTGGTACTGGACTTGGTTCGGTCCTGATGCAAGAAGGAAAGGTAGTGTGTTATGGGGGTAGGCAGTTGAGAGTTCATGAGAAGAACTATCCTATCTATGACCTAGAGCTACCTACCATAGTGTTTGTGCTTAGGTGGCATTATTATTTGCTTGGAGGAAAGTTCATGTTGTACACTGATCATAAATCTCTCAAGTACTTGTTCTCACAAAAGGATCTTAATCTGAGGTAGCAAAGGTGGATGGAGTTCTTGGCATTGTACGAATTCGAGATTGCTTATACCCTGGAAAGGGTAATATGGTGGCCAACACACTATGTAGGCAGAGGATGGATTCAAGTCCTCTGTTTGTGGAGAGGAAGAGCATGGAGTTCATATCAACTTTTGACTTTATACCCTCCATCAAGATTTTGCCTGATTTATTTGCACTGCTAGAAATACGACCAACTCTTATGGATCATATAATAGCTTCACAGCAAGGTGACCCACAGATTTTAGACATCATGCATAAGCTTAGAAAAGGGGAGACTTCCAGTCACCTCGGTAGATATTCCATAGATGAAAAAGGGTGGTTGCGATGAGATGGAAGACTTTGTGTTCCTCAAACTGGGAGCTTGATAAAGGCGGTCCTAGAAGAAGCCCATCATTCTAAAATGACTATCCATTCCGGTGATGATAAGATGTACAAAGATATGAAGAATATTTTCTTTTGGGCTAGGATGAAGAAAGATGTGGCAGAGTTTGTTTCTCAATGTTTAGTCTATTAGCAAGTCAAAGCTGAGCAAAAGAAGCCCGGTGGTCTACTTCATCCTTTGGAGGTTCCACAATGGAAGTGAGAGAGCGCCTCTATGGATTTCATAAATGGTTTGCCTAGATCAAAGAAAGGAAACACCAGTATCTGGGTTATGGTGGATAGATTCACTAAGAGCGCTCATTTCATTCCAATTAAGAGTAAGAGGATGGCATCATAGTTGGCAGCAATTTACGTTCATGAGATAGTCCATCTTCATGGAGTACCTTCCAGCATCATAAGCGATCATGAGCCCATCTTCACCAGTGAATTTTGGAGGAGCTTGCAAAAAGCATTAGGTACATAGTTGCGTTTGAGCACCGCTTATCATCCTCAGACCGATGGATTGATGGAGAGGGTGAACAGAGTTCTTGAGGATCTTTTAAGGTTGTATATCCTTGACTTTGGAGGGACTTGGGTAGAGCATCTTCCTTTAGTAGAGTTTGCCTAAAATAACAGTTATCAAGCTAGTATTGGTATAGCCCCCTTCGAAGCATTGTACGGACGACTCTGTAGATCACCAACTTGTTGGTGGCAATCTACAGAAAGATTATTACTTGGACCTGATACAGATAGAGAAACGAGAAAATTGATCTTATTCGACAACGAATGAAGACAGCTCGAGATAGGCAGAAATCTTATGCAGACAAGAGAAGATTGACTTCGAATTTGAAGCGGGAGACTTAGTTTTCATTAAAGCATCACCTCTGAGGAATGTGGTTCGCTTCGGATCTGTAGGGAAGTTGGCACCCATATTTGTTGGACCATTTCCCATAACCGAAAGGATCGGCCGAATGGCCTATAGTGTAAAGCTCCCAGAAAATCTATCTGATGTTCATAATGTTTTCCATGTTTCTCATCTGTGGAAGTGCTTGCATGACACCGTTGAAGTTGTTGAGCCAAGTATATTGGAGGAAGTGGAAGTGGAACGGGAGGCGACAGTCAGACGTGTCCCTACTAGTATTCTTGGATCAGAGGTTAAGAAGCTACGTAATATAGAAATCAAGCTGATAAAGGTTCAGTAGGGGGATAACCCAGAGGATGCGACTTGGGAGACCGAAGACAAGATTCGTTCTTCATACCCTTTCCTTTTCGAGGGTATGTTCTTAACTCCTTTTTCCAAAGTTTTATCTATGCTTGTTTCTATCATTTGAGTATGTCCTATCAATAGTATTTTTCACCTTCAGATAGGAATCTTATGGATGTAAACATGTGTTTGAGACATGTTATGTTTGATGGATGCAAGTGTTTGCTAGTGGTTTCCTGTGGATGCATATACACACACATTAGGCACTAGATTGGCTCAATCACTCTCATACTGCATATGGAGGTGTGTGCATTTTTCCTTTTTTCAATGAATGAAAATGAATGTATCATCATATGGATGTTCCATTTGGACGGATGATTGTGCACACATATTGAAATTACATGTTACAATAGGATTATTTGCATACATGTTGGATTCATGACACTAACATACATTGCATTAAGGAGGTCAACTGAATCAGTGGACCGCCTGACCTTTCGCAATAGTGTTGGGACATATACACACACCTTTGCATATGTTCATAAACATTAGAAAATTTTAAGGGCAATGGATTCCTATGATTGGTGGATGAGTAGATGGATGATGGATGATAGGATACATTCTTCTTAACTTGGAGATTTCAGGGACGAAATCCTGAGTAGGGGAGAATGTAGCACCCTATATTTCTACAACATCAAAAGAGCATGAATTAAAGAATAATTATTTAAATATTCAGTACTAAGGGAAACAGATTACGTTATTGCATCCGTCTCGAAATTCTGGACAAGATAGACACCTGGTTTGTGTAAAACGGATAACGTATGAAGAAGTTATGGACGGTAGAAGTCTGGCGATGAGAGCAGGAACAACTGGCGCACTTGACAAGTGCGCCAAGGCATTTTTACACTGGCGCACCTGTGAAGTGCGCCCATAGTAGTTTTTGGGCTTCCGAACCTAAGTGGATGTCGAACCATAGCCCGATTCCCCCTAGGGCTGAGGTGGCATTCGAATTCTGGAGGCTGGCAGCTATAAATATACCCTCATGTCTCTTGTTTTCTCGTAATAAAAATAATGAAGGAAATTATGTCAGTGCCTGAACTGAGTCTAATGCTTTCTTCTTCTACAAATCAAGTTTAAGGATACAAGTGTCTCAAGAATAGAACTGAGATTCAACACCAACAAATTCTTTTCTATCTTCTAAAATCCAAACAATGTGATTTAGTTACTTTTAGATTTAAATGATTAAAAGTAAACGTGATATGACTGTGATTTGGATTTGTTATAAATTGTGAATCTATGACATTCTTGGATCTTAAATATTATCATGCTAGATCTACCTTTATAGATCTAATTCGCTTGTGGTTAATTTATCTTGTCACAATTGTGGATCTTAAATATTATCACGCTAGATCTACCTTTATAGATCTAATTTGATTATGATTAATTTATCATGTCACAATTGTGGATCTTAAAAATTATCATGCTAAATCTACCTTTATAGATATAATTCGCTTGTCGTTAATTTATCATGTCACATTTGTGGATCTTAAACATTTTCATGCCAGATCTACCTTTATAGATCTAATTCGCTTGTGGTTAATTTATCATGTCACATTTGTGGATCTTAAACATTATAATGCTGGATCTACCTTTATATATCTAATTCTCTTGTGGTTAATTTATCATGTCACTTCTGCTTATGGATCTAATTCTTGTTAGATCATTTGGTACTTATCATGTTGTGGCTAATTTAGATCTATCATTAATTGGACATATGAATCCTTATTTACTCATGCCTATTATGACATCCTTAGTATGTTAGATCTGGTTTTATTATCACATGCTCACTAGATCTATTTTTATATGTCCACATTATCACTATGGCAATTACATGTTTATATCACTTTTGTTAAAATAATCACTATTGTCATCTTTCCCTTTTATTGTTTATGGCTAGGATACTTTCTAACCTTGACATGACGCCAAATATATGTGAATGCGTTAGTTATGGAATGGGGGAAAACATTAGAATTGGCATAACTTGAATGACGAATATGAATTTGGACATATAATCCATTATGAATATAATTGGGTAAATGGGCAAGAACACCTATAAAGACATAGGTATAATTATTTGGTTAATAATTAAAATGCCGACGATTACAATAATTAGAAAACTGTAACTGCACTTATGACACGAGGTTAGATTGCATTTGTGGTGGAAGTCTGCCCGAACCCGACTGGCATATCCAGCAACCGCAAATGTTGAATCTAATGTAAGGGGTCTAAGTGCACAAACACGAGACGGACTAAGATACGAGGTTAGACCCAACTTGTGGAAGAAGTCTGTCTGGACCCAATTGGCATATCCAGCACCCACAAGTTGTAGGCATAATGTGGGAGGTCTAGCCCATTATAACCATAAATGGACATGATAACGAATTGGAATACTTAACCTAGTTGAATCCATAGGGATTGTATGAATATGAACTAAGTTGTGGTTAAGTAAATTTGAATAGTGGGTAGGTTAAGCAAATCTAAGGGGTGGGTAATATTTACATATAGCCCCACAAACTTAACCTGATAAAGTTGTGTAATTAAAGACACCTAGTGGTATACATAACCGATGGAAATAATAAATTTATGTAATTAAAGACACCTTTTGGGTAAACATAACTTGTAGAAATGATAGGGTTATGTAGTTAAATACACTTACTGTATACATAACCAATGAAAACCTAGTGTGGGATACAAGACAAAGGGGAGAGCTTGTTTCATATTGTGGGGGACCCATTTCAGCCAGTAACCCGGAGTTGATATCAAATATATACTCCGAACTAGGTCGGAGAAGGGGAACGCTTACTGGACTGATTGTCAGAGAACCAAACGTGGACGATGGTGTGGGCGACGCAAACCGACTGGGCCATGTGCGTGCATGAGCCGGGTAGAGGGGGATAAGATGACCGTGACACCTGTAGATATGGGATTGTGCATATCAGGGAAGGGTTTCCACTTTAGGACTTGATACATCCTACGGTGGGGCCGGCACAGAGTATCTACGTAGATTAGGGAGGCGATCGATTAGGGCAGTAGTTAGGGTACATTTGGACGTATACTTGTGTCTACCACCTTATAGTAGAAGGGATCATCTCATTTTGATATACTAGTAGTAGTGCAGAGTAATCATTAAGGAAGCATATACACCCTATCCTGTTTACCTAGTCATACCTGCCTTTTATGAGTTATCTCTCTTATCCACTTTATATGCCTGTCTTGCTACTTTTATTTATTTACTTGCTAAAAGTAAATGGACTCGCCAGACTTTATGTCTGATCCTTTTCGTTTGCTCTTCTTTCTTCTGTTCCCCCAGGTTCTCAGGGCGGGAATGCTCAGGCTTGACCGTGATTCTGCTTATATTTTTTGGAGCTGCTTATATGTATGACTCAATCTCCTATCGTTGTTGCTATGGCTATGGTTTGTTTGGGGAATTTTTCTTCTTTCGTGTACTCTGATATTTTAAAGTAGAAGACAGTAGTTTTTATGATGTAACGGTTTATGTGTATTTCAGACATGTGATTTTTTTGAACTATGATGATGTATTATAAATAAAGTATTAATTCAGCTATTATTTTATGTCTGTCTTGTAATATTTTTGTTTCTGTTTACCTATAACGCTTCATGAAACTTAATGCATTCCCTTTGTGGGTGATATTAATGGACGTGGGGTGTCACAGCTGCCTTGACGCAAGCTTTCTCTTAGTTGCATCTTCTATGCCTAAATCTCTAAAAATGCGAACACAAGCATCTAACCACCTTTGAACTTCTTCGGTCGGCTTTGTTCCTTTGAATGGTTTTCCCTTAGAGATGTGAAGTCTTTACATAGTTTCTTGAAATCCACAACCCTAGGAACTTGCACACCAACATCTACTGTAGCTGCCGGTGTAGCTGGTAACCTTCTCACGAGTGCTTCCATTATGGCCTCAAACATGGCTGGGTAGTTTGGTGCACCGCCATTACCCCCTCCTGGCACAGCCTCATCCCTAGTAGTATGTCTTGTAGTTTATTGACTCATTCTAAATCTGGAAATTAGAATGATTAGCCACTTGCAAGAAAAACTTCTTAAGAAGTACAAACGCTACTATACTATATAGTATCATATAGTATAAAATTAACTGAAATCTACAAATATGTCTCTCATACGTGATTATGTCTTCGAACTTTGGTTAAAATCGATAACCTGGCTCTGATACCAAATGTGATGACCGCCTATAACCCCTGCACTAAACAAGAGGGGTAGTGCGCTGAAAGGTATGCCCGGCAGCTATGGACACTCATCTAGTTATGAAACTCAATCGGAACCTGTCGTATAATTAACAACGCAAGGATAAAATATAATTGAACATGTACAATAGGAAATAACAGTGAAGCACATTTGAGCTGAAAAACTCCTAATCATCATAACAACTAGAAAGTATATCCAGACGCCATGATTACAACATATATGTCTATACAAATTTGCTTCACTACAGCACTTAGAGTCGAACATCAAACAACAGAAATAAAAGATACTATGTAGTAGTAAAAGATAATACGCTAGTCTCTTGCTCGCCACCGAACTGCAACATCGTCCCTACCAAGATATCACCTATCACCTACCACCAAGTCTGCCCATCCAAAAATCGGATGAACATCCCAAGGTAATAAGAGGCAACATAAAACCTTGAGTCAGACAACAGTCTTAGTGAGCGACAAAACAACTAACTAACATCATCAATAATGTATATGAGAATAAGCAGATAAACAAACTAATCTACCTACTTCACCAGAGAAGAAAATCAACCTCATCTTCCCACATCCGACAATGATAACATTTACAAAACAAGCATTTCAACCATACATCCATGGCAATTAGACAACCATTCATTCA
Source organism: Allium sativum (assembly GCA_030737875.1). Lineage (NCBI taxonomy): Eukaryota > Viridiplantae > Streptophyta > Magnoliopsida > Asparagales > Amaryllidaceae > Allium > Allium sativum. The sequence goes on from CM060924.1 coordinate 659,958,789, forward strand.
ATGCAATCAGAAGTAACCAATTATATATCTTACGTAAACCATCCTATTCGAGCTCAACATCCCTCATGCACAATCCCCAGAGGCCTAAAACAATATCAGACAAGCACCCAAGAAACATCTTCCTCGACATCAGACAATTCGAGTGAACGGGACGAGCAAAACAACCAATCATACATGATAGACTCTGGCCATCACCGCCAATCTTACTTTGAAACCTTCGCTAATCGTATGACTGGCCATATCATCCTTCCATCCAAGGGCTAATGGTAACACTGGTTCAAGCAAAAACTCCATACGCCTTCCAATGATACGTATCTTGTCCTTTCAACGATGCCCAGGGTACTCGACCATACAACCGGTCTTTTAGACGTCTCAATTGCACCTTTGCTTTAAGCCCACTAGAACCTACGACAACGATAATCTCTTAGCCTCCAACACTTCTAGTCGTCAACATCTCCGACTACTCACGAGCTGAAAGCACGCTTGAGCAACCATTATCCACCAACTCAAAACACCCTTGAGTTATCTTCACGTTCGTTGCTTTTCAACGATCAATGAACGTATCACACCACTTCGAACATTCCCCCCTGAACTCGTGTCGAAGCTAGAACCATTGTCGACTCAAAAACAGGCTTCGTTTGGTCGATACTGCATTTTATAGCATTTCCAGCTCTTTTGTTATGAAAAACTAGCCACAATGACAAAACAACCCTTTTACTGCATTTTTGAAATTCTATTATATCCCCTGGTTCAATTCTGCATCAATCTTGTGTGAAAAACTAAACTGGCTTTCACAGCGTTTCTGCCTTTTTTACAGCATTTCAGAAGTGTTTTCAATGCTTCATGTCCATCATTATGCCTTCTGGTTCATCAATATATCTTTCACAGCGTTTTTGCCTTTTACAGCGTTTCAGAAACACTGTCATAGCTCAGGTGCGATATGCGCCTTTGGCTCATTTTTGTTCCAGGACTTTCCATAGCATTTTTCAAACGCTGTCAAATCTCTTACAACCTAGGACATGTTACATGCACCTTTAGCTCATTCTTATTCCAGGATTTTCCACAGTATTTTTCAATCACTGTCAAATCTCACACGACCTATGACATGCGACATGCGCCTTTACTCATGTTTGGTTCGAGACTTTCCACAGCGTTTTTCCAATGCTGTCAAACGCTGTAAATTTCCAAAACTTGATTTTTGGTCCGATTCTTGAAAATTCACCCGATCCGCTTGATTTTTGTTGACGAACCATGATTTTCCAACTTGCCAAACATGTTATCAAACACTCCCAAACTCTCCTATCCATCTCTACTCAAATCAATCAATTTCATCAACAAATCATCAACATCAAAACAACAATTCAAAAAATAATTAAATCAATATATATGGATCTAAACATAGAATTAACACATGAAATTACTTTTTATAAGTTGCTAGGTTAGATCCTATGGTGATTCATATGAAAATACACTTTACAATGATATAGATCTAAAGGAAATGACTTGAAAATGATTAAATTAAGATCATAAAACTCATGTACTTGAATTGAATCTGCGTGAGAGATGCATATCACTCTCCATATCTTCAAAACAACACGAAAACACTTGGATCTAAGTCCGAACAGTGGGGAATTAGTTTCAAACTCTTTAATTTTATGAAGTCTCTATTCAATTTATGTAGATTTAGCTTCAAACGATGTAGATCTTCAATCTTCACATGTAGATCTAGAATTTTAAAGGTGGAAGGTGTATTTGATTGAGCAAGGAGAATCACGAGCTCCACCAAATGAGAGAATGAAGAAAGTAAATTATTCTCCATGCCTCTAACCCCCATTTATAGCTTACCACCAGCCCACTAATGGGCCACTCCAAATCAGACCACTAATGTTTCAAAAACCTGAACAACCAACTGTAAAACCTTAAAACAGCGATTCCTCCCAAACCGCTGAGCCAAATCATTAATATGACCACTCTACGGAATGAGAATCGTCATTTCCTTTCCAATGAGACCAATCTCAGCATCTAAATTGATCTAAGTCAAAAGTTATTCCCTACAAGACTAACAGGGGCAAAATGGTCACAAACAAAATTGGTAAAAATTATGGACATGTCTCACATCCCCATAAATAACGTATTAAAATATGAGAATGATCCAATTCTCAGAGAATAAAATAAAAATATTTTACGATTTTTCGATACGTAAAATGCAGGCTGTTACAAGTATTAGTCCATTTTTTAATAGCAGACATCACTTTATATGTAACTCTTTGTTGTGTATTAATATTAACCAGCTTAGCTTGAGCTCGACAAGTCACTTTTCCATTCAAAAATGATTCAGCTTCTTTTCTAATACCATATGCATCACAATTATTTGTTGTATCCACATGCGTCGAATTTGTGGTACTCATTATCTTGAGTTTGATTAATGTGTTGACCTGACAACTAAGATTTGACTATTACATCTTTATCGCAAATTTATGGTTAAGATTGTTGAAAACTAGTCAATGTTGATACATGAGATTTCGATTAATGACAACAAAGAAATGGAGATCACTGACGAACTAAATTCATATACATCGAAGAAATGGAAATCAATGAAGATCGTATTGAAGAAATAAAGGTTGAATGTATATATATATATATATTGAGTCATGTTAGAATTTATGTTAAAATCTATCCTCAAAGTATAGCATGAGTGCACAAAATCGAAATCAATGAAGATCGTATTGAAGAAATAAAGGTTGTGTGTATATATATATATATATATATATATATATATATATGTATGTATGTATTGAGTCGTGTTAGAATTTATGTTAAAATCTATCCTCAAAGTATAACACGAGTGCACAAAACGATTATATATATAAATATATATATGATATATAAAACAGGCTGACTGTTCAGTAATTGTCTAAACTAGTCGAATGGTGGAACAGGGACCAGTCGATTGGTCAGACAAATTCCTGACAGCAACGGCTAGTTTCTGAATATATTTTAAATATACGATTTTACAATATTCTGACCAGTTGACTGATGAATTACAGACCAGTCGACTGATCCAAAACAGTACTTATTTTTTTGAAAGGTTGCTTTGATTCATGAAGAGATTCCTCTTCATTTCTAAAAGGAAATGGGCGTTTCTATTGATCATAACTCTTCATAAAGAATTGCTACCTTTCTACCATTATATAAACACATCAATCGTGATTTCCAAATTACCAATTCACTCTGATTCTTATCAAATTTCTGAATTGCATTTTCTATACTCTTGCAATACAAAAGCTTTCATAAATTCAAACACTTATTGAATCCTTGAGTTGATCTAATATCACTGGATTCAACAAGCAATTTAATTCCTTCAATCTTTGCATTCAAATCATATACTCGAGGATAAGATTATAGGAAGGATGTACTTAAACAGTTGACTGTTCATGTTGTTCCAAGAACACAAAGCAGAAGTCAAAACTCTTGTAATTGTTGAAGTCCTGTGTTGTTGCACAAGCGAGAGGCATCCTTGTTGGGGCTCGGTTGTATTGACTTATTCCTCTAGGTTAAGAGAGGGCATTGTTAGTTAATTCCAAAGAGGAGCTTCAGGACTGGATGTAGGGCGGGAAGTCTGAACCAGTATAAAATTCCTGATGTCACTTTACCTTACTTACTGCTTTTTTTTATTTACTTATGATACATCATATGAGTCCTTATTTATTTGCATAACTATTGTATATTAGCTAGTTAGCTTATCATTTACATTTCCGCTATATCCATATAAGGATCCTGCTTAAGTCATATACACCAACTCTTTTCATTTGGTATCAGAGCCTAGCATTCTGGAGATCGTAACAACATCCTAGAACAAATGGAAATAAAGAAGTCTTGTCAAGGAATTAGAAAGTGGAAGAATAACAAAGCTGAATCAAGAGAGCAAGGAAGCAAATGTCTAATGGCTAAAGTCATATCATATTCAGTATGTATAGATTCATTATATAAAGATCTTTTGTTAGACCATGAAAAGTTATTGAAAGATTTTAAAACTTTGGGTAAACTCAATATAGCCATTTTAGCTATGTTAAAAAATTGTGAGCAAGAAAATTCCAAATTAGAAGAAGAAAACAATTTTTTTAAAAAACAAGCCAAATGTTCTGAAAATATCTTAGAAGGGCTCGCTTCTCAAAAAGATTTCCTTTAGAAAGAAAATGAGCTACTAGAAGATAAAAACAATTGTAACGGCCCGAGTTTCGCCCGACCCGATCGATCTTTAGATCGACCAAGACCGTTCAAAACCTGAATACGTTAACTTTGGGAATACAACAACATCAGAACAACAACAGACTTTTATAAACATCATAATAATGTTACATCAGAGTACAGAATATCAGAGTACATCGAATAAAATTACAGCGGAAGATAAATTTCAATAAATTAAATACAATAAACAGCGGAAGACTTCTATGCTCTGGACACAGCTTTAAGCTTCAATCCAGAATCCTACTAGAGATAAGGACCTGTAGACAAACTACTCGACTGCCCGTGTGGAAAAGTGGGCACCCGAGTTTGCAAAGGTGGAAACAAACTACAGGTCAGTTTTGGACTGTTGTGAGAATTCTTAACTAATATAACTAATAGCAATAAGGAAAATCCAAGAACCACGCCACTAACGCGGAACGGGTTTTATTCCAATGGATTGCCGGTGCATAAATTAAAGTAAATCGTTAAACAATGTAATGCTTTTTGGAAAAATGAAACCATTATAAGACCCAAGTCCCATCACACAATGCAACGCAAACCGGAGGATAGAGTTTTACCTTATAATGGTCAAAAGATGCTTGATACGATAGAAAAAGGGGTTTGACATTATTACTAGTGTATATAAGTTTCAAAAAAACTGTTCAATCATAATGTATCAATCATAGACGACATAGTACCCCATTCTACTATGTCTCCATACTAGTTCTACAATCAAAACCGCATGAGGTCATATTGGAAATTGGGTTTCCATCATGAGTCAAGGCTAGAGAGGAGCTCCTTACCGATTCGAGACACTCTAGCTAATGTCTCAGGATCCCCCACAGTAAACCATTGGAAAGCTGTAGGGCCGGTCCACACATATGATTTTGCGGTTTGGCAATTCCTGAACACACATTTCCCAGTCCTATAGGACCTAATATCTGAGGCGCCTCATTTCATCATCCGCATAAGTAAAATGCCGAGCCGTGTAAAACCCAAACACCACTTCTAGCTAGAAAGAAACGTGCTGGTCTCCCTGCGTTCCCTTCTCCCGTTTTAGACTCCAACCGGGTTGTAAGGCTCATGAAGCTACGTAATACACAAAGCTATGCTTATTCAAGCTGTGCTTTGATCGTCACCACAAGGTTCTGCTTTTTACCAAGAAACCTTGATCATTGTATCTTGGTATGCCACACTGTCAATCCATATCATACTATTAATCCTTTGCCAAAATATACAAAAGGATGTTAAGCAAGAGAATAAATTCTCCGCCACCAAGCATTTATACATTCGACAGAAAATCAGTAAATACAATATAAAGGAGTACAATGTCGGATACACATTCCATTTATAAGCCCGTTCTGGGTCTGAACGAAATTATATCAGAAAGATCTCCAAATATGTTTGGACATCTACCACTGAAACCCTTTTCAAGGTAGCAAATCAATCGAGGGCATCAGTAGCCGTCATCCATTCGATGTCGAAGATTACCGGTCTTCAATCACTGTCTTTAACTCTTCGACTTAGGTCGACGTATAATCATTTGAAATGAGATTGAACTTGGACTTTTCAAATGATCCTCGCATATATATATTTTTTAAAATCATTTCATATCGTTATTAGTATTTAATAACGATCTATCGCTATTTTTATTTATATAAAAATAGCTAAATTTAGTTTAACAACGCTTCTGGTCAATGGGCGACCCTTGCGCTGTTTTTACTCAAATTTGTTTTACACGTTTCTCTAAATCTAACCGTTGGATTTTAACATAATTCATATCGTTGGAAAGGTCTTCCCAAGGTGAACCTAACGGTTTCAGTTTTGGGAAAATCCGACGGTCGGATATTTCAGTATAATGAATTAAAGACACGATTCCAAGACGCGAACTACCACGCTCGGTTCGTTTGATTTTAATTTCTATATATATATATAATTATATATAATTCCGTCATCCATTCCATTAACTATATTTTGCTAACATCGAATATCCCTATTTTTATATATAATGTCGAGGTATAACATGACACACAATAATGCTTATTTTTATTTAAATTTAAATACACATCCTAAACATAACAATGTATATTTTCTTTTATCTTTCAAATTACACAAAATGTATACTTGGTTTCATTATTCTTTCTAATGAAAATCCATTCATCAAATTATAAATTTCTAATCCTTTTATTTACATTGAAAAATGTAATTTTCTATTCCTATTTTATTTACATTCAGAAATGTAAACTTTTATTTCATTTTCTATTTACATTGGAAAATGTAAATTCTATATTTCTCTAATTAATATAAAAATGTAACTTACTATTTTCCTTCTATTTACATTGAAAAATGTAACTTCTTTTTTACCGTCTCAAAAATGATGATAAAAATATATAATATTTATTCTATTCTTTTATCGCATCTAAAGTGACGATAAAAATATACATTTCATTTCTACTCTTTTTATCGCATCTAAAATTGTAAAGTTTTCTTTTTAATATAATCTGCATTAAAAATGTGACTTTTCCTTTTTAATCTAATTTACATAAAAAGAATGTAAATAATTTTGCAATGTCAAAATCTAATCTTTTCATTACATAAAAATGTAATTTTCTTACTTTAAATCTTAATTACATGAAAAATGTAATTTTCTTACTTTAAATCTTAATTACATGAAAATATAAACTTTCTCTTCTTTAACTTAATTACATAAAAATGTAATTTTTCTCCTTTATCTTAATTTACATGATAAATGTAAATTTTTCACTTTTAATCTAATTCACATGGAAATTGACTTAATTACATAAAAACGTAATTTTTATGTTCTTTTCAACATGACATTAAAATATGACTATCTTCATATGCATTTTCATGACTCTAAAACATGATTATCTTCATATGCATTTTCATGACTACAAAATATGAATGTATTTCATATGCAGTTTCATGACTACAAAATATGATTGCATTTCATATGCAGTTTCATGACTACAAAATATGAATGTATTTCATATGCAATTTTATGACTACAAAATATGATTACATTTCATATGCAATATCATGACTACAAAATATGATTGCATTTCATATGCAGTTTCACGACTACAAAATATGAATGTATTTCATATGCAATTTCAGGACTACAAAATATGATTGCATTTCATATGCAGTTTCATGACTACAAAATATGATTGCATTTCATATGCAGTTTCATGACTACAAAATATGAATGTATTTCATATGCAGTTTCATGACTACAAAATATGATTGCATTTCATATGCAGTTTCATGACTATAAAATATGAATGCATTTCATATGCAGTTTCATGACTACAAAATATGATTGCATTTCATATGCAGTTTCATGACTACAAAATATGATTGCATTTCATATGCAATTTCATGACTACAAAATATGAATGCATTTCATATGCAATTTCACGACTACAAAATATGAATGTATTTCATATGCAGTTTCACGACTACAAAATATGATTGCATTTCATATGCAGTTTCATGACTACAAAATATGATTGCATTTCATATGCAATTTCATGACTACAAAATATGAATGTATTTCATATGCAATTACATGACTAAAAAATATGATTGCATTTCATATGCAGTTTCATGACTACAAAATATGAATGTATTTCATATGCAATTTCATGACTACAAAATATTAATGCACTTCATATGCAGTTTCATGGCTACAAAATATGATTGCATTTCATATGCAGTTTCATAACTACAAAATATGAATGTATTTCATATGCAATTTCATGACTACAAAATATGAATGTATTTCATATGCAATTTCATGACCACAAAATATGATTGCATTTCATATGCAGTTTCATGACTACAAAATATGAATGTATTTCATATGCAATTTCATGACTACAAAATATTAATGCACTTCAAATGCAGTTTCATGACTACAAAATATGATTGCATTTCATATGCAATATCGTTACAACAAAATATAATTTAATTTCATATGCAATATCGCTACAACAAAAAATGATTATACTTCATATGCAATATCGCTACAACAAAATATGACTTAATTTCATATGCAATATCATGTATAAGAATATGCTTTATTTTCATATGCATAAATGCAACTCTAACTTTATCTTCATGTTTCATAATATTTCATGATGCTAACTTTATCTACATATTTCATAATATTTCATGACGCTAAAAATATAATTATATTTCATAAACGCTAAAAATATACTTGCATTTTCATGTTTTCCATGAACGCTAAAAATATAATTTTTATTCTTGTTTCAACACGACGCTAATTTTATAATCTTACTTCCTGAAAACATACGACGCCAATTTTATAATCTTATTTCATACAACGCCAATTTTATATATTTGGTGTCAACATACATAACCAATTCAATATTTTATACAACGCCAATTTTATATATTTGGTGTCAATATACATAACTAATTCAATATTTCATACAACGCCAATTTTATATATTTGGTGTCAACATACATAACCAATTCAATATTTCATACAACGCCAATTTTATATATTTGGTGTCAACATACATAACCAATTCAATATTTCATACGACGCCAATTTTATATATTTGGTGTCAACATACATAAACAATTCAATATTTCATACAACGCCAATTTTATACATTTGGTGTCAACATCCATGTTATAACATCCAAACAATTTTATAAATTTCATATTAACCACCTATCATATCATGAATTTGTAAAAATGAATATTTTTACTTGAATCCATATCTAAACAATTTGGTGTTTTATATATCTAAATAAAATGAATCTAAACAAGCATGAACATTCCGACACTTCTCAAATCATACAACAACAAATCCAAACCCAAATCATTGCGGATAAGATCATAAACATGTATTTATGAATTTCCACTAATAATAAGTAGTTAAACGTTTAATTTATTTTAAAAACTAGAAAACTCACCTCTTCTTCTTCCAAATCAAAGCCATGCCTTTGAACCCATATGCTCAAATCTAGGGTTGCAATTATCTTGAAATCTAGGAGGCGATCAGGAAGTGGCACGACGGAGAGGAGAGGGAGGGGAATAGGCGTCCAAGGTGGTGTAGGGTGCGGTGGGGGCTAGGGGTGCGGTTTAGGCTGAAACCCGCAGGTTAGGGGGTGTGTGTTCTGGGTCTATGTGCAATACAAGTGAAGATCTTGGTATGGATGTAAAGAGGAGAAGAATCTCTACAAAAAAAAAAGTCTAAAGGAGGAGGATCTAATTCTTTTCCTAGGAGGAGAGATTAGAGGAGGAAGAAAGAAGAAAAGGGAATGGCGGCTGAAATGAGAAGGAGGAGAAGAAGAGAGAGGCGGCTGTGTTTTCTGAATAATAATGGATTAGGTTAGGGGTAGGAAATTATATAGGCTAGGCAAAATTTCGTTTTAACCCTTCAATATTTTATTTTTAAAATTAACATGAACGTATTTTCTAATTACATTCATTGACAAATTTATATGTTTCTTAAATTTACATGTACATATTCTCTAAATCAATGTCAATGACATATTCTCAATTGAATATATTTTCCTAATTAATGCATATATTAGCATACTTATAATCAATGACAAATGTCATGTTTACTAAATTAATGACATGTTCACAAATCAATATAAATTAACATGTTTTCTAATCAATGCATATATTTATATATTTAAAATCAATATCGAAATAACATATTTACTTTAATTTTTTCTTCTATTTACGAAGCTTCAAGTGGCAAACCAAAAGAAAGAGGAGAGTGACCGTGCATAATGGAGAAGGATGTGCTATAAGTATATTTTTATAAGTGAATGAACATGCCATGTTGTTCCACATTCAAGGCTGAAATGGAAGAATAGGTATTCAATTCTTTCCATTTCAGAGTTACGTGATTTTTTCTTGTTATAAGTATATTAATTAATACATGCCATTTCATAATTTCAAAAAGGGAAAGAGAGAGAACGTGGAGAGTGGAGTGAGAGGAAACAGTCAAAATAAATAAAGTAGCCGATGTTTAAATTGTGGTTTTCTAATTGAAAGAAAGGACAATTAAATGGAAAAGAAGTAAATAAAAGGTATGTGTTAATGAGATATTTAATTTGTATAAAATTTTCTATGCATATGACAAATACAAATGTACATTCATTTTCAAAACAATGAATCGTATTTAATGATTTTTTCACATTAAAGAATGGATTTTTAATGTATATATATAAATTTATCATAAAATAATGTCAGGTCACAGAGCCCCATAGAATAATATCAAATCAAATGGTCCCATAGAATAATTTTTTTTGGCATATAACTTAATACCCATTTTAATGTTAAGCTTAATTGTTTCATCTCAAAGTCATGCTCATATTTATAAATAAATTTTAATCGTGATAATTTGAAATAAATTATTTTAAATATCAAAAACTCATTAAAATAACTTAAAATAAATTTTTAAATTTACCCCAAAATTCAGGGTTGTTACAACAATGTTCTTTTAAAGGAAACCGATCTTTTGCAAAATAGAAATAAATCATTAGAAGATTCTTTAAATAATTCTGGTTCTTTAATTTCGTCTCTTGAGAAAGAGAAAGGAGGCGTAATTGAAAAGATTCAGAATTATCTAAAGAATGTGAGTTTTTAAAGGTAAATAATAATATTTTGCAAAACGAAATTTCTAACTTAAAAGAAAATTAGGAAAAATTACAATCTTCTTTAGATAACTCATAATCTCAAATTTTTGGTCTCAAAACTGAAAATGATACTTCAAAAAGAAAGAATTCTAAATTATATAAGGTAATTGATGATTTAAAAAATAACAAAGTTTCTTTTGAAAATGTTAAATGTGACTTTGGGATCAAATTTGATATATGTGCAAGTATGTTCGCGAAATTTAATAAAGGTCAAAATGATTTAAATATGATTTTATCTAGATCTCGACCTTTACATGACAAAAGTGGTTTAGGATATAATCATATAAATAGTACTAGATATGCTTATTTGTACAATAAAATCACTGCTAGTACTAATGCACATCCAAGATACAATTATTTTAGAAATTCAAATACTTCTATGGCTAGAGATCTGTATAATAGATCTGGAAGTACGAAAAGAAATACCAACAGAAGTTATTTAAGTATTTGGGTTCCTATAAATTGGAAAAACAAAGAAAAATATATAGATAATTATTTCGAATCTATAGTTAATAATGAAAATTTTATCTTTAAAGGTTCCATTAAACTCTCTTGGGTATGGTTACCTTCCATCTAACCCCTAGACCCAAACAAAACAAGTGGGTACTAAAGTATATACATCATTTTTTTTGTAGGTACACAACAACAAAGAGAAGACTATTATGATATCTCTAAATATCTGTGAAAACTTGGCTTATCGAAAAAGCACATGATTCAATGTCTCCTAAAGGTGCTTTAATTATTTAAAATTGATTACTATTGTTTATCAAAGTATTTATTCTTTTAATCAATGACAAAGGGGAATAAACGTGTCATTGTATATTTCATATGTATTAACATTTTTTTATAGGAAAACGGTGAGTATATCTTATGAACTAACAACATGTTGCATAAAGCTTTTAGACGAGGGAGATAAAACTATATTAGTGCATACCTTCAGGGGGAGCTACTTAGTATCTCAAACATATATGCAAGACGTTGTTATCAATCAAAAAATGGGAGAATGTTGATACACGAGATTTCGATTAATGACAACAAAGAAATGGAGATCAGTGACGAACTAAGTTCGTATACATCGAAGAAATGGAAATCAATGAAGAAATAAACGTTGTGTGTGTATATATATATATATATATATATATATATATATTGAGTCATGTTAGAATTTATGTTAAAATCTATCCTCAAAGTATAACACGAGTGCACAAAACGATTATATATATATATATATACACACATATATATGCTATATAAAATAGGCTGATTGTTCAGTAATTGTTTGAACCAATCGACTGGTGGAGCAGGGAACAGTCGACTGGTCCGAAAAATTTCTGACAGTAACGACTAGTTTCTGAATATTTTTTAAATATACGATTTTACAATATTTTGACCAGTTGACTGATGAATTACAGACCGGTCACTGATCCGAAACAGTACTCATTTTTCTGAAAGGTTGCTTTGATTCATGAATAGATTCCTCTTCATTTCTGAAAGGAAATAGACATTTCTATTGATCATAACTCTTTATAAAGAATTGCTACCTTTCTACCATTATAAAACACGTCAGTCGTGATTTCCAAATTACCAATTCTCTCCGATTCTTATCAAATTTCTGAATTGCATTTTCTATACTCTTGCAATATAAAAGCTTTCATAAATTCGAACACTTGTTGAATCCTTGAATTGATTTAATATCGCTTGATTCAACAAGCAATTTACTTCCTTTAATTTTCACATTCAAATCATATACTCGAGGATAAGATTATAAGACGGGTGTACTTAAACAGTTGACTATTCGCGTTGTTTCAAGAACACAAAGAAAAAGACAAAACTCTTGTAATTGTTGAAGTCCCATGTTGTTGCTCAAGTGAGAGGCATCCTCATTGGGGCTTGGGTGTACTGACCTATTCCTCCATGTTAAGAGAGGGCGTTGTTACTGAATTCTGAAGAGGAGCTTCGGGACTGGACGTAGGGCAGGAAGTCCGAACTAGTATAAAATTCCTGGTGTCACTTTACCTTACTTACTGCTTTTTTTATTTACTTGTGATACATCATATCAGTCCTTATTTATTTGCATAACTATTGTATATTAGCTAGTTAGCTTATCGTTTACATTTCTGCTATATCCGTATAAAGATCCTGCTTAAGTTGTACACACCGACTCTTTTCAGTCAATGTTAATAATTAGTATTCGTATTTGTGTTTTAGAAAGTTTCAATTGCATATTTATGATTGTAACACTCAATAAGTGTTGCGGATTATCAACTTAAAACACTCACTGAGTGTTGAAGATTATGAACTTGAAACACTCACCGAGTGTTGCAGATTATCAAACTAAAACATTTATTGAGTGTCGTAGATTATCAACTTGAAACACTCAACGAGTGTTGCAGATTATCAAACTGAAACACTAATCGAGTGTTGCATGTTATCAACTTGAAACACTCATCGATTGTCACAGATTATCAAATTGAAACACCAGCTAGAGATTTGAATTTGTCAATCAGAAGCATAATATGGGTGATTCAAAAATCTGCAACAAACAAATCTACAACACCTAAAAGGTGTTTCTAAAATTTTTAGCAACATTTTATTACCGTTTCAAATTGGCTATTTTGGTGTTGTGTTAGGAGATGTTTGTTTAATAGTGATGATAATATTAAATTATTATTATTATTATTATAAGTTGATTGATTTTCTTTGCTTGGTCAATTTACGAGCAAATTTCCTGTTTTCTGCATGGGTTGGGTAGATGATAGATTTTGATAGACTTTGAAACGAACACCTTGTGAATTCATTTTCACAATTTTACTATAAGGCATTTGATATTAGTGTTGGGTTGTAATTTAAATTTTTTAAGAATAAACTACAAATAGGTTTAATAATTTGAAATGGATTTGAACTAATAATTTGAGATTTTAAATCTTCGTACTTTTGAAAAAATCATTGTCAAAGTTTTAAGAATATAATAATGATATAATTTAATGATATTTATAAATATAGATATTCTAAAAAGGATTTTTAAGGAATAAAAGTATTGAGGTCGATGCGGTCGCTCAAAAAAAAATTGTAATGACTGCAGCCATATCAGTGTTTATTTTCAAGTTTTCAAGTGAGAAATTGCTACCATTGATGGATTTTGTTTCAGTTTGTTCAAGAAAACATATTTTGATTTAATATAATAAATTAAAGTATATATATAAAGTATTATTTCAAATTAATTTTTAATAAAATACAGGTTTTTAAATTCTTAAAATTCTTGGTTACGAACTATCTATGCGACTCAAACAACCTATGCATTAGGATTGGTCAGTTTTGCATAATGGATGAGAAATAAATTGTAATTTCACTTGAAAAAATGATATGGAATTTTTTATGATTTTGGACAGCCGGGATTTCCAAGTAAATATAGAAATTTAAATAAGTGTTAAACAAATTACGAGGAATTAATGTTTAATAACATGCTAAATTTTCAAAGATTCGAAATAGAAATTAGTATAATAACCAATAGATACTACGTGAGTTGTACTTATGTAACGACCCGCCTTTTTGCCCGGTTCTCGCCGGTAATTAAACCAACTTAAACCATTCAGAAAGACGAATTGTTATGGGTACATACATACATTGAACAAAATAACAGAACTTTTCATTGCTCAAAAACAATATTACATCAGAGTTACATGAATATCAGAGTTACAACATATACAGTGGAAGAAAAGTAAATATACTCTCAGCGGAAGAACGATATGATATAGCGGAAGCTCCAATCTCTAGCATGAACTCTAAATCCGGAAGCGCTTCAAATCTTTCTCCAACGATCTAAAACTGCAAAAACTAAACTACTAGCTGTCCGTGTGAAAAATTAATGGGCACCCAGAGTTTTGGAAGGAACAATAAACTCCAGGTCAGTTATGGGACTGGTGTGAGAACATAAAACAATTATTTTCAGGATTTATATTAAAGTTGGGAAATTCACCGGACCACGCCGCTAACGCGAAACGGGTTTACTCCATGTGAATACCCATGCATATAAATTCGCAATGACTTTTGGAAAAATGAAGCTATCATAAGCTCGTCCCACATCACACAATGCAAGCGCACACCAAATGGGCGAGTTTTTCCTTATGATAACCAATTATGCTTTCATATGTGAGAATCCTCTTTCAATACTATCATATAGTGTGGAAAACCATTTCACAATTAAATGTATTAATCCTAGACGACATAATACCCCATAATATTATGTCGCCATATATATATACAACCAAAACCGTGTGGCACGTATTGGAGATTTGGGTTTCCAACTTGATGATTCCTGGAACGAAAGATCAATCGGAACACAAGCAGAATGTAATCACGGGTTTTTCATCCAGACACGGACACCAATACAAATCGCGAGGTAGATCAATGGTGTTCGACCAGACACGGCCCCCCGAACATACCCTATTCCATATGTCATAAGTGGTTTCCCACTGCTGCAGCGGTCATCATCTATTCATATTAATATATACACAACCTAACCGCCAGTTTCTCGTCATCCGGGGTGTGAGGTTTGTCGATGTCACATCATACACAAAGCAATGTTTCGATAAGCCATTCTTTGATCATCACTAGTTCGTTTCATAACTCGGGTATGCCACATTGACAATTCACGATATATCACTGATTTAAATCAATGCATACCCTCTAAGTTCATATGACTTAGAGATAAGGATAATATATTGCCACAAATCCGATATACATCAACGGAAATCAGTGTTATGCAGTCAATTTCAACGTCAGACACACCATCCATGCAAGTCCATTCTGGGTCTGAACGGAACAAGATCCGAAAATCTCCGAATATACTTAGACCTCATGCCACTTATAACCTCAATCAGGTGTACGGCCCGATTCGAGACATCGAAAATCAATCCAAATAAATTTGAAGATTCCCAGTATTCATTCTTCGATTCCAAATCTTGAATATGCTTCATGCATTGTATTATTACTTGGAATGGTTTTCGAATTTAAATCCAATCCAGGTCTTTCCAAGTAATAAGCGTATTCTTAAAACAATAGATATGGATTACACGATTCTCCAATCCAAATCTCTTTCCCCTTCATTATTCATTCATTCATTCAAGGTTAGGTCATTTAAAGAAATCCTTTAATCCCGTTAACCTCTTAATTTCTTTACAAACCTGATATTCATTTACCAGCCTTAAATTTTAAAACATAATCTTTTTATCTTGTTTAATATTTTCATAATTCTTTAAATCCTTCTAAAACATGTCACAAAACTTTTTCCTGGTTTTTGATCATAGTTCATGCCTTATAAACTTCAAATTCAAAACATGTCCAACAAAACGTAGAAGCATTTCATAAGGTATTAAACAAGATAAAAAAAATTGGAAATCATTCAAACTAATATCTTCCGATTCAAATCATTTAAATTATGATTTAACCCAATTTTCCGAAATTCCAATAACTTATAATTCATTTTACCAATTTGTAATAACCCGGAAATTCGAGCCAATTTAAAAAATTTATTCTGGAAATTTTGGTGAATTTTGAATATTTAAAATGAATTATTTTAAATAATAACAACGAGAAATTTATCTGAATAGAATTGGAACGTATATATTTATATAGATCGTCGTTAGAATATAAATAATTATTTATAATTATAAAAGGAATTGAAAATGGCGCGGTAGTTTGAAATTTCGATTTCAAAGTTCAAATGAATATACAGAATTCAATATAAGTCGGAATTGAGTGAAACAAGAAATATTTAAATCTGTTTAATCATATCTTTCTAACGGATGTAAGAAATTGAGATTTCACTTTAGAAGTTGAAAGATATGTCCAGTTTAAAATTCAGAAAAGTCGCTGTGGAATTTATATATATTTTAATATATATAAAGGCCTTGAAAATAGCCATTTTGCAAACGACCTCTGTTTTCGACGAAACCACTTTTGTTGGATCCAGGATGTCAAATTATGCTAGATTCAAATTTCCATAATTTTCTAAATCAATATGTGAGCATGGCACACTAAAACGTGTTTCGAATGTTTCAGTCAATTTCGATCGACTAGAAAATGGCCATTTTTCAAACGGTCTCAGAATTTGACGAAATTAGTTTTGTTAGGACCAATCGTCAATACGAAGCTAGAAAATATTTTTCGGGAACTTTTACAGTCAGTATGTAGCCCCGGTAAATTGAAATGTGCGTTTGAATTTAAAATATAGTGATTTATTCTTTAAATTTAGCGGTAACTGGTAGTAACGATCGAATTGGCCAACGCGACATATCCCATTGTGATCGGAATGGGGGTAATTAGCTAGGGGTGACATTCGGTGGGTTCGATTTGGAGGTAGAATGGAAAAGTTACTATTTTTAGAAATAAAAATATATATAAATATAAAATAAAACCCTGGAATTTCATTCATTGGTCAACGCCCTAAGCCGTTGGTTCCAGGCCGATAGAGGGCGGAATTTGCTCAAATTTTTAAAACCATTTTTCCACAAATCTGCTCAATGAAATTAACTCCTCCCAAAGGCAAAATCAAAGAGTGGTTTTCCCTCTTCGAATCCATATAAGTATGAAGAATTATCGTTTCGTGTAGATGAAGAAATTCAGCCACAAACATCCGTCGTTTGCGCCAATTTCTACAGCGCTGGGCCCCACCGAGTTCGTCCCTGTTCTTGGCGATGGTGGTGGTTGGCGTAGCCTTCCCTGCGGTGGTGGCTGATCGACGCCAGGCGCCTTGTGGTGCGTGCAAAGCTGAGCCCTAGTTTTTGAAGAACGTGAGCGATGTCGGCCTGAAGAGTTTCAACGTGGAAGAAGGGATTTGAGGGTGATTAATTATTAATTATTATTTAATTAATTTAATTAAATGTTCATAGCACCATAAATTGTTCATACAAGATCGAATTTTGGTGATTTCAGTTTCGTTGCCCTCGTATCAACGAACGCTACGCAACGAAACTGACTGGGGCAGAAATGGAGCACATTGGAAAATCAGGCAAATGCAAACCTGAAACGAACCAGAAATTCAGATAAAACTGACGGAGTGGAACTCAAAGTTGAGAACTCCTCACTTTTATTTTAATTTCTAGTTTGAAATATATACTAGGATGCAGACGGTGTTTAGTAGCACCCAACACCCGTCGTCCACAGACCATGGATGACTTGTTTGTTTAATTGATGTGTTGTGAAAGTTGA
Organism: Allium sativum; assembly: GCA_030737875.1. NCBI lineage: Eukaryota > Viridiplantae > Streptophyta > Magnoliopsida > Asparagales > Amaryllidaceae > Allium > Allium sativum. The sequence goes on from CM060924.1 coordinate 659,976,932, forward strand.
TTGTGTGATGTGGAATGAAATAAAATATTTTATAGTTGAAAATATTTTATAGTTAAAAATATAATTTTTAATGTGTGTATAAAACAAAGATTTATAAACAAATCGAACGATTTGTTTATATACACACATTTGACTGATATTGATTGGGACGATAGATTTTACACATCGTCCGACTGCACAAATAAAACCTGTGTTTGATTGATTGAAACCCCACACGGGTATTGGGATGAAATTTGACATACACTAATCCCAATAATTAGCTGTATGTCGATCGATTGATTGACATACTGTGTACGTGTTAAATATTTATATTTGATGCTTATACAGTGTAGAATGCACTTTGGATGATGGATTGTTGTTTTCATTGTTGTTATACACATTTGTTGTGTGAAATCCATATAATCAACATTATATAGTAATTGACTGTGTCTGATTCCAATCCAAAATTATCGAATATTTTAAAATAATATTCAATGAATATTGAAATGTGAAGCCGTGTTAAGTAGTTAAACTCCATTTTAACACGAACGGGAATTTTGTCGATTTTATTCATTTTACAGTGAATATCTAAAGTGATTTCAAAATTTGATATTTTGAAATGAATTGAAATTCGAACTAAATTGAAATGATTTGAAATTTGAATTAAATTGAAATGATTTGAAATTCGAATTAAATTGAAACGATTTGAAATTTGAACTAAATTGAAACGATTTGAAATTCGAACTAAATTGAAACGATTTGAAATTCGAATTAAATTGAAAAGAATTGAAATTTGAATTAAATTGAAAAGAATTGAAATTCGAATTAAATTGAAAAGAATTGAAATTCGAATTAAATTGAAATGATTTGAAATTCGAACTAAATTGAAAAGAATTGAAATTCGAACTAAATTGAAACGATTTGAAATTCGAGTTAAATTGAAATGATTTGAAATTCGAATTAAATTGAAATGATTTGAAATTCGAGCTACATGGAAAAAAATTGAAATTCGAACTAAATTGAAATGATTTGAAATTCGAATTAAATTCAAATGATTTGAAATTCGAGTTAAATTGAAATGATTTGAAACTCGAACTAAATTGAAACGATTTGAAATTCAAACTAAATTGAAACGATTTGAAATTCGAATTAAATTGAAAAGAATTGATATTCGAATTAAATTGAAAAGAATTGAAATTCGAATTAAATTGAAAAGAATTGAAATTCTAATTAAATTGAAATGGTTTGAAATTCGAATTAAATTGAAATGATTTGAAATTCGAACTAAATTGAAAAGAATTGAAATTCGAACTAAATTGAAACGATTGAAATGATTTAAAATTCAAATTAAATTTAAATGATTTGAAATTCAAATTAAATTGAAACGATTTGAAATTCGAATAAAACTGAAATGATTTGAAATTCGAATTAAATTGAAATTCGAATTAAATTGAAATGATTTGAAATTCAAACTTAATTGAAACGATTTGAAATTCGAATTAAATTGAAACGATTTGAAATTCGAATTGAATTGAAATCGATTTTAATTGAAATCGATTTAAAATGAATTTAAAACGAATTTATATTGGAAAATTCAATTTTGATTTGAATTTGAGATGGAAGTCGAAATCGTATTGAAAACGAATTTAAAACGATTTATAAAATAAGTTTTGAAAAGAAATCGACGAAATATATATAATATATATATAATGGCCTGAATAGAACGCGCCGCGCCGCGGTTGTTGGCGAATTTCGACCATTGACTTCAAATTGACGTTGCGGGAGATCCAACCGTCGGATTCTCCTAAAACCGGAACCGTTGGGTTCGTATCGAAAAGAGCTTTCTAAAGAATATGAGAAATTAGAAATCTAACGGTTGGATTTGGAATTATGTCCAAATAAAATTTGGAAAAGGTCGTTGTAAGTGCAGTTCGATGGCCGTTGATGGAAATTGACTGTACGGGCCTTGATAAAATTATTAAAAATAGTAATAATTCGTGTAAGATCATAAGAAATGATTTGTGAAGAATTGGGATGAAAAACTCCATATTTGAAAAGGTAAAAATAGATTTTTATCGAAATGAACTAGTTTTGAGCTAGAATTATAATTCTATTTATTTTTAAAATAAATAAAGTGGATTTGAAATGGTTTTAAAAGTAACCAGAATTTCCAATAATTGAATTGGAATGGATTTGAATCGGAATTGTCTTTGGAATATTTCGATGTTGGATTTCGTGATGTGTTAGCCCACTTTGTGAACTGGGCAACACAAAGACAAGATGTGAAACATTAAAAAAAAATCTTGGGAAGTACTGAAGCAGGTCGGATCGAAGTAGTGTATCGGTTCGGATTTTTCCGTTCAAGGTCAGTATAAGCAAGGCGCGACTTAGCGGCTTCTGACTTAGCATCATCAACTTGCTTTTTTAACTCAGAACGCTCTTGAGTATGAGATTCCAGCAAATCATGATAACGTTTTTGCATATCTTCAAATTGTTGTTTGAAGTTGGTAGCGTCCCTCTGAGCAATAGCAAGCTGGGCCTGTGTGTCCTCCAAATCTTTTCCTAGGTTCTTTAAGGCCTTTGCATCTTCTTCCGCGGTTTTTTGCATTGAATCAACATTCGTGATTAGAGTACGGATAATTCTGGAAAGGTTGCGTGAATATTTGAACATTTCAGAATACTGTTTTTCAACCGCGTCTATCTTTGCTTTGGCCTCATCTGCCCACTTAGAAGAAACAGGTTCGAGGGCAGGTAAAAAAGTCGAAGTCTCGAAGTAATGTTCGGGAAATTGCTCCTCCAAATACGCCCGCTTGATTGCAGTTTCCGCATCTAGTGGTGGAGGAGCGGGGATCATCAATTCAGTGTCCCTGTGTGTGGAGGATTCAGTAGTTTCTTTATCTGTCCTAGGTCATTTAGTAGCAGGGACCTTGCGTTTACTTCGAGACTCAGTATCTTTTGAAGGACTTCTCTCTCTGCTGCGCTTCTCGTGGGAAGAGGTGGAGTCTTTCGATTGTGGCCTGTCCTCTTCCCTACGACTTTGATAACCTTTATATTTCTCTTGGTCCGACCGAACGGGAGAGCGAGAACGTGAGGGTCGAGAGCGATAGGTTCATAAGGCCTTCTCTCCTCCCTACCGCGGTCATACTCGATATCCTGAGGTGGATTAGACACGCTACAACGGAGCTTCCTGATATCATAGTAAGATCGGGACATCGTGCCTGCACAATAAAACAAATGAAATTCAGAATCAATAGTTTCACAGAGAGTGAGAGGTGCAATGAATGCTAATGCTATTGTGTAAAGCGTGTCCTAAGTGGTGTGTTCCCCCCAGCCAACCCGAGTCTGAAGCTAGACTAGTACGGGCAGGCTCTTTGGCCTTAGCAGGAGTAGTCTCTTCAGAAGAGGTGAAGACTAAGGGATTAGCAGGAGTAGTCTCTTCAGAAGAGGTGAAGACTAAGGGATCCTTCCTAAAATCCTCTGAAGTGTATATAGTTTCAGGTAAGGGGAGATCCCCCAAACCCTGAAATAATGGGTCATCAGTACTGGGGACATCTCCCTCGGAAGCATTAAGTGGCGACTCTTTGGAGGATGTTGACTTTTCCGGATAAGTAGCCTCCTCAGGGGCAGTATACCCTTCACGATGCTTTTCGGCCAAGTTAGCCAATTCGTTATCTTGAGTAGAAGATGGAGAAGGTGAAGTTTGAAGAGGCACTGTAGGAGCTCCCGAACCTTCTCCTGTCTCTGGGACTACATCCACTGGAGGAATATATATGTATGGAGCCGTCCCATGACCGATACTACGAAAAACGGATAACAACCCATGAAAGTGAAGATATTCGTCCTTAAGGACTTCATCAATAGTCAGGAATTTCTGGTCGCCATTAAGAAGCTGGTGCATCCGGTCAAAGAACACCTGATCTGATATTTGTTTTGGGTTGTCGACTGCAAGCAAAAAGAAAAACAAGTTAAGGCGATGACTCGAGTGTAAAGAGCCCGAATTTAGAAAATCAGTGCTTTACTTGATTTTGTCCACCTCCTGGCACATCCAGGCTGTCGCTTCACATAGAACCATTCCAGTCTGGAATCTCCAGCTTTACTGCTGAATGGCGCTGAGATTATCTTCCTCTTAGGAACAGACTCAAAATAGCAGAAAGATGGAGTCTCTCGAGTCTGATGCTTGAAGTTATAGAAGAAATGAACGTCATCGAAAGTGAGCTCTATGCCTAAGATCTCACGGTATGCTATGTATAAAGTGTGCAAGTAGGCATAAGAATTGGGATGCAGCTGCATGGGGGCAATCCGCATTTGTCTTAGAAAGTCAACAATGAAAGGAGAAAATGGAGGGATAGCGCCGACCATACACATCAACCGAGTGACCGCCATATATCCTTCTGGAGGGTTGTGGGGACGGTCAGATCTCGAAGGCACTAGAGTGTCCTTTTCATTATCCCGTATTTCAAACAAATTCGGGTAAGTCAGTCATTATCGATTGTTGATTCAACAGAATCTTGGGGTGATTCCAATATGACATCCGATTCAAACTCATCAGGAGCTCGGTCGTCACCAATCCCTCCTTCCTCCTCAAAACCTAGAGAAACTTGATTCTCTGAAGACACCTCGTCACTTTCACGATTTCCAACCCCGTAGTCTGAACCCTCATTATTCCATTCTGGATCCGACGGAGAAGATATGTCCTCGAGAGTAATTTTGCTAGAGGTTTCCGGGGCTTCTTGCCTCTCAGCTAGTCTGGAAGAGCGTCTGAGTCTCATGGTCATAAAACTATTGAAGAAGCAATAGCACAAATTAGAGCAAATTAGCCCGTATTCCCCCTGCATGTGTGCAAACTAAAGTGTAAACAATGTATACGGAAAGTGCAAAGTAAATGTTTAAAAGTGCGACGAAAAAATTTGGCAAAATATAAAGAGTTGAAGTAGTTCTTGATGTCCAGTTACGTTTGCAAGGCACTATCCTAACTGTCCATTAGGTTGAAGATTATGCCAAAAGTTGATTGGGCCAGTTAAACAAGTTCTCATATATTGAGGTGAACGGCTCTTCGGTTCGGTTCGGGTGCGTTTATGGGGATCGGATCGGAGGTGCGGCCCCGACTTGAGCTCGGATAAGATGTGGAACTCAGAAATCAAAAGCGGATCGGTTCGGAGGTAAAGTCCCCTGACGGTTCGGATCGGATCACATAGTCATACTTCTCCTCCTTTTATCTTACGGTCCGACCCGATCCGGTTAGGTGAGCTCCCTTTCCCCCTTCTTTAAATACTTGCTCCGACCCGATCCGATCTCCTGGATTTCTTTTCTTTTTCCTTTCTTTACTTGCTTCGACCCGGTCCGACTTCCTGAACTTCCTTCCTCTTTCCCTTATTTTTTCACCTTCCATATCCCTCCGAACCGAACCGATTCCCTACTATCTTCTCCTTCTCCTTCATCCTATTTCTTCCCTAACCAACGCCAAGGCCAGTTTCGTGCCCATCACCCAAATCAAAGCCAAGCGACTATGCGCTGGCGCATTCAACCACGAATTCTAACCCCCTCTGTTACTACCTCGAGGTGACGACGAGTCTACTGGCGACGATGACGAGGGGGGGTCGCGGTGGCAAGGTCATCCAAATTCCATGCTCAGATCGTCCTAATCATCTACGAATTCGAATCGAAATCAATTAAAAAAGGAATTATCTAAAGTTTTATAACCTACCGATGTAATTACTTCGAGAATTAAAAGGAATTTTGATGCTTCACGAATTAGGTTTTTTCTCGTTTTGCAGAACTTGGGGAGTAAAACAGTAAAAGTGAGAGAAGGAAGAAGACTCAGCTTATATAGAGGAGTAGAGTGTCCATTCGTCTCCCCATTCGGATCGACAGCCCAGTAGAAGAACCCCCGTTCGGATCGGATGGACAGTCCAGAAGCAAAGCTTGGCCGACTAGTCCAGTGAAAAATAGAAAGGAGAAGGGGTCTGTTCGGATCGGAATCCGAACCGAACCGAGTTCTTTAGCTCAGCAACAAATTAAATTGAAATTTGAAGAAAAAGATGAAAACACAAGGAAAATCAAAAGAAAAATCACCTCGAAGAGCGTTGTGCAATGATAGTCAAAGCATGCTCCGTCTCCAACAGAAGCATCCTTTGAGGGGGCAAAATGTTAGCCCACTTTGTGAACTGGGCAACACAAAGTCAAGATGTGAAACATTAAAAAAAACTTGGGAAGTACTGAAGCAGGTCGGATCGAAGCAGTGTATCGGTTCGGATCGGATAAAGTCTGCTGTTCGGATCGGTGAACTATTGTTGTTGGAATCAGAGAGGCACAGCTGTTCGGATCGGAGAGCAACCCACTTCCAGTTGGATCGGAGAGCTACCTGCTACAAAGACAGATCGGAGCGGAGCAGAGTAAAAACAAGAATTAGTCCTAAGTTAATCCGGGTCGGATCGGCTACTCCGATCCGAACCCCTTGTGCACACTCTTCCGATCCGAGCCTGTCTTCCACGTCACTCCCCTGCATGAGCGCCTGGTTATTCGGAGCGGCTATGACCAGTTCCTACCCACAACGTCCACTGCTCGGATGCGTTGTCAACATAGAAATCCATCCGAACGCGAGGCTGATGGGATGGATGACACGTGACTCCGATCCGGATCGGGTTCTGAGCAAATTCTCACCTATAAATACCCTGTCTGGAGACAAAGAAAAGGATCTTTTTTCTGGCACTTTGAGAGTTCAACCACCTTCATAACCCGAATTCCGGCACTCCCGGAAAATCCAAATCTTCTTTCATTATTTGTTTTTAGGCAATTGAGTGAATGCAAGTGAGTTTTGAGAGAAATTCAGTGAATATTTTATTGTAATTGCAACTACATTATTGAAAATAGTGAAAGACAAGTGGACGTAGGCATTTCTTCGCCGAACCACTATAAATCCTGTGTGTTCATTTTACTTTTGATCTTATTTCATTCTGCTTTTAGTCAATTTGGGTGTTAGAACCACTTTTTGGTCTAACATGATGAAATAGATATTATTATGGGAATTTGAAAGATAAATTTATATCGTTATTTCCAATACGATATTTGTTGGTCGTAGAATTTGATACTGAATATAAGCCAATATATTTTCTATTTAGAGCCATGTATTTAATATCGAATGTGATTTGGGTTTGTCATGAATGGTGTCTTCATTAACACTGTCCTTAAACCCAGTTGAGAAAAAGATTAAATCTTTTTATTTAGATTTAATGAAGTGTACCAATTAAATGGTATTTAATTGGAATTGAGTTGGAATTGATTTTTGGGTTTATTGTGAACGGTGTTTTAAATAACACTTGTTCTTTAACCCGATAATTAATGGAATGTGATTTTGGGTTTATCGTGAACCATGTTTTAGATGACGTTGGTTCTTTAACCCAGTTAAAGACAAGATATTGATTTTTGGGAAGATTAAAACTAAGTGGGGTTTTAATGAATCTTTAATTAGATTGAAATGGTCGAGAATGGAGTATCATCAGTTTTTCTCCAGGCGTTAGTTAAATCTTTAATTAGGTTTGAACGTGAAATGGTAATTGAATTTACCGATAACACCGTGGTGTTAGATATGAAGTATTACCAGTTTTACTTCATGGGATGAATAGGTTGGGATTAAGAAATAAAATAAATGATTACATCGGTGTGGTTCGCTAATTCCGACTCGTTTGAATTGATATTCAAAGAAGATTAAAGAATAAATCTAAAGATTTTATCTTTGATAAAATTAATGGGAACCTTTCCCAAAGTATAAGAATATTTGAATAAAAGAATATTCTGAATTGGAATGAGGCGTATGTTGTGTTGTGTAACACTTGTTTATTATATATGCGAGTTATTCAGGAAGACCAGGTTTATCCCATTCTGAAGAGCTGATTCGACGTGGTGTCGAAGATGAAGACGGTGGTCGAAGACAGGAGGTCTTCACGTCGTTTGGGTGATTACTGATGATCTTGATTGGGCTGTACACTTAAGAGGAAGGAATCAGTTGGTGATCGTCCAAACGTACTTGGCGATCGATGGATATGCGAGGTACAAGGTGCCTCCGGTTTCGTTCAGACCCAGAACGAACTTGTAAGTGGACTGTGTGCCTGACATTGGATTTTATTCTGTGTGATTGATTTCTATCAAATATATATCTGTTTGGCGGCGGAGAATTTATTCTCTTGCTTAACGCCCTTCTCTGAGACGTACGAGCTCAGGGGTTATATATTGATGGATATCAATCGCATGGCGTGAATTGCCTGTATGGCATGCCTAAGTGGCAATTGATCAAGGCTTCTGTTGAAAAGAAAAGTCTTGTGGTTGATGATCAAAGCACGGCCTGGGTGGCATAGCTTTGTGTAGCGTTGATTCGCGAGCTTCACACCCCGGTTGTGAACCAGAAACGGGACAGGACATCAGGGAGGACATGCGTTTCTTTCTAGCTAGAGGTGGTGTCAGTGCTTAAACTGGCTGACATTTATATTATTTTCACATGTGTGGTTGTTGCTGTTGCGAGGCACCTCGGTTTGATCGGACGATTTGGGTCCGATGGAGTCATTCATTGGCTCATTTACGCCCAAAAGGATAGGAAAACGCAGTGTTCAGACATTTTAATCCACATCGGTGGACCGGCCCTGACGATCAAAGGGCCCACCTGAGTCTGGGTCCTGAGACATGGTAGGCTAGATTGTCTCGAATCGGTAGAGGACGATCCCTGGCCTCGGTTCATAGATGGAAATCCAAATTCCAAATACGTGACTTTGTTGTTTTGATTGTAGAGCCTAGTATGACGACATGATATATGGTACCCATGCCGTCTATGATTGATATTTATGATTGAAATTATGTTGACACTATACACTTATAGTAATAATAAAATAGGAAATTTAGCGTATCAAGCATTCTTTGGCTATTATAAGGTAAAACCCTATCCTCCGGCTTGTGTTGCATTGTGTGATGGGACCTGGGTCTTATAATAGCTTCATTGTTCTTTATTTAGCATTGCGCTGTTGTTTTATGCACTGGTATTCTTGGGAGGAAACCTGTTCCGTGTTATATGGCGTGGTCCCTTGATTTACGTAACTTTAAAATAAAGATTAATTACTGTTTTAGTTCTCACACCAGTCACATGACTGACCTGGAGTTTATTGTTTTAACCTAAACTCTGGGTGCCCTTATTTCGACACGGGCAGCTAGTAGTTTTGGTTTTGCAGATTTATATTCACAAGATCCTGATTTACAGCTGAAATGATATCCGGAAAGCTCTGTATCCGTATAACTCCTTCGGTTGTGTATTGTATTATTTTCGGTCGCTATGTAATGTATTGTAATCTCTGATATTTATCCAATGTGCAATATTTGTTCATACTCTGTAATATTCTAGTATTCTGATGGAATTGTTGTAATTAACAATGAAATGTTCTTCTGTCTGCGTTCTTTTGTGTGTTGTTCTCAAAGTATCTGGGCTTTCCTTACTAGGGAAGTTACGGGTCTTCACAATTGGTATCAGAGCTTTGGTTTACAGAGCTCGGGGAACAAGACATGTTAGAACCAAACGAAAGAATTCATCAGAGATTGGATTAGTAATATCCAATGGGAATGACTCGTTAGAGATGGGATCAGTAGTATCCTAGAACGAGTGTGAAAAGTATATTTTTAAAATGAAAACAATTTTTGTTTTGAAAATTTAAATCAATTATTCGTATCTGATTATTTATTTTATATTGAATTTGGACAATCCAATATATAAAGATTTCGCACATACGTCTGATCCACGGGTATTCGAAGTTTTAATATACTGGATAGATATAGAATCACACTCTAGTCGCCCGGGGATGAAACTATTGATGACTATATAGCATCAGTAGTTTGTGTTCGAGTGACGAAAGTGAGTTTTCTATTTATTTCCAATTGACTAGTGTGAGAACCAAAATTAGATAGGGCCTATTGTTGTGATTTGGCATCAAGAACATGATTTTCTATATATGTATCAAAATTATGAATTTGAAATGATAATCAACTAATTGATTGATGATTGTGTTGTTTGATTATTGGTTGATTAATTAAAATTTGAACCATTTAGGAAAATTGTATCAAATAGTGAATTGTATTGAAAATTTGTCGCATTTGCATGCATATACATGTACTTACATTGAACAGGTCATAGCAAGGAGGCTAGAGCAGAAGAATAAAATTGTTTGCCCGACAAATAGGTACATGTTTATTGTATTTCTTTGGGTTTGGACGATTTTATGAGCCGAATGGCTAGCCGCTTGGCTGTTTCTTTTTCTTTTTGGATTGACGAGGGCCATGGGAGACTATTTGAAATATCCCGAAGTCCCCGGTGCAGGATAGGTTATGGTGAAATTTTTCGAAAATTTAGGGTGTTAGCCAAATTTTTGAAGAATTTGAAAAGTTTTTAGAAACTGAAAAGTTGAAGAACTTAAGCCATAAAGAAAACAAGGAAAGTTGAGTTGGTTTGTTAAACAACTTTCAACTTCGTTCCTTTTCGGGGACGAAAAGTTTTAAGTAGGGGAGATTGTAATAACCCGGAAATTCGAGCCAATTTAAAATTTTTATTTTGGCAATTTTGGTGAATTTTGAATATTTAAAATAAATTATTTTAAATAATAACGACTAGAAATTTATTTGAATAGAATTAGAACGTATGTATTTATATAGATCGTCGTTAGAATATAAATAATTATTTATAATTATAAAAGGAATTGAAAATGGCGCGGTAGTTTGAAATTTTGATTTCAAAGTTCAAATGAATATACAGAATTCAATATAAGTCGGAATTGAGCGAAACAAGAAATATTTGAATCTATTTAATCATATCTTTCTAACGGATGTAAGAAACTGAGATTTCACTTTAGATGTTGAAAGATATGTCCAGTTTAAAATTCAGAAAAGTCGCTGTGAAATTTATATATTTTTTAATATATATAAAGGCCTTGAAAATAGCAATTTTGCAAATGACCTCTGTTTTCGACGAACCCACTTTTATTGGATCCGAGATGTCAAATTATTGCTAGATTCAAATTTCCATAATTTTCTGAATCAATATGTGAGCGTGGCACACTAAAACGTGTTTTGACTGTTTTAGTCAATTTCGATCGACCAGAAAATGGCCATTTTTCAAACGGTCTCAGAATTTGACGAAATCAGTTTTCTTACGACCGTATCGTCAATACGAAGCTAGAAAATATTTTACGGGAATTTTTAGAGTCATTATGTGGCCCCGGTAAATTGAAATGTGCATTTGAACTTAAAATATAGTGATTTATACTTTAAATTTAGCGGTAACTGTACGTAATGATCGAGTTGCCCTACGTGACATATCCCATTATGATCGGAATGAGGGTAATTAGATAGGGGTGATAGTCGGTGGGTTCGATTTGGAGGTAGAATGGAAAAGTTACTATTTTTAGAAATAAAAATATATATAAATATAAAATAAAACCCTGGAATTTCATTCATTGGTCAACGCCCTAAGCCGTTGGTTCCAGGCCGATAGAGGGCGAAATTTGCTCAAATTTTTTAAAACCATTTTTCCACAATTCTACTCAATGAAACTAACTCCTCCGAACGGCAAAATCAAAGAGTGTTTTTCCCTCTTCGAATCCATACAAGTATGAAGAATTATCATTTTGTGTAGATGAAGAAATTCAGCCCCAAACATTCGCCATTCGCACCAGTTTCTACAGCATTGGGCCCCACCGAGTTCGTCCCTGTTCTCGGGGATGGTGGCGGTTGGCGCGGCCTTCACTGCGGTGGTGGCCGATCGAAGCCAGGCGCCTTGTGGTGCGTGCAAAGATGAGCCCTAGTTTTTGAAGAACGTGAGCGATGTCGGCCTGAAGAGTTTCGACGTGGAAGAAGGGATTGAGGGTGATTCAATATTAATTATTATTTAATTAATCTAATTAAATGTTCATAATACCATAACTTCTTCATACAAGATCGGATTTTGGTGATTTCAATTTCGTTGCTCTCGTATCAAGGAATGCTACGCAATGAAACTGACTGGGGCAGAAATGGAGCACATTGGAAAATCAGGCAAATGCAAACCCAAAACGAACCAGAAATTCTGATAAAACCGATGGAGTGGAACCCAAAGGTGAGAACTCCTCACTTTTATTTTAATTTCTAGTTTGAAACATATTCTAGGATGCAGATGGTGTTTAGTAGCACCCGACACCCGTCGTCCACAGACCATGGATGATTTGTTTATTTAATTGATGTGTTGTGAAAGTTGATTGTGTGATGTGGAATGAAATAAAATATTTTATAGTTGAAAATATTTTATAGTTAAAAATATAATTTTTAACGTGTATATAAAATAAAGATTTATAAACAAATCGAATGATTTGTTTATACACACACATTTGACTGATATTGATTGGGACGATAGATTTTACACATCGCCCGACTGTACAAATAAAACCTGTGTTTGATTGATTGAAACCCCACACGGGTATTGGGATGAAATTGGACATACACTAATCCCAATAATTAGCTGTATGTCGATCGATTGATTGACAGACATTGTAAGCGTTAAATATTTATATTTGATGCGTATACAGTGTAGAATGCACATTGGATGATGGATTGTTGTTTTCATTGTTGTTATACACATTTGTTGCGTGAAATCCATATAATCAACATTATATGGTAATTGACCGTGTCTGATTCCAATTCAGAATTATCGAATATTTTAAAATAATATTCAGTGAATATTGAAATGTGAAGCCGTGTTAAGTAGTTAAACTCCATTTTAACACGAACGGGAATTTTGTCGATTTTATTCGTTTTACAATGAATATCGAAAGTGATTTCAAAATCTTATATTTTGAAATGAATTGAAATGATTTGAAATTCGAATTAAATAGAAATGATTTGAAATTCAAATTAAATTGAAATGAATTGAAATTCGAATCATTTTGAAATGAATTGAAATTCGAATTGAACTGAAATGATTTGAAATTCGAATTAAATTGAAATGATTTAAAATTCGAACTAAATTGAAACGATTTGAAATTCGAACTAAATTGAAGCAATTTGAATTTCGAATTAAATTGAAAAGAATTGAAATTCGAATTAAATTGAAAAGAATTGAAATTCAAATTAAATTGAAAAGAATTGAAATTCGAATTAAATTGAAATGATTTGAAATTCGAACTAAATTGAAATGATTTGAAATTCGAACTAAATTAAAAAGAATTGAAATTCGAACTAAATTGAAATGATTTGAAATTTGAATTAAATTGAAATGATTCAAAATTCGAATTAAATTGAAACGATTTGAAATTTGAACTAAATTGAAACGATTTGAAATTCGAACTAAATTGAAACGATTTGAAATTCGAATTAAATTGAAAAGAATTGAAATTTGAATTAAATTGAAAAGAACTTAAATTTGAATTAAATTTTAAAAGAATTGAAATTCGAATTAAATTGAAATGATTTGAAATTCGAACTAAATTGAAATGAATTGAAATTCGAACTAAATTGAAACGATTTGAAATTCGAGTTAAATTGAAATGATTTGAAATTCGAATTAAATTGAAATGATTTGGAATTCGAATTAAATTGAAACGATTTGAAATTCGTGCTAAATTGAAATGATTTGAAATTCGAATTAAATTGAAAAGAATTGAAATTCGAATTAAATTGAAATGATTTGAAATTCGAACTAAATTGAAACGATTTGAAATTCGAATTAAATTGAAACGATTTGAAATTCGAATTGAATTGAAATCGATTTGAAATAAATTTAAAACGAATTTATATTGGAAAATTCAATTTTGATTTGAATTTGAGATGAAAGTTGAAATAGTTTTGAAAACGAATTTAAAACGATTTATAAAATACGTTTTGAAAGGAAATCGACGAAATATATAATATATATATATGTATATATATATATATATATATATATATATATATATAATGGACTGAATAGAACGCGCCGCGCCGCGCCAGTTCGCGAATTTCGGCCATTGACTTCGAATTGACGTTGCGGGAGATCCGACCGTCGGATTCTCCTAAAACTGGAACCGTTTGGGTTCGTATTGAAAAGAGCTTTCTAACGAATATGAGAAATTAGAAATCTAACGGTTGGATTTGGAATTATGTCCAAATCAAATTTGGAAAAGGTCGTTGTAAGTGCAGTTCGATGGCCGTTGATGGAAATCGACTGTACGGGCCTTGATAAAATTATTAAAAATAGTAATAATTTGTGTAAAATCATAAGAAATGATTTGTGAAGAATTAGGATGAAAAACTCCATATTTGAAGAGGTAAAAATAGATTTTTATCGAAATGAACTAGTTTTGAACTAGAATTAAAATTCTATTTATTTTTAAAATAAATAAAGTGGATTTGAAATGGTTTTAAAAGTAACCAGAATTTCCAATAATTGAATTGGAATGGATGTGAATCGAAATTGTCTTTAGAATATTTCGATGTTGGATTTTGTGATGAAACAGATATTGTTATGGGAATTTGAAAGATATATTTATATCGTTATTTCCAATATGATATTTGTTGGTCATAGAATTTTATATTGAATATAAGCCGATATATTTTCTATTCAGAGCCTTGTATTTAATATCTAATGTGATTAGGGTTTATCGTGAATGGTGTCTTCATTAACACCGTCCTTAAACCCAGTTGAGAAAAAGATTAAATCTTTTTATTTAGATTTAATGAAGTGTACCAATTAAATGGTATTTAATTGGAATTGAGATGGAATTGATTTTTGGGTTTATCGTGAACGGTGTTTTAAATAACACTTGTTCTTTAACCCGATAATTAATGGAATGTGATTTTGGGCTTATCGTGAACCGTGTTTTAGATGACGTTGGTTCTTTAACCCAATTAAAGATAGGATATTGATTTTTGGGAAGATTAAAACTAAGTGGGGTTTTAATGAATCTTTAATTAGATTGAAATGGTCGAGAATGGAGCATCACCAGTTTTGCTCCAGGCGATAGTTAAATCTTTAATTAGGTTTGAACGTGAAATGGTAATTGAATTTACCGATAACACCGTGGTGTTAGATATGAAGTATTACCAGTTTTACTTCATGGGATGAATAGGTTGGGATTAGGAAATAAAATAAATGATTACTTCGGTGTGGTTCACTAATCCCGACTCGTTTGAATTGATATTCATAGAAGATTGAAGAATAAATTTAAAGAACTTATCTTTGATAAAATTAATGGGAACCTTTCCCAAAGTATAAGAATATTTGAATAAAAGAATATTCTGAATTGGAATGAGGCGTATGTTGTGTTGCGTAACACTTGTTTATTATATACGCGAATTATTCAGGAAGACCGGGTTTATCCTATTCTGAATAGCTGATTTGACGTGGTGTCGAAAATGAAGACGGTAGTCGAAGATCGGTGGTCTTCACGACGTTTGGGTGATTACTGATGATCTTGATTGGGCTGTACACTCAAGAGGAGGGAATCAGTTGGTGATCGTCCAGACGTACTTGGAGATCGATGGATATACGAGGTACAAGGTGCTTCCGGTTTCGTTCAGACCCAGAACGAACTTGTAAATGGACTGTGTGTCTAACATTGGATTTTATTCTGTGTGATTGATTTCTATTAAATATATATCTGTTTGGTGACGGAGAATTTATTCTCTTGCTTAACGCCCTTCTCTGAGACGTACGAGCTCAAGGGTTATAATCAATTGCATGGCGTGAATTGCTTGTGTAGCATGCCTAAGTGGCAATTGATCAAGGCTTCTGTTGAAAAGCAAAGTCTTGTGGTTGATGATCAAAGCACGGCCTGTGTGGCACAGCTCTGTGTAGCGTTGATTCGTGAGCCTCACACCCCGGTTGTGAACCAGAAATGGGAGAGGACATCAGGGAGGACATGCGTTTCTTTCTAGCAAGAGGTGGTGTCAGTGCTTAAACTGGCTGACATTTATATTATTTTCACCTGTGTGGTTGTTGCTGTTGCGAGGCACCTCGGTTTGATCGGACGATCTGGGTCCGATGGAGTCATTCATTGGCTCATTTACGCCCCAAAGGGTAGGAAAACGCAGTGTTCAGGCATTTTAATCCACATCGGTGGACCGGCCTTGACGATCAAAGGGCCCACCTGAGTCTGGGTCCTGAGACATGGTAGGCTAGATTGTCTCGAATCGGTAGAGGACGATCCCTGGCCTCGGTTCATAGATGGAAATCCAAATTCCAAATACGTGACTTTGTTGTTTTGATTGTAGAGCCTAGTATGGCGACATGATATATGGTACCCATGCCGTCTATGATTGATATTTATGATTGAAATTGTGTTGACACTATACACTTATAGTAATAATAAAATAGGAAATTTAGCGTATCAAGCATTCGTTGGCTATTATAAGGTAAAACCATATCCTCCGGCTTGTGTTGCATTGTGTGATGGGACATGGGTCTTATAATAGCTTCATTGTTCTTTATTTAGCATTGCGCTGTTGTTTTATGCACTGGTATTCTTGGGAGGAAATCTGTTCCGTGTTATACGACGTGGTCCCTTGATTTACCTAACTTTAAAATAAAGATTAATAACTGTTTTAGTTCTCACACCAGTCACATGACCGACCTGGAGTTTATTGTTTTAACCTAAACTCTGGGTGTCCTTATTTCGACACGGGCAGCTAGTAGTTTTGGTTTTGCAGATTTATATTCACAGGATCCTGATTTACAGCTGGAATGATATCCGGAAAGCTCTGTATCCGTATATCTCCTTCAGTTGTGTATTGTATTATTTTCCGCTGCTATATAACGTATTCTAATCTATGATATTTATCCAATGTGTAATATTTGTTCATACTCTGTAATATTCTTGTATTCTGATGGAATTGTTGTAATTAACAATGAAATGTTCTTCTGTCTGCATTTTTGTGTGTGTTGTTCTCGAAGTATCCGGGCTTTCCTTACCGGGGAAGTTACGGGTCTTCACACAATTTCTTATTGCTATCGCTAAACAATAAATGTTGCGACCCTCTTCAAATCATAACTTGAACCCATATTTCGCAATTTGAAATTCTTTCCAAAGAGTTATTATTCATATGTAAATCCGATTAAAATTATTAAAGTTATGGTCGTTTGAAATAAAATCGATATTAATGAGTTGTTGCTACGCGTCGCATTCAATTTAAATCATATAATGATTTAATATAAATTGGCACCGTTCTTCCCAAAAATAAACTCAATTTCATACGTTAAACTTTAAAACCATTTTCGATTGATATTCTATATTTACATTTGTGTTTCAAAAATCGCTTGGCTTCAAAATCATTATTTCAAATTTCAAAAATATTTTTCCAACTACGTTGAAAACATAAAATAATAAATCTTCCCAATCTCATTCCATTTCCAAAATTTCATTGCTAATGCATGTTCAAATCATTGTTTGATCTATATTTCAAAACCGTCAAAAAAAATTGTTTATATGAACATTTGCCGATCATTCAGATTTTCAAATAATAGGAAATCCAATTTATTTGCATAAACAAATCCATTTAAAACTCGGTACAAAATTTTCAACTTGTTTAATTATTTTGAAGCATAACAAAATAATGGAACAAATTATATATATGGCTATCACGTTACTGTTTAGATTTCAAAACTTATTTCCACTTGAAATGTTTTCAACTAATTAAATTCTCAAATATTTTAATATTTAAAAAGTCATTCATGGGAAAGAGAATTTAACTGACGATCCACATAAATCCACACCATGGTATTGTGCGTGCATCATGCAAACATAATAAATCAACCATATAAGTCGGATGATCATGAATTATAATCATCATCAATAACAAACAATTTAGCTGTGCACAAGCGTTACTGTCAATAACGCTTTACAGTGTTCAGTGTGTTATCTAATTACATGCACATCCATTCAAACAAAAACATCTATGTCAAACAAATAATCTATCACAACTCATTATTCAATCGCTACTAATTTAAATAAATCACTAAATTAGTGTTCTCAACTCCCTGCCTCCAAACTTCATCGTCAAGACCCATTTCCACTGCGTAACAGCTTACAAATGTTAAAACCGTCGCTCGCACCTCGTCTTCTCCGAACGTATGTATGCATAAATATAGATATACGTTTCCTCACCATATATCCGGCTTTAAAACCAATTCGACTCCAACAGCAAGAAACTTCGCCATTTACTTTTTCCAACATTAATCATCACACACACAAATCTGAACCATTAACCAAATCTACCAAACACGTGTCAATACTTCTTCCTTCCTGTAGCCAAGCCGTCCCATGCAAAATGAAAGCCTTCCCTTCACGTTAATTCCAAACGCCTGCACCTCTTTTCTTTCTTCTTCTTTTTTTTTTATATACCTTTACGTTTGTGTTTTTTTCCAACATAAGAAAAGTCGAGTCACGAACGAATGAGAAGACCCAGTGGAGTGCAGCGAGTGGTCGATGGGTGTTCAGAACTTGGTGACGAGGCGCTAGAAGTGAGTGGGAGGGTTTTACGTGTGGATTCTAAGAAGAGAGGGCTGCAAAACTGGAGCACGCAAAGGAAATTGAGATGAGGGCGAGCTGTTGTGAGTAAAGATAAGTTGTGTGCATGAGAGCCAAAAGGGAAGAACAGGACATGATATGGGAAGAAAGGCTTTAGCTGCTGATTTCTGGGGGAAGAGTGGCACGCCTGTATGGGAGAGGCTGATGGAAGTTGGAGCAAGGAGAGGCCGCATGCAACACAGGAGAAATGGGTAGTTTCGCTATCAAGTGGAGAAATGAGACATGCGTTGATGGAAGGAAGGAAAATAGAGGGGAGAGACGGTGACTGTTGAGTGGAGAAAGCTCTGTCTTCACGAGAGGAAGAGGAGGAGGCGGAGCGAACATGGGCGGTGGCACTGAAACGGGGTATTAAGGAAGATCGAACAGTTTTCCTTCTTTGGGATTAAGCACGGGATTAAAAATGGAGAAAGAAAGCTTTGCTATATGGTGGAAATGCACGTGGAAGAACATCAGACACTGGACGACACTTGTGAACTACAGACCCAAAATATAATACAAGTGTAAAACGATCACTTATTTACTGCCAGCTACCTAGTCTATTAAATGCAAACGAGCGCATAAACTACTCCATTTTTATATTATTATTATTTTTATTAAAGAAAATGGTATGAATACAAAATAGGAGGAATACAACGAATTGCTGACCAGGATCCATGGATGACCGTTAGTGCATGTTTTGTTCTCGTTTCCAACCGCAGATTGTGGTCGACAAGAACAAATTTAAGCTGAACGCCAAACCATTCAGAATTCCAGAATTTAATGCGGATTGATTAGAAGACATTTTCAAGGTCTTGAAACTTTAAATTTTCGTTACAAGTTAAATTTAACCAAAAGTAACAGTTTTAAAATTTTTGTTTACAATAGCCTTTATCAAATCTTATGATTCATTCATTCAACTTCGTATTTGAACATAAGTTTCAAATAAAATATAATTTTTATTTAAACCAAATAAGTTTGTAAAGAATTTTTTTTATCATTCAACTAGTCTAAAATATTGCAATTACTTAAATTAACAAAACGTTTAAATCAATAAAAGATTTAAATTTACACCTAAAAATCAATTTAGAAACGAAATTAAATAGACTAGATTTCGAATTCTGAATGAATATCAAGTATAAACATCAATTCTCAACACTGAAATAAATTAACTCACAATTGTAAATTTTGAAAAATTCTGATTCGTTACAACTTAGATCATTTGTTCTCAATTTTGTTTTGATCCAAGATTAGAGTATATGGATTTGAGATATTTTACATTGATCTAAATAAGGATTAGTCACTCGATCAATGGAGAACACTTGGTAAAAGTTGTTAGTGAGGAAGTAAATATTTTCCATCATGGTATTTGGATATACAACAAGAAGTGAGGTTCTTAATTAAGGGTCGTGACCAAATTCCGAATTGAATATATTGGATGATCGATACAAGTTCGAAAAATGTTATGTATTCGAGTGGTGATCAAACCAAATATTGCATGTAGATAATCTTTGTTCATCATATAGGCTTAACGGGTTATTAATTAATTTGGAGTCTGTTTTTTAGGTTGGATAAGAATGATTTTTTTTTGAGGGGGCAAGAAAGTAACAACCCTGAATTTTACTTGTAAATATTTAATTAATTTAAATATTCAATTTTAATTTTTAATAATTTAATTTATTTAAAAGTACTATTTTATGATAAAGAATTCTTTTTAATCATTCAGATAATGGTTGCATAGCCTTTTTTAATTATATATTTTAAATTAGAAAACTTAAAGTTGTTTAATTATTAATATATATATATATATATATGTGCATGTATTTTATTGCAAATTTTAATTTTGGAAAATGTATATATGATAATTTAAGAATATTTTATTTTCTGGGATAGCCAACCGATTTTATAGTGATCCGTAACACTTTTATTATACAAAATAATAAAATGATTTACAACAGGGGATAGATTGAGTGCCTAACAACTATAAAGGCTGGTTGAAGTGCTAGTAGGAAAATAAAAACAGGAGTGAAGCAGAGAGCTTCGGCTACTAAGTAAAATCACTGTTAATCCCCTACGAACGAGAGACAATTGGAGTCGTCACTAGTTCCAAAAATGTTGACATACTCAGAAAAGAATACACCAAGGCTAAGAACAAAACATGGATTAGGATTATGAAACTCATTATCCCAATCCCGTGTAGTATCATAGAATAGAGCCGTATTCCTCTCTCCTAGCTCACCCTCCTCAATGATCTCAAAACTTTCACCCATTACGTGGTAAAATATCCTCCTAAAAACATTATCAATGTTGGTAACATATTTGTAAAACGTGTCTTCAGTTGGATGATACCTCAAACCAGAAAATTCATGGACCCATGAATGGTCCTTCGAATACCAATTGATATCTTTACAAAGTGAATCCCCATTAGAAAGTTCGTTATCTTCTTCCAATAGAATATCATCACTAGGAACAGAAGGCTCAGAGCAATAGAAGGAGGAGAGATACAAACCTTCTGGACCCACTTCACAATAGGAGGACGAGGAAGTAGAACACACTCATATGGGGGAACTGAAGTGGGAGAAGAGACCGAAGGTTTCCAAGTACAGGATGTGTGAATATGACCAAAGGAGTGGAATAAGGAGAAAATGTCAGGTGTCCATCCATAGTGCACTCTCACTTCAACCACAAAATCATTTTATATTCAAACGTTAATTGTCTCCATGAGCGGCTTATCAGGGGTTATTTCAATAATATTGTTGGCATAGAATAGTTTGTCTCTGGCTCCTGTATTTGCATCAAAACACCTAAGCTTCCCAATATAATTGGACAATCAGTTCAGACCTATCAGGGATTCCAGTACGGAAGGGATATGCGATAAATAAGTCCATATTGGAATGGATAGGATATGTTCTCTAGCTATGTCAACAGTTGGACTCCATGGAGTAATAATAAATGGCTTCCCTCTAATATTAATAAGCTCAACGCTGAGGACACGAAGCCATTCCTCCAGAAGAGAAAAGTTCATGAAGAACATAGATCGACCCATCCTAACTTGGAGACCACCACGAAGTTGCCAAACTTTTTCACAATGCTCCTTAACAAATGAATATGAAAGTGGTGTGTCAAGGAAGAAACCTAACAAGGAATCTAACCAAAAAACATCCCCTGCACTAATTAACTCCATAGGAAGATTAATAATGCCTTTAGACATAGAGTGTACAAAAATAAGGAGTTCATACATTCCCTTATTGTGCGGGGAATTCTCAAAAAGCGATGTCCATTTGGGAACATTTTGAATAACACCAACATGATTATCACTTAGCCCAGCGGCTTTAATAACATTCATAGTGAAAACAGGCTCTGTTGCAGGTCTAGGAATAAAAGCAGAAGCAGTATTAATTGTTGCCACTTTATTAATATTATTAGGTAAAAAAGATGTAGTTACTATAGTCTTGAGTGCGACATTCTCACCAGTAGAATGTGAGCATTCATAAACTGGAAAGGAAATCTAGCATATAATTAGATGTAGTTACTGTATAAAGTTTTAATTTGATGTTTACTCATAATACAAGTAAAGTATTTACAAATTTTCTGTTTTTATAATATAAGAATCTTGATTTGATGTTTAAGAACAAAATAAGTTTATATATATATATATAATTATCGGGAGTCGATGTTTAATAGGTAGAAGTATTATTTATAATTTTACTTTTACAATACATGTAGGATACTAACTATAATAAAATAAAATAGTTTGATTTGATGTTTTAGGAAAAAATATACTAAAATTTGTATTTGTAATAAAATAGATAAATTAAGTAAACAGTAACATGTCAATAGACATAAGTACATCAACTTTTTTTAACAATTAACATCATATTTATATTCTCATACTAGCTTATATTTTAAACAAAGATTGAAATGATAACAAAGGATAATATGGTCATTCAATTATCTAAATCCCTCATTATTTTATTTTTCTTCTAATCACCTTATATATATATATATACATACATACATACATATGTGTGTGTGTGTGTAGGGTTCATGTTCTTACTTCGTTTTCTTTGTTCTTTTACTTGTATTTTTGGCATTCCCCTACTCAATATGATTTCCAGATCTTCAATAATAAGGAAAGAAAAATAAAGAAGAATGTCACCTTTCTTCATGCAATTTAGGTTTTTATCTCTATTAGTTCAAAATCAAAAGACAGTATCAAATTTTGAGGAAAAAAAATAAATTTGGGGAGAAACAATAAAGGGAGGTGAGTATTTAAAATCAAAATCAGATTTTATACTTCTTTAAAACTTGAGAAGTTACGGTGCGTTCTCTTTCTATTTTTTTAGTTTTCGGCTTTCATACGTACAAAAGTAAGAACAACGCACACACATCATGGAAAATGATCATTTTACAAAATGAAGTTAAAGCACAAAACAAAAAACAACTTTATTTTTAATCATTTTTCATATTTTCAAAAACAACGGAAGAATGACGTCAAATTCATCCATCCACCATCCTCCATACCCTCTATCATCCTCCCCGTCTTTAGTCTGTCACCTCCATTACTCTTCAAATCTTTGCATCTTTCAAAGTTAACGTTGAAAACTCAAAACATAAAATAAACCATAAGGGTGCGTTTGGTTTATTTTGTGTTTTGATTTTCGAGTTTTCAAAACTAAACATAAAAGGTGCGTAGAGTTAAGAGATGACGTCGAAGATGGAGTAGACGAGGGAGAGGATGGAGGGACGGTGAAAGGGTGAATTGGTTATCGTTCTTTTATCATTTCTTAAAATACAAAAAGTAAAAAGTCGTTTTCAGATTTATGTGTTAACGCCGTTTTTTAAAACGGTTGTTTTTCATAATTTATATGTGTCGTTCACGTTTTTGTATATGCGAAAACCTAAAATTAAAAAGGGTATAATGAACACATCCTTTTCTTAAAAATTGTATATACTACATCTTACGTCTAACAAAGTTTGGACATGTTAGAATTTGGTTTGTTGAAGTTTGGGTGGTCTGAAGCCCAAACAGTGCTAGGATTTCAATTTGGTCATGATAGAGTTCAGGTTTCACAATTTAGATGGGTACAAGGTGCTTATAGTGGTGAAAGGGAGTTATATTGTATTTTAGTGGAATTTGATGCTGATTTGGGAAGAGCAATATTTTTTCCTATAGCAGTGAGGGTGGTTGGATTGAGATTCATGAGCTCAGAGGCATGGTTGTTGAGGCAGTTGTGACAAGCAAGTGGAGATACATGTGTGGGTGGCTTAGGTTTTGGAGATAGATAGTCGGATAAGTGGCGCCAGTGCACGACATGTTCATGTTTTCTCGTACTGAATGGTATAAATGAGGGGAAGAAGAAGAGGAGGAATTTAGAGCGGGTTGGCTTGGTTGAAATGGGTTGGGTCTGCTTTTTAATGGGTGTGAAAATGTATAAAGCTTTTTATTTTGCATGCATTAAGTATGTGTGTGAATTTAAAGTTTAAATATTTTACTCATTTCAAATCCAAATAGCAGACACGCTGAATTCATATTAACGAGTCCAACATTGTAGTATACTATGCTGATATGATTGGATAAGTATAAACTTATGATACATTAAAACAGATAGTAGCAAATAGCATTATTTTAAGTAATAACATCATTCAAATCACACTTCTTAAATACATGACTATTTATTAAGCCAACTAAAATACCTTCAAGCTATTTTTAATAGTACAGATCATTATGGGCATCTATTAAGTAAAATAAAACCTCATTCTTTGCTTGTTAAGTGGAAGTTTAAATTGTGTGAAAAACAGATATTAGTATTGATTAATATGGATTTAGCAAGGCCGATCGATTTTTATAGTGACTCATCCACTTTTCATTATAGCAAGTAACATAAATCTACGAGACATGAGTTAGGCATAATGCAATCTATTAAACAAATAAAAATTCACTACTCTTCCTTCAGAGCAAAGGAGTATGAGCACCCCTTGTCCTCAACAGGACCATAAACTAGACTAAGCCCTTAAAAACAATAGCTGGGT
The DNA here is from genome assembly GCA_030737875.1 of Allium sativum. NCBI lineage: Eukaryota > Viridiplantae > Streptophyta > Magnoliopsida > Asparagales > Amaryllidaceae > Allium > Allium sativum. Next base: position 660,001,477 of record CM060924.1, read on the forward strand.
TTGGGGAAAATCTACTGATATCTGATCATAGATAAACTTCCTATCCTATGTTACATCCTCCAAAGTCTTCCTGTTTTGCTCTTCTTTTGGCCCCTCATATGACAGGACGAGCCCATTATACACAACATGATAAAATAAGTGTCTACTCTCCCCAACCTTGTCCGAAACAAAACATCTCCTTCTTGGTAAACATCGACTTAACGTGGGCCCAAGCACGCTCGTGCTCAATCCACACCACTGAATACATATCAATAGGTGAAACCGAGACTCTAAGGGGAGGAGGCGACCGAGATGAGAAATACGTGTTTAAAAGGATTTTAAAATGAAAGGGGTTTCTGAATATTCTTATATGTAAATATAAGAAAAAGAACGATTATTTCAATTATTGGAAAAATGGAGAGGTTTTTAATTAACGAATGGTTAATCAAAAAGATGCTAAAGTGATGGAGAATATTAAATTAGTGAATTAAATTTTCATTTACGGATGAATGATTTTTTATTTGATAGTTATATAACCGACTATCAAATCTGGCCTATACGATTGTTGGTACGGAAAGACCAGGATCGAATTTATATTCAAAAACCATTCCGAACCAATAAATACAAAAACATAGAATATACAGATTTAAGATGGAGAAATGAAGACCGTAGATCATCATAAGCGAAAGGACTACTTGTCGAATTCTCTGGATTCGGGCCCGGAGATATTCTAATGGAAATCCTGTCGTGGTTGAAATCAACGGAGGGAAAAAAGTTAGGATGAGGTCTGAGTTTCCAAGAGGGGGGGGGGGGTCAGAACCAGTATCAACAATAGGTTTAATTGACATAGGAGGTGGCTCAACATCGATATTGACAACCACAATTAGTGGATCTATAGGAACAATAGAAGAAGAGTCAAACTTGACTTTCGGAACCTAAACACGAACCAGGGGATGGGGAAGTGAAATCCTGCATTTGAGTGGGAAAGGAATAATCTGGCTGAATAGAGCATTTATGTGCGACATGGCTGAATGGCTTACATCTGGAGCAAATATCTGACTTCCAGCTATAACACCGCAACTACAGCTAAAATCCCCTTGGCAACCTTAACCTTAAGAATAAATGGCAATTTACTACAGGAGAAATTGCTTTCAACAGCAATCTAGAACCTCGTGTATGTGTTAATTGCAGTTGTTGAACGTATCATAAATTGGAAAAGCCAAATGAAAAACAAATACAATGCATGCGAACGCTAAGATTTTCGAGCGGTAAACATACAGAGATTGTTCCTCTAAATTTTTCATTGCCGCATGAAATGTTATTTCCCTTTCTCCCCAAAACAAAAACCCTAAATCACATGCGATTTCAAATCTTCCTCCGTTCTGCAAGTACTTCTAAATGATTCCTCTATAAAACTTTACTGGCTCTTCCCACCGAATTCTTTAAACTGATTCCTCTCTATGACAACCGCTACTCGTAAAGAAGCTCATCATGGTCATTTGGCTTTGGATTCGCCTGAGAGATATCAGAGTTAGCTAATAGCATCACGTGAAGTTAGCTGCATCTTACTGACCGTCCTACACTCTTATTACTTCCATTGGTAAGAACAAAAACTACAAATTTGAGACCGAAATTAAAATTTTCAAGTTTGATTGAATTTTGAATTCGAACTTTGATTTTCCTTATTTAATTGTTGATTATGATAATGTGTTACACCTGTTAGTGAACTAAATAGGTGCTATATGTGGAAAAACTAAAATCACTATGTTGGTGTGTGTTTAACTTTCTGTTGCATAAAGCCTTCTTCTAATTTATTGAATGTTTAGAACTACTTTCTGTGTTGGCATGATATGGTTTTTCCCACATCGGTCTTACACAGTTGAACTAACACTCTAGTCAACTTGGATACTACCAAAAAAAGATACTTTATTTATCTTGTTGAAAACCAGTAGTTTAACAAAATTATCAAAATATATCAATTTCATTAATTATAATTTATTTAATTAAATTTCAAATAAGATTATGTACATTCCATTTTGTATTTTGTTCAAGTACATTCCTTTATATATCAAGTACAAGTCAAGTGGTATTTTTATGGTTAAAATAGAATGCCCATGTCTCTCCAGTCTGAATCAATCCAATTGATGTTTATTATATTATCAAAGGTTAATTATACTCTAGTCTGGGAAAAATTCGCTATGAGAATACCTTATCATGTAAGATATGAGTAGAGATTATAAATTCCTTGCCTAGAGTCTTTTGCATTATCATCTTCGATTTTTCCCCTATGTTTGAGGTCAATTGCATACATGTATGGAACTTTAGTTAAACCATTTTTTCCCTCAAGAATAGGAAAAAATAGCTTTAGTCACATTTCTGAGTGAAGAACGCAAGTTGATAAATTTAGTCCGAAGGACACTGGATGTTATATTATCCAAATGAAGAACAAATTTTATATGAACTATGAAAACGAATGTTGTACGAATTCAACATTATGTATGTGTAGTGATACATCGATTTAGCATAACTTTGAAAATAACTGTTATTTTAGTTAAGCTAGTGTAGTCCATTCGATGCTAGTATAATTTAGCATTTTTGTTTATCTAATGCTAGTATGATATAGCATTCTATTTTATGTAATCCTGTATTAAGTAGTCAAAGGTTTTTTCCATTACACTAAAATTTATCTTTTCAAAATCATATTTTTTTTAATATGTTTTTATAAGATGTAAATTTGAATTTCTTCTTCGATTTTTTTCATGTTCTTAGTGGTATAACACTTTTTCTTTTTGTATGTTTGCTTATTTTTTAAGTTTGTTATCTAATTTTCTCATCACTGTTTGCTACATTTAGTTGCTATCTCAGACTCTTATTTTATATTCTTCTAGTCCTTGTATTTTTTTTCCTTCTCTTTTTTTTTTGGGAAGCTAAATGCTTTGATTTGTATAGTATTGTTGGTCCATTTGATATTCAATAAGAAAAATTCTCTTGAAAATTTTCTTCACTTTACTGAACTACATTAATCTGATTATCAATTTTGCCAAATTCAAACCGAATTAAGTTATTGACCGATTGAACGATAGTGTGTTCAGCCTCATATTACTTACCCTACTTGTTATCAACTTGCCTCTTTCTGCACTACCTTGAGTTCCAGCACAATAGAGTTAAAAATATATTTTACATGTATATTTTTTTATGTATTAGTTTTTTTTTTTGGCAAAGCCAGCGGGGTTGAATGGCCCCTTCCATTTATTTATAACCATAAACAAACTTACATTATAAGTAGGGGAGAGAGAAAAGAGAGAGTTACAAAAGGTAGCAAAGTAGTCAAGGGTAAGAAAACAGAGAGTTAAGACCATTTACATATCACATTTCGATCAAAAGGAAAGGAAGACAAAGAATTTTCTTTCCTAATGACCATACAGGTAGAAATATACATTTGTTGCATGGTGATAGCTCTCCCATTGAAGATTCTGCTGTTTCTTTCTTGCCAAATTGCTGATAAAGTAACTTTGAACATTATCAATAATTCAAAAGTGGTACGATGCTTCCATCTCGTTGCCTTGTATATGTTGTACAATTCCTCGTCACTGATTGTTTTTGCACTTCCAAAACCACCTCTTCTCTTAATCATATTCTATAAGGAAAAAGTTAGGTTGCAACCAAAGTATAGATGATGCATATCTTCAGCATAAGATCTGCAGTATACACAACAAAGTGGCGCATTAATACCGTTGATGTGTAGGTTAGTACGTATGTGCAGAGCATTGTGCAAAACTCTCCATGCAAAGAAGTTAAGCCTTTCACTCATATTATTGTTCCAAATACGTTTATTCCATCTAAATATTTGCACGCTTGCATCTGATGACAACGCTGAAGCAACCAAACTAGTGGAATGCATAGCATGACTATCCGTCCGTCCATCATATGACTGGCCATATTATAACAAGTGTCGTTATATTTATTCAACACTTCATTTACTGATGTAACACTGCATCTAGCTACCAAAACACTTCATTTACAGAAAAGACCTTTCGCAGCATTTTAAAAACGCTACCAAAACATTTTGGAAGCATTTTAAAGAACGCTACTACAGGTCCCACAACTAAAGGTTTTTTGTTGCGTTTCGATAAACACTACCAAGTCTTCTGTATAGTTGCGTTTTCCAAACGCTACTAAAAGGTTTGTATGTGGGTCATTTTTTTTACTTTTTTGTAGCGTTTATTTTGTGCAACTAAAAACTTTTTGCTGCATTTATTTTACGCTACTAAAAATTCAGATGGTGTGTTACATTTTGTTTATGTAGCGTTTCTTAAACGCTACTAAAACATGTTGATTGTTTTAGAGCCTATTTTAAATGTTATTATATATTGTTAATAGCTTATATTATTTCCAGCAACCAATTATATAATAGTCATATTAAAATCAACAAAATTTGTATAAAAGTCTAAGTTAAATCAACAATCAGCCATACAATCATCATGCTCAAGTAACTGAGAGCACATTAGTTGCATAAGTATTTTTCCATAATCATTCAGATAATAGTTATTTGACAAAACCAGCAAATTCACATACCAAATGATTTAGAAACAAGTTTACACAATAAGTACTGATAAATACCATAATGCATATAACAATTATCTTTACTCGAGAAAAGCTAGTTACCTGTGGACAAAGTTGATAATCAACAATAAGAATTTGTCATGAATTATCGAGTAACATTCAAATAATAGTTTATGTCAAAGGAAACAATAAGACAGATACTATTCTTTTTGTTGGAGGTTGCACGCTACCTAAAGATTATGACAACATATTTTAATTGTGAATGGTGATATTTGATGATTAGTTGCACTGCAAACTCATGTAGTTTAGGTTCTTAAGCTGTTAAACATAATTTCAATAATAAATGGCATGTTGGTCTAAAGTGTTTTCAATTATCATATATGGTAAATAAAGTATATAAAAACGTATAATTTGGTTTAATTCGATCAAACACTAGTGAGATTTGTTTGCTGTTATATATAATCTTGCTACTTAGTTCAACTTTCAGTCAGTCGCACCATACTGACACATTCTTTCCTTCCGTACACACCATCAAGACAACAACCCCATATCTACTTCTATCTCAACCAAAATTCACCATCATGACATTTCGGACAAATTGCAGTACATTTTAGCTCCTCCATCACGACACTTAACAATCACCCTACATAACAGCATTTGCCAACCCTTTACAGTCCAACTCATCACCTATTGCTGCATCAAAAACTACACTCCACCACCAGAAACCACCAAAACACTCACCACCCTAAACAATCTTCACCTCATCACCTATTGCCGCATCATGTATTCCTTCGCTATATCTAGTTGAACGTATCCCAAATATTAATTTTTGTAATTTAATTTAACTTTTAATTTTTTAACGTCAAATAGATATATCGATAGTCCTACCGTACATCAATCGCATAAATCGATTTAAATGAAGCGAACCCATTATATAATTATTTCGATTACTACTATATAGAATGTTCAAATATATGAATCAATGCTTTATAAGTTATTTATTTCACATTTAATTTTAATAAACAAGTTCAAAATGAAATCTTATCGCTTTAAGTTTTTATATTCAAATCAAACATTCATATTAAATCTTATATTCAGAAATCGAGTTTATATAAAATAAATTAAATTTTAGATCTCTAAGTCCAGTTCAAGTTATAAAAATTATTTCAAAACATCAGATTTTAACTGGCTTTATATTTTAAAAACGTTGAAACGATCGAGTTGTTACAATCTTTCCCACTCAGCGTTTCGTCCTTGAATCATACTTTTATCTACAATTATACAAAATACCTCTATTAATAGACCTTTCCTTAGTTTTCACCTTATTAGAAAGAAAATAAGTTACAGGAATCTAAAACTAAAAAAAAAAAAAAATTGACTATTCGGATTTACCGAAAATTTCGACAGCATCTCATTTGCGCAGCCTGATCGGAAAAATTTACGAACACATACATATTGATATACATCTTATCCACACAACAAGACATCCCAAGCCAAAGGAAACAAAAATAAATACGACCCAAATACCGTAATTAATCCAAAATATGTACCTTTTATTAGCGTTATAAAGCATATTTGCTTATTTTTAGGGCAAAATCGAGCTCCATAAACGAAGCACGTCATTGTACCTACTAGACACTCAACAGATAGTGGGAATCAACATATACAAAGTAAAATAATTTAACATAGCATAAACAAGATATAGTATAAGCAAGCATGGCATGTTAACAGCAAAAACACTATTATAGAGCTAAACATAGCATAAACAGATTCATTATTGTGCCATGATGGATGCTGAAAGTTTGGAGTTGAGTTAAACGTGTACTCACTATTATAGAGCTTCCAAAAAGGGTAACATTCCTAAGATGGTCTTTGCTCTCTCCACTTGTGTTATTCTGCATAGTATCCATCGATTTTGCAGATTGACTCGCAATTCTAAACTTAGCTGAATTGCTGCCTTGTCCAGAAACCTTTATGGTTTTGATTACATTACACTAAAGAAAAGAAAAAACATATTAAAAATTGATATAAAATGTTGCAAGATCTGAACTAGTTAAGAAACTTCTGATTTACCTGTATGCATTGCTGTGTGGTATGATCAGATTCCTTGTTGCATATGTATTCATATGGATTTCCTAGATTCTTAGGAAGCTTAAGTCTTTTGTTTCTAATTTGATGTGAAATATACCTGCAGTGAAGATTTATTATCATTGTGGCTGAGGAGAAACTAAATTAAATCACTTTTCATGTGCTATTTGATCAGAATCAAACTGCATTTTTCACAAGTGAGGCAGTTTAAGGGGGAAAATCATTATCAAACAAACTAAATATCATTTTTTATGATCTCAAGACACCCTACGTAACTTTTAATATTGTTGAATAATCCTCTTTTTCCAGCTTGTAAAATTTAAAAATATTCATATTCCTGCTCTTAGGACTTTATGTATTGCCTGCTTAATTCTTTCACGGTTGAATGGCTACACTAATTTAGTGGACTAAATTCAATATAAATCAAATTAGAAGGTAGAAAATGTTACTTCTGCACATATGAGCCATGATGTAGGCAAAAATGATTTTTCTTATGGTTAGCACACATTTATGAAGAAAGAAAAATATAACTACAAAAATGAATAGCTGAAATAGTTCCAAAATAGGATTAAACCCACTAAGCATGTGAAACCTGTACCGCGAAACTCTAGCAACAAACACAAAGATCCCAAGCATATCTAAAATCGCATATGAACCAAAACCCTAATCCTAACATAGGAAACAGCAGAACATCCTAGTATCAGCAAAAAATCCTAGTATGTCGGAACCAAGGAAAGAAATCAGCATGTGACAAGGGTAAACAGCAAAACATCTGCGAAAAAAGTCAAAGCATAATAAACATTATTTCTAAGAGAAGCGCATCTCCAGAAGAAACATGTTCTATTGTTAAATGACATCCGAATATGCCCAAACGCATAAAAAATGAAACAACACTATATGATTTAAGCTGTCAAGGAGAATAAAGAATATTATGTATGGTGGGCATCTATTTTCATGTTAATTTTACTGGCTATACCTAGAAATAACTTCAAGTGAAACATCACTCATATACAGTTAAACGTGATTAAACTTCTTCTGTTGTAGCTTTGATAGTTGGTTATGTAGCGTCCTTTACTGCCACAGAAATTAATAACTACAATATCTATCGTATCATTTTCCTCAATCCACATGTATAAACAAATGGCCGAAGACATTGTTCCAACTAATCCTTAGTTGTCTGTAGATATTCATCCAAATAATTGTAGATTAGGGGAGAAAAAGGCGTAACTTTAGTGAGACTTGGACGTATGTCCCTCGCCAATTTTTCCAAGTACGAAACAATTTCATGTTCAAAAAATATTTCCAGCTAGGTAAGTTATTTTTCAGAGATTAGTTGGTTCGTAAATTTTGTAGAGAAACATAAAAATGTATTAGTACAACTGTACTATTGTAATTACTGCTAAAAAATAAGGAACATATCCATGTTTACCAAGCACTCCAACAATCCTCCATTCTTCAGTTTAGCCTCCAATGCGCCTTGGTTGTTGTGGGTAGTTTTCCTTCACAACGATATGTAGATTTAAACAATTTCAAGACGATTCCAACTGACTTATGTGTTGCCCTTTTTCACTTTATGTGCCTACAGTTGAAAAGAAACACGAAACAAAATTTTGTACTTGCAGATAGCATGACTTTAAGAAAAATAATAAACCTAATAACAATAAACATAGAAAGAGGATAGCATTCACAGTTAAAAACAAATAATTGACCAAAATAATAACATGAACATATCAACTTTCAATTTCATAGTTCTCTCCTAAATAACTGGCTCTCCCAGCCATATGACTTCATTAGTCAGTATGGATGCATGTTCCAGACTCCACTTGTCCCATCCTAAAGTGGTAGAAGTCATAGCATTGTTTGAACACAAGGAAGAAAGTGTTCAAGAAAAAAATCACCAACTCCCCCTCCCTTCCCAATGTCGCTTCTAGTTGGAATCATGATCTGAATACGAGTCATAACTTTATTAACATAAAAAATAATATAAAAATGGAAATCAGGAACAGGAAATGGTGGCAGGGGAAGAAAAATACCGTAAAACGGTGTCAATACTATTATTCATACAAAGAAGTAATAACACAAAATGGATTTAATACATAAAACCACCGATCTAATACAGTTACCACTTAACCACCCTGCTTTGAATATGTGATGTTCGTTGGCTAAACAAAATTAATGTTTGCATGAAAAAAGCCATGGACATATTATAAATCAACATATAATAACCAAATATTCTATCATTTGCAGCAATATATTAGCCTAATGGAATTACATCTTTTATGTATATAAATTTCATTAAATAGTACTAAGTTTCTGAGGGCATGCATGAATATATAAGAGAAATATAGTACGTCCTGCAAAATCAGTAATAACAATAAAGTAAAGAAGCATTTTACTGAATTTTCAATAGCAAGTTGCAAAAATGTATTACGTTAACATTAAACTGAATTCTTACTTGCGATTTCAGAAATTTTATATAAAAGTTGATGAACCATTGGAGAGAGGAGAAAGCAAGAGAGGAAGAGGAAAAAGATAATAATAATAGAACACACCTGATTAGACTTCTGTGTTTAGTAGGAAGATCTACATGAGCTGAACCATAATTGCACGCACTAGGCTGACGACTATGCTTTGCTTTGGTTGGATAATAACTCATTGTACTTTTGAACAAAATGCATCAGAAAGAGCTACCATTGAGGTCGAAGATTGATGAATTAAAAACTGAAGAAGCTAACCAATTAAGCACCGAATTAATTGGTTAAACACCATGTTAAATTCAAAGAACTCAGCCAAGAACTCAACCGCTTGAACGGTCTTTTTCTGAACCGTTAGAAATTAAGAATCCCCCCTAAGCAAATTCAAAACCGATAAATACAATGAAAAAGAGTCAAAAAAACAACCGTTCTTCACATAATTTAATTCTTTTCTTGTTAAGTTTCTTTCACAAATTAAAATTTTAATTTTGTAACCATACATAATAAAAAAAATCTATTTTTCAAACCAAAGTAAAAGCGCGAATTTAAATGGGATCATTCGTTGTCATCAAAATTGAAGTGCTACTATATCTTCCTCCAGTCTAAGATACATTCTTGAAATGCAGAAATGAGTTGTTGCTAATAGCAAGTTTAACCTCGTACATGATTCTTGTCCTTTATCCGTTGAATACACAATGATACATATGGAAAAGCATTGATAAAGTTGTATAGAACTTCGACTAGGCATTCATTCATTGTTCATAGGCTCTAAGGTCGGCATTGAAATGTATTCTAGTGAACGTCGGGTCTTGAAGGAATCTGAAGATTGCAAACACATCTAATTCACTTTGAAAATGTCAACGTTGTATTGCTTTCTGTATTGGGATTTGAATGACTTAGAATGATAGTTATAATGTCGTTATCTTATATTTTCAAAACAAATTTAACATCTATCATGAATTTGCGGATATTTGACATTATATGTCTTCTCTTATATATTTAGGTGATACATTTCACCTATAAGTTTTTCTAAGCAAGAAAACTTCATCTGAAAATATTAACTGCAAATGACGATGAGCTGAAACGCTCATCAATAACTCATGAACTTTTTCAAGGATTGGGGATGGAAAATAAATCAGAGATTTATCTCTTAGTAGACTGATTCATTCATCTTATATTAACTCTTTCCATTTACAACAACTTCTGGAGGAGCATTTTATTATCAATGAGGCTAGTTAAATCTAGCTTCCACAATAAAATAGAAGATGAGTTTTTGCAAAAAGCATGATAGTTTATATTGAGAAAGAAATCACAAATCAGCTCAACAATGATTCATTACTATGAGTTTGATAAGATGAAAACTCATAGAGTGCAATATGTGAAGATAATTTATATTTTGATGTCATGATATTCCTAGTTTGGTTTTTTATTAGATTAATCAAGCACGTATGCAATATTTGATAATTTAATGTTGATTAACAACTAAATCATATAATTTATGTAAATACTCTATAAGTCCCTAAAAAAATTTATTTTGGCTCCCATTTTGTCAAATTATTTGTTTCATCATTGGCTTGATTACTGGGTACTCTCGTAAACATGTATCAAGTCATAAAATGACTGATTATGATAGCTTATGCAAGGCTTAAGTGATTTCTATCACTTTCATTCTTTTAATATTAATTCTTTGCCGATGATAATTCGTAAGCATAACAACAACGACGACTATGCATAACATGATTTAATTATCAGTTATTCATTAAACAATGACTTAATATTAATATTAATTATTCATTACAACAACAACTATGCATAAATTGATCTAATTATTCATTCTTTTAATATCTTAATCACTTTCATTCTTTTAATATTAATAACTAGTTATTATTCGCCATTAATATTAATAGATTTTAATACTATATAATTTTTTGATGATGGAAAAATATTAATATTAATGGCGAATCGTGAACGATGTTATCATTAGCTGGTTATAGAACGACTGGTTAAGATAGCTTATACAAAATGCCAAAGATGTCTTGAAGATAACTAGTTGTCTGAAAATGTTTTTGAAAATAACTAGTTATGTATATGCATAGAACGTCATGATCTTAAAGAAGTCTGAGGATTGCAAACACATCTAATTCATTTTGAAAATGTCAAAGTTGTATTGCTTTCTGCATTGGCATTTGAATGACTTAGAATGATAAAAGGATTGCAAACACATCTAATGATTTTTTGCAACTTTGACATTATCAGCTAGTTATTTCTGTACTGTCATTGAATGATAGATGCTAATTTAGTACTCCCCAACTTAAAGAAATATAGTTACACTAGCTACTGTATTGGCAAATGTCAAAAGGCTGTAATTAAATGACGCTAACTAAAACACAAGTTGTAGCAAGTATTGTTTGAAATGAAAAAAAGGATGCTTTTGATTCGAGTTTTATAAAACAAGCATACTGCATTCCAGGTCAATCAACTACAACTAAATAAGATATTGTTAATTTCTCTTTACATATATCAAATTATTTATTCACTGTATAAAAATACCAGATCAAGTTACATGTCAGATTGGAGTTGAGCAAGTCCAAGTATCCTTGCTCTTAAAGAAAGCAATAATTCCAAAGAAAGATGAAGAATTAAAATCATGGATGGTTTCATATCTTCTTCAGTTGAGTTCTAACAATCCATCTTCTCTATCACTTTCGCTTGAATGTTTTACAATATTGCATAATTACCCATTAATATCTGCCTTTTTTAGAGGCTTCATTGCACCCTATGAAGGTTTTCACCATAAGGTACTTGTAAAGATTTGTTTTATTTCAACTTTAAATTACGCAACACGATTAAAAATAAAAAATTTAATTACCATATGCATATATATATATATATATATATATATATATGAGTTAAGGTACGTGGACAAAAAATGAGACTTAAAGAAAATGACTACACCTGGAGAGATGCCATCTTCTCATTCTTCAACAGTAACCGCTCTTGCTGTAGTGATCAGAATTCAAGAACGATTTGCTGATTCCATCTTTGTTATTGCTATGATATTAGCATGCATAGTAAGCACAGTTTACTATCTGTTTATATTATATTTACTCTTAAACTATAGAACTATATTGCATAATTTCGCCATTGTTCTAGTGATCTCTGAAGATGCTTACGAATACGCATAAGATAGTCAATGATAATTAGATCAAGTTATGCATAGTCGTCATTGTTGTAATAATTAAGACAACCAATGATAAGATATTTATGTAAATACTCTACTATTTATTATTCGCCATTAATATTATTACCATTCACCATTAATATTAACATCATAGGATCAGTGATCGTTCGTGGAAGATAGATCAAGTTGTGTATGCATATATAGTAAAGTTTTTCTTCAAAGTAATGTCATTACCATAACTTATAATTCACCATTAATATTAACATCATGGGATCAGTGATTGTTCGTGGAAGATTGATCAAGTTGTGTATGCATATATAGTAAAGTTTTTCTTCAAAGTAATGTCATTACCATGACTTATAATATGCTTATGCACAAAGTAGTGTATAAGCTAGTTCATAATTTATAATGTCAAAGTTGTTTTGGCTAGTTCGTATTCAAATGTCTGCAGTCAAGGACTATATATATATCCCCCTGATATCACACAATCTATGTAAGCCTGATGTCAATAAGTTTTCGATATTACACTAATTTAGATATTTGCACTCACATAGCCAAACTCATCGTCATTTGAACCAATAGCATTAGGAATATAATCATAATCTGAATCTGAATCCATCCATTAACTCCAAGTCCTGATTGTACAAAATCCCTAATCTCACGATCAACATTTGAAATTACCAAAGCCACATAACTGTTATATAAAAGGAGGTTGGAATCATAACTTATCCTCTATGTCTTAGATTTTGGGTGAACTCTATTATCAGCTCATAACAAATCATTACTTGTTTAACTGAAAACATTTAGATGTTGGACATTCCTTAATACTGATACTGATAGATCCTTGAGCATACAATCTAATGACAAATTCACATGCACTGTTGTTTGAACATCCATGTTTCCCAGATCAGATTTTCCATCAAACATTTTACTATCATCAACTACACTAATTGATATCCCAATTTTTTTTCTTAAAACTTGGTTAACTCAAACAGATCAACTCTAAGGTCACTTGCATACTGCTGGTTAAATCAACCAAACAGAGAGTTTAATTTTAGTTTCAGCAAATCATTTACAATTATTGTTGGTTAAGTCAAGTTTAATATGTTTTAATAATTGTTCGAAGCCCCTGCATATTGTTGGTTAAGTCAACAAGAATATTTTGATCTTATTCTTAGTTAAATCAACAAAACACATGGTAACAATACCAAATCACCAGCAATACATGTGAAAGCACAACATCTATAAAATCGAACGCTGTAATTAACCTTTAATTTGATCTAAGAAGTAAAGCAATGGATGAAGGGAGTCATAACAGCCATGGATCAAATGTCCAATTACGCAAATCGATTTCTAACCAATCAACTAATAAAAAATTACCTGTAAGATATGCTAGTTGCAGGAGGAATAATGGAGAGAAAAGAGTCAGGCAGCAAATTTGAGACGGAGTGTAAGAGCGCGGTATCCATACAAACAGATTCAATTCAATGTAGGGAGACTTGTTTTGTTGGCAAACGAGAATAATAATTAATTCCACTTTCGGATTTAGGAATGTAGAAGAAAGAGAAACGGGGAGATTTATTGGTAGAAGAATAAGACCGAACGTGGGTACGTGGATTGAAAGAGAAGAGGGATGAAATGAAGGAAGAAAGAAACGATTAAGTGGGGAAGATGAGAAAGGCGGAAAGTAACTTAGGGGAAGACGAGGAGGGAAGTAATTTAGGTTTAGGAGGAACAAGGAAAATAGAGGAGGGAAGCGAAACGAAACCGAGAGAAGTGTTAAAGTAACCGTATTTTAGTCAATTGTTAAATAAATGTAACCAAAACCCTTAAGTACAAAACTAAAAATCACATTACTCACACTTACATATTAAACGCTACCAATAAATATAGCTATATGCATGTTTTCTTGTAGTGCAAGAAATCGAACTAAACCATCTACAATAAAGGATGCTGCTCTCGCATTTAAGGGGATATTATTGTTCATTATTTCATCATAAGTCATTAATTTGTTAAGGGCTGGTCCAGTTTGAAGCCAAGGAGCATGCCAAAATTTTGCTTTACTATCCCTGGAAATCAATAGACACGAGAAAGACGACACTTTATCCCTAACATTGAGTATGGACTTCCAAACCCTGCTGCATGCAGGCCTAGGAGTTGTTGTCCAAATATCTCCCTTCTTCAAATTATGCTTAATGCATCATTCAACCCATAAAGAAGGCACATTCATGACTAACCTCTCAAAATGAATAGATAGTGCTGCATAGTTCCATGTTTTCATGTTCTTAATACCAAGTCCCTCCTTATCCATCGGTTTTTCCAATTTGTAGTAAGCAATAGGAGATAGTTTGTTTTTATGAATGGAACCAGACCACATAAACTTTCTCATTGCAGTTCGTATCAAGGCAATAAGCTTCATAGGCAATTAAAAAAAGTTCTGCACCAGTAAACCGTCATCGAAAAAATAACTGAGTTAAGCATTACAAGCCTACCCGCTTGTGATATATATCGATTTTCCCATCTGCTCAAAACAATAGTGATTTTTTCATACAGCGGAATGCACTGAGCAACTGTGATTCTCTTCGTTGCCAAAGGGACCCCTAAATAAGACATAGATGAATCAATCATCAACATACTGGTTATGTTTAAACATGTTTGAAGGTGTTCAGTAGAAACTCCTGCAATTAAGATATTAGATTTCTCATTATTTAAGCTCAATCCAGAAAAACTTTGAAAAGCAACTAGAGTATCCATGATGGTTTTCAAAGATTTTTCAGTAGGTTTAGTGAATATCATAAGATCATCCTTAAAAGCCAAAGACGTAATCATGGTATTTCTGCACATTGGATGCAACATGAAATTTTTCAACATCACCTATCGTTCAATTTCTGGGTTACGAATTTCCATGACAAGGATGAATAAATATGGGGAGATAGGGTAACCCTGACGTAAGCCATTACACCCTCTAAAGTAACCTACATTATGAGCATTAATAACCAAGGAATATCTAACAGAGCTGATGCATAGTTCAATCCATAGTATGAATTTAGGTGAAAAGTTCATCTTGGCCATTATATGAAGAATAGTGCTCCAGTTAACCGAGTCATATGCCTTCCTTATGTCAATTTTCATCATTACACGAGGGGATTTATACTTCCTGGAATAACCATTGACCAGTTCATGTGTTAGGAGTTGTTGTCAACAATATTCATATTGGGGAGAAAGGCAGCTTGACTAGAGATATAACAGGTATGAGGGAAGCTTTCAGCCTATTAGCAAGAATTCTTGATATTGCTTTGTAAATTACATTACAACACGTTGTAGGACGGAAGTCAGATAGACAAGAAGAGTTTGGAACTTTTGGGATTAAGGCTAAATATTTAGAGTTGATAGACGATAGCAGTTTGTTTTTGTCAAAAAAATTGTGCACGACTTTCAAGACATCTTTGGAAATGATATGCCAATAGTGGATGTAAAAGGATACAGTAAACCCATCAGGTCCAGGGGATGTTGGTTTCCTCATTTATAAAATTGAATTCTTGATTTCCTGATCAGTTATTGGGGCTATAAGAGATTGTTGCACATCATATGGTAGAGTTTGAAGTTTCAGGTTTGAAGTGAAAGATATATCAACATAGAAGGTTGCTTACCAAGTAAATCTGTATAATACAAGAGAAAAGCCTCATCAATATTTGTAGGGGTAACATGCATTATACCTTGAGTATCAGAATTAGAGTGAAAAAGGAATCTGGACTGCTTTATTTTCAGAGAAGGATGATAGAATTTAGTATTTCTGTTTATGTATTAGAGTGAATAAATGTATTAGTCTTTTTATATAGCACTAATAAAGCAAAATGATTAACGTTTTCAATTTTGTTGCCAAAATCCTCTAAAAAGTGCTCCCAAGCTTCAAAATTGCCTTTAAATTATCAAATCTAAGATGCATTCAAAAATCAGGTAAATATAAAATTTTGTACTATAAGTTCTACTTTTGATTACTATAACAGTGAAAAAACTATCAATCTCACCTCCAGGTTATTTATATAGGTTAAGCCTCTTCTTATTGAAAGAAGCAGATTTAAATTATATTTTTCTCTCATTTTTTCAATGATAACCGGTAAGCTTGATCACACAGTTTCGTATAAGAGTTTGAGAATCCATTTCTAATAAAAAAATAAAAGTGCAGGCACATATTTCTATGTTCACTATTCATAGTATTGATCACAAATTGATTTTGCAAATTTATGGATTCTCGTATCATGTGAAGTCATTTCTAATCTGGCTTCATATTATTTGAAGTAACTTATTGCTTCTTTATTCAAACGGAGACATATTTTGGGATGTTTATTAAGTTGGAACGACGACCATAGTTTGAGCATTCTGTATTGAACTCTAGATCTATTGATGCTTGTTTTTCTTGGATAAGGGTATTTCCATCAGATTGCTTTGGTTGTTCTACATCAATTTTATTACAACATTTCCCTAATTTCATTGCCATTTCTTTACAATGTACCTCGTATTCTTTTGTACATTTAAAACTTTGAACAAAATGAACTGATACTTTGGTAAACTAAGATGAGATTCCACAATATCTTTGTATTCTAAGTTTAAACTATTGGCTTTTTTAATTTATATGGTTTGGAATATGTTTTGTTGATTGAAGTAACCACGAATAGATCAGTGACCTTGTGATCGCTTAGTTTACAAGGACATATATGTTTCTTGAGTCATAGAGAAATTTTGTAACCGTCTATTATAAAAAAAATTAAAAAATTATTTTTAAGTAGTGCTATAGAGCATCCTAGAATATCTCATCAGTAGTGCTGAGATATAACGATAGCTTTACACAAAAATCTTGTCGTATGGTTGAATGCAACCATATTTTTGTTTTTGTCATTTAGGGTCGTACAAAAATGAAATGTTGTGTGGAGAGATAACAAAAATGAACGATATAAACAAAAATAAAATCACATAAAATTAATGCGTTGCTTTTGAAGAAAAATAAAGCCAACACCTTGTCTTGGTTTTAGCATGTTCACTTATTTTACCGCCTTGATCTCTTCAGTAAAACAAAATAGGCAACTTGCCAAAAGAATGAAAACAAAATTTCTATCTTCGTCAAACCAAAATATAATGGCTAATCATAAGGAATTTCCTAATCTAAATCTATAGCCAACCATAAATTATAAAACAGGCTTCACTGATCTCGTATGGGGCATATCATCAGTCCTTTATGAGCTTCGGTCTTCGATTACGTATAGGTGGGATCAGTAACGACAGTGGACTAAGTATCCACTTAAAAGGAGCTTGGGACAAATTTTGACAAATTGGAATGGGTCTTTTGTTTTATCTGGTGAAGGCGAGCAAAGAAGTGGAACTGGTTGAGGTTTGACACCTCTAGGTGTTTTGCATCCATGGAACGACCGAAAGTTATAGCACCAGTCGTGACCAATTTTGTAGGCGCTCTATAGCACTACAAAACCGATCATGACTAGTGCTATAACTTTCGGTAGTGTTGTAGAGCATCCTAGAATATCTCAACATTTGTCATATATGTTAACTTAATGTGTTATGATGTTGTATTCACTATGGATTCAGATGTTGTATTAATTACCTACGGGTTCATACACGTTTCTGTTAATTATTTATCTAAATTTCTTATCAATTAAATTTATAGGGACATACATAGTCAGATATAGAGTTTCATGGTAAACAAGCATTAAAATATATTGAAATTCTTATAAATGACTCTGAAGCCAACCGTTTTTGTTGAGGAGAAATTTTGATTCAAGACCGCTCAAATAAAAAAATCCCTAAATCAGCGGAAGACGAGATCGTGGTAAACGTGCAAAAACAACCAATCAATATCGAAGACAATCTCAACCCAATCCAAAAGCCAATCACAAGCACCACACAAAAGAAATAAATGGGCAATAACGAAAAGTAAACCACATAGGGATTTATAGTGGTTCCACTAATCATTTATTAGTGTACGTCCACTTGAGAGAGAAAGCCTTTTATTAACACCAATGATGAGCGCAAGAGATTGATTACAATGGTCGCTCAATTCACTCAAGAATTTTATTTGGGGAGACAAAGAATTGAAGAAAATAAAATTAGGTTAGAAATCCCTAAAACTTGAATGAGAGATAGAATGAATGAATTCAATTCAATTCAATTACCATTCCTTCTCCCCTTTAGGCCCCTTTTATAAGACCAATTACTTCATGCCCAAGTTTCTTGACCTCTAAGTAAACTTGGCACCCAAATTATCTATTACTTCATGCCCAAGTTTCTTGGCCTCCAAGTGAACTTGGAATCCAAGTTATCTATCCTTCCTTTCCATAAGAAAATTTTCCTTCCATTGATTTAGCTTCACCAAATTTAACTTTCCACCTTGATGCAAAATCACTTATCTCTAACTCCATGACCTAATGGTATTCATACCATTGCTTGTAACCGATAACTCCAACTATCATCATATCTACCTTCACCAAGCTTGAATGTTTTCCCAATGAGTTCCGACAAAGCCACCCCCCATTGCACTCCATCAATGAGTTCAGGCAAAGCCCTCACTCGCTAATAAAGTGTTAAAATACACCGAACTCCAAAACTAGTCTCACCAAAAGACAAACATACCAAGAATACAGAACTTCAACCTCTCATCAATACTCTTCTTCATTCATGGCCAAGCTTCTCTCTCAACCATGCCACCCCGTGGCACCTAGCACCTCTCCAAGCGAATTACGTTCAAGCAATGCTCGAACTTCCCAATCGGCAATGCCTTAGTGAACATATTCGCCGCATTATCCTTTGTGTGCACTTTCTGAAGGCATACTTGCTTGTCTTCGTCCATGGCTACTAGAAATGACTCCCTCACTTCAATATGCTTGGTCCGTAAGCTAAATATCAAATTCTCCGCCAAATGAATAACACTTTTGCTATCACATTGAACATCAACACTATCATGTCCAAAGCCCAAGTCACACAGCAGTCGGTTCAAAAAGAGTGCTTCCTTTGTTGCCTCTACCGCAGCTGTCAACTCCGCCTCCATAGTGGATAAAGCAACTACGGTCTGCAATCTCGATCTCCTACTTACGGGTGTACCACCAAGAGTGAAGACATATCCAGAAGTTGGTTTTCTTTGATCCCTATCACCAGCATAGTCCGAATCACAGTAACCAACCAACATGCAATTCTTCTCTTTACTACCCCCAAAAACAAGACCATGAGATGTTGTACCTTTCAAGTATCTCAAGATAAACTTTACTGCTTCCCAATGCGATTTCCCCGTATTAGCCATCAACTGACTAACCATCCCGACGACATTAGCAATATCGGGTCTTATACATACCGTGGCATACATCAAACTTCCAACCGCACTAGCATATGGCACTTTTGTCATATAAGCATTATCTTCCTCGTTGATAGTGACCCCTTACTCGAAAGCTTTACATGCAAAGGTAAAGATGTATTTGATGCCTTTGTATCTTCCATGTTAAACTGGCAAAGCACACAACTACAAAAGTGGGCATATTCGACACTTTTCTTCTGTAGCCATAGATTAAAAAAGCGTTGTCGTAGACCATTTTTTCAAATAGGCAACACCAGGGGGCGAGACATCCACGGCCGTCGCATTAGCCATCTAAGGCAACACTTTTGCCCATCTACGGCCACGGAAAGTAAGTGTTGCATTATAACTCTATTGCAACAGTATATGCATGTAATGCAACAACATACAGCGTTGCCTTAAGCAGAAGCCAGAGCCTGACTCTTAGGTCACGGTAGTGGGGTCCACATGGACTTTCCACGTCAACTGCTAAAGTGTCAACTCTCCACATCAGCTGCACATGTGTCATATGCAACGTCAGCTATCCACTTGGCACCACATAAGCTGTGGGCCCCACCTGCTGTACTATTGTGGAATATTACACTTAATGCAACACCACAACACAGTCTAATGCAACAACACAACAATATATGCAACACCACAACACCATCTAATGCGACACCACAACACCGTACTGCAACACCAGAAAACATCAACTGCAATGGTAAAAAAAATCAAATGCAACACCAAAAAAAATCAAATGCAGCTGTAATACAACCATGTAATTACAAATTCTTCAGTACATATATTCAATCCAAAACATTGTAACACATTCATACATATATACTAAAAAAAATTATATAATAAATCCTCCCAAAACATTCATCACCATGGTCAGACCAACCAATTATATATACCTACTCACAAGTGTCATCACCAACACATACCACAAGTACCATCACCAAGACATACCACTAGTGTCATCATGAACACATACCATAGGTGCCATAATTTAAAAGAACAATTCGAATATATCATAAGTGTTAACACATACCATCCAAATACTTCAGTCAGTTGCCGGGGTTACAGGGGTAACAATGTCATCTTCATCACTTGTTGTGGTGACACAAAAGTCATCGACATCTAAACAAAGATCTGGATTGGCTTCACCTAGCTTTTTTAACGCCTATGACACGTTCTCTTTCACTTTTATGTTCACCTTTTCTTTCAAATCCGCTTCAAACTCTTACCTTATTTTTTGGGTCAGGTCTTGTACATAATTGTCCGAAGAACCAGGAGTTGTTGGAGACTTTTTGGCCATTTTACCTCACCTTCCTACAAGTCAGTTCTATGTGTGGCTCTTCCCACCAGAAACAAGTGCATCTTCCTCAGTAATGTTTCCTGCATCCACCATTGCTTGAACCTTCGCCTACAAAATGAAAACCAGGCAAGCATATATATAAATAGGCAGCTGACAGGAATGAATTTATTAACAGAACTGGTTTTCTTTCAAACTAACTATGTGTTCGATTTAATAAGCAGCTACAACAAACGTACAATGTGCCGATTATACTAACACAAGTATTGTTATTTCAGTATCTAATGTACTCACATATTTGGCCTTTAGTTCATCCGTGTTAGTCTTGTAAGTTCTCTCCAGTTCTCGTTTATATGTTTCCAAATAAACCAAGGCAGCGGATGGGGAGGATTTTTGTGGGTCCTTCTTTCTTTGTCAAGTATTAGGATTACCAAAAAGTAAATAGAATTGTTAACATTCAATGTTAAAAATTTACAGATCTAGCTGCTGCCTGTGAACATTGTGACAATGATACAAAATATAACTCAATGATGTAACAAATTAGAATTATCATGTGGCTAATTCAACTCAATCACACAAAATAAATAACTTAAGTTCGAAAAACACATACTATCTGTTATTTGGCTACTGCATGAGTTTTGGGACCCATGGTATGTGTCTCATTTAATGAATTATGATGCGCAGAATTAGTATCAGCTAGGGCCTGGAAATCCAAAAAAAAATTAGCACTAAACAAGGATAATGCGAACTACTAAAGAAAATATTAGCACTAAACAAGATAATGTGAACTACTAAACATTATACAAATGTGAATATCATTGAATCTGTACCTGAACTGCTTCATCCCCCCAGTATTCCAAGAGCATTTTAAAATCCTCAAACAGAATTGTACCGGGCCTATTTGCAAGCCTTTGCTCATCAGTTGAATATATTTTTTATAATACCTTGCTTTGATGCGAGACTTGTACTAACTCAAAGAGTCGTTAAGCGTGTTCAAGACCCACTTGTGTCCTTTCAGAATGACATACCTAACCTACAATATATCAATCACAAAATTTAGGAAACAAACTAATTAATTAAAACCAAACATTTAGGAAGTCAGTTGAACCATATATGGTTTAGGGTGATAGATTGTACCGGAGCATATTCCAACGTTTGTCGCTTTAATTGATCAGGAACAACATGCCAATTGATGTAAGTAAGAGACACATTATCCTTTGTTAGTGTCCCAAGAAAATTGCTTAACTCCGTAATATTATTAGATACTGCCCGACCATCCTCATTTAACTCAATGAATACTTTATCATCAGGGGTTCTAGCATGCACCTTGGTCATTTTTGACTTCCCTCTAGGTTTTTTTGGACCTTGTACTTTATCTAT
The DNA here is from genome assembly GCA_030737875.1 of Allium sativum. Classification (NCBI taxonomy): domain Eukaryota; kingdom Viridiplantae; phylum Streptophyta; class Magnoliopsida; order Asparagales; family Amaryllidaceae; genus Allium; species Allium sativum. Next base: position 660,023,790 of record CM060924.1, read on the forward strand.
CAGGTTCAAAAAAATGAATAGAAAATAGACACAATCAACAGTGCAGTGCAGTGCACAAATAAAGAAACATTGTACATGTACTTGCTTCATCTTCCTGTGCAATCCATTCCTGCTCTAATCGATTAGTAAGATTTTCCCTTGTTGGAGGCGCTTCAACATTCTGCTTTTGACGTTTCTGCATCGCTAAATAAGCAGCAACTAAACCAGCAGCTTCACATAAATTGGTTGATTGTTTGAACAATTTGCTACATGTAGGTTTTAAAATGGATGGACGAGACGTTGTAGGATTTAAAACTCCTGAAAAAGACAGTGCAGGTTTTGTCAGTTTCTTTAATGTTTCTGCGAATCTCTCTCAGTTACTGAGATTCTTTGGAGTGCGAGTGTGTGTCATGATCAACTCCTTGTTGGAGCCAGCTTTCTTTGGAGGGGGTGCAGGTCATCGCTTCCTTCTCAATTTTAATGGCTGCATTGGTTCGTGAACAAATTCTCGATCCAGGTAAAGGATCCTTTGATTTAACAATTTTGATTCTCTACAATTAAGTCGAAGTTCAAGATTTTTACGTTCATAAAGGCAAAGACAATAAGTAATAAACAAATAACTTCTTTATACCTCCGAATCCGATGAATCATCAATGACGTCTTCACCAGCATTTTCTGGAATGTATTCATCAACTCCAGCAACATTATTACCTTTATCTTTCCTATTTCGTGTGGCAGCCTCTTGCATACAACTAACCAATGAAGGCACCCCAAGTGATCTATTAACTGCATCATTTTCTTGCATTCGCGCGATTCGCTCTTGTTCATACTTCGTCAAAACTGATGTTGTGAGAACTACAAGCGGATTAGCATTATTACTCACCATCAATGATAAATTTAAGTTAGTTAACCAAATAAAGTCGACGTATAAACAGTTCTTGTTATTTTGACAGAATGCATGCATAAAGAATAAATAGTTACTTGAATTAGCTGCAGCCTTCATGGTCAGAATAGGACATCGACATAGTAATAGAAAACACTAAAATCCAATCTTTCTTTTACGTGCAGAATTTTAATAAAAGTAGTTTGAAATACAAGATTTCATTCGAATTAATAAAACTGAAATGAAAACTGAAAAATATCTGAACATGGGCTTCATGCTCCCAGGTAACATCATCATTATCTGTTTCATTTTCTTCATTTAATTCCCTCCTGGTTCCTTTGTCCATCACAGTAACATCTTCTTCATCATTATTCATATTAGGCTTCGGCGATAGTTACTTCTGACCCACTTTAGTTGGGTTGTTTTTCATCATTTTGTGTTGCCGCTAAAGTCTATGTGCAGTAATATACTTGCGCTTTGCAACTAGCTTCTTATCAAAATCTGTAACAATAAAAATAATAACGATGGCCTCCTTCGTAGTTCTTTACACACACACAGATATATATATATAAGAATGGATCAATATTACATATACATATATACCTTAAATTATGTTTTTCCTTGGCCGTATGAGAACATGTGGCTGCAGTTGAATCAACGGCTCATTGTCTTTGTCAACGGTGTTGTCGATGTAAAAAACCACTTCTTCTTGTTTATTACAGACCTGTATGTATTCGTTTACGTCCTTGTCATTCAATATCAGCTGCCAGCCACCCCTCATTCCTTAGTTGATATAGACTCCTCATATTTCAGTGTAATGAAGACAGTCTTTAACAAAGTCCATAAGCACACTGTAAGAAAATCCTTAACGACATTCTTTGCAGCGTAGGAAGACAAAGGCAGCTGGGCATCAGAAAAGGTTTCTTTTATAAGCTTTAGTAATTCCCTAAATGCAGACTCGTTAATTCTATAAGCACATTTTAAATGATAAAGCCTGATTAAGAAACTTAGTCGAGAAAATTTAGTGCATCCAGGATATAATGATTTTTTTCCTTCTTTAACATGCCGATAAAATTTCTTGGCCTTTGGATTTGGTTCTACTTCAAACTCCCTGGGATTTTAACCAAATTTGTAACCCGCGCATTTGAACATCACATCTAAATTATCCTCAAAATCCATCTCTGTTGCACAATCCATATGGTCATCAACACCTATTATTTTGTTTGTGAAACTTCACAAATCCACCCGGTATGTAATGGAGAAAGGGCCATTAAAAATAAAATGATCGTATATGACATTTTCACAATACCAATTACGTTCTGTACATTTTTTGCAATGGCATTTCATCTCATCGCCTACTTTATAAATGGAAAATTCATTTCTTAGAAAGGCTGTTACCTTCTTACATATTCTGCACTCAATCTCAGAAGCCCTATCCATATGTAATACTCACTATCCATTGCCACAATCTAACCATGGCCTAGTCAGACTAAATTTGATACCACTAATAGTTTCAAAGCACGAACAAGGGCTACCCTGTAAGGTTTGATTAAATTAGAAATAAAAACAAAACAAGTTCATAAATTACAAATATACATAATTAGTGTGATGATACAAAGACGATTGTTTTGATATGAATTATCATTAACTTTTGGAAATGAGATATCAAGAGAATAAATAAAACAAGCAACTAAGGATACTGAACACAAATTCATAACATTACATGACTGCACCAAAACAAAATAGTACAGATACAAAGATGATACAGTTGTACCTAATACAAAGAACGATGCAATAATTTAATTTTGTCTTCTAATGTTTAGCCCTTGAAGCTGGTCGTTAAGTCTACTAACGTCAGTCCGAAAACCAATAACTTGATTTTGCAGAGTTGTAAGTTGATGTTGTAATTCATTTGCGTACTCAACGACTTGACTCAGAAAATGTTGGTTAATCCACTGCCAAAAGGTACACCTTGTGGGATAAACACGACATCTAATATAATGACGACCAATATTGATTCCAATCGAAATAACATCTTCTACATCAGCATACCCACAATCACGAATTATGATTGGTGAGTCACCTTGTTGTTCGTTAACCACTTGGTTGTTTTGGTGCTGACGACCCAAGGCGGCACGACTATGCCTTCACATCGCCCTTTCTTCACGTTGTTCTTCTTCTCGCCATTGACTTCGGAGTTCTTCTTGTTCTAGTTCATACTCACGCAAATCATCGTAGTGCCTTTCTTGCATCTCTATATAAAAATCAATAGGAGTTTCTAGTGATTATGGGTTTGACAGTCGTGGATCACCCATGCCTAGGGTATCTTGTAGTCATACAATGTAGGAAGAGAAATAGGCATTATTTAACTACAAACAGAAATAGAGTGTAACAGCCTGCATTCTACGTATCGAAGGATCACAGAATATTTATTTCTTTTTTATATGAGGTCGTATGGTCGTGTAATTTTAGGGAACGACTATTGGGGTCATTATCCATATTCACGATTTTTGCTATTTTTAAATGACCATTTTGCCCCTAACGAATTTTACTATGCCTATAACTTTTGATTGGTAAGGAGTTTTGACTTGAAACCACTTCCATTAGATCCAGATGATGGTTTATCTTTCCGTAGAGTGATCACATTAATCAAAATGACTTACCGTTTGGGAGATATGGCTGAATTAAGGTTTAGAAGGAGAAAAACAGCTTAATCGGGCTTAATTGGGTAATTAGCAGCCGGGCCCATTGGGGGATTTCGGGATTAGGGGTATTTAAAGACTGAAAGGGACTAGAGAAACCCTTCTCTGTCATTTTTGCAGCTGCCACTTTCATTCCTTCAACCCTAGTAATGGCTTCTACCTCCTAAAAACACCTCTAATCACTTTCTAATCAAGGATTAAGATAATCAACACCAAATCAAGTTAAAATAGCATCAAATCAGAGTTGGAACTGCTATGTTCATAGAGATTCGACCCAAATAAGAGATATTTTCAGATCTAAGATTAATTTGTGGCTAAGGTGAGTGATTTGCATTGTTTATCACTAATTACGGTTAATTAGGGGTGATTAGTGTTAATTAGCGAAATTATGCATGTTAAAATTCTAGAAAAATATGTAAAATTTCTTAAATATTATTTTAGGGCTTTGATGGAAATTTGGGTTAATTTGGACATGTTTTGCTAATTGTATGATTAAACATGATTAAGGGGAAAACATAGGTTTTTCGGTATGTTTGATCCATTTTCACATGTTAAATTGTTGTTTTGGTGTTTATTGTTGATTCCCTATATTGCTATGACTGTACGGTATGCTTTGTGATTGATCAGATAAGTTAGAATGTCGAAAACGCCGTCGTATGGCGTAAAACAGTCGCTGGAAAAGTTGTAGGAAATGTGCAGGGTTTCGGATCGGATCGGATATAGGGCTCGGATTGGATAGGAGAACCATGCAATGGAATTCGATTCGGATCAGAATTTGGCACTAGAGGAGGCTTGGCAAGAAGGAAGGCCACTTGTATAGAGTTAGAGTTGGAGTTGGAGTAGGGACTGGATCGGACCAGAGTCTAGCATGGGGTGGATCGGATCGGAGAAGAGCAGATGGAGCAATGGATGGGATCTGTTCGTCGTAACCGAACCGGATGGAAATGACCAAACCGAACTAAATGAGAGACCCGAACTGAACTGACGATGACTGGAGCAATACATGTATTCACATCGAACCGAGGCCTGGGCTATGAGCACCGAACCGATCGAGACGTAAGAAGTTTCTTGGGATTAGATGGGTATTATCATAAGTTTATCCAAGACTTCTCCAAGATAGAGGCACCGTTAACTCAGTTGACTAAGAAGAATCAAGCTTTCGTTTGGGACGAGAGCTGTGAAAATGCATTCAAGAGTCTAAAGGAAAAGTTGACGTGTGCGCCAGTATTAGTCATTCCTAAAGGGAATGAAGAGATGACAGTTTACATGGATGCATGTGGTACCGGACTAGGTGTTGTATTGATGCAAGGAGGAAGGGTAGTAGCTTACGCTAGTCGGCAACTGAAACTGCATGAGAAAAGATATCCTACCCATGATTTGGAATTAGCAGCGATCATATTCGCATTGAAGATGTGAAGACATTATCTCTTGGGAGAAAGATTCGAGTTGTTTACCAATCAAAAGTCATTAAAGTACCTTTTCTCCCAGAAGGATCTAAATCTCCGACAACAGAGATGGTTAGAATTCTTAGCTTTCTATGATTTCGATACCGCATATACACCAGGAAAGGGCAATGCGGTAGCTGATGCATTGAGTAGAAGACATGCCAGTTTAGGGGCTATGTTTCTTGAATGGAAGCAACTGGAGTATATCGCAGGGTATGATTTCAAACCAAAGTGTGAATTAGATCCAGAAATGCTAGCAAATTTGACGATCAGACCCACTTTGATTGATCAGATTGGTTCCAGTCAGAGGGACGATCCTAACCTATTGGAAATCATCTCCAAATTAGAGATGGGTATCGATGAGGAGATGAACAAGTATGGGCTTGATCGAGATGGATGGCTCAGAAAGAATGGGAGGTTAGCTGCACTCAACGTTAATGGATTGAGAGATGAAGTGCTTAGAGAATGCCATCACTCAAAACTAACTATACATCCTGGTAGTAACAAAATGTATCGAGACATGAAGCAGACCTACTACTGGGAAGGAATGAAAAGAGACGTTGTGAAGTTTATATCCAAATGCATGAATTACCAGCTAGTTAAGGCCGAGCAAAAGAAACCTAGTGGTTTGTTATAACCATTGAAAATTCCAGAATGTAAATGGGAACAAGTCTCAATGCATTTCATGATGGGTTACCAAGGACTAGATCGGTCCATGATAATATTTGGGTGATTGTGAACCGATTGACCAAGAGTGCAAAGTTTATACTCGTCAAGTCGAATAGAACCACAACTAAGTTAGCAGAACTGTATATGAAGTGGGTAGTAAGATTTCATGGAGTGTCCAAAGGCATTGTGAGTGACCGAGATCCGTTGTTTACTAGTGGATTTTGGAGTAGCTTACAAGAGGCTTTAGGGTCAGAATTACATCTCAGTACCGCGTACCATCCTCAAACCGACGTTCAAACAGAGAGGGTGAATCGAGTATTAGAAGATCTCCTGAGAGCTTGTATATTAGATTTTGGTGGATCATGGGATGACCATTTACATTTGGTTGAATTCACGTATAATAATAGTTATCAGTCCAGTATTGGTAAGGCTCCATTTGAAGCTTTTTACGGAAGACCGTGCAACTCAGCATCATGTTGGTTAGAAACCGGTGAGAAATATGTGCTCGGGCCAGATGTAATAAGAGAAACTTCAGACAAGATCAGGGTTATTCAACAGCGAATGAAGGCTGCTCAAGATAGGCAGAAGAGTTATGCTGATAAGAGGAGAAGAGATCTAAAATTCTCCACTGGCAACTTGGTGTTTGTCAACATTTCTCCGTTAAAGAGCGTGATTCGATTTGGCAGGAGAGGCAAGTTAGCACCAAGATTGGTTGGTCCATTCCCAGTTCTCGAGCAAGTTGGGTATTTGGCATATAAAGTTGAGTTGCCAGACAAGATGGCGGGAGTTCAAAACGTGTTTCATGTTTCTCAGTTAAGAAAGTTTGTGCACCCCAATATGACTATTTCACCGGATCAGTTGGATAACATCGAAGTAGAACCTGAGGCGGTTGGGAACTGCAAGCTAATATGTATTGTCAAGTACGATACGAAGCAACTTCGAAGGAAGACGGTGAAACTGGTTAAGGTTCAGTGGGGCGAGAACGAGAATGACTGTACTTGGGAAACAGAGGAGAGCATAAGGGAGTCGTATCCAGAACTCTTTGCCTGGTAAGATTTTAATAGTGATAGTTTCTTCCCTTGTTAGTAAACCGCATGTTAGGGTAGGCTTGTTGTGCTTGTTGCGCATGTTTAATTGTTTGTGAATGACTGACAGGCATCCAGAACACCTTTGTATGTTTTTGGTTAAGAAATTTCAGGGGCGAAATTTCTTAAGGGGGGGAGAGAGTAACGACTCGCATTCTACGTATCGAAGGATCGTAGAATATTTATTTCTATTTCATATGAGGTCGTATGGTCATGTAACTTTTGGGAACGACAATTGGGGTCATTTTCCATATTCACGATTTTTGTCGATTTTTAAATGACCATTTTGCCCCTAGCGAATTTTGTTTTGCCTATAACTTTTGACTGGTAAGGAGTTTTGAACTGAAACCACTTCCATTAGATTCGGATGATGGTTTACCTTTCCGTAGAGTGGTTACATTAATCAAACGGACTTACCATTTGGGAGATATGGCTGAATTAAAATTTTGAAGGAGAAAAACAGCTTTACCGGCCTTAATTGGGTAATTAGCAGCCGGGCCCATTGGGGGATTTCGGGATTAGGGGTATTTAAGGACTGAAAGGGACTAGAGAAACCCTTTTTTGTCATTTTTGCAGCCGCCACTTTCATTTCTTCAGCCCTAGTAATGGCTTTTACCTCCTAAAATCACCTCTAATCACTTTCTAATCAAGGATTAAGCTAATCAACATCAAATCAAGTTAAAATAGCATCAAATCAAAGTTGGAGCTGCTGTATTGCATAGAGATTTGACCCAAATTAGAGATATTTTCAAATCTAAGATTAATTTGTGGCTAAGGTGAGTGATTTGCATTATTTTCACTAATTACGGTTAATTTGGGGTGATTAGTGTTAATTAACGAAATTATGCATGTTAAAATTCTAGAAAAATATGTAAAAATTCTTAAATATTATTTTAGGGATCTGATGGAAATTTGGGTTAATTTGGATATGTTTTGCTAATTGTATGATTAAACTTGATTAAGGGGGATTAAGGGGAAAACATAAGATTTTGGGTAGGTTTGATCTATATTGACATGTTAAATTGTTGTTTTGGCGTTTATTGTTGATTCTCTATGTTGCTATGACTGTATGGTATGCTTTGTGATTGATTAGAAAATTTAGAATGGTTGAAAAAGCCGTTATATGACATAAAATAGTCGCAGGAAAAGTTGCAAGAAATGTGCAGGGTTTCAGATCAGATCGGATATAAGGCTCGGATCGGATAAGAGAACCGTGCAAGGGAATTCGATTCGGATCAGAATTTGGAACTAGAGGAGGCTTGGCAAGAAAGAAGGACACTTGTATAGAGTTGGAGTTGGAGTAGGGACTGGATCGGACCAAAGCCTAGCATGGGGTGGATCGGATCGGAGAAGAGGAGCTGGAGATGAGATCGGTTAGTCGTAACCGAACCGGATGGAGATGACCAAATCGAACTGAATGAGAGACCCGAACCGAACCGACGATGACTAGAGCAGTACATGTATTCAAACCGAACCGAGGCATGGGCTATGAGAACCGAACCGAACAGGGTATGGAGACTGAACCGAACCGAATTTGGAACTATTTCTACGCGACGACTCTTCTGAAGACCAACTCCAATTCGACCAAAACCCAAGACGCAAAGGAAGTCCAAATAGGAAGTAGATCCCAGGATCCAGATGGGAACCAACGAGTTGACTTCATGAATTGGACTTTGCTGCTGGACGTGTGCAAAGGGGTTATCGGTGTCCATAGCTTTGACTCACCACTGAGAGAGAATTAGTAGCTATGGATCAGTGAAGTGGGGTTGTTATGACTCCATGGGCAAAGTGACCGTAGCGGGGCTATGAGACAGTGTAGTGGAGTTGTTATGACTCCATAGGAAAGAGTGGACATAGCAGAGTATTAGTGGTTACGGATCAATGCAGTGGAGCCGTCACGACTCCATGGGGCAGAGTGATCGTAACAAAGAATTGGGTGATCAAAGTGGTGGATATCATATACTTTACGCACTAAGTGAGAGATGTGAGGATGATTGATATGTTTGATATTTGTTATCACCATGACATGCACACTCCCTCCCATTATTTTCACACCATGTGTTAGTGTCAACTTAGAGTATTATACATCCTATTGTGCTAACTCTTCGGTTTCAGGTCCAGGTTCAAGTATGGTTATGTATACCTGTTATTGTTCTGTTTTACTGCTTATCGCTCATACCAGACTTTTGTCTAACCCAGATTTTTATGTCTCTTCTTATTACTCTGGGTGCTCTTAAACGGGCAGACTAGAGACATGTCAGGTGATTATGCATGAGTAGCTGTACCGGAGACAAACATGAGGCTTCCACGTATGATATATATATATATATATATATATATATATACACACACATAATCTCCCTATATTTTTGCTGGTCACTACTTTGGGTATTAGTAGAGTACCTCTTTCTTTTGCTTTAGAGACAGTATTTCAAAGTTGTAATAATGTTGGTTTGGATGATAAGCTGTATTTTGGATTTCCGCTACTATAATGGTTTAGTTTTCAGCTTATGCGCTATCTCGCCTATTTTATGTCAAAGTTATGTTATTATTATATTTTATCACCTGCGCTGTGAGACATTCTACAGGTTCCTTTTTAGTTCAAATTCCTTTCTTTCCCTTTCTTTGGCGACCGTCCCGTGGTAGTCGGGCATCGGCACAATGTACTTTCATTGGAAATGTTGGCCGGTGCGTGACGGGCCATCACATAGACATTTAAATATTTAAATTGGATTTCTTTTGTCCTCTAAATTTTGTTTCCACCTATCGAAATAAGCATTATTTACCAATACATCAATGGTTTGGAAAACATAAAAATACAGAACTTGCACAATTTCAACAATACAAACATATAAATACAACACTTCAAGTATAAAAAACCCTAATTTAAGGCAATCGGTATACCCAAATCACCCAGAGACTTTGAACATAGACCAAAATAAGTTAGAGATGAAATCATCTAAATATAACCGAAATGATGAAGCCTTAACTACCTGCAGCTGTTCTAAATGATCCAAATCGAAGGTGTAAAGTTTCTAAAATAGGAGAAATCGGAGGTTTATAGTTTGTAACGGAGGTAGAGTAGCAATCAGAGATCTTCGTGGACAGATTTCGTGGAGAGAGAAATGTACGGAAGGAAGAGTACGAGAGAAATTTGTTTTGGGGGGAAGTATTTCGTGAATGGAGAAAAGATCGCGCCAAATTTTCACTAAACTAAAGCAGAGATACGTTTAAACCGTTGGATTAATCAAACATCTACAGTTATTTGTTTGTTTAAACTAATAACGCGGAGCGCTGATCTGGCATGTATTTAGGTAAAGCAACACTTTGAACTGGTGTTGCACGTCACAGCACAAGAATTCCAACCACAACACTGCATTCATATCTAATGCAACAACATATGAATGTGTTGTAGAAATCAAAGAAACCATAGCTTTCGCTACACTTTTCATGCAACGCACACAAATTAGTGTCAAATATGTCCACTTTTGTAGTAGTGACACTTTTGTAATGTATTCCTTTCGAGTCAATTTCAACTCAAAATGATGTCGATCCCTTTCAATCTCCATCCCCGAAATCTTCTTTGCTTCTCGAAGGTCTTTCATCTCGAATTCTGCTTTTAATTTCAATTTCATCTTGTTGATTTCTTCCTTGTCCTTAGAAGCAATGAGCATATCATCCACATACAAGAGTAAATACACCCAACAATCATTTCCCTACTTCTTGAAATAAACGCAAGTATCCTTGATGCTTCGATGGAAGCCACTTTCAAGCATGAAATGATCAAATCTCTTGTACCATTGCCTAGGTGATTGCTTCAAACCATATAGTGATTTCTTCAACTTGCAAACTAGTTTTAACTTACCTTCTACAACAAACCCTTCCGGTTGATCCATGTAGATGCCTTCATTCAAGTCACCATGCAAGAAGGCAGTTTTCACTTCTAGTTGCTCCAACTCCAAGTCATGAATAGCAACTATGAAAAGTAATATCAGGATAGAAGTATACCTCACAACCGGTGCGAAGATCTCATCATATTCCTTTCCTTTCCTCTATGAAAACCCCTTAGTCACTAGCCTAGCTTTGTATCTTCCATCATTCTTCACCTTACATATCCATTTGCACGTAATAACACGGTTTCCTTGAGGAAGTGGAACCAACTCCCAAGTCTGGTTCTTCATCAACGATTGCATCTCTTCCTCCATGGCGCAAATCCACTTCGAGCTATCACTCGAATCCATGACGTCATCAAGATCCATCGGCTCATTTTGGACTACATGAAGAGCATAGTCCAAATGATCACAAAAGCTAAGATAGTTCAAATCACCATATCTTTCGGGTGCCTTATAGAGCAGCGATCAACCTGAGTAGAAATACCATGAACCAAATCTGAAACATCCGATGAGCCCTCATTCTCCTTGAACATAACTGACTCATCAAAAGCAACATGGCAAGAAACCATAGCCTTCTTCGTTTTCGGATTCCAAATCTGATAGCCTTTGATGCCATCCATATAACCTAGAAAAATCCTTTTGAAAGCTCTAGATGAGAGCTTACCATTCCCTGGATCATGCACATAAACTGGACTGCCAAATACCCGAAGATAACTCAAATCAACGCTCTTCCCTTTCCACACTTCCTCTCGAATTTTGTTATCAATAGCCAAGCACGGAATTAGATTAATAATATGCACCGCAGTTGACAAAGCTTCAGCCCAAAATCCAAAATCTCAAACATCGAGCTTTCTCTAGTAGAGTTCGGTTCATTCTCTCCGCCACTCCATTAGATTGTGGATCTCCCGGTGTAGTAAAATGCCTCCAAATACTATGATGCTTGCAAAAATTCAGAAATTCTCTGGAAACATACTCGCTGCCATTATCGGACCTAAGAACCTTCAAATTCTTTCCACTCTCATTCTCAACAAGAGCCTTCCATTCTTTGAATCTTGCAAATGCCTCCGACTTGGCCATCATTACATACACCCAAACCTTCCGAGAAAAATCATCAATGAAAGAAATATAATATCTTGCTCCTCCCAAAGAAGCTACAGGCACTGGACCCCAAACATTCATGTGCACATACTCAAGAATCCCTCTTGAATCATGTTTTCCTTCACCGAATGACACTAGTTTGCTTCCCCATAACACATTGCTCGCAAAACCCCAACTTGCTGAAACTCTCACCATCAATCATCTCCCTTCGACAAAGAACATATAAACTCTTCTCTGAGACATGATCAAATCTCAAATGCCACAGCCGTCATCTAAGCCACGAAAACTATCAACACTAACACAAGTTTTGTCTTCCACAGTCACTCCTTGAAGAAAATAAATAACATGAGTTCTAGAACCCTTCATAACTACAAGCACACCCTTTGAAACCCTCAAGCTATCACTCTCAATGGTGATCTTGCAACCTAAATAATCCACCTATCCCGAAGAGATAAGTGACTTTCGTAGTCCCGGAACATAGCGCACATTAGTGAGAGTACGAACCACTCCATCAAACATCTGAATTTGCACGAATCCAATGCCTTTCGACTTGCAAACGCACTATTTGCCATAAAAATTGAATTTTCTTCCCAATCAACATAAGAAGAAAAACAATTCCTATTAGGCGTCATGTGATATGAAGCCCCCGAATCAAGTACCCATTCGCTGCCTAAAACATCTGATGCTACAGCTGACGAAACATCTACGTCTCCCTCACCAACATCTCTCTCCACCGCAACTGATGAAGATGCTACTTCCTTCTTCCCCTTGTCTGGACAATCATTCTTCCAGTGACTAGGTTTCTTACATATAAAGCACTTTCCATTTCTTCCTTTTGATTTTCCACTTCCATCGGGCTTCCTAGACTTAGAATACCCCCGGTTTCCCTTCTTCTCTGACTTTTCTTTCTCCGCAAATAAACATTGACCATTACCAGTACCATTACTACCATAACTCAGCTCCTTCATCTGATCTCATAATTCCTCACTAAGAAGACCCGCCTTGACATCATTTAGAGTCAACATATCCCTACCATAGATCAAACTATTTGAGAACCCAGTATAGCGTTCAGGCAATGAAAATAACAATATCATGACCTTCTACTCTTCCTCAATCTTCAAATCTACTGCCTTCATCTTCATTAGTAAATCATCAAAAACATTCAAGTGCACCTTTAGCGAAGTTCCTTCCTTCATCTTGTAGGTAAAGAAAGTCCGCAACAAGATCAATCGATCTGTGAGTGATTTATTCATATACAACTCCTCCAACTTGTTCCAAATACCTTTAGCAATCGTCTCACCACTAATTTTGGAAATAACATTCTCCCCCATGGCAAGTTAAAGTGTAGTGAATGCCCACTCTTCCATTTCTTCTCTCTCCACATCTGAGATGTCCTCTGGCAATAAATGTGTATCGAACACTACCCGATGTACCCGATTCTGCCTAAGAATCGCTTTCATCTTCCATTACCACTTTCCGAAATCATTATCGCCATTCCACTGGTCGATAACCAATAGTGAACCAAAAGCTGCATACGACCCACCTATATAAGGAGCTACACCACTTGGACCAACTGTTGAGACATTATTTGAATCTGATTCCGGCATTTTTACAGCTATCTACCAACACCAATGCTCTGATACCAAATGTTGAGGAGAAATTTTGATTCAAGACCGCTCAAATAAAAAAACCCAAACCAGTGGAAGACGAGATCATGGTAAACATGCAAAAACAATCAATCAATATCAAAAGACAATCATAACCCAATCCAAAAGCCAATTACAAGCACCACATAAGATAAATAAATGGGCAATAACGAAAATAAAATCACACAGGGATTTATAGTGGTTCCACTAATAATTTGTTAGTGTACGTCCACTTGAGAGAGAGAGCCTTTTATTAACATCAATGAAGAGTATAAAAGATTGATTACAATGGTCACTCAATTCACTCAAGAATTTTATTTGAGGAGATAAAGAATTGAAGAAAATAGAATTAGGTTAGAAATCCCTAAAACTGGAATGAGAGACAGAATGAATGAATTGAATTGAATTCAATTACCTTTCCTTCTCCCCTTTAGGCCCCTTTTATAATACCAATTACTTCATGCCCAAGTTTCTTGACCTCCAAGTAAACTTGGCACCTAAGTTATCTATCATTTCTTTCCATAATTTTTTTCCCTTTCATTGATTTAGCATCACCAAATTTAACAGTTTTTTACATGATGATCCTTTCCTTTCGTATTTGAGGGTAGTATGTTTACTTGCATGTTTGAAGGTAGTTTGTTTACTTAATAAACTTATGGTTTCCTAGATTTATACAAGAGCATCATGTACTAATTTTTCATTTTGTTTTTTCTTTAGTGTGGTACTAAGGATATCCCAATATATTCTTCCTAATACCGCGACTGAAAAATATCACAAGAATTAGTATTACACTCTTCTTAATACCACATATTTAAAAAATAGGGGCAACCGCGCTGTTTTATCCTATTTCTATTTCGTTCGTTATTCGTTTGTCCTCATTTATAAAACCGATAAACGAGATACACCCTAGATCTATAACCGATCAATGAATTCGATGTCGTAATATACAAAAGCCGTGAATAAGGTTTGAATTAAGAAAACTAGAAGAGAAGTGAGACATTAGGGTTTAGATCACCAAACAATTGAGAGATTACCATACAAATTTGAATTTTCCCGCGAGAGATGCGAAGAAGACAGCGATTATGAGATATTATGGTTAATAAATTGGCTTAGTACATGATTAGTTCAACAAATAATGATTGAGTGAGAGATTAGAATGGACAGGTAATGTGGTATTAGGAAGCATACAAAATTTAAAGGGTTTTATTTTTTTAATTGCAGTATTCGGAAGAACATATTTGGATGCTCTTAGCACCACACTTTCTTTATACCTTTTTTCGTTTAAGAATTGACGTTGACATAATCACAAAGTAGACCAGTCTACACTCTCATATTAAGTCCTATAGAATGTCAATGCATATTAGAAGATATATGCAATCAAAATATTCGTATGTGTCTTCTATCTAGGGACATGGGATAACCCGAGCTACTTCCCAGGGCCTATCATGGCGTGACATAGGCTCTATACATATAACTTATGCGTAAGAGTATAAGCTTCTAACGATATTGTGAACATTAAAAAAGTACATCACTTGTTCGAAACTTATGACACTTATTTGTTTTTCTTCTGGTTTTCTGCATTGAAATTAGTCATTGGTACATTTATTTATGTCCTTGTTGATTCTTCTTTTTCCATTTGCGCTTAGATAAGTAACATCCATCAAATTTGTAAAGCTTTAATTGTGGATGTTTTTTCTTTTCTTTTTTTGGGTTAAAATTCAAAATTAACATGTTTGTACTTCCGTCATGACCAAAAATTACATAAGGCATGCACTGCCCGTATTGAATTTGGAAGCAGATGTTGGTATGTCACTATTTTAACCTGCACCTATTGACATAGCTTTTGGAAATTAAAAAGAAACTGACCTTCTTTCTGACAGGCTTAAGAATCTTGATGATGCATTCATCATCAATAGTACAATGCACCCCTTGGAATACTTCACTATACTACCCTTTTCCCACCCCTTCTCCATAGTGGAATACTTCACTATAACACCCTACAGGTGGAAGCAGCTGTTGGGTGACGACTAGACTCGAAGATGCTTTGTGTCATCATCATTCTGTAGGCGTGACACCCAATGTCCGTTAATGTCACTCATTAAGGGAATGCATTAAGTTCCGTGAAGCATTATAGGTAAACAGACTCAGAATATTACAAGACAGGTATAAATAAGATAGCAGCGGAAATTCAAATTTTTATTTCAAACATAGGTCATACATCGTGGTCCAAAATACCATAAGTCACAAAAACCATTACAATAATATAACTTCTGTCTTATACCATCTGAGTACATAAATATAAAAGAAAAAACATAATTCCCCAAGAAAAAGAGCTAAGCCATAGTAGAGATAAGAACTTGAGATATACTTCAAAAGCATCTCCAACAAGATAATAACCGAGTCTTGACTAAGCCTTAGAATTCCCTCCCTGCGAACCTGGAAGGGGGAAACGGAAGAAAGAAGAGGAAACAAAAAGGGTTAGGCATGAAGTCTGGCGAGTCTAGTTACTTTTAGCAAGTAAATAAATAAAAGTAGCATGACAGACATATAAAGTGGATAAGGGAGAGATAACTACGTAAAAGGCAGGTATGACGAGGTAAACAGGATAGGGTGTATACACTTCTAATGATTACTCTACACTATTATAGTATATCCAAAATGAGATGATCCCTTCCATTGTAAAGTGGCAGACTTAGGCATACGTCCAAAAGTATCCTAACTACTACCCTTTATCGATCGGCTCCCTAATCCACGTAGATACTTTGTGTTAGCCCCACCGCAGGATGTATCACGTTCTAAAGTGGCAACCCTCCGCCGATATGCACAACCCCATATCTACATGTGTTACGGTCATCTTATCCCCTTCTTCCCGGCTCATGCACGCACGTGGCCCGGTCGATTTGCGCCGCCCACACCAAACTCCACGTTTGGATATCTTACAATTAGTTCAGTAAGCGTGCCCCTTCTCCGACCTAGTTTAGAGTACTCTACTCGATATCTGCTCCGGGTTACTGACTAAAATGGGTCCCACACAATGTGATACAAGCTCTCCCCCTTATCTTGTATCCCCCACTTGGTTTTCCATAGGTTATATTTAACATAAGAGGTGTCTTTACTTATATAACTCCAATCTTTCTACCGATTATGCTTACCACTAGGTGTCTTTAATTACATAACCTTATCCGGCTAAGTTTGTGGGCCTATATGTAAATATTACCCACCCCCTCAGATTTACTTAACCCACCTACTGTTCAACCAATTTTACTTAACCCTAACTTTAGTTCATAATCATACAATCCCTATGGATTAAATTTGGTTAAGTAATTCAATTCATTACCATGTCCATTTATGGTTTATAAAGGGCTAGACCTCCCACATTAGGCCTATAACTTGTGGATGCTGGATATGCCGGTCGGGTCCGGGCAGACTTCTTCCACAAGTTGGGCCTAACCTCGTTTCTCAGCCCGATTCGTATTTATGCACTTAGACCTCTCATATTGGGTTCAACAATAGTGGTTGCTGGATATGCTGGTCGGCTCTGGGCAGACTTCCACCACTAATGCAACCTAAGCTCTTGTCATAAATGCAATTACAATTTCTAGTTGTAATCCTAAGCATTTCATTCCTGTCCAATTTTTACCTATGTTATGATAGGTTATAAGTTTCATGCCCCTTTTTTCCCCAACTATGTTCATAGTGAATTATATGTCCATATTCATATTCATTAACCAAGTTATGCCAATTCTTATAATTCCCCCGTTCCCTAACTAATGCATTTGCATAATTTTTGGCTACATGCCTAGGCTATAAAGTAACCTGGCCATAAACAATAACAGGGAAAGGTGATGGGAAGATGACAATAGTGATTATTCCAACATAACAGGCATAAACAAATGTAACAAATGTATACATACTGACATGATGATAAGGTGGACATATAGGGTAGATCGATAAACTTATGATATTTATACTAGATCTAACATAACAAGGGTGTCATAAAAAGCATGAGTAGATTCATATGTTTAATAAATGAAAGAAATTTACCACAACAAGATGATCTAGATCTAGACAAAGATTTAACTGTCCTAATAATGATAGTTCCAAATTAACCACAAACTTGACAAAGGTTCAGATCCACAAAGGTGACATGATAAATAACCCACAGGTGAATTAGATCTATAAAAATAGATCTAGCATAATAAAGTTTGAGATCCAAGAATAACATAGGTTCATGATTCAAAACAGATCCAAATAGCAGCACTATCACGTTTTACTTTTAATCTTTTAAATCTGAAAGTAACCTAGAACACACATTGTTTGGCTAAGAAGATAGAACTAGAAAAGAAGCTTGTCGGGTCGTAGATCTACGCTTGAATCTCTAACTGACTAGCTTTAGTTGATCGTGTTAAAGAAAGGATCCATCTCAGTTCAGACACTGGCAACATTTGGCCTCCATGTTTTCCATTGAAGAAAACGAGAGAAATGGACCTTTATATATAGCTGTCAGTCCCTCTGAAACCGACTGCCACCTCAGCCCTAAGGGGGTCGACCCCCCTTAAGGCGTCGACCCCCCTTATGGGGTCGACACCCCTGCTTGGGGGTCGACAACCTGGGGCGGGAATTTTGCCGCCAACGTAATTTTTGAAAATTGAACTGAATTTTGATTTTCTGGACCCTATATATTTACATATAATTATCTTGCACGTATACACACTTCAAACCTTCATAACTTCTTCATACGGTGTCCGTTTACGAAAACCAAATGTCTATTTTGACCAGAATTTCGAGACGTACGCAACGGCGCAGTTCTTTTCCCTTAATTCTGAATATTAAATTAAGTTTTTCTTAATTTATCATTTTAATGTGTTGTTAAAATTATGGGGTATTACATTCCCCCTACTTAAAGGGTCTCGTCCCCGAAATCTTTAAGTTAAGAAAAATGTATATCCTACCATACATCACACATCTACTCATATATCAATCACAGGCATCCATTGTCCTTAAAGACTTCTAATGCTTATATGAGCTTATGCAAAGGTGTGTGTGTATATGTCCCAATACTAGTGCGATGATTAGGCGGTCTACTGATTCTGTCGACCTCCTTAATGCAATGCATGTTAGTGTCATGAATCCAGTATGTATGCAATTAATCATATATAACATGTAAGTTCTATATGTATGCACACTCACTCGTCCAAATGCAACATCCATTTGATAATACATCCATTTTTACCCATTAAAAGAAAAAAAAATGCACACACATCCATATGCAGTATGAGAGTGATTGAGCCGATCTAGTGCCTAACATGTGTATATGCATCAACATGCAACTACTAGCAACCACTTGCATCCATCAAACATAACATGTCTCAAATACATGTTTACATACATAGGATTCCTATATAAAGGTAGAGAAATACTATTGACAGGTCATACTCAAATGATAGAAACAATCATAGATAAACTTTGGAAAAAGGAGTTAAGAACATACCCTCGAAAAGGAAAGGGTACGAAGTACGAATCTTGTCTTCGGTCTCTCAAGTCGCATCCTCTGGGTTATCTCCCCATTGAACCTTTATCAACTTGATTTCTTTATTGCGGAGCCTCTTAACTTCTGATTCAAGAATACGGGTAGGGACTCGTCTGACTGTCGCCTCCCGCTCTACTTCCACTTCTTCCAATATGCTTGGCTCAATAACTTCCGCGATGTCATGCAAACACTTCTGTAGACGAGAAACGTGGAAAACATCATGAACACCGGATAAATTTTCTGGAATCTTTACTCTATAGGTCATTTGGCTAATCCTCTCGGTTATGGGAAATGGTCCCACAAACCTAAGTGCCAACTTCCCTACCGATCCAAAGCGAACCACATTCCTCAGAGGTGGTACTTTGATAAAAACTAAGTCTCCCACTTCAAATTCGATGTCAGTCCTCCTCTTGTCTACATAGGATTTCTGCCTATCTTGAGCTGTCTTCATCCGCCGTCGAATAAGGTCAATCCTTTCAGATGCTTCTCTAACCATATCTCGTCCAAGTAATAGTCTTTCTGTAAATTCCCACCAACAAGCTGGTGATCTGTAGGGTCGCATGTACAATGCTTCGAAGGGTGCCATGCCAATGATGGCTTGATAACTGTTGTTATAGGCAAACCCTACTAAAGGAAGGTGCTCTTCCCAAGTACCTCCGAAGTCCAGGATACACAGCCTTAAAAGATCCTCCAGAATTCTGTTTACCCTCTTCGTCTGTCCATCAGTCTGAGGATGATATGCGATGCTCAAACACAACTGTGCACCTAATGCTTCTTGCAAGCTTCTCCAAAATTCACTGGTAAAGATGGTGTCGCGATCACTTACGATGCTGGAAGGTACTCCATGAAGACGAACTATCCCATGAACATATATTGCTGGCAACCATGATGTCGTCCTCTTACTCTTCACTGGAATGAAATGAGCGCTCTTAGTCAATCTGTCCACTACTAACCAAATACTGGTGTTGCCCTTCTTTGATTAGGTAAACCATCTATGAAGTCCATGGAGACGCTTTCCCATTTCCATTGTGGAACCTCCAAAGGATGAAGTAAACCACCGGGCTTCTTTTGCTCAGCTTTAACTTGCTGGCAAACTAAATATTGAGAAACAAATTCGGCCACATCTTTCTTCATTCCGGCCCAAAAGAAAAACTCTCTTCATGTCTTTGTACATCTTATTGCCGCTTGCATGAATGGTCATCTTAGAATGGTTGGATTCTTCTAGGACTGTCTTTATCAAGATTCATGTTTGAGGGACACAAAGCCTTCCATCTCGTCGCAACCACCCCTTTTCATCTATGGTATATCTACTAAGGTGACTAAAGTCTCCCCTTTTCTAAGCTTATCCATGATGTCTAAAATCTGTGGGTCACCTTGCTGCGAAGCTCCTATCTAATCCATAAGAGTTGGTCATATTTCTAACGACGCAAACAAATCAGGCAAAATCTCGACGGAGGTTTTAAAGTTAAAGGTTGATATGAACTCCAAGCTCTTTCTCTCCACAAACAGAGGACTTAAGGCCATCCTCTACCTACTTAATGCGTCAGCCACCATGTTACCCTTGCCAGAGGTATAAACGATTTCAAAATCATAAGAAGCTAAGAACTCCATCCACCTTTGTTGCCTTAAATTAAGATCCTTCTGTCAGAACAGATACTTGAGAGATTTATGATCGGTGTATAACTCGAACTTCTCTCCAAGTAAATAATAACGCCACGTCTTTAACATGAGTACTATGGAAGCTAGTACTAGATTATGGGTGGAGCAGTTCTTCTCATGAATTTTCAACTGCTTACCCCCATAATACATTACCTTTCATTATTGCATGAGAAACGCACCAAGCCCTGTACCACATGCATCAGTGTAAACTGTAAAAAATTTGTTTTCATCGGGCAAAGTCAAGACTGGGGCTATTGTAAGAGCCCTCTTCAAAAGTTGGAAAGCAACATCACAATCTATATCCCATGAAAATGCTAAGTTCTTCTTCGTTGACCTGGTGAGAGGGGTTGATATCTTTGCGAAGTCCTTAATAAACTTCCTATAATAACCTGCCAATCGAAGAAAGCTCCTCGTCTCTATTGCATTTTTAGGAATCTACCAATCTTGCACCGCAACTACTTTCACGGGATCCACAGCTATCCCTTCTTGGAGACTACATGCCCTAAGAATCTCACACCCTTTCTCCAAAAATGGCATTTGGAGAACTTTTCCTTAAGCTGATGGTCACGGAGAGTTTTCAAAACTTCTCTCAAATGCTAGGCATGCTCTTCTTCGCTTTTGGAGAAGATCAAAATATCATCAACAAAGACTACGACAAAATTATTTAGGAACTCCCGAAACACCCTACTCATCAGATCGACAAAATAGGCGGGTGAATTCTTCAGCCCAAAAGGCATAACTAACCATTCAAAGAAACCATCTGGAGTTCTAAAAGCAGTCTTGTCTATATTGTCCTCATCCACCCTCAACTGATGAAACCCCGTGGCCAAGTCTAACTGAGAGAATACCGAGGCACCGACAAGCTGGTCAAACAAGTCGTCTATCCTTGGAAGTGGGTGCCTATTCTTCTTTGTGAGTTTGTTCAATTCTCTATAGTCCACACACAAACGATGCAAACCATCCGCCTTAGTTGCGAATACAACTGGAGCACCTCATTCAGATATGCTTCATCTGATAAATCCTTTCTCAAGTAGCTCCCCTACTTGCTTACTCAACTCCTTCCTTTCCCTCGGTGCCATATGGTGCACTGATAATGCAACTGGCTTTGCATTGTCCGCCAGATATATACGAAAGTCGATCTCGCGCCTCGGAGGTAAAGCCCCGAACCTCCTCAAAAGCATCAGAATAATCTTGAACTACCAGAACAGATTGTAAATCATCTATGGATACATCAAGAGACTCTAGGAAGCTAAGCATAACAGACCTGTGGGGGTCACAAGAAATCTCAAGGGTCCTCCCATGGCAGGTCAGAAGTCTAATGACCCTCCTTTCACAATCTAGAATAACACCATACGTGGTCAGCCAATCCATCCCTAGAATTAACCCATAGCCGATAAACCCGAGCACATATGCGTCACATTCAAATTCGACGCCTAACACATATATTCTCAAACCCCGACAAATCATAGATAAATGAGCCGAACCACCAATGGGGTTTGAGACAACTACGGGATCCACTACCATACTAGTAATTAAGTGCAGAGATTCAACCACAGAACTAGATTTAAACGAATGTGAAGCGCCAGAATCAAAAAGTGTTCTAATAGGATGATTTGAAAGAGAGATTAAACCTTCCACAAAAAAAATTCTACCTCTTTCAGGTGCACTGACAGCGGGAGCATGCACCTTCCCTCCAGAAGTTCCTTCCCTCTGACCTTGTCCCTGTTTCTTCGGGCACTCCCTAGCAAAGTGTCTGACCCCTCCACAGTTGAAGCAAGAATTCTTCCTTCTCTTGCAGTCTTTTGCCAAATGACCCTCACGCCCACAACTATGACACTTCCTCTTCTCATTACCCTTGTCATTCTTTCCTCCTTTCTTCTGTTGCTGTCGTTGTTGTTGTTGTTGTCCTTTCTTGGGCCATGTCTTCTTGTTTTGCGATGTTTCCTCAGCTTTAACCTCCTTCTTTTCCCCTTTCTCTTCCTCATAAATCAAGGCCATATCAACAAGTCTTTCAAAGGTGGATCCCATTGGGATATGAGACATGGCTAACCCATAAAGGGGTTCGTTTAGCCCTTTAACAAACCGCAAATCCTTCTTACGCGTTGTGTCTACCAGTTCCAGTCCAAATCTTGCCAGCTGGTTAATTTGTTCACATGCTCTTTAACCGTGAAGTTCCCTTATTTGAGTGCTAAGAATCTCTCCATCTGCATGCTCTTCTTAGCTTGGGAAAGAAATTTCATCTCAAACCTCTATCTACAGTCATCCCAAGTTTCCACCGGACAGCCTGCTTGGGTTACCTCCCACCAAAATGAAGCTTCATCCTTCAATAGCCAAGCAGCTAACTGAATCTTTCTAAGATCCTCTACTTCAAAGATTACAAACAAGTCCTCGGTCTCCTTGAGCCAGTTCCTCGCCTCCACAAACGTCTCGGTTCCATTGAATGGCTTCCCTCCCATAGCACGGAAATCTTTGCAGATCTTTGAGAAGTTGTCTACACGTGGAGGAGGAGGAGAAGCAACGGGTGCAGCTGGGGAGGAACTTTTCCTTGGCCTTCGGTAGGCGCCGTGGCCTCCAGATACCACGGAACCATTCTGATATCGTAACGCCCTCTGGAATGTTGGGTTCCCCAGACATATGGAAAAAGAAAAGGAAAGAGATTCAGACAAGGGATCGAAAAACATTACTTATAGCTTTTTAGGGTATGTTTTTCAAAACAGACTTTTCGTTTTGAAAATGCTTTCTCTTAAAACCTTTTTGAAAATAGCATTAAAAAACTTTTATCTAATCTGGTAATCTTCAGCTCTGATACCAATTGTGACACCCCATGTCCGTTAATGTCACTCACTAAGGTAATGCATTAAGTTCCGTGAAGCGTTATAGGTAAACAGACTCAGAATATTACAAGACAGGTATAAATAAGACAGCAGCGGAAATTCAAATTTTTATTTCAAACATAGATCATACATCGTGTCCAAAATACCATAAGTCACAAAAACCATTACAGCAATATAACTTCTGTCTTGTACCATCAGAGTACATAAATATTTAAAAAAACATAATTCCCCAAGAAAAAGAGCTAAGCCATAGTAGAGATAAGAACTTGAGATATACTTCAAAAGCAGCTCCAACAAGATAATAACCGAGTCTTGACTAAGCCTTAGAATTCCCTCCCTGCGAACCTGGAAGGGGGAAACGGAAGAAAGAAGAGGAAACAAAAAGGGTTAGACATGAAGTCTGGCGAGTCTAGTTACTTTTAGCAAGTAAATAAATAAAAGTAGCATGACAGACATATAAAGTGGATAAGGGAGAGATAACTACATAAAAGGCAGGTAATGACAAGGTAAACAGGATAGGGTGTATATGCTTCTAATGATTACTCTACACTATTATAGTATATCCAGAATGAGGTGATCCCTACCATTGTAAGGTGGTAGACTTAGGCATACGTCCAAAAGTATCCTAACTACTACCCTTAATCGATCGGCTCCCTAATCCGCGTAGATACACTGTGTCGGCCCCACCGTAGAATGCATCACATTCTAAAGTGGCAACCCTCTGCCGATATGCACATCCCCATATCTACATGTGTCACGGTCGTCTTATCCCCTTCTGCCCGGCTCATGCACGCACATGACCCAATCGATTTGCGCCGCCCACACCAAACTCCACGTTTGGATCTCTTACAATCAGTTCAGTAAGCATGCCCCTTCTCCAACCTAGTTCGGAGCACTCTACTCGATACCTACTGCGGGTTACTGACTGAAACAAGTCCCACACAATGTGATACAAGCTCTCCCCTTATCTTATATCCCCCACTAGGTTTTCCAAAGTTTACATTTACCCTAAGAGGTGTCTTTAATTATATAACCCCAATCTTTCTACCGGTTATGCTTACCGCTATGTGTCTTTAATTACATAACCTTATCGGGCTAAGTTTGTAGGCCTATATGTAAATATTACCCACCCCCTCAGATTTACGTAACCCACCTACTGTTCAACCAACTTTACTTAACTCTAACTTTAGTACATAATCAAACAATCCTTGTGGATTAAATTTGGTTAAGTAGTCCAATTCGTTACCATGTCCATTTATGGTTTATAATGGGCTAGACCTCCCACATTAGGCCTATAACTTGTGGATGCTGGATATGTCGGTCGGGTTCAGGCAGACTTCTTCCACAAGTTGGGCATAACCTCTTTTCTTAACCCGATTCGTATTTATGCAGTTAGACCTCTCACATTAGGTTCAACAATAGTGGTTGCTGGATATGCCGGTCTGGTCCGGCCAAACTTCCACTACTAATGCAACCTAACCTTGTGTCATAAGTGCAATTACAATTTCTAGTTGTAATCCTAAGCATTTTCATTCTTATCCAATTTTTACCTAAGTCGTGATAAGTTATAGGTTTCATGCCCCTTTTTCCCTAATTATGTTCATAATGAATTATATGTCCATATTCATATTCATTAACCAAGTTATGTCAATTCTAATAATCCCTTGTTCCCTAACTAACGCATTCGCATAATTTTTGGCGGCATGCCTAGGCTATAAAGTAGCCTGACCATAAACAATAATAGAGAAAGGTGATGGGAAGATGACAAAAGTGATTATTCCAGCATAACTGGCCATAAACAATAATAGAGAAAGGTGATGGGTTCTATTTGTTAGAATTCAAATCCTTCCATGCATATGTTTAATGTGCAACGACTATTTAGTGTGAAAGGGAGAAAGGCATGTATGGCCAAGGATGGTAGGTTTGTAGTGATGTAAGCAATGATGTGTAAATATGTTTCTTTGCCTATAAAAGGGCATCTCATATGTATTCACAAAACATATCAAAGTGAAGAAACAAAAATATAAGAGAGGAAAGAAAGGGAGAGCTGAAGCTCTTTATTTGAAAGAGAGAAAAGAGTAGTTGTATCATCTGTACTATTGAGAAATAAACATAGTTAGTTTGTGTGTTTGATTCAAAGAAAGCATCAGTTTTTGTTGTGAGTCAATACACGCTTCCAACAAGTGGTATCAGAGCGAAGGTTCCGTTCGTGGAAAATGACGAATAAGATGCAACAACAAATCCCAAAGTTGACGGCTACAAATTATGGGAACTGGAGTATCCAAATGAAGGTGCTACTCAGTTCTTACGATAATTGGGATATTGTCGAAAAAGGGTACATTGAACCTGCAAATGCAACTGCTGAAGCACATTCATCCAATGACGAGAAGACGGCGTTGAAAGAATCCCAAAAAAATACAAGAAAGCTTTGTTTATGATTTTCAAGGGGTTGACGAATCAACCTTCGAAAAAATTTCGGAAGCAAAAACATCAAAAGATGCATGGGAGATTCTGCAGAAATCATGCCAAGGAGCTCAGAAAGTAAAAAAGGTGCTGCTCCAGGTACTACATGGCGAGTTCAAAAATATAAAAATTAAAAGTCTGGAAAGCATCTATGAATATGTTACGCATTTAAAAACGGTGACAAATGAAATGAAAATAAATGGCGAAAGCCTCGATGATGTTCGGGTGATGGAAAAGCTTCTACGTTCGTTAACAAGAAAATTTGATTATGTTCTTACATTGATCGAAGAGTTAAAAGATTTGTCCACAATTTCGATTGAAGAGCTTGTTAGTTCGCTTCAAGCACATGAGCAATGGATGAACCAGTACGATGATGCATGTCATTTAGAGAAGGCTTTGCAAAGTAAGGTGTCCATAGGTGACAGTTCAAACAGTAGCAGTTTTGCTCATGGAAGAGGTGGCTATAGAGGTGGCTACCGAGGTGGACGTGGACGTGGAAGACAACCTTTTAACAGAGGTCAGAATAACGAAGGCTATCAGCAATCTGGTCGTGGTCAAAATTTCAGAGGGCGAAGAAGAGACATATTTCAACAACGAGGTGACAGATCTCATTTACAATGTTATAATTGCAATAAATATGGTCACTTAAGTTACGAGTGTAGATCTCTAAAAGTAGAAGAAAGAAGTCATTTTGCTGCAGCAAAAGAAGACAAAGATGTAGAAACTGCTATGTTCCTCACTTACAAAGGAGAAGAATAAGGCAAGAAGAATGTTTGGTATCATGATTCAGGCGCTAGCAATCATATGACTGGCCACAAAGATTTATTTACGGAGATAGATGACATTATCAAAGGAGAAGTAATGTTCAATGATTCTTCAAAGATTCCAATCAAAGGGAAAGGTACAATTACGATTGTGTCAAAAAATGGTGAGAAAAAATACATAAATGATGTTTATTATATTCCTGCTTTGAAAACCAATATCATCAGTCTTGGTCAACTAGTGGAAAAAGGATATAATATACAGATGCAGGACAATTCTCTCATTATCAGAAATCAAGTTCAAGAGTTGATTGCCAATGTGGAGATGTCAAAGAATCGTCTATTCACACTTGATATGCAGACGAAAGTGCAAAAATTCTTAAAGTCGGTCACTAAAAATGATTCATGGTTATGGCATCTGAGATTTGGTCATCTTGGATTTACTGGCTTGAAATTATTGTCAAAGACAAAGATGGTGGATGGTTTGCCAGAAATCAACGAACCAAATCAATTATGTGATGCTTGCATCAGAGGAAAGCAACACAGACAAAGTTTTCCTGTTGGAAAATCATGGAGAGCTAGGAGGCCACTAGAGATTGTTCACACTGACATAGCTGGTCCATCTGATATTACATCACTTGGCGGGAGCAGGTATTACCTAACATTTATTGATGACTTTAGCAGAAAAAGTTAGGTATATATTTTGAAAGAAAAAGCAAAGGCTCTTGATAAATTCAAGGAGTTCAAAGCAATGGCAGAAAAGCAAAGTGGAAATTATGTGAAGATACTCAAATCAAACAAAGGAGGCGAGTATACTTCAAACTTGTTTAAACAATTTTGCAGGACACATGGAATCAATCACCAGTTGACAGCAGCATATACTCCACAACAAAATGGCGTTGCTGAAAGAAAGAATCACACTATTCTTGACATGGCGAGAAGTATGGTGAAGGAAAAGCACATGTCAAGAAGCTTTTGGGATGAAGCTGTACTATGCGCTGTTTATTTGTTGAATCACTGTCTAACAAAAAGTGTCCGAAACAAAACTCCAAATGAAGCATGGAGTGGTAGTAAACCATCAGTTGGACATCTCCGAGTTTTCGGATGTGTTGCATATGCACATATTCCCGATCAGAAAAGAAAGAAGCTGGATGACAAAGGAGAGAAATATATTTTTACCGGATATGACAAAAGAATCAAGACCTACAGACTTTATAACCCACTCACAAAGAAATTAATCATTTCTCGAGATGTTGAATTTGAAGAATCAGATTACTGGAGATGGAGCACGGAAGAAAGAAAAGTTGCAGGTCTATTCTTTAATGGTGATGATAATGACAATGATGATGCTGATATAGACGGTGATGAAAATGATGATCAGACTCCTCTAGAAAGCCCTAATCAACAAACTTCTGCTTCAATTCCATCAAGTTCAAGAAGCAGCACTAGTTCAGAGGGAGTACCGAGAAGAATGCAGAGTCTGGATAATATCTATGAGGCAACAAGTCCGGTACAAACAACTTTTGATTACTCATTATTTTGTTTAATGGCTAAACGTGATCCAATGACATTTGAGGAAGCTAGTGAAGAAAGCAAATGGAACAAAGCCATGGATGAAGAAATTGGTGCAATAAAGAAGAATGACACTTGGGAGCTCACATATCTTCCAGAAGGACACAAAACAATTGGTGTCAAGTGGGTCTACAAGACAAAGACCAATCAAGATGGAGGAGTGGAAAAGTACAAGGCAAGGCTAGTGGCTAAAGGGTACAAACAGAGATACATAATTGATTATGATGAGGTATTTGCTCCGGTTGCAAGAGTTGAAACCATAAGACTTTTAACAGCACTTGCAGCACAGAATCAGTGGAAGATGTATCAGATGGATGTGAAGTCAGCATTCTTGAACGGTTATCTCGAAGAAGAAGTCTACATCGAGCAACCTCCTGGATATGTTCAGAAAGGTCAAGAAAACAAAGTCTACAAACTGAAGAAAGCTTTATATGGTTTAAAGCAAGCTCCGCGAGCATGGAACACAAGAGTTGATGAATACTTTCAGAAAAATGGTTTTGTCAAGAGTCCATACGAGCATGCACTCTAATCAAAAACAAATTCAGGGGAGATCTTATGATCGCATGCTTACACGTGGATGACATGATCTTCACTGGGAACAACCCTGGTATGTTTGATGACTTTAAGAAAGTTATGACTAATGAATTTGAGATGACAGATATTGGTAATATGTCATACTTTCTTGGAGTCGAAGTCAGGCAAAACAAAGATGGGATTCTTATGCCATAGAAAGAATACGAGGAGCAAATTTTAAGCAAATTCAGAATGGAAAAATGCAAATCAGTGAGCACACCAGCAGATATAAGCATAAAGCTGAGAATTGATTCAACCAAAGAGTTGGTAAATCCGACGTTGTTCAAAAGTTTGGTTGGAAGTTTAAGGTATCCAACTTTCACTCGTCCTGATATTATGTACACGGTTGGATTGGTTAGTAGGTACATAGAGAAGCCAAAGCAAGATCATTTCATGGAAGCTAAAAGAATTTTGCGCTGCGTAAAAAGTACACTTGATCATGGGCTGTTTTACACCCATTCACAAAATTCAAAATTAGTTGGCTACTCAGACAGTGATTATGGCGGTGATTTGGATGATGGGAAAAGCACTTCAGAATATGTTTTTCATATCGGTTCAACGATATTTTCCTGGTCATCAAAGAAGCAACAATCAGTTGCTCTATCGACATGTGAAGCGGAGTATATTGCAGCTGCAGCAACAGCATGTCAAGCTATGTGGCTAGGCTACATATTGGTGAATTAAATCTTGCAAAGGAAGATCCGGTTATTATTTACGTGGATAATAAATCTGCTATTTCACTTGCGAAGAATCCTGTGTCACATAGTCGAAGCAAGCACATCAATACTAAATATCATTTTATTCGAGAACAAGTGAACGACAAAATTATGGAGCTAGTGCACTGCAAAACTGAAGAAAACTTAGCAAATATTTTCACAAAGCCATTGAAGCCAGATGTATTTCAAAAAATGAAAATCAGGCTCGCAATGCAAATTCGGGTTTGAGGGGGAGTGTTAAAATTCAAACCCTTCCATGCATATGTTTAATGTGCAACAACTATTTAGTGTGAAAGGGAGAAAGGCATGCATGGTCAAGGATGGTAGGTTTGTAGTGATGTAAGTAATGATGTATAAGTAGGTTTCTTTTGCCTATAAAAGGGCATCTCATATGTATTCACAAAACACACCAAAGTGTAGAAACAAAAGTACAAGAGAGGAAAGAAAGGGAGAGCTGAAGCTCTTTATTTGAAAGAGAGAAAAGAGTAGTTGTATCATTTGTACTTGTGAGAAATAAACAAAGTGTGTTTGATTCAAAGAAACCAACAGTTTTTTTGTGAGTTCAATACACGCGTCCAACACTATTTGCCTGCTTAAATTTGCATCATCTGTACAATATTTGCTTTGGTTCAATAAACTAGAAAACTGCTTGCACGTATCTTTGAGCTAATCCTCTGTACCAAAAATTGTTTGTCCCTCTGTACACAACCAATCAAGATTCCTGACTTTCATCTTTTTGCAATTAAGTCAAAGAAAAAAAAAGAGGGTTTAATTACAAAAAGATGGAATTCAGGGGGTGCTGATTGGTTGGGTATAGGGAAACAAACAATTTCGGGTACATGTGATTTTATTTGCTTTGAAAGCAGGATGGAAACCATTCGTTCAATCTGCTTTATAACGCTAATTGAATCAAGATTCTGCAAAGTGTGAATTAATTATTAATTCTCTTTTTCAGTTCAATAAGAACACAATAAATGTTTATAATTGGTAAAGAAAGAAATGAAATCAGATTTAGGTTATTATCCAGTCTTCCTTTTATATATATAATGGGTTGGAGATACTAGGTATGTTAGATTTCTTTGTTGAGCATTGATAAATGCAGATCAGTTAAATTTTAGAACTTTGTTAAGGGACTCTATTATTTTGAACAAATGGAAGTCAATTTCAAGGGGACTACAGGTAGATTGTCATAGTGGGCTTTATAAATTACCTATGTACATATGATTCATAACACAATGCAAAAGAGATACTCTAAACATTTTTTATTATGATGCTAGTAATTGTATCATCTTTATGCTTATAAAAGATTACTTGATAAATTTATTGTAGTTAACTGGACAGTGTATATCATACCCAGATTGATGTAAGATGTGCTTGTAATGCTGAGAATATTAATCAAGTGAGTAATGGAGAGTCTCCTGTAGAAGAAGTTGCATTGTAGAGCAAGCCAATCTTGGAATGTGCTAGCTTTCCTATTGAATTAGAGTCAAAGGCATCTTTGGGTGGTGTCCTGCAACCTCATAAAGGCAGTGGAGTGGCTTCGGAATCCATGCAAAAACCAGTGATAAAGCACGTATTTACTTGCTTTAGATGTTGAAGATACAGATAATTTTGTGCTATATTATCTTTATACTGTCTTTCCTTTTATGTTACTTTTGGGTGACACAGGTTAAGCCTTACATCAATAGCCTAGCCTAAGCATCCATGGGTAACAAGAATCTAAACACAAACATAAGTATCTCTGCACCTAGAGAGTTGGAAATTAGCAAAAACCGAAGATGACAGAGAAGAGAAAGTTTGATGTATAGAGTCTGACAATTGCTTTTTGTGGCTGTCCTTAAGAGTTCACCGAGAAGTGGCAGGGTGAATATTCCGTGTTACATCTTTCACTATTATCTCGTTGCTAGTGTTTGTTGTTGCTTATCATTTCTTTTTAATGTTTTTAACAAGTTTGATTTCAAAATGCTTAAGAGGTATGTGTTTGATCCAGAGGTTGAAGGGTTAAATGTATTTGTTTTTAATATGCATCATAAATTTGTTTGTTTTAATAAGTTTGTCTAATGTTGCATGAATTTATTTTATGAATACCATCTTTGTTTATGAATTTATGTATGTTATCTTTATGGATATTGTATTCATATTAATTTTTGAAAATGATAAATAGTTATATTTTTATATTGTAGTTTTTAGTTTGATTTGATGTTATGTATATTATTCAAATGAAATGTGATAAATTGTTGTGTAGATTAGTAATATATGAATAGATATGGCCATGGAACGTCTTAGGTTCCGTAAAAATATTATAAACCAACGACAGCATTCATGCCTTGCTGTTAGTTCTTTGAAAGATTAAAAATACAGATATTAACAACGTTTACAAAACGCTGAGAAACAAGTAATAAAAGCGTTTTTAAGTTGCTATTGAGAACTTATGTAAAAATTATATACATCTTATAATAAATGCTGTCATAAATTAGCAACAACAAAATATAAACGCTATATAAGTCAAATTTACAGCAAAAAAACCATGATGTATAAAATTATTTTTACAGCGTTTTTATTTTGTTGTTAGAAATTATATGTCAACGACCACATGTCGTTATACAGCGTTACTAATAACGTTGTTATACCTTATTACAGTGTTGTTCAAACGCTGCAAAAGGCTATTTCTGGTGTAGTGATTGCTTCTTGGGAGAGATTTCAATAAGAGCTTTAGGATAGACCAACCTCTTCTTAGAAGAAGTGTTGGCATCATGACATATCATTTTACCCATTAGACCAGCTAACCAATCAAACCCTATCATGGGTTGCAGGATAGAAGGGATGTCAGAGAAATGACCCCAGAGTGGGATAGCCAATACTTGCTAGTTCTCTTCGAGTAAAGATGGACTCCGAGATGTAATAAGAAAAGGTTTTCCTTCTACGATAATTGGCTCAGCTTCTAAATTCCGTCGCCGCTCCTCTGAGTTAT
This sequence comes from Allium sativum, assembly GCA_030737875.1. NCBI lineage: Eukaryota > Viridiplantae > Streptophyta > Magnoliopsida > Asparagales > Amaryllidaceae > Allium > Allium sativum. The sequence goes on from CM060924.1 coordinate 660,056,269, forward strand.
CAAATTTGAAGAAAAAAATATCGTAGTCGTAATGGACATAGTTGCCTCCCGTGGTCCAATGCCAAACCTAACAACATCTTTCCTTGGCTACGTAGTAATCAGTGTTTGAGTCAAGGGAAAATCCAACTGAATATCCACTCCAGTGCTCACGTGCCGCTTGAAGAACCACGGATGATGGCACGCTAATTCCGTTCTCCTCAACATAGTCAAAAACTAGGGGGATATGAACACCAGCGTTTATCGACAACTTAGAGAAAAAGGAGGTCCAAGCTGGCTTATTAGCTACATCAACACTTTTGGTTGAAGCATTGTGTCGAACATCAAGGGTATTATGCTGTAACATTCAAACGAGAGGGAGGGGGGTCATTCTCGTCCAACCCAACAACTGCCTTGGACGCAGTTACAACACTATCAACCTCATTGACTGAGTCGACATAAGACTTTTCCAGACCCCATACTTTCCCATTTTCACGAGTTTCAAAATTATCCAGAGAGTTGGTAATAACCATTTCTGACTAAAGAATCGCAGCAAATTCATTAACGTTATTTCGTACCTGTTGAAGCACTTACGAGGGCAGGTCAATGCCTACCGGAGAAGACACCGCTATGTTGTAGTCCAGGGAAAGCAGCGAAGCAATTGAATTAATCAGCAAGCCGTTATTGAAGGAGTCACCAGATCTTGTTGAAGATGGAGCTGACAGTAGGACTTGATTTGGTGGTCCCTTTTTCTTGCGATACATGACGAACGCTGGGTTGAAGGCTAGAGGCGGCTAGAGGAAGCAGGATGGGGGGAGAGAGAATCGTACGACGAGAAGAAATGAAGTGGGAGTTGGAGAAGAGGGGGTTGGAATCGCCATCGACAGAAGAAGCAAAATCACCATTCAAAAATTATTTTTAATTAATTAAGAGTATTATTATTGATACTCCAAAAATATTTGTTAAAAGAGAGATCAAATATATTTTCTTTCAAAAATTATTAAAAGGAATACTAGTGTGGAAAGTAACCCCTTAACAAATAAAGGTAATTTTATCTTATTACCCATTTAGTCTCTTAACAAATAAAAGTAATTTTACCTTAACAAATATTGCAAGGGTTGTAGGTTTTTTTTTTAATTCACATATATCGATTTTTTTTTAACCTTGTAGGATAAGCGTTTTCGAAGGAACATAATTGAACTTTTTTTTTCTATCGACATAAATATGCTGAAATTTATAATTATAGAGGCAATGCATCGAAATGATCAATGTTGAATACATATATAATTGATTACATGTTGCATTCGGTGCAGTGGTAACGAACTACTTATTTTAATTCAGTTTACCTTGTCGAATAAGTTTTTAAAATATCTAACTTGAAGGAGCAATCCGGGAATATTGAGTAATGTGAAATAATATGTTTGTGTAGCCCCTTAACAATTTTTCAAAGAGTGAAGTGTTTTTTTAAAACGGTCCGCCCTTAACAATAGTTGGAGTGTCAATAACAACACTCTTAATTAATATGCATTGAACAATTTACCAACTGTTGATTATGAACTGTTGATTGCTGAAACCCTTGTAACTTGGCCATTGTGTATATCAAATTTACATATTAACCCATTTGGATGTGGGGATTTGAGGTAACTTATTTAAGTACCATATTGATTGATAGGCCTCAAAAATTTTAATTGTTTGTAGTTATTAAAATTCCTTTATGGAATTGGTTTTTAACGGCTAACTATTCTGCTTAGATTGGCCCGAAAAGTTCTTATCTAATATTTAGGAATTTTATTAAGTATTCCTAAGCACATTTAAGTGAATTTATTCATTTAAGATTAATCTTATCAATTAAGTTTTTAGGTCATTAATTATTTATTTATGATATTTTGACGCTTAAGAATTTGAAACTAATGATATTTTGACTTAGTAATTACTTCGTAATGGAGTTTTAAGTGTACTTTATACTTAAGTTTTAAATTAAGAAGGTAATTATAATTTATATTTTTTTGGCAAGGCTGATCAGTTTTTATTATGGTCTGTAACACTTTTTATTATAACAAATAATAAATATAATTATTATAGGGGATAGACAGACTGTCTATCGACTAAACAAGACAATAAGTACTACCAAGGTAATCACTAGTCACTTTACGTAGGGAGAAAATTCATTCGAACACTTTCATTCACACTCACTAGACAAGTTGAAGCAAGAAACTAACTACAATAATCGCATACATTTTGAGAAAAAATAAACCAAAATGAAATTTACAAAACCCTAGCAAGGATTGCAACACAACAGTGCATATATCACAAGAAAACATCATTTTCTAGTGGTCAGAGCGATGCCGCCAAAGCATATGACTAGAACACCATAGCATTAGGGAAGAAAATATGAGACATCGTACCACAACATCAAGAAAAACCCAGTATCAAAAGAAATAATTATTAGAGGAAGAGAAACTAGAGGGACAATACTTATTTTAAGTGGACAACTTCTTGGAATTTCTTGCCTTCAAACTCACTTACAACATTCTAATTTCCCTTACCAACACACAACAAAATGACCACATATATATAGTGGATTACATACCCTACAAACAGACATGACTCTTCACTGAATGGACACAACTCTTCGTTGAGCTGACATGACTCTTCACCTGAACGGACACATCTCTTCACTTGAACGGACATGACTCTTCGCCTGAACGGACACGTCTCTTCATTGAATGGACATGACTCTTCACTTGAATGGACATGACTCTTCATTTAAATGGACATGACTCTTCACCTGAATAGACACTTTGAATACATGAACCAACATTAAACATAAATAACAAAAGACCATTTCAAATTATATTACTACACTCCCGCCTAATTTGAATTTTTTCCTTATTCTTTTTGGGTTGAGTGGCTCGAGTTCCATACGTTGTATATTCTCTCCAATCAAGCTCTTTCCTTTCTCATTTTTATCTTCATAATAATTAACGATATTCTTCTCATCATTATGAATAGATTCCATAGTTGTGCCAGCTTCCAACTCACCTCTTATGGACTTGCATTCAGACTTTTCCATTTTTTCAACTACCAAACTCAACCTTTTGTCTTCAACAGAAACATATCTACCATAACCAACAGGAAAATCTCGAACAACTGAAAGTTTCCCTTTCCTTCCAAACTGAACCTTATGTAACAACTTAAGCTCACTTGGCTTCTTTCGTGCTAATTTGTAACCCACTTTGGGTATATCCTTCTGCGGGTTATCGAATCCCTTCTCAACTACAAAATTCCTCTCTGGCTCTTTTTCGATGACTTCAACCAATCTTTCCACTGAGTTTCTCTCTCTAATAGGACGTTCAATCAAAGGAGTAGGAAAGCTTAGTATTGGCACTTTTGGTTTTTTTGCACTCTCTTTCTTCACCTCTTCTTTTGGTTCCGCTTTCTTGCCTCTTGCTCCACTTCTTTGCGAAACTTTTCTCCTACTTCTAGATTTATTTCTCGTCCTTGATCCTCCATTTGTATCCTTATCCTTTTTTGTAATTTTGTATTCTTTGTCTTCTGGATTGTCCTCTGCTTGAGCGTCTTCAACTTAAGTCATTCTGGCATCCATTTTTTCATTCTCTTTCACATCATTGGTTGACTTAACCTCTTCAATGTGCACTTCAACTTCAACATCTTCCTCCTTCTCAATATTCTTCGCGTTCTCTTTGTCGACAATCAAATTGTCTTCTTCTATGTTCGTCATCTTCACATCATTGCTATGTTCACCTGCTTCCTTATCTTTGTTTGTGACGTATTCATCTTTCAAATCTTGTGAACTGTTATTCTCCTCCGCTTTGTTAGCATCTTTTTCATTTTCCAAATCCTCTTTGAGGTTTATATCAACATCATTCCCACCATTTTTCTCCTCCACAATATTCTTCGTGTTCTCTTTGTCAACAATCAAATTGTCTTCTTCTATCAATTTTGGGTCATCCTTTGCATACACCTCTTTCAATAAATTCCATGAATCTTTTGCGGATCTTTGTCCACAAATACGATGTATGCTTCTTCATCGATGTTCTCACTCATCATAGCACGAGCTTGAAGATCTTTCCGTATCCAACTTACAAATGACTTTCTTTCTTTCTCCGTCATATTTTTATCTTTTCGCCATTTGTAGCCACTTTCAACGATTTCCCATAATCCTTTGCAAATCATCTCTTCTTTCTTTTTATTACTCCATTCTTCAAAAATTTCTTTTGTGATGATAATAGTGAGAAGAAACGTTAGAAGAAATAGATGCGGATGCGCCATACTTTCAACTAGGCCCGTTACCACTTTGTTAGAGGAAGAGAAACTACTGGGACAATACTTATTTTAAGTGGAGATCTTCTTTGAATTTCTTGCCACCTTACTTCCTTACAACATTCTAATTTCCCTTACCAACACAACAAAATGACAACATATATATAGTGGATTACATACCGTACAAATAGACATGACTCTTCATTGAACTGACATGCCTCTTCACCTGAACGGACATATCTCTTTACTTGAACGGACACGACTCTTCGCTTGAACGGACACGTCTCTTCACTTGAATGGACATGTCTCTTCACTTGAACGGACATGTCTCTTCACTTTAATGGACATGACTCTTCATTTAAACGGACACGACTCTTCGCTTGAATAGACGCTTTGAATACATGAACCAACATTAAACATAAATAACAAAAGACCATTTCAAATTATATTACAAAAATAACTTTGCTTGCTGAAAGTAGGCAACACCAAGTATCATCCCGTCCCTTAAAACCCAAAAACTCAACCCAAACCAAACGAGAGAAAAACTAACATGCAACCCAAAACAAAACCCAATCCAAGGGGAGAAGCAAACCACAAGAGCAAAAACTACACAGGTGTCACAAATTCACACTAGAATAGCAGAACCGGATTTTGCCATAAAACATATCTCGATAGTTGAAACAGTATCGACATGAGGCACAATTGAAAAAATGAGAGGTCAAGCAGAACGCCAGTGAGAAATGTGTTCGTGCACTAGATCCAGAATCAAGAGGATCATCAGTGCCGAAGAATTGATCTAAAGGGACAAATCGCATATTAGATATGAGAATTAGGTTGTTGGGTTTAGAGGAGAGCTTGCAGGAAGAAACCAAGCATGACAAAACTAAATTTGTAAAGGTAGGAGATTGAGAAAGCAGAATGGCGGGTTGGAAGAGAAGAGTGAAAGAAAAAAGAAGCGGTGAAGGAGGGGATCTAGTCACATCCAGTTTTAGCAAAAGCGTTTTGTAATTGGTATTGTGTTTTGTAATCGATTTATTTAGGTAATTATAATTATTGTAATTAATTAAAGTTTAATTATTTTTTAATGATTCATTAAAGTGTTAATTATTATTTAAATTGTTTGATTAAGGTTAAATAATATTTTTTATTTAAAAATGGCTTTTAATATTTGTTTATTACAAATTATTAATAAAGTTTTAAATCATTATTTAGTTATTATATAAAGATAATTTTGGTTTTATGTTATCTATTTAAAGATTAACTATTATTTAATTATTTATTTAAAGGTTAAATAAATATTAAATTGACAGATCATATTTCAGGGTTTTTGTTTCGGATTCAAGCCGTCAATGGCGACAAGGTATCCTGCCGTTTCTACTCCTCTTTACGTTCTCCATTCACTTTCCTTCTCTTCCGCTCTAATCGAAGCACCCTCTTCCTTTCCTCTTCTTATCCATCCTGATTTCACCTACATGTCCTTGGATCCGAATGAATTTTAATTTTTTAGATCAAATCCTCTCTCTTCTCAATCTTCCTTCCTTGATCCAAGTCTTGCTTGCTAATTTTTAAGCTTTCTAACACCAGTCAACCTTTCTTCACCTTCGCGTGGTAGCCCCCCATGGGTCCGTTTACTTTCTGCCCTTACTTTGCTAATTTCTCTAACTCCTTATTGTACAATTTCCTGTAATGTGCTACTCCAGGTTCTACAGTGATTTCGATCCTTATATTGCCTAGTGTCCATTGTCTGATGATAGTCTGATTGTGTCAGGAGGAATGGGGATGGTGAGGGGTTAATTGGGTTACGTGGTAATGGTGGTTGGTTTATTTTTCCTTGTTGGAGTTTCGACCTGCCTGGGTCTTGAAGGTACGGTACCTACGTGGAGTATCCTTGCACGTAGTAACTAATCAAGCACGATTGGTTTCGTGTTTCACCTTTTGGGTTGTGATGGTGCTGGTCTGCTTTTGATAATCAATGAGGGTAAGGATTTCATCTTGTGGGTTAATGTTTTGTTGGATACGCGTGTTGTTTAGCTTAATATTTTATGTAGTTTTGAGGTTTATTGGATAATATGCGTTGGAAGTTTGGATGTTGAAGAATTTGGATTCAGAATAGGGGTGTATGTTTTTGGTCTTGCTTGCTGTCTTCTGTCATGACATACAGGTAATGCGTGATCTCAACATTCTTTTGATTTTTTGATGGCCTTACACTTACCATATGCCTGTGCCTTCATTATCTGACCATGGGTTCACTGTTCGTGTCAGTTTTTTCTTGTCATGCTCTCCTGTTGATTAGGCGTTCTGGTTTACATTTTGCTCCTTCCTTTTTACAAGTTTTGTTGTAAGGATGGGGAGTTTCATTGCCTTTCGTTTACGACATGATTAAGATGGCCGATGACTATGGTTTAGATGTAATTCAGGTTGGCACTGTGTAGCTAAGTTATGGACCTATGTAATGTCATTTCCTGTCTTATTGTCCTACTTCGGGCAATGGGTCTCGAAATGGAAGATCTAGGTAGCTTCAACATATGGGATTGTTGTCCTTTACTTGCGTGCAATACGGTAGGATGTGTATGTCACTTCCTGTACAGCTGCTGTTAATTTTGTGTAGCTCAAGGATGTAAGATATTGTGTTATTTCTCTGTTCTTGGTCTAGGCTGTAGACCTTCTTTGAGACTATACCCCATGTAAGTTAGCTTCAGGAACATTGCTTTCTTTTTGGATATTGTGTATCCTATTGGTGCTTTGTAAAAGTGTGTTTTATTTAAATCCCTGTGTGGAGTATGAAATCATGTAGTCAAGAAAAAGTGTCTAGCTCCTGTACTATAACCTTGATAGGATAATGGTGGACGGTCCATCTTAAAAACCGAAATTGCAGTTGATTGGTAATTGGCCAATCTCCAGGGATGATTGTAATTATTATTTGTTATAATAGTAAGTGTTTGCAATCACTCTAAAAACCTGTCTTCTTTGCCAAAAAAATATTAGTTTTTTTATTTTATGGACTAAAAGTTATTTAGTTATCATTCAATAGGTAATTATTATTCAATTAATAATTGTTTAAGATTATTATTACCTTAACTTAAAAGTGATTAAGTTGATTTCATTTTTTAAATAATTATTTGAATTAATTGATTTATTAATAATTGAAATTTTAAGTTGGTTAATTATTTTAAATAATGCATTCAAATTAGTCAATTATTTTAATAATAAGGATTAGATTTGTTAGCTACTTTTTAAATGTAATTTAAAAAGTTCACCAAATTATTAAATAATAAGGTTGGATTTAAGTGAGTCATTTATTAACTATATTTAAGGCAAGTAGTTTTATTCAATTAATTAATTTATTAACTAATAAGGTTCAAGTTAATTTTATTAACTTCGGAATAAGCTTTAAATATAACATTTGATTTTGATAATGGATTTAAAGCTAATGAGACAATTTGACAAAGGAATTTGTTTGAGTGAAATAAGTCAAGTGAAATATGTTATGAATTCATCAGAGAACGAAAGAGTAGATTTGTAGAACTTACTTTGGAATGAATTTTACATAGAACTTGGTAAACCTTACATTGAATAATTAGGACTTGAGATAGTAAACTTATATTATTTCGAAGATGACGGTATTGTCGAGTCAAGGTCTGAGACGTAAATAGAAACCCCAACAAAAAAGTATTCATTTTTATTCAATGATAATATTAGTTTGAGATTGAGAATTGATTTTGGAGTTTATACCATCATTTTCTTTAATGATTTGTTACTTAAAAGACAAATTCTTAGAAGTAAAATAAAGTCAATTGAGTTCCAGAAACCCAATAAAGTTGAATAAGGATAAGAAACCATCTTAATTGGTGTTGAAATACATACTTATATCGGAGGGTTGAGTATGTGAATGTGTTGGGATATGAAATTTGACATCTAAATAATAAGAAATTAATTAAAAAGAGGCTTAGGGATTACTATGGTAAATAAAATATGGGTTGTGTTGCATGTGTTATTTGATAAATAAATAACCGACTATCAAATATAGACCAAAATCTTACTTTGAAAACATGTAGAGGAAATGTGTGAGTTATATGGCACCATTATCCCCGTTGATGATCCATTGTACGTATGAACCCTATTTTGTTCTCCTGGGACAAGCGATAAAAAAACCCGTCTACCAATGGTTAGGAGGTGAACTACGCTCTTATCCTTGGTTGTTAGTTTTTTTAGGGTTGAATTTACTAGAAATTTCGAATATTATTTCAAAGAGACCGGGATTAAATATATTATTTAAAAGCCACTTTGATTCAACACTAGCATTCCAATCTAAATCATCGTCAAGAGTATGGAATTTAAGATGGAGTTGCGAAGTGCAAGGGTTACTTGCTTAATCTTATGAATGTAGTAAAGGTAATGTTTTCATTTTATTTTGTTCCTAAACCAAATGTAACACCCCGTACTTTTCTGTGCCCAAATTCACATAATTTATATTTTCAATACTGAACTAAAGATCTGGAATGTAACAACATCTAATTGCCATTTAATGGGACTGATTTCCAAATCTACAGTGTTATGTAATATCCACGATACATTTTACAATAATTTCAATATATTTCATAACATCACTGTAGGAATATGTGTAAACAAGTTTAAGAATCCTACATTTCATATTATGCATAGCCATAATGTACAATTCACAAGTTTTAACACTTTTTATAATCAGATCTGAAGGGTGTCAATCTAATTACAACAATTTATTTAACAGATCTGATAGACATAGGCATAAAAATTGAGATTTATTGCAAACGAGATAAATACGTTATTATAAATGTATATATAAATTTCTCACTCTCCTTATAGTCTTCAAAATTTGAACCTTTAGGCCTACATCTCCTAAATTCTTATAAATCTACAATTTATGTGGAAATGGGAAAATTCCAGATCTTTAGAGATGTAAGAAAATAGGAAGAGAGGGGGTAATCTGATTTGGAGCGTCAATTTGCATTCTTTTCCATTAGATTTGCTTATCCTCCCAATTTCATATGAATTGGATTTGATTTGTTATACAAGAATATATTTTAGATTAACAAATTAGATTTGGAGAAGGAGGAAAATGGCAAAACTTCGCTTACATATTTGAATGGAAAAGAATGAGGCCTTACCCCTTTATTTATATGAGTGGAAATGGCCTAGACCATTAGATTTATTTAGATTAACATCTGTGCATTCGTATTATAAAATATAACCAAATTACCCCTTAAAACCTAGATGTCATTGGGCACTACAGGCCCAAAGCGGTCGACACTTGTATGGATGAATGTTATCAGTACATTGCTAGTAGAGGGTAATGAACATTCAGGGTGGAATATGTTAAAGAAAGGTAAAAACGTAGCATCACACATCATCAATGGTAATGACTAAAATAGGGGATATGTAGCAAGGTTGTATGGGCTGCACCTATTAAGGTATATTTATCACCAATATAGAATGGTTGAGCCTTTGGTTATTATATGCTTCGATATTGTAACAACCCGGAATTTCATAAAATTAATTTGAGAATATTTAATTTATTCAAATATTCGATTTGCATTTTAAATCCTGAAATTGCATTTTTAATATAAATTTATGATAGAGAATTTAATTGTAATTTTTCATATAATGGTTTAATGGTTTTTCATATAATTGTAATTTGAGAATATTTAATTTATTAGTTTTATTTGTTTTTTAAATTATTTTTACATAGGTAATTTAGTATATAATGATTTTTATTATATAATAGCCATTTCAAATATTACAATACAAAAACTTAACTTTATTTATTTTGGAAATTAATTATATATGTGTAAACTTGTGTATAAAGATTATAAAAATATGTGCATATGTTCATACATGTTTATATGATATATATATATATAACAAGATTTGAAAAATATAATATAAAATTATTGATTTGATATTTTATACTAAAATATAAGAAATGATTATTGAAATGTACTTTTATAAATTAAAAAAACATGATTGATATTAAATAATAAAATAAATCAAAATGTATTTAAATGTATATAATATAACATGATTTGATGTTTTTGATAAAATAAAATACACTTAGTTTTATATAACAAGCTTGAAATGATAGGTAATAATTGGAAATGAGAAAGGTGGAAGTTTGAAAATAAGTTTAAGTAAGTTAAGTACATTTGCATTTAATGGTTTGTACAATTTAGTTTTTAAATGAAGATTGAAATGATATGAAAGGGCAACAAGGTTTTTATCTTTCTACTTTGATTTTAATTTTATTATATTATATTCTATATATATATATATATATATATATATATACATATATATGTAAACAAAGGTTCCTTCTTCTTCTTTCAACATCATTTTTCTATTCTTGAAGTTTCTTTCTCTTTACTCCTTCAAAAATTTATCTATGGCAACAATTGTGTGAAAATAGACAAAAGAAAACTCAAATTCAAAACCCAGTAAAACAAGAAGGCAGCTAGCAAGGAAGCAAAACATAGATACAGAAATTTAAATTTCTAAGTCAACTTATACTTGATATTAAATCATCAAACAAGCTTATTTAGGCTTGTTTCAGTCTTCTTATTCATTTGGTGTGGTTTTGGTGAAGGGCGATGTGACTTTGGGTAGCTCAAAGTGAAGATAGAGCTATGGCTGTTTCAGTCGGAACTAGGGTTCCAATTTTCTTGCCTTATGCGGGAAAATGGATGTTGTCACCAATGGTAGGTTGTTTGTTAGGTGGAAACACGATATGGTGGAGCTTAGTAGCCTGTAGGCTGTTGCAAATTTTTAGTGCTTGCGAGGACTATTGGGTCGGTTTCTAATGAGGTGTCCTGTGGGCGAGGTTAGGGTGTCCAACGTAGGGAGGACAGAACAGTCGATGTGCTGGTGGTGGTGACATAGGTCGAGGAAGATGTTTTAGTTGCACGATGCATGCATTGAAATAAGGCTATAGTAGTATGAATTTTAGGAGGAAGATAAAGATGAGGGAATAAGAGCAGATAGGGTGTGTTTGACTTGTCGGCTTGCAGGTTGTGGAAGTGGGCCGAGTCAAGTTCGGTAAATGGTGAGAATTCTCCCAATTTTTGGTTTAAATTGTTTTTTTTATTTCGTTAAGTTCAAAATTGCATATCTCAATCATGTATCGTCCGATTTGATGAAGGAATTCTTGCGTAGGTTCGTATTTATGAGTTCGATATTATATAACAGTTTATTCACATGTTTGGTTAAGTATAGATTTATGATGTTTTGAAATGGACAATGTTTGAATAGATTCATTTTAAATAATAATGTAGTTTAGAATTACACACCTAAATCAGTATTGTTTATCTTGCTAGATAAAATACTTATAAGATATTTTGAATAGTATTAGATTATTATGGACATTTATTGAGATGAATAAAACCTCATTCCGTGCTTGCTAAGTGATAGTTAAATTGTGTCATTGATTGTTGTCAATACTAGTTGGTATCTATTAAATAGTTATTTTACTATTGATTGTGAACTATTAATTGCCAAAACCTTTGTAAACTAGTCACTGTGGTCATTAAGCCAAAAATATGAAACTGTTTTCAATTATATATATATATATATTCCTAAATGGAATTTGTTAAGCAGTTAAATATTCCGTCTAGGAATGTTTAAAGAGTACTTATCAAAGATTTAAGAATTTATTTATGTACTTCTTAAAATGGTTTAAGTTGATCAAACTATTTAAGACTTATTTCATTTATTAAGTGATTAAGTTGTTTTTTTTAGCAAAGCTAAGCCAGTTTTTATAGTGTCCATAACCACTTTCATTATAACAAATAATGAATACAAGTTAAAACAGGAGTTAAACACTTTATTTGACTAATACAATATCTAGAATTTAGTGTCCAATCCACCACACAAAGAGAACATGAGTGAAGAATATTGCTTCAACTACAAATTACTAAATCTAAACTCATGTGCCAGAGAAGGAGGAAGTAGTAAAAGAGAGACTATAGCAGAAGAAGACCTAGGACCTGTGTCATGCAACAAATTGGCAAAGAGAGCAGAAAGATTAGGAACATATGCATAATAATTTGTGTCATATAAGAACTTCCTATGCCAATTCTCATCATCCAAAATAGACTCAATGATTTCGCCATAAATACCTTCGTTACAAAGCTTCAAGTCGATCTCATCATCATAGTAATTTAAGCACTGAATGTCACCAATTCCGTCACTAATGAACATATAAATAACTTGTTTGAAGGGATCATAGCGCATTTCTGAAGCATGATAACACTAAGACTTTCTCGTGGTAATTCCATTCAATTGCATTATCATCGTCTCTCTCAGATACCATGGGCAAAGATGGGCTTAAGGGAATATTTACATCTTCTACCTCTTTGGTTTTGGGAACCCAAATATGAGGAGGCTTAAAAAGAGGAAATTTTACCTGGGTAGGACCTTTAACAGGCAGTTTGCAAGCATAAACAAATGTACAAATGAAACCCCTACTTATACAATCTGAGACGACGGTACCAAATTATCTACATAGGCAATGAATGAGAACATCGTGGCAGCGAGGTAAAAAAAGAGGAATATTTAGGAATATTCAATATATATTTTGATAGATTTGAAGGTGGCATAAAAGGCCTAGGTGCGGCATTCACACAAATAGGTGGGGGTGTTTTGAACCAGAAATAGAAGTTCAGAGGGTTTGGATGAGGCAAGCACATCGGCACAATCTGCATTCAAACAATCCACATTCACTTTGTTCTGGACTAATGTTTCACTACCTAGTACTAATCTAACACCCACCTTGTCATGTGAGAGAACGTCAAAATTTAAACCTATATGTATCGAATCATTATCAGTGTCAATGGCAGGCAAGACGTTGACTTTAGTACAATATTCTTCATTAGGAGTGCCATCAACTGGCAGGCTAGTCATCGGCGATTCTGCAAGGTTGACAAGGCCAGATAGAGTAGCGCCGGTTTCAAAAGAAACCAGGTAGTTAACAAGTGTCTGCATCTCAGGAAGGTGAATAGGTTCAATAGACGATGCTAGAGTATCACTGAATTTAGCAGAAGCCGATTGAGGATGGGGGAAAATTCGTCCAGATCTGATGGTACTGTTCAAGAAGCGGAGTTTCGATTTCCTGTTCTTTGCCATCAGGAGGAGAGGGGAAATGTTAGATGAGGGAATGAGATGGAAGAATGGAGGCGGGGATGGGGAAAAGTGACGTTACGATGAGGGTGATGAGAGGGATTTGGATGGTGACGGAGAAGAATAACGCTGCACAGAGGCGGCCGCTATGCAATTAAAGCCCTTCTAAAGCACCACAAAATCCTCGCTATAGCTCGTAGCGCCCTTCAACTGCTACGCTATCTCAATTTAGCACTGATGAACAGTATATCTGCTTTTAGCCCTGCTATTTCCCGCTACATATGCTAAATTAAGGCTTTTTAGCACCCGCTTAGCCATTTTAATTAATAGGGCTTGATTTTACTAGTTCTCTTTTGAAAAAGATCAATAAAGTTAGTGTAATGAACTAATTTTAGGGCATAAGTGTCTAACATATTGTTGATTTCTATTATTATCTTTAAATCTAGTGTGCGTAATTAGGATATTATTTGATTTCTTTATACAATATTGATTAATGTTAGTTTCTTCTACACATACAATATGAGAATGATAGTTAATAAATTTCCTATATTTGGTTTCACATCGAATGACCCTTTTTGTACATCTGTTATATCTCCGCTATTTCCATATTTTATACCCGCTATGCCTTTTTGCACCTTCATCGCTATAAAACTACTAAGCGCTTTAACTGCCCATGATGAGCATTACTTAATCGTTAAGTATGTCATGATATTTCAAGTTATTAAGTTATTAATTATTCATTAGTGATATTTTAGAATTTGATAATCGTTTATTAATGACATTTTGATTTACTAATTACTTAGTAATGAAGTTTTGAATGTAATTTATACTTAAATTCTAACTAAGAAGTTAATTTTAATTAATATAATTAATTAAAGCAATTATTGTTTAATGACCTATTAAAGGATAAATTATTTGAATTATTTAATTAATATTAATTAAGTAATATTTGTACAAAAGGGGTTTTAAGTATTTATTTAATAATTAATAAAGGATTTAAGTTATTATTTAATTATTAAATAAAAAATATTTTCTTTTTAAATAAGTTATAAAAAGATTAACTATTATTTATTTATTTAAATGAAATAGATATTTAATTATTTATTTTATGGTTTCATAATTGTTCAATTTTTATTTAATAGTTAATTATCACATAATTAGTAATTATTAAAGATTATTATTATCTTTCTTTAAGATGATTAAGTTGATTTCGTTTTTACAATTGATAATTCTACGTTAATTAATTGATTATTTTAAATAATGGATTTAAATTAGTTTATTGTTTAATAAGAAGAATAATACTTTTTATTTAGTTTTTAAAATGTGGTTCAACGGTTAATCAATGTATTTAAAAATAAGGTTTCGATTTAAGTGAATCGTTCTACAAATATTTTCAAGATAAATCGTTTTGTTAGTTGATTTATTTATTAACTAACAAACTTCAATTCAATTCTATTAATCTGAGTTTTAGATTTAAATTTAATACTGGGATTGAAAACAAATTTAAAACTAATAAGTTGATCATGATAAAGGAAATTTCTTAATGCAACGGATCGAGTAAATTGTGTTTTAAGTTGGAGTGTGAATTTAAAATCAAGATGAGTTTTTAAAACTTATTTTGGATTAAATCACTATGGAATTTGGTTAACTTAAGTTAGAAATGAGAAAAGTTAACTTATGCTATTCCATAGATGATGATAGGGTCAAGTCAAGGTCTGAGAGATAATAAAATATCCCAACTTGGATTTATTTTTACCCGAGGAATAGTATTAGCATAAGATCAAGATAAGATTTTGGAAATTTAATCTTTGTTTCCTTAAATGATTTATTTCTTAAAAGACAAAGGTATTAAAAGTTAAATGAATTAATTTGTGTTCTAGTGACCCACTAAAGGTAAACCAGAAATGAGAAACCATCTTAACTGGTTTTAAGTACATACTTATATCGGAGGGTTAATTATGTGAATGTTTCAACCATAAGATATTTGAAATTTAATTCATAAAATTTAAATAAATGAGGCTTAGTGATTAGTATGGGAAAATAAACCATTGACTCTTGTGTCTATTGTTTGATAGTTAAATAACCGACTATCAAATCTAAACCAGAATCTTACTTTGCAAATATCTTGGAGAAATGCTTGAGTTATATAGCACGGTCATCCCGGTTATTGATTCACTGTGCATATGAACCTCATTTAGTTCCCTAAGGACAAGTGATAATGAATTTCATCCAGTAATGGTTAGGAAGTGAACTACGCAATTATCCTTGTCTATTTATTTTCTAAAGAACCAGGGTTGAGGTTATCGAAAATTATCGGTAGTCGTTTCGAAGAGACCGGGATCAGATCAAGTATCGGAAAACCACTTCGTTCCGGTTAAAGGCGAATGCGGAAGACATCGATGATGATGAAATCAAGGAAAACTTGAAGACTAAATTTGAAGGCATGGACCTTCGGAGCAGAAAGGGAGGCTTGTTGATGTCTCTAGTTAGCTATCAAGATTGTACTTATAGCAGTAATCCATACATTTTGGGGTTCGGCATGATGCAAGGACTTCTTACTACTAATCCTAGGGATTATTCCCGATAAGATGCGACAAAAGAGTACCTTTGGTTTGTCTTGTTCCTGACAACTTGTATGGATGAATGTTTGACATTGCATTTCACAGATCATGTACATTAATGTTTACAAACGTACATTTGTTTGGTGGCGGAGAAGGTAACTTCTTTTAGCTTAACACCCTTCTTTAAGATGTACGAGCTTAGAGTTTGTATTTTTATAGACGCCAATTAGTGATCAACGGAATGGCAATGTGGCATCCAAAGATGGGTGTATGCCATGTATGAACGGTAAAAACATAGCCTCATCAACCCGTAATGACTAAAACATGGGATATGCTTCAACACTAAATTGTGTTGGAGAATGAAGTTTTGATGACAACAAACTTATTTCAATTAGCATTATTAATTGATTATAAAATATATACTAACATCTCTACCAAGAATATATAAACATATATATGCAGGATTTGTATATAGGACTTAAATACTGATGACTGTACAGTTTTAGAGTTTCAAGAGATTCAGGATTCAGAAGAATTTCAAGACTCATGAGAAATCAAGTTTTCAAGATATCATGAGTTCAAGAAAAATATAGTAATAAAGTCTACTTTATATCCAAGACTTTGAATAGCACTCTGGGTTCAAATTTCATTTTTCAAATTCTATTTTTCAAATTTCAAATACTAATTTCAAGTTATTTTATCTTACTTATGATTCCAAATATATAAATTTTAAAGTTTTAATATATATATGTTTATATAAGTTTATTTAGTTATACAGTTATACATAGTTTTATAGTTTTGAAACTTATAACTTTATAAATATGTTTATATAATATATTATTATGATTTGTATGATTTTACACTTTAGAATATTCATTTATGTCACTAAGTTTTGATTCAAAAATTTCCAGAATAATATATATAATTAAACACTTGAAAATTAGTTTTAAAAGTAAAAAATACATGACATATGTTGACATACATATATGGGTATATCGACGTACAACTGTCAAAAATTCCATTTTAAAAGGAAGTGTCTTTTCACGATTTATAACATTTCTGAAACGTTGTAACCATTCAAATCTTATAAATAGGGGATAATTTCTAAAAAAATCATAGTTCTTTTTCTTTGTCTTCATCCCTATTCATCCCACCATTATTCTTTATCATTTATTGATTTTTACACTTATACTTTGCTGATTTCTACTCTAATTATATAAAACTTCTTTTTTTCTCACTTTTTATCCACTACTCTCTGAATTGAAGTGTTATTGGAGAGTTATAGGGCTGTTGTAATCATTTGGGAAGTGTTTGGGAAAGGTTGTATTCCTTATAGCCTTGTAATCAAGGAAAGGGAGCGGCGTAAACCTAGTAGCCGAGAAATCAATGGTGTTTGGAGAAGTGTTAATCTTGTAGCCATGAAATCAAGGGGATTGTACTTGAATATTGATAATAATAAAACTCTGCGCAATCCAGCGTTGCGTGGGAATGAACATAGGAGTAATCCGACCAGTATAAAATCTAGCGTATTCTTTCCTTTTCTGCATTTTATATTTAATTATATCTGCGTTTGTGTTTGATTCTGTGTTTGTGATCATCATTGGTGTGATTATCATTGTGTGATTCATTTAGTATTTGAAATAAGTTATTAGTTTTTCATAAATTTCTTATAAACACTATCCACCCCCCACTAGTGTTAGTTTTGCCATAAGATCTGCATTCCACATTCCCTAACAATTGGTATCATAGAATAGGTATTCAAAAACTTCATAATATGATTTTTTAAAATATTAAATGACAACCAACACCGGTAATAATAGTTCTTTTATAGAGGGTCGGTCCACTATTAGACCACCACTATTTAATGGCGGTAATTATTCATATTGGGCATGTTGAATGAAAATATATTTACAATCAATAGGATTAGACACATGGAATAGTACATGGACTGAATATGTTGAACCCACTACTAATTTTGCACAATGGACTAATGAACAAAAGGCTGCTGAACAAAGCAATTCTAAAGCCATAAATATGTTGTTTTATTCATTAGATAGAAATGAATTTATAGAGTGTCAGTTTGTAAACCTGCTTAAGAAATTTGGAGAACATTACAAGTTACTCATGAAGGAACCAATGAAGTTAAACAAACATAGATATCAATGCTAATTAATCAGTTTGAGTTATTCAAAATGAATGAGAATGAATCTATCTCCGATATGTATTGCAGATTCTAAGAGATTGTGCATTCATTAATAGCACTAGGAAAAACTTATTCAGAAGAAGACCAAGTCAGAAATTTTTTGAGTTCATTAACTCCAGAATGAGATCAGAAAACATTGGCAATTGAAGAAGCTAATAATGTCAGTGAAATGAAGATTGAGGAGTTAATCGGGAATTTGATGTCTTTTGAAGTTCAATTACAAAAAAGAAAGGAAAATAAGCCAACTGAAAAGAAATCCATAGCATTTAAAGCAATAACGAATGGTTCGATTCAAGTAGTGAAGATGATGAAGAAAATGCTTTAATGACAAGGAATTTCATAAAATTTCTAAGATATAAATGGAGAAATAATTTTCAAAGAAATAATCAAGGGAGTCCAGGAAGAAATGATGATCGATGTTATAACTACAACAAACCAGGCCATATGAAGAGAATGTGTCCATAACTAAATAAATCAAATTAATAGACAGATAATAGTAATTTGTCAAAGAAAAGAAAGAGAGCATCCACAACAACTTTAGATGATTCAAATTCATCATCAAGTGATAAAGGGCCAGAAACTGAAAATTCAAATATGTGTTTCATAGCGATTTAGAATTCTGAAAATATCGAAGAAATGGATCTAAAAACCAGGTACACCTTAATTAATTTTTAATTTTTTTGATTGATTTGCATGAGTGGATGTTTTGTTTGCTTTGTTTGAATTTGAAATTAAAATTAAAATTCAATCTTGAAATTTTAAAATTCAAATTTTGAAATTCAAAATAATAAAATAAATTTTAGATGTTTGTTAGGATTAACATTAATTCACGAAATAATAAATCTGAAATATAAACACTAGTATAATAAAACCAAAAAGTCAAAACAACATGTCCTTTGAATTTCAACATGTATGCCAACATACATAAATACATATGTGGACATAAAGGTCTGTAAATGAAATTCAAATTTTGAATTTCAAAAGTTTAAACTTTCAAAGTTCCCTCCAACTTTTCACCAACTCCCAAGGTCTGAAAAGGTGTCATTTATTTCAGAAAAAGTTGTGTCCATTCAATCTCTATTTGTATATCTATTCAATCTTATTCTCTCTACCTCTCATTCAAATTTCAAACAACTTTCTTCGTATCTATACTTTTCGAAAAAAACAACAACTCTTTAATGGCTTCCTCTAGCACATCCCAAACAATAAGATTATTCAAAACCATCAAAGGATATCTCTACAATGATAGAGAAGCAAAAAATGCCTATGTTGACTACCTAGCAAATGGAAAAGTCAATACGGGCACCTTCGCCATCTTTGAAGATTTTCCATCTTACAATCTTCGTTCTCTTTTCGAAGAAATGTAGTTTTGAGTCTAATAGATTCACGGGATAACAACGAAGTATGTTATCCTACTCTAGTCAAAATGTTTTATGCAAATCTAAATCGTGGATTTTACGAAGGAGATGAAAATCAAATATGAAGTAGCGTAAAAGGAACTTAAATTATTTTAAATTGCGAAATTTTGGGCAATATCTTGAATTGTAAAAGTATGGGCTTGGATTTTTCGGATTTCGAAATTGATGAAACAGATTTGGAAACCTTTCATCACATATTTGAAAGAGATGGTCATTTGGAATTTAAAAATCGCTTTTTCCACCCAAAAGAAAGAATTGTCAACCTCCTTCTTCAACATACCATCATCCCTCGTTCCGGAAACTTCAACAACTCTGCCCTCAAAGTTCAAAAACCACTCTTTGTTATCGTCGGTGTTTATGACATCAATTTGGCCGGTATGATTTTAAAAGAATTTAAGCTCAAAGAAATGTCAACAAGAGAAAACACTCTTTATTATGGAGTTCATCTTACTTAGATTTTCAAATATTTTGGAGTTGATATCAAAACAGAAGAATTTGTATCAAGAAAGGTGTTTGACTCCACAAATATACATCTTATGCAAATTCCATTGATCACCTTCAAGCCTTATGAGACATTCAAAGTTAAACAAGCTCGAATGCAACAAGAACAAGATCATATGGATATCAAAGAAGAAGAAGAAACTTCTTTGGAAAGTGTAGAATGTCCATCCAATACTAGAATCATTTCCAAAGAAATGCTTGTCTAAAATCAAGCAAAGCTAGCTATGAAGCAAAAGATGATAAAAAAAACTCTTACCAAAATGTCTAAGTTCATTCGCAAAATAGGAAGAAAACTTGGAATATCATCTTCCTCCTTATCATCCGCTGAAATGTAAGCTTATCTAGTTTATGTTGTCTTTCATATTTGCTGGTATTTTCTTTTGAATCTCGTATTTAGTGTCTTGTATTGGTTGAATGTATTTTCTTTTAAATAGTAATGAATCGTATTTATTTCTGTCAAAACAATCATTAATTTACTGTAAAAACATATAAGAATTAAATAAATTAAAATAATATAATAACAATTAACTAAAAGTTGAAAATCTCCAAAAAAAAATCTAATGTATGTCGACATACATTTATCACTATGTCGACATATAGCTGTTAGGTTTTCAAGTTTGTTAAAAATTTAAATAACTACCTAATGTCTATTCAATTCCAACAAATTCCAGACCTTATAAACACCTATTTCTTCCAGAAAAATTTATTCTATCATTTCTCCATCTTCTCTAATCAATTCTTATCTAAAACATCAAATTACGGAAAATCCAATACATAATTTGAGTGAAAATTTTGAAGAAACTTTGAAATCTTTCAAGAGTATCCTTTCTATAGTACTTCGCAATCAACGTCATCTCGAATTAAGTCAAATAAAGATGGTAGAACAGCAAGAGAAGCACTTTGATGCCATCCATTGACCAATATCTTCTCTTTTTAGAGATGAAGATTACAATCTCGCTAAGGCACCACCCCAACAAAAGAAGATGGAGATTGGGAGGTCATCATGAAGGATCCAATCTTTGGAGGAGACGGATGGGTGGAAGTTCCAAGAGGCATTTGATTTGAAATTGTTTGGTATGATTTGTTTGATTGGTTTAACTTGAATTTGTTTGAAATTGTATGTAAATATTACTTGGTTTAATTATTTTGTTTCCTCTTTTTATAGTCATGAATTTAGGGGGATTTATGTACTTTCATATAGAATCAAGTATTATAATATTAGAATATACATAGGTTATAAATATTTATGGTATAAATTTAGGGGGAGTATATTTAGAATTTCTTTTCGTTGATGACAAAGGCGGAGAAATTATAAAATAAGGATTAGTTAGGCTTAGTTTAAGGGGGAGTATGTATAATTCACGATGATAGGGGAGTATTAGAAGGACCAGAATCAACATGTATAAACAGGTGTGAATAATTTATAAATCAAGGCTGTCATCATCAAAAAGGGGGAGATCGTTGGAGAATGGAGTTTTGATGACCACAACCTTATTTCAATTAGCATTATTAATTTATTATAAAGTGCATACTAACATCTCTATCTAGAATATATATATACATATATATTCAGGATTTGTATACAAGACTTTAATACTGAAGACTATATAGTTTTAGGGTCTCAAGAGATTTAGGATTCAGAAGAATTTCAAGACTCGTGAGTAATTGAGTTTTCAAGATATCAAGATTTCAAGAAAAATATAGTAATCGAGTCTAGTTTATATGTAAGACTCTAAGTAGCACTCCAAGTTCAAATTCGGTTTTTCAAATTTCAAATTCTGATTTCAAGTTATTTTATCTTACTTATGATTTCAAACATATAAGTTTTAAAGTTCTAATATATATAAGTTTATATAAGTTTATATAGTTATATATAGTTTTAAACCTTATAAATTTATAAATATGTTTATATAATATAATATTATGATTTCATATGATTTTACACTTTAGAATATTCATTTATATCACTAAGTTTTGATTCTAGAATTTCCATAATAATATGTATAATTAAACACTTGAAAAATAGTTTTAAAAATAATAAATACATGACATATGTCGACATACATATATAGTTATGTCGACATACAACTGTCACAAATTCAATTTTGAAAGGAAGTGTCTTTTCACTATTTGTAACGTTTCTGAAACGTTACAATCATTCAAATCTTATAAATAAAGGATGATTTCGAAATTTTTTATAGTTCTTCTTCTCCTTCTTCACCCCTCTTCATACCACCATTAATATTTCATATTTTATTGGTTTCTACACTTCTACTTTGTCGATTTCTACTCTAATTACGTAAAACTTCTTCTTTTCTCAATCTTTCTCCATTACTCTCTGAATTCAAGTGTTATTGAAGAGTTATAGAGATGTTGTAATCATTTGAGAATTGTTTGGGAAAGGGTGTGTTCCTTGTAGACCTGAAGTCAAGGGAAGGTAGCGATGTTAACCTTGTAGCCGTGAAATTAAGGGTATTTGGAGCGGTGTTAACCTTATAGCCATGAAATCAAGGGGATTTTACTTGGATATTGATTATAATAAAACTCGACGTAGGAGTAATCCGAACCAGTATAAAATCCAGTGTTTTTTTTCTTTTTTGTATTTTATATATTTATCTGTTTCTGTGTTTGTGTTTGATACTGTGACTGTGATCATCTCCGTTGTGTGTGATTCGTATAGTATATCATTTAAGTTTAAGATTTTCATAAATTATTCGAAAACACTATTCACCCCCCCCCTCGGTCTAGTGTTAGTTTTTCCTTAAGATCCGCATTTCACATTCCTTAACAGTTGGGTAGCACCAAATAGGGTATTATCACAACCTAATCTAGAATGGATGACTCTTTAATTATTGTATGCTGTGTTTGGTTGCTAATCACAACTAAGGTGGTGAAATATTTGGTACAGTCCATTGAGGGGTTTGCCGATCCTAATTCGCAGGGATTCTATGTGAGACGCTCAGTATGCTTTATCTAGAGAGGTACCATGGTGGGTGGTACCCCAGTGCCCACCCATTGTATAGAAATCCAAACTCCAATATGAGCCTTTTATTATTTTAGTTGTGTACCTATTATGATGGAATCTAATTAATGTAATAATTTCAGTTAAGATTCATAAGTATTTGTATCTAGACATTATTATAATATCATGAGATTTTCTATAAAATTATTTCGTTATCGTAAGGTAAAAACTAATCCATGTTTATGTGCGGCGTTATCTTATGAGATACTTTTTGTTTTCAAACATTTTTAAATATAATAATCAAGTTATTTGAGTTTTCTCACACCCAAACCATGTCTGACCCGGAGTTTTATTTTCTTTCCTTAAAACTCTTGGGTGGTCAAATTTTTATGAGTAGCTAAGTAGTTACATTTGGAGGATCTTGGAGCATAAGGCTTCATCGACAGTTAGTTATTTCTAGGTATTCATTGTATAATATGTAATCTTTATCATATATATATATATGTATGTATATATATATATGTGTGTGTGTGTATACAAAGACATGCTCTTATAACTATCCCAGGGTATAATTGTATTAGTGTAACTCTGATGTAATCAGTTTTGTAAATGACTTTGTAAAGTATTTTGTAATTATTATATGTTATCCGCTGTGATTGTGCGATTCTATTCTATCTTCTTTTCTTTAGTTCCCTAACGATTTGGTTTTCCAGCACTTAGATGTTTGGCATATTAATACACTGGATGTACTAGCGTTGACTCTGAGGGTAGAAAAATCAAGTCATTGTAGGTATGGTTGTTAATCACAACCATGGCGATGACATATTTGGTACTGTAAAATTAGATGTAGACTGTGTTAGCTCAGAGCTATAAGTTGACAGTTGGCATGCATATCTAAAAAGACTTTATGATACACATTACCGTAATAACCCAGCCACTGTATGGTATCCAAACTTCAGTGAGTGTTGTGCGAACTTAGTTGTGCCCAATTTTGTTGAAATGTAAGATGCAATCATTTCAGTACTTTCATATTTTACTTTTTTAGACATTATTATAATATAATTAACTTTATAATAAGAGTGTTTTTCTTATCGTAAGATAAAAACCCATTCGTATTTATGCGTAGCATGATCTTATGAGCTATTCTTATTTTCAAAACGATTTCCAAGATTAGAAAAAGTTTCTTGTTACTCGAGTTTTCTTACGTTGGTTTTCGATACTGACCTAGGCATTATTTCAAGATAGTTATCGCTTCAAACCGAGCATATTTAACAGGTTAATTCAGATGCTTAGAGTTTATAAGAGGACCTAAACTCAAGATGTACTTCCACAGATTCTTAATCTCTTGTGCTAGTGTTCTTTGTGGTTATCTGGGTTGTTTTAGACATATTGTTATAACTGTTCTGATTAGTGGTAACTGGTTACTCTGATGTTATGTATGTGTATTAAAGGAATTCAATTTCTTTAGTAAAGACTTGTTATATATTATATGTTATCCGTTGTGACTATGAGATTTTGATATATCTTCTTTTCTTTAACTTCTAATTATTTGATTTTCTAGGATTAAATGTTCGACCCGTGAATATCGTGTATATTTGTTGTCGACTCTTAGGGTAAAAAAATGAGATCGTTGTAACCATTATGGATTTAGACCATCTCCATTTTTCACCACCTAATAATTGATAGTTTTTTACTATGGAAATCACCCTTTTTGCAAATCATATCAATCTTTCGATCATACCCATAATATCACCATATAGGCATAATCGATTTGGAGAATCTACAAAAAAAAAGCAATATCCATAATTAGAAAATTCTATTGTTATATTATATATAGTGAAGAACTATCTAAATATTAAAATGTAACACCTTTAAGTATGTGGAATCATTTGTAAATAAATAAAATTTACATTACCTTTCACATGATAATATTATTAATTCAAAATGTATATTCTATGCAAGTATTGATATAACATCTAAACCTTTGGGTGTAACATTTTCAAGTCTAGATAGTGTATAACTTAAATAAATATTGGATGCATTTATCAATTTAAATAATTTTAGTATGAAACAAAATACATGCATCATTCATAGGACTATCGTCAATAATATATCATATACAACCATTTATCTAAAAATGATAAGAAATAAAAACCCAAAGTATACATGTTAATGAACATATTATTGTTTTTCAAATAAACACCAAAATAAAAGGCTTAATCAACTTCTTACCATTAAAAAAACTACTATTCATGTATTAATTAGTTTGTTCATGAATTCATGTAATTATAAATTAAGTGATCTGTGAATTTTAAGAGTGTGTGTGTTCAATAAATTTATAAGTGCTACGCTTAAGGTGAAGAGAATTGATATATGGCAGATGAATTCTACTTTAACCATCATTTCTGGGTCAGTAAACTCCATGAACAATTTCACTTTTGGCTAAATATAAATGACATAATTCCAAAACACAAAAACATAGTTTATATTATTTTTCAAATAATCCATCTTCTAAATTCTACACATAAACAAATTTACATTATCTTTTATACAGTACAATTATTGTTTCAAATTAAATAAAACTATTAATTATATTATTACTTGAAATAACACTATTAATTTTGTTAATAATTCCAATAAAATTATTATTTTTATTCTTAATTTAAATAAAACTATCAAATTTATGAATAATTTAAGTAATAATATTCATTTTATTCTTAATTTAAATAACACTTTTAACTTTATTATTACATTCAATAACATTATAAATTTTGTTTTCAATGTGAATAGAATTATTATAAAATGGTTATATTCAAAAACAAATTCTAAGTTACACCTTCGCGATTTCCATGCTTTTGAATGGTTGGCACTCTTACTTTCTATAGTAAATGCAATGATATTTACTTGTTAGATGAATACCAGTTTTTCATTTTATTTAAAAAAATTGTTATTGTAGGAACATATTATTACTTTATATAAAAATAGAGGCAAACCCATACATTTTAACCTTAATTATCAACATATTTATTTATATTTAAATCATTTCATGTAATTAAAATAAGTGTATCATACTTTTTATATAGTAAAATGAATTTTAAAAAGCTAAATCAAAATTTTATGTTTTCAACAAATCTATCTATTACTAGGTTCACATTAAAATGTGTAAAACTTTTAAATTATTACATAGAAATAACACCATTTCTAATAAACCTAATTGAAATTAAGTTTGAATTTCACGTATCCAAATATATACACACACACACACACATGCACATATCTACACCATTTCCGATTTAATGATGTGAGCCATCATCCAATAACTGTTACATAAAGATTAAATAAAATTTCTAACTTTATCCTTCAATACATATATATCTTACAATAGTTTTACCATATGTTAATACAGGCACATACATAATCGATACATGATTTGGAAAAGAAATGATTTCCCTTATACAATTTTGCCAAAGCCCTAGATGTGAAATCTCTGACATTATGTTTTTCTTCTAGGGATTCGATGGTGATTGTATGGGGCCCACTTCAATGCTGAGAGAGAAGCAGGTGTTTGAAGCTTATGTCGATTGGAGGTGGTAGACTTTGCCAATGATTAGGTCTTTAAAATCGAGCGTGGACATTGGGAAATCAATAGTTTGTGAAAGCTAAGGATTATGGCACCCAAGTCTTGCAACGAATTGGGGTTCGGGTTGGGGTTAAAGCTTTCAAAACAGGAGAGAGACGGCAGATCAAGTTTTAATTTTTTTTTTATATTTCAATTGCAATGTGGAAAAGAGACGTCAGAAGGAGTTATGAAGTGGGGTGATGCCATGTTGATCCCTCGTCTATGTCCTTTTTCATGGTGTCGGTAATGTTAAGTAGGTAAACATTTAGTTTTATAGTAGTGAATCTGGGCGCCCCATCCTAGTGACCAAGTATCAAAGAGTTACAAGTGTCCTATACCCATGACCAAAGTGCCTGATATGAGTGGCCTCATGTACAATCTACTTTGGGCCAATATGGGTAAATTATAGTTACTAAATCTATCTAAAATAATATGCCTCTCATCTCAGCCAAATGCAACATATACGAGTTGTCAAGATTAAATAATATATTATTAAAGACATATATATAAACCAACCTAGAGCTAATAATTTTAGTATAGTGAATGAAAGAAAATATGTGATATATATCATATATGAAAATCTAATATTAAAGGAGGTAGTCATATTCCCTATTGTTTATTTTGTAAAAAATCACATATATCTAACTATGTAACCAATCATATTCACACTAACGATGTTTGTTTATCTTTTATAAACTCTATTATATTATAATTTAAATAAGTAAACAATTAATTTGAAGTACATAATAAAAAAAATCCTTGATATAGCATTATGCAATTATAGTTGTATATAGTTGCAATTGTGAGGGACTAATTACAAAATAAAATGATATTTTTATCTTAAATATTCATGGTCAAAATACTTTAAGAAAGATATCAATATATTTATTGACATTAGATTGCATAAGCTCTCCTGATGTTAGGACATGTATTACTCTTGGTTGCTAAGTGCACCAAAGCGTTACATAAGTGTAGTTATTAAATAAGTATGGATGTCCACATCCAGAATATTCCTATGGGTTAAATAACTAGGTAAAACAGAATATATTTGGGTGATGATGTAACATTATTCCCTTTATGTAAAAATGATATATGACTTCAATATGAATACTCAACTTTGATTGTAGTTAAACCATAGCATGGTGATCCATTAGGCAATATAGCTGGGACTAAGTTGAAGCATTAAAAGTAAAAAACTATTCAAAAGAAAATTAGCCTCCTTGGTTTTATAAGCTTAGTATCACAGTTAGATATTTTAAACTCATAATCCAATCCTTAAAGATCAACAGTTAGATATCTGTTTCATCCAGTTATTGACCTCTATTGAGAAAAACGCGCCTTTGCGGAAGTGACCAGGATCTTATTCACCCAATTACTTAAAGATTAACGCTGATATGAAATTATATGCACAAACACAGGATATTCAACCCAACCACCCTTTTATTGATTCACGATAACAAATTTTGTTTACAATTAATTGATCAAAAACCAAAAGTAAAGAAACTACAATTGAATCAATAACCTTATTGAGATAGGAAAAAATATCCAGATGACCACAACTATTGTTGGAGAAGGAGAAAATTGAAGAACGATGACAAACCCTTGGACAACCTTGAGGCATAACCTGTGTCTTTCAGCAGTAATAGGAATAGCTTCTCTCAGTCCTAATTCCTAAATTCCTTTCCAGGGTAGAAGCCCTGGAGGCACAAGACCTCTCAATCTCAGTTTCGATTACTTGACCTAATTCTGAAAACTCTTTATATAGGAGAATAGAAGGCCTAGGAAAATACCCAAATTGTACCTT
Source organism: Allium sativum (assembly GCA_030737875.1). Classification (NCBI taxonomy): domain Eukaryota; kingdom Viridiplantae; phylum Streptophyta; class Magnoliopsida; order Asparagales; family Amaryllidaceae; genus Allium; species Allium sativum. The sequence continues at coordinate 660,084,741 of CM060924.1, forward strand.
CAAAAATCTCTATAAATATATCCTGTAGAAAGCCCGGTCAAAACAGAAATTAGTCAGCTCATATGTTTGACCGGAGTTGTCAAACGTCTGACCACGCTCTCAGGAAACATCTTCCCTTCAGGTCAGACATCTGACATGAGGCCTCGAAAGTATGACCACCTGCTCTTTTCCTTTCCTTCCCCTTTTAGCTGTATCTTGCAATATTTCGGTTACCGAACTCCAAATCTCACGTCGTCTTCAACATCCATCTCATTTAATACCACAAATCACAAACCTTCACCTTGATATGAAATCGCATCAACAAACAAGTCATCTGATTACCATTGACATGTGATATCATAATCATAAATTACTTTACCTTCATATAAGAAAACATCAACACTCCAACAATCACCAAACAAGTCAACCTAGCTCTTTCAACGACCACCTACTCTTAATTAATGCAACCCTCGATTTCAGGGCCACGAGGTACACCCCGCCTGTTTCCATAGTACAGTGAGACTTAATTGATTTCCAGCCTACAATCACACCAAATCGATTTGAATGGCCTACGACCACACCTTCTCAATTACAAACACAACCCACCGCCTGCAAAAGATGCATCTTTTCGCATGAGTTGCACTATACAAAAACCAATGGTCTAAATGCATTTGTAATACTACAAGGATCTCCATCTTGTGGATTTCCAAATCGAACACCTGTCTACTACTTGATCTGAGCTCCTTCCTTGATTACCCTAGATCCCTCGAGCATCATCAACGTGAAGACCCAAGTCGAAAAGATGAATCGAATCACCAAGGTATAAGCAAATCAAACCAATTGCCTTCTTCTTTGTCTTCTTCCATCTTCCATCATCGGTTTCATAGGGTTTCTTCTCATCTCCATCAACCGGATCGTCGAGGTATAAAAAATCCACCATTACAGGCCTCCAAAATTCCTCGATTTCTTCCACTAAAAATAGTCATCTTCGGAAACATCGTCATATCTGACATAACAAAAAACCAAATTTTCCAATCTGAAATCACTTTAAGCTTTGCGATTATCTAGCTCTGATATCAATTGCTGAGAAAATTGTGCCTTTGCGGAAACGACCAAGATCTTATTCCCTCAATTACTTAAAGATGATTCAAAGGAAAAAAAACACAGATATAAATTACATGCACAAACACAATATATTCCACCCAACCACCATCTTTATTGATTCACAAAAACAAGTTTTGTTTATACTTAACTGATCAAAAACCAAAAGTAAACAAACAATAATTGAATCAATAAACTTATTGAGATAGGCAAAGAATATCTAAATGACTACAACTATTGTTAGAGAAGGAGAAAATGAAGAACGACGGAAAACCTTTGGACAACCTAGAGGCACAACCTGCGTCTTTCAGCAGTAATAGGAATAGCTTCTCTCGGCCTTGATTACTAAATTCCTTTCCACGGCATAAGCCCTAGAGGCACAAGACCTCTCAATATCAGTTTAGGTTACTTGACTTAATTCTAAAAGTTCTTTATATAGGAGAATAGAAGTCCTAGACAAATATCCAAATTGCCCCTTCAAAAATCTCCAAAAATATATCGTGTACAAAGTCCGATCAAAACAGAAATCAATCAACTCAAACGTCTGACCGGAGTGGTCAAACGTTTGACTGCACTCTCGGGAAACATCTTCCCTTCAGTTTAAACATCTGACCTGAGGCCTCGGACGTCTGACCACCTGCTCTGTCCCTTTCTGCTGTATCTTGCAATATCTCGGTTATGGAACTCCAAATCTGACGCTATATTCAACATCCAAGTGATTTAATTTCACAAATCACAACAACCTCGACTTCTTTAATGGTGTTAGATCCGAATAGTCTATGGAGTCTGGTTTATGGTCCACTTATTAAGCCCGCTTATCAGATAAACGTCTATAAAGATAGTGACTAGGCTTGAGGTACAATAATCATGTGCTCTCCCCTCAATGGTTATCAGTCTAGCTTAATATGTGGAATAAGTTCAATAGGTCAACCTAGCTATAAATGCTTGAATAGAAATGTAATTTAAAAATGGACCTTATCTAGTACTAAACGTATTAACATACCAATGCATGTTTGGCATGTCATATTTGTTGGAGAATCAAGTTTTGGTTACAACAACCTTATTTCAATTATCATTGTTATTTGATTATAAATATATACTAATATCTCTATCTAGAATGTATATATATTAAGGATTTGTATACAGGACTTAAATACTGAAGACTGCACGGTTTTTGTGACGGCCCACCCCGCACCAGCCGGCATTTCCTCCGAAAGTGCGCTGTACACATGCCCAACTAGCACAGAACATTCGCCAAAGAAAGGAAAGAAGAGAATGAACTAATCAAAAACTTGTAGAATGTCTCACAGCGCAGGGAACAAAATATAATAATAATGTACTTGACATAAAACAGGCGAGACAGTGCATAAACTGATAACTAAAACCAACATCAACATCAGAGTAGCAGAAGTCTAAATACAGCTTATTACAACTTTTCAAATTACTGTCTCTAAACAAAAGAAAGGAAGAGTGCACTACTAATGCCCAAAGTAGTGACCAGCAGCGACACAGGGAGAATATCTATATATGTATCATACGTGGAAGCCTCCTGCTCGTCTCCGGTACAGCTACTCGTGCATCAACAGCTAACTTGTCTCTAGTCTGCTTGTGAGAGCACCCAGAGGAATAAGAAAAGACATAAAACTCGGGGTCAGACAAAAAGTTTGGTATGAGCGATAAGCAGCTAAATAGAACAATAACAGGTATACTAAACCATACCTAAACTTGGACCTACAACCAAAGAGTTAGCACTACATACCGTACAATTCTCTAAGGTGCCACTAAACAGACGGTGCAAAGAATATGGGGGTGGGGGTGTACATGTCATAATGATGGCAAACAAATCAAACATGGCAACCATCCTTACATCTCTCACTCGGTGCGTATAGCATACGATGTCCACCGCTGTCAATCACTAGACCATCGAAGTAGTGACGGAGTTCGACTTGTACAACTACTGCTAATACCAAGCTTACCACATGGAGTCATGACCCAATCTTTACAAATGACCCCACTTCATTGGTCTATAGCTCTTGAGTCGTACCTAGGCCACTGTGGCCCTGAATCCGTCCACGTACCTCCCATACATAGTGATCCATAGTCATAGACATCGACAACCCCTTAGCACACGTCCCGCAGCAAAGGCCAATCATGAAGTGAACTCGTTGGTTCCCAACTGGATCCTAAGCTCTAACTTCCTATTTGGACTACCCTTGCATCTCGGGTTTTTGTTCATCACTGAATCGGTTCGGGTCTCTCCCTAGTCATCGGTTCGGTTCGGGTTGCCCCAGTCACTGGCCATCATCTCGGTTCGGATCCTCCACATCGCATTGATTCGGTTCGGATATACATGCTTCGGTTCGGTTTGGTGTACCCTTGCTCCATCGGTTCAGTTCGGGTATACATGCTTCGGTTCAGTGTACCCTTGCTCCATCGGTTCGGTTCGGGTTCCTGGTCAAGGTCCGATCCACGTCCCCATTCTCTTCTGCTCCGACCCCCCTCACTTCCCTTCGAGTCAATCTAGTTTCCCCTTCCTTAGCTCGATCCGATCCCAGTTCAACCATAGCGGCCTTCCTTTTTTCCCTACTCTCTCCTGTGCCAAGCCTCGGTTCGGTTCGGTGATCTCTTGCCCAGTCCACTATCCGGTCCGAGCCCATCCATCCGATCCGGAAACCTGCACCAATTTCCTGCAACTTTTCCAGCAAGTGTTTTACGCCATTCGATGGCGTTTTTGACCATTCTAACTATTCTAAACAATCATAAGTCATACCAAACAGTCATAACAACAAGTAGAAGTGACCCCAAACACCAAAACATCAATATGATAGGTTAAAATGGATCAAACATAGCCAAAACCCCATATTTCCCTTAAGCAGTTCTAGCATAGTTAATGATAGGGTTAGCAAAACTTAACCAAATTAATCCAAATTTCTAATAGAGGTCTAAAACATCATTTATGAATTTATAAATATTTTTCCAGAATTTATTAGTGTATAAATTCGCTAATTAACACTAATTACCCTTAATAAACCATAATTAGTGGGGAACTATGCAAATCACTCACCTTGGCCACAAATAAAACCTTTAGAACTGAAACTCTATTGTTTGGGCGCGAATACCAATGCAACACAGCAGCTTTACCTCGATTCTTGCGCTAATCCGCCTTGATTTGATGATGTTAAGCCTAATCCTTGGTTAGAAAGTAATTTGGAGGTGTTTTAGGGGTTAGAGGCCATTGTTAGGGTTTCTAAGAGGTAAGTGGCGGCTAGAAAACTGAAATAGAATGAAAACCTAACTCATTTCAGCCTCCACATAACCCTAATCCTGAAATGGGTTACGGGCCCATTCACTAATCACCCTATTTGGCCCGGTTAAGCAGTTTTTCACCTCCCAAACCTTATTTCAGCCATATCTCCCAAACGAGAGTCCGTTTTTCATAGTGACCAATCTACGAAATGGTAATCCATCATCCGAAGCCAATGGAAGTGGTTTCAGGTCAAAACTACTTCCCAATCAAAAGTTATGGCCAAAGCAAGATCATCTAGGGGCAAAACGGTCATTTAAAAATCGGCAAAAATCATGAACATGGGAAATGACCCCAATAGTCGTCTCCCAAAGTTACATGACCATACGACTCCGTATGTGAAAGAAATAAATATTCTACGATCCTTCGATGCGTAGAATGCGGGTCGTTACACTCTCCCCCCCAAGAAATTTCGTCCTCGAAATTCCTTAACCTAAAACATACAAAGGATCCCGCATGCCTACCAGCCACATACAACAATCAAACATGCAAAACAAACAAACAAGCCTATCCTAGCATGCGGAAAGACTAAATCGAAGTTAAAATCTTACTAGACGAAGAGTTCTGGATACGTCTCCCTAATGCTCTCCTCTGTCTCCCAAGTACAGTCATTCTAATTCTCGCCCCACTGAACTTTGACTAACTTCACCGCTTTCCTTCGAAGTTGCTTCGTATCATTCCCAACAATACGCATGGGCTTGCGGTTCCCTACCGCCTCGGGTTCAACTTCGATATCATCCAACTGATCAGGTGAAATAGTCACATTTGGGTCGTGTACGAACTTTCTTAACTGGGAAACACGAAATACGTTGTGAACTCCTGCCATCTTCTCTGGTAATTCAACTTTGCACGCCAAATTCCCAGTTTGCTCAAGACCTGGGAATGGACCAACAAATCTTGGTGCTAACTTGCTTCTCTTGCCAAATCGTATCACGCTCTTCAACAGAGAAATCTTAACAAACACCAAGTCGCCAATGGATAACTTTAATTCTCTTCTCCTCTTATCAGCATAACTCTTCTTCCTATCTTGGGCAGTCTTCATTCGCTGTTGGATAATCTTAATCTTAGTTGAATTTTCTCTTATCACGTCGGGTCCAAGTACAAACTTCTCACCAGCTTCTACCCAACATGACGGTGAGTTGCACGGTCTTCCGTACAAAGCATCAAATGGAGCCATACCGATACTGGATTGATAGCTATTATTATATGCAAACTCTACTAGATGCTAATGGTCATCCCATGATCCACCAAAATCCAATATGCAAGCTCTTAAGAGATCTTCTAACACTCGATTCACCCTCTCTGTCTGTCCGTCGGTTTGAGGATGATATGCGGTACTGAGATGTAATTCTGATCCTAACGCCTCTTGTAAGCTCTTCCAAAATCCACTAGTGAACAACGGATCTCGGTCACTCCCAATGCCTTTGGGTATTCCATGAAATCTCACTACCCACTTTACATATAGTTCAGCCAACTTAGCTGCCATTCTATTCGACTTGACGGGTATAAATCTTGCACTTTTGGTCAATCGATCCATAATTACCCAAATGGTATCATGGCCCGACCTAGTCCTTGGTAACCCATCAATGAAATCCATTGACACTTGTTCCCATTTCCATTCTGGAATTTCTAGTGGTTGTAACAAACCGCTAGGCTTCTTTTGCTCAGCTTTAACTAGTTGGCAATTCATGCATTTGGACATAAACCTCCCAATGTCTCTTTTCATCCCTTCCCAGTAGTAGGTCTGCTTCATGTCTTGATACATCTTGTTACCACCGGGGTGTATAGTCAGTTTTGAGTGATGACATTCTCTAAGCACTTCATCTCTCAATCCATTGACATTGGGTACAACTAGTCTTTCATTCTTTCTAAGTCATCCATCTCGATCAAGCCCATACTTGTTCATCTCCTCATCGATATCCATCTCTAACTTGGAGATGATTTCCAATAGGTTAGGATCGTTCCTCTGACTGGAACCAATCCGCTCAATCAAAGTGGGTCTGATCGTCAAACTTGCTAACATTTCTGGATCCAATTCGCACTTTGGTCTGAAATCATACCCAGCGATGTACTCCAGTTGCTTCCATTCTAGAAACGTAGCCCCTAAACTGGCATGTCTTCTACTCAATGCATCATCCATCGCATTGCCCTTTCCTGGTGTATATGCGATGTCGAAATCATAGGAAGCCAAGAATTCTAACCATCTTTGCTGCCGGAGATTTAGATCTTTCTGAGAAAAGAGATACTTTAACGATTTATGATCGGTAAACAACTCGAATCTTTCTCCCAAGAGAGAATGTCTTCACATCTTCAGTGCAAACACGATCGCTGCCAATTCCAAATCATGGGTAGGGTCTCTTTTCTCATGCGGTTTCTGTTGCCGACTCGCATAAGCTACAACCCTACCTCCTTGCATCAATACAGCACCTAGTCCGGTACCACATGTATCTGCATATACCGTCATATCTTCATTCCCTTTAGGAGTGACTAACACTGGTGCACATGTCAACTTTTCCTTTAGGCTCTTGAATGCATTCTCGCACTTTTCATCCCAGACGAAAGATTGATTCTTCTTGGTCAACCGAGTCAACGGTGCTGCTATCTTGGAGAAGTCTTGGATAAACTTACGATAATATCCAGCTAACCCTAAGAAACTTCTTATGTCCGTTGCATTCTTGGGCGTAGAACAATCTTGTACCATAGCCACCTTCGCAGGGTCCACGGTAATGCCATTCTCTGAAACAACATGGCCCAAGAATCTCACTTCCCTCCTCCAGAAGTGACACTTAGAGAATTTTACTTTCAACTGGTGTTTTCTCAACACCTCCATCACTATCCTCAAATGTTCCTTGTGTTCTTCCTCTGTCCTGGAATAGACCAAAATATCATCCACGAACACAAGGACAAACTTATTCAACTGATCTCTGAATACCCTATTCATAAGTCCACAAAGTATGCTGGGGCATTGGTCATCCCGATCGGCATGACCAACCACTCATAAAATCCAGACGGTGTCCGAAATGCCGTTTTAGCTATACTCTCAGCTTCCACTCTAAGCTGATGAAAACCTGTAGCGAGATCCAATTGAGAAAATACTCTCGCACCACTCAACTGGTCAAACAAATCATCTATCCGCGGTAGAGGATACTTGTTCTTCCTCGTCACCTTATTCAACTCGCGGTAGTCTACACACAAACGAAGGGAACCATCTTCCTTGGTAGCAAACGCAACTGGTTCTCCCCATTCAGAAACACTCCTTCTGATAAATCCCTTCTTCAAAAGATCGCTGACTTGCACCCCGAGGTCTCGCTGCTCCCTTGGTGCCATACGACGAAGTGGCATCACTATAGGTCTGACATCTTTCACTAAATCAATACGGAACTCAATCTCTCGGTGTGGTGGAATCCCGGTCACTTCTTCGAAGACGTCTGGATACTGGCCAACCATGGGCAAACCTGACAACTCACTATGTGGGATGTCGAGGGAATTTAGAAAACTAGCCATTACCCCATCACTAGATAGACCACCAAACACTACCCCCCGCCCATCATTCGCTCTAGCTGTCACCAAAAAGCCCTCACAGTCTACCACCACCCGTATCTTTGGAGCCAATCGACTCCCAAAATAATTCCAAACCCAGTAAAGCCCAAAACAAAGCAATCACAAACAAACATGCATCCATGACTCGATAAGACCACATTGCGACAAATCATGTTAAGGTTAGTCGTACCACCAATCGGGTTCGTCACTACTAAAGGTCTATCGACAATCTCGGGCTCCAATCCTAACCTATCTACCAGGTCACTAGATATGAAAGAACTGGAAGCCCCTGTATCAACAAAACTCTAATAGGAACATCATAAACAGAAAGCATACCTTGAACAACAACACTCTTTCCTTTCTCCGCCGCAGTTGGGGCATTCGACGAAGAAGGAATAGCATTAAGGGCATATGCCTTCACCACCTGTTTTCTTTAGGGGGTTGCAGACACTTGTCCTTGTGATGTCCCACTTGGCCCGTAACGACCCGGATTTTCGGCGACTTTGGTTATCGACATAAGCTCGATGTCGATAACCAAAACATCGAAAAATCCTGGTAATTATTGAAAGAAATTAGAGGGTGAGAATAGATAAGATAGAAACTTAGAATAGAAGAAGAAGAAGAACACAATCATCAGAGTAACACGAACCTCACAGCGGAACGAATAACATATAATATATAACATAACTTTGAAATATAACAGTTATGTATACAATAGCACTTATCAGAGTACAACACTTACAACACAGTGGAAATAAACTATAGCTATATGATTCTGAAGCCTCCTGCTCCAGCTCTTCAATGTATTTGCAAATCCCGACTACTTGACTGCCCGTACAAATTTAGGCACCCAGGAGTTTAGGGAAAACAACAAAGTAAACTCCGGGTCAGTCATGGGACTGGTGTGAGTAAAACAGTTTAAACAGGTATATGAACAAGTAAACGATATCTCATAAGACCACGCCGTAGAACGGAACGGGTTTTTCCCTTATGAGAATCCAAAATATCTTTATATCAAAAACCTTTTGATATTATAATAATGTATATGTACAAATAGATATCAACTAGCAGAAAAGCTTTCATCTCACGTTCTACATATATAGTATACAATCAAAATCGCAAGCACGTATTGGGTAATGGATTTCCAACTATGACAAGGTATGGAACCACCTTCCGATCAGTGTACTCTAGGAACGATACATTGGAGTTCAACAAGAACATCTTGCAACTCAGCCACACATGACCTACCACTCATTTCGCTTGAGTGTATCGAATGTACATCACCAACGGTTGGGATCAGCAACCGTTCCCGTATATATATGGGACAACATTGATAGATTTAAGAAACAAATGAATATTCTCTAGATAGGTGATTATACACCCTACTTCGGTGCGACCGACTTAGCCATGTTGCCTGCCCGATTTCTGTCATTTACCGGATGATGAGGCTTGAGGTTACGCTCTATCATAACATCAGATTCACTTCGAATGCCACATTGTCAGATCCATCGAAAATCACTAATTGACGTCTACAACCATACATTACGTGTCAGCTAAAAGAAGTTTCTTTCTCCGCTTTCACTCTTGGTACGGTTGAAGAAATCAATGTACGTGACCTCTCTGGAAATACTCTGTCAGACATTCATCAACACAAGTCATCCTCATTCACTTAGAATGTCACATCGTCATACCCGCCAAATCACAAATTGATTTATCCAAAAATAACACGGGTATACAGCTTAGAGAAACGAATTCCTCCGCCACCAAACGTGAATACGTTTGAACAGATCAACTTACGCGATCCATTGGATATACCCTGTCAGACCTTCGTCCATACAAGTTGTCCTGGGACTGGACAAACCGAAGGCACTATTCAGTATATCCATCTTAGTCACTGTTATCTAAGACTTATACAGTAGCCCTTGCAATTTTACTCCATCTTCAATTATCTTTGGCATATATGATTCGCAACGCTTATGCCAATACAGAGTGGTTCTTTGGATAATAATCCAACCGGTCTCTCCATATTAACAACGTTAAAATGGTCAAAACTTCGATAGTCTGTGATTTAACCATCAAAGAAAAACAAGTGTGCAAACAACGATATTATTTCCAGATGGAAATTATATCGATCAATCATCAACATATATCTATATATATATTCACATTGCCTTATTTTCTATATTTATAAAATATATGTTATTAACACTGGAAAACGTTTCCATCTGCTTATTTACAAATCACTACTCTTCCCCAACTATCAGTCCCTGACTGTGAACTAGTATGAGAACAATTCCCTAAGTATAAATCCCAAAGGCCGAAACTAACATTAGATAGACACTTAGAAAACCATTCAATTTACTGATCTCTAGTCAGTTCTAATTTTACTTAACTCTATTTGATTAACTCTGATTGATTTACTCCAACTGGTCAACCTTAATTAATTAACTCTAACTGGTTTTACTTGGTTTGACTAACTCCATTTATTAACTCGACTGACTAATTCAATTCGATTAACCTAACTTGATTTACTTATCTCGATTAACTGAACTAATCACTTTGATTAACTCGACTAATTCACTTTGGTTAACTTAACCAATTCACTTAACTAATTCACTTAGTTTAACTTAACTAATTCACTTAACTCCTGTCGAATAAACTATATTCGATAACTCCTCTAACTCTATTCGAATAAACTATATTCGATTAACTTATTTACTCTATTCGAATAAACTATATTCGATTAACTCCTTTGATTTAACTCTAATCGATTAACTCCATCGAATAAACTATATTCGATAACTCCTTCGATTTAACTAATATTCTATAACTCACTTCGATTAACTAATAATCGATAACTCCTTCGAATAAACTACATTCGATAATCTCCTCTCGAATAAACCATATTCGATAATCTTCCCTTTCGATTTAACAAATAGATAACTCCTTTTCGAATAACTAAATTCGATAACTCCTTTCGATTTAACTAATCGATAACTCCCTTTTCGAATAACTAAATTCGATAACTCCTTTCGATTTAAATAATCGATAACTCCCTTCGATGAAACTAACATCGATACTTCTTTCGATGAAATTAACATCGATTAACTCCTTTCGATGAAACTAACATCGATTATCTCCTTTCGATGAAACTAACATCGATTAACTCCTTTCGATGAAACTAACATCGATTAACTTAACTCGTCGAACTTAACTCGACTCACTTATCTCGATAATCTAACTCAAGAACTTAACTCCTATCGAATAACTAATATTCGATTTAACTTCATTCGCTTGACTCTAGATCGCAGCGATCACAATGGTTACGCCTGACTCCCTCAGGAAACATCCGACCGCCGTAGGCTATTTACAGCCCTGCGAATTACGCTAGCAGTCGTACGAGATGGCAACTTATCCTGAATAACTCTGTTTGACTAACTCTATCTCAAATAACTATATTTGATAACTTCTACTTCGAATAAGTGGTATTCGATAACTTAACTCGATTATCAACTCGAAAATCTTAACTCGAATCGATTAACTCCAACCGATTAACTTGACTTACTTAAATCACTGGTTAACTTGACTTACTTAACTCACTGGTTAACTCTATTGAACTGGTTAACTCTACTGAACTGGTTAACTCTACTGAACTGGTTAACTCTATTCAACTAATTCGACTCGACTAACCCCTTTCGAATAGCATATTCGTTTTACTAACTTTCGAATACCATATTCGATTTACTCCCTTCGAATACCATATTCGATTTACTCCCTTCGAATACTATATTCGTTTTACTTTATTCACTTTATAAAGATTTCCTTTTTAACAATGTTTTATTCATTTGAAAAGATTTACTTTTAAATAATGGTTCTACACTTTAAAAATGATTTCCTTTTTATAACGTTTCCTTTTCAATTCTATTTGTAAATGGTTTACAAATATTCCCCTTTCAAATTTATTCTTGAAATATTCTAACTCCTTAAATTCTCTGAAAAAATCGCCATAACCTCCTTTGTAACGGGAGCATCGGGAAAATCCCCAAACCCGCAACACAAGCCTTTCCATTCAAAAAGAAAATGGTTTGTAATTATTTCCTTTTTGAATATCTCCTATTTATAAATATTCCAATTTATAAACATTTCTTATTTATAAATATTCAACTTTATAAATATCTCTTATTTATAAATATCCCATTTTATAAATATTCTATTTTCAATATCACTTTGAAAATCCCCTTATCAACATTCTGGTATTTCTTATGGTATTTAACACACCATATAACAACGATAACTATCGTCCAAAGCACACATAATCAACGTCAGATTATATATCACATTATATATCACAATATATAAATCATAGTAAAATAACCGTTGAGGAATCCAGTTGGATTCCTCGAACCTATTTCCCTGCATCACAGATGTTACACAGTATAATCAACATCACTTCCAGTTAAATATGAAATATTCTGTTAACAAAATCAATATATAACTATTTAACTGTTTATATATATATATATATATATATATATATATATAATATTCACTAACCGACTAGCAGTTCAATCAAACAGTCAACACACAATCAAACAAACAATTATTAACAGTTCTAAGAATACGTTGTAAAAATAGAATTGTATAGAGTTGGTGAGTTTTACTCACATTGACGCGTTAACCGTTAAATAATCGGTTTGCGTTATTTGACTCAGTTGGACAATTTATTTCACCATAAATTGTAACGAGCTCGGATTCACTTCCAGTCAGCTCCATGGTGTAGCCACCGTCCATACGATCCCAACGCAACTTACGGTTCGTCAATCTGATTTCGTAAGACCGAGATATTTAAGTTACAAGTTTGAATACACTTATTTAAATAAAACCAAACTTGAATTAAACTGAACTTGGGCCCTTACCAAACACATTCCGGCCCACTACTAACCCAACCCGTTCAGGAACAGTAGCCTCCTTCCTTAAGGAAATAAGGCCGATCTCCACTCCTTCTTTAATACTTCAGCCCATCCAACCTTTTGAACTAAAACCCATCCACTCCTTTTAATTAAAGCCCATCAACTCCTTTTAACTCAAGCCCATCAACACATTTCCAGCCCAATTGTTTTCACAGACCCGCATCCTTAACCCTTCTTCCCAAATCACTGTCGTGGCCTTCTGCTCTTCGCAAACACCATTCCCGCTCGTTCAAACTGCCACTGCACCTCATCTCCTCAATCGAACTTCAAACAAAAGTTGCCAACCTTCCTCACTTTGATTCCTCTTTCACTACATCCCCAAAATGCTCAACTCGAGCTCATCATTTGATTTCCGTCGAGCTGCTCCTGCTCGTGCGACACAGCAGGTAGCGAACAAAAGTTCTTCCATTTCTTACCAAAAATTCACAAATGAAGCCACTTCCAACCACTAGATCGAAAACCAAACCCATTTGACTCGATTCCATTTCACGGCCTTCAAAACCCCAGACCTAGTTTCACTGTTCGAAACTGTCGAACACCCAAACGTTGATCGAACTGGTTAAAAGGAGCTCCAAATCGAAGAGCATCCCTCATAGAATCATGTATATAAGTATTAGGATTTTTAGTAATTTATTTCATTTCTTTTTGATTTTTGAATGATCGGTTACTGGAGATGGAAAGAAGATTTATGGCGGCGTGGTGTTTTGACCGTGAGGAACATTAGTTAGGGTTAGAAAATATCCTAGGGTATTTATAGAGTAGGTATAATATTTTTAATATTGATTATTTTATTGATTTTTATCCCAACGCTATTTGTTTTGGTCCTTTAAAATTCCCATGACCACATATGATACCCAAAAATCACGAAACTAGACATGCAGCTACATCTCGACATCACGGACCCAACGAAACTAGTTTCGTCAAATTCCGACTCCGTATGCTCACACATCGTATTTTTAACCGTCGAAATACTGACTGTTTTTCACTCTAAAAATCCGTACGACCACACAGTGACTCTAAAAATCATGAAACTGGAAATCTAACAACTGTTTGACATTGCGGATCTAACAAAATTAGTTTCATCGAATTCCGACTTCATTTGCAAAAGTGACTATTTTTAAAGCTCTGGATGACCCATTTAAATATATAAATATATTTAAATATTATTAAATTAAATATAAATAAATTTATATTATCGTATATCTTCACATATGATATCGTCCAGCTCCAGAATATCATATCAGAATTTACAGCTTGGCATTTCAGATTTTAGATTTATCGATATTCAGTTTATATCGAAAAATCCTTTTATAACGTGTATAAAGCGTCGCAAAATATAAAGGAATTCCACAGCGACTTTTCTGAAATTTGATTTGGACGTAAATCAAAATCTACACGACGAAATCCCGGTTTTTCTCTTCCACTAGAAAGATATACTCCACCAGCTCCACACGTTTCTTGTTTCACAGAAATCCGACTTAAAACGAATCCTGTACATTCAGTTGAAGTTCGAATCGCCAATTTACGAACTGCAGCGCCATTTCGACCTCGATTTTAATTATAATATAATTATACGTTCAAATTGTCGTCGATTGAATTTATTCGTCGATATAATTCAACTCTAAGCTGAGTTAAATCTTGGGGATAGCCCTGTTCACATTATATTGTGATTTCCGATATTTTTGATTATTTCTGAATTAAATATATTATTTAATTATTTAATTTGATTAAATATTCACTATAATTAAATTAACGACGGTTTAATTCCCTAAATCACTATTTATATAATTAAATAAATTAATTATAATACCTCTGACAATGCGGGTCATTACATTCTTCCCCACTTAAAATAATTTCGTCCTCGAAATTGCTAAGTTAGAGGACGACCCTATCTATTTGAATTCCTAAGATCTGTTTACCCCTTATTTCTGATTTCAACTGAACCAATTAATATCAACTAAAATATTAATTCCTTCCGACTCACTAAAATTTTCAAAAATTCTGAAAATTTTCTAGCACTTTAAATTTTCGGAAAATTTCGCCATAACCTCCTTTGTACAGCCCTATCGGTAAAACCACATTTCGCCTCCTTGGGCCATCTCCAACCCAAAAGAAAATCAAACAGCCAAACGGCTTGCCAATTCGGCTCATAAATTCCAAACTCATATGAAATATAAACTTGTACCTTTTTGTTGGGCATATCATTATATCCCTACCATCTGTTATCACTCGGCATATACAAATGCCATCCCAATCAACTCCAACCAAGTTATTCTTAACACAACCATTCGCTTATTCAAGCCGAATTCAATTTCAAATTCGAGTCTCAAATTCCAACTCTCAACTTATCATTTCAAATCCAGATTATTCTCTAATCACTTCAGTTTTTCTTAACCTATCATCTCCAGTTCAATTCTGGTTTATTATTTACTTTTACCATCCCATTCGAATTAACTTTACAAGTTAAAAATTAATTTCTAGAACTTAAATTCCTGGGTAAATTTCAAATCAATTTGAAATCATAATACCTATTCAAAACCTTTGAATTTCTAAACAACCTGTTTTCTCAAAACAATTCAAATCAAAATATCTGGTAGTAATCCACCACTTAGAACTCGAAAATTACACCGATGATACTGCGCAGTCATCATCGGAATTATTTTCCAGCGACCCAAGTGATTTCAATACTATATCATTTTCAATACCATTTCTAAATACTTCCATTTTGAAAACATTTCAAAATCTCCCTGGAACTTAAAATTTCCTTATTTTAATTCCAAATCTGATTTATAATTCATATTTAATTCATTTAAATTTCATATAATTCACTTGTATCAATTCTGATTGGTTATATATAACCATTTCACATTTTATAATCTTGTCTGATTATAACTACTACCAACACATCCTATATATGATAATATATCACATATCCATACTGTGTCGGTCCATCGTATTCAAGTGTTTATTTACTCCTACCGATACAGTGGATCAAACTGATCGACCAGAACTCATAAACAACTCAGCCAATGAATCTCCACAATATAAAACCATTTTTATATCAAATACAAATACGCACTCGTATATATACACTCAAACTCAATCTAGAGTATTACTAACCCTATCTCTACCGAGTCACGCCACAGAGCCAAAGTAATTCTAAACTTAAGCTCTGATACCAACTGTAACGACCCGGATTTTCGGCGACTTTGGTTATCGACATAAGCTCGATGTCGATAACCAAAACATCGAAAAATCCTGGTAATTATTGAAAGAAATTGGAGGGTGAGAATAGATAAGATAAAAACTTAGAATAGAAGAAGAAGAAGAACACAATCATCAGAGTAACACGAACCTCACAGCGGAACGAATAACATATAATATATAACATAACTTTGAAATATAACAGTTATGTATACAATAGCACTTATCAGAGTACAACACTTACAACACAGCGGAAATAAACTATAGCTATATGATTCTGAAGCCTCCTGCTCCAGCTCTTCAATGTATCTGCAAATCCCGACTACTTGACTGCCCGTACAAATTTAGGCACCCAAGAGTTTAGGGAAAACAACAAAGTAAACTCCGGGTCAGTCATGGGACTGGTGTGAGTAAAACAGTTTAAACAGGTATATGAACAAGTAAACGATATCTCATAAGACCACGCCGTAGAACGGAACGGGTTTTTCCCTTATGAGAATCCAAAATATCTTTATATCAAAAACCTTTTGATATTATAATAATGTCTATGTACAAATAGATATCAACTAGCAGAAACGCTTTCATCTCACGTTCTACATATATAGTATACAATCAAAATCGCAAGCACGTATTGGGTAATGGATTTCCAACTATAACAAGGTATGGAACCACCTTCCGATCAGTGTACTCTAGGAACGATACACTGGAGTTCAACAAGAACATCTTGCAACTCAGCCACACATGACCGACCACTCATTTCGCTTGAGTGTATCGAATGTACATCACCAACGGTTGGGATCAGCAACCGTTCCCGTATATATATGGGACAACATTGATAGATTTAAGAAACAAATGAATATTCTCTAGATAGGTGATTATACACCCTACTTCGGTGCGACCGACTTAGCCATGTTGCCTGCCCGATTTCTGTCATTTACCGGATGATGAGGCTTGAGGTTACGCTCTATCATAACATCAGATTCACTTCGAATGCCACATTGTCAGATCCATCGAAAATCACTAATTGACGTCTACAACCATACATTACGTGTCAGCTAAAAGAAGTTTCTTTCTCCGCTTTCACTCTTGGTACGGTTGAAGAAATCAATGTACGTGACCTCTCTGGAAATACTCTGTCAGACATTCATCAACACAAGTCATCCTCATTCACTTAGAATGTCACATCGTCATACCCGCCAAATCACAAATTGATTTATCCAAACATAACACGGGTATACAGCTTAGAGAAACGAATTCCTCCGCCACCAAACGTGAATACGTTTGAACAGATCAACTTACGCGATCCATTGGATATACCCTGTCAGACCTTCGTCCATACAAGTTGTCCTGGGACTGGACAAACCGAAGGCACTATTCAGTATATCCATCTTAGTCACTGTTATCTAAGACTTATACAGTAGCCCTTGCAATTTTACTCCATCTTCAATTATCTTTGGCATATATGATTCGCAACGCTTATGCCAATGTAGAGTGGTTCTTTGGATAATAATCCAACCGGTCTCTCCATATTAACAACGTTAAAATGGTCAAAACTTCGATAGTCTGTGATTTAACCATCAAAGAAAAACAAGTGTGCAAACAACGATATTATTTCCAGATGGAAATTATATCGATCAATCATCAACATATATCTATATATATATATATATATATATATTCACATTGCCTTATTTTCTATATTTATAAAATATATGTTATTAACACTGGAAAACGTTTCCATCTGCTTATTTACAAATCACTACTCTTCCCCAACTATCAGTCCCTGACTGTGAACTAGTATGAGAACAATTCCCTAAGTATAAATCCCAAAGGCCGAAACCAACATTAGATAGACACTTAGAAAACCATTCAATTTACTAATCTCTAGTCAGTTCTAATTTTACTTAACTCTATTTGATTAACTCTGATTGATTTACTCCAACTGGTCAACCTTAATTAATTAACTCTAACTGGTTTTACTTGGTTTGACTAACTCCATTTATTAACTCGACTGACTAATTCAATTCGATTAACCTAACTTGATTTACTTATCTCGATTAACTGAACTAATCACTTTGATTAACTCGACTAATTCACTTTGGTTAACTTAACCAATTCACTTAACTAATTCACTTAGTTTAACTTAACTAATTCACTTAACTCCTGTCGAATAAACTATATTCGATAACTCCTCTAACTCTATTCGAATAAACTATATTCGATTAACTTATTTACTCTATTCGAATAAACTATATTCGATTAACTCCTTTGATTTAACTCTAATCGATTAACTCCATCGAATAAACTATATTCGATAACTCCTTCGATTTAACTAATATTCTATAACTCACTTCGATTAACTAATAATCGATAACTCCTTCGAATAAACTACATTCGATAATCTCCTCTCGAATAAACCATATTCGATAATCTTCCCTTTCGATTTAACAAATAGATAACTCCTTTTCGAATAACTAAATTCGATAACTCCTTTCGATTTAACTAATCGATAACTCCCTTTTCGAATAACTAAATTCGATAACTCCTTTCGATTTAACTAATCGATAACTCCCTTCGATGAAACTAACATCGATACTTCTTTCGATGAAATTAACATCGATTAACTCCTTTCGATGAAACTAACATCGATTAACTCCTTTCGATGAAACTAACATCGATTAACTCCTTTCGATGAAACTAACATCGATTAACTTAACTCGACGAACTTAACTCGACTCACTTATCTCGATAATCTAACTCAAGAACTTAACTCCTATCGAATAACTAATATTCGATTTAACTTCATTCGCTTGACTCTAGATCGCAGCGATCACAATGGTTACGCCTGACTCCCTCAGGAAACATCCGACCGCCGTAGGCTATTTACAGCCCTGCGAATTACGCTAGCAGTCGTACGAGATGGCAACTTATCCTGAATAACTCTGTTTGACTAACTCTATCTCAAATAACTATATTTGATAACTTCTACTTCGAATAAGTGGTATTCGATAACTTAACTCGATTATCAACTCGAAAATCTTAACTCGAATCGATTAACTCCAACCGATTAACTTGACTTACTTAACTCACTGGTTAACTTGACTTACTTAACTCACTGGTTAACTCTATTGAACTGGTTAACTCTACTGAACTGGTTAACTCTACTGAACTGGTTAACTCTATTCAACTAACTCGACTCGACTAACCCCTTTCGAATAGCATATTCGTTTTACTAACTTTCGAATACCATATTCGATTTACTCCCTTCGAATACCATATTCGATTTACTCCCTTCGAATATTATATTCGTTTTACTTTATTCACTTTATAAAGATTTCCTTTTTAACAACGTTTTATTCATTTGAAAAGATTTACTTTTAAATAACGGTTCTACACTTTAAAAATGATTTCCTTTTTATAACGTTTCCTTTTCAATTCTATTTGTAAATGGTTTACAAATATTCCCCTTTCAAATTTATTCTTGAAATATTCTAACTCCTTAAATTCTCTGAAAAATTCGCCATAACCTCCTTTGTAACGGGAGCATCGGGAAAATCCCAAACCCGCCACACAGGCCTTTCCATTCAAAAAGAAAATGGTTTGTAATTATTTCCTTTTTGAATATCTCCTATTTATAAATATTCCAATTTATAAACATTTCTTATTTATAAATATTCAACTTTATAAATATCTCTTATTTATAAATATCCCATTTTATAAATATTCTATTTTCAATATCACTTTGAAAATCCCCTTATCAACATTCTGGTATTTCTTATGGTATTTAACACACCATATAACAACGATAACTATCGTCCAAAGCACACATAATCAACGTCAGATTATATATCACATTATATATCACAATATATAAATCACAATAAAATAACTGTTGAGGAATCCAGTTGGATTCCTCCAACCTGTTTCCCTGCATCACAGATGTTACACAGTATAATCAACATCACTTCCAGTTAAATATGAAATATTCTGTTAACAAAATCAATATATAACTATTTAACTATTTATATATATATATAATATTCACTAACTGACTAGCAGTTCAATCAAACAGTCAACACACAATCAAACAGACAATATTTAACAGTTCTAAGAATACGTTGTAAAAATAGAACTGTACAGAGTTGGTGAGTTTTACTCACATTGACGCGTTAACCGTTAAATAATCGGTTTGCGTTATTTGACTCAGTTGGACAATTTATTTCGCCATAAATTGTAACGAGCTCGGATTCACTTCCAGTCAGCTCCATGATGTAGCCACCGTCCATACGATCCCAACGCAACTTACGGTTCGTCAATTTGATTTCGTAAGACCGAGATATTTAAGTTACAAGTTTGAATACACTTATTTAAATAAAACCAAACTTGAATTAAACTGAACTTGGGCCCATACCAAACAAATTCCGGCCCACTACTAACCCAACCCGTTCAGGAATAGTAGCCTCCTTCCTTCAGGAAATAAGGACGATCTCCAATCCTTCTTTAATACTTCAGCCCATCCAACCTTTTGAACTAAAACCCATCCACTCCTTTTAATTAAAGCCCATCAACTCCTTTTAACTCAAGCCCATCAACACATTTCCAGCCCAATTGTTTTCACAGACCCGCATCCTTAACCCTTCTTCCCAAATCACTGTCGTGGCCTTCTGCTCTTCGCAAACACCATTCCCGCTCGTTCAAACTTCCACTGCACCTCATCTCCTCAATCAAACTTCAAACAAAAGTTGCCAACCTTCCTCACTTTGATTCCTCTTTCACTACATCCCCAAAATGCTCAACTCGAGCTCATCATTTGATTTCCGTCGAGCTGCTCCTGCTCGTGCTACACAGCAGGTAGCGAACAAAAGTTCTTCCATTTCTTACCAAAAATTCACAAATGAAGCCACTTCCAACCACTAGATCGAAAACTAAACCCATTTGACTCGATTCCATTTCACGGCCTTCAAAACCCCAGACCTAGTTTCACTGTTCGAAACTGTCGTACACCCAAACGTTGATCGAACTGGTTAAAAGGAGCTCCAAATCGAAGAGCATCCCTCATAGAATCATGTATATAAGTATTAGGATTTTTAGTAATTTATTTCATTTCCTTTTGATTTTTGAATGATCGGTTACTGGAGATGGAAAGAAGATTTGTGGCGGCGTGGTGTTTTGACCGTGAGGAACATTAGTTAGGGTTAGAAAATATCCTAGGGTATTTATAGAGTAGGTATAATATTTTTAATATTGATTATTTTATTGATTTTTATCCCAACGCTATTTGTTTTGGTCCTTTAAAATTCCCATGACCACATATGATACCCAAAAATCACGAAACTGGACATGCAGCTACATCTCGACATCACGGACCCAATGAAACTGGTTTCGTCAAATTCTGACTCCGTATGCTCACACAGCGTATTTTTAACCGTCGAAATACTGACTGTTTTTCACTCTAAAAATCCGTACGACCACACAGTGACTCTAAAAATCATGAAACTGGAAATCTAACAACTATTTGATATTGCGGATCTAACAAAATTAGTTTCATCGAATTCTGACTTCGTTTGAAAAAGTGGCTATTTTTAAAGCTCTGGATGACCCATTTAAATATATAAATATATTTAAATATTATTAAATTAAATATAAATAACTTTATATTTTCGTATATCTTCACATATGATATCGTCCAGCTCCAGAATATCATATCAGAATTTACGGCTTGGCATTTCAGATTTTAGATTTATCGATATTCAGTTTATATCGAAAAATCCTTTTATAACGTATATAAAGCATCGCAAAATATAAAGGAATTCCACAGCGACTTTTCTGAAATTTGATTTGGACATAAATCAAAATCTACACGACGAAATCCCGATTTTTCTCTTCCACTAGAAAGATATACTCCACCAGCTCCACACGTTTCTTGTTTCACAGAAATCCGACTTAAAACGAATCCTGTACATTCAGTTGAAGTTCGAATCGCCAATTTACGAACTGCAGCGCCATTTCGACCTCGATTTTAATTATAGTATAATTATACGTTCAAATTGTCGTCGATTGAATATATTCGTCAATATAATTCAACTATAAGCTGAGTTAAATCTTGGGGATGGCCCTGTTCACATTATATTGTGATTTCCGATATTTTTGATTATTTCTGAATTAAATATATTATTTAATTATTTAATTTGATTAAATATTCACTATAATTAAATTAACGACGATTTAATTCCCTAAATCACTATTTATATAATTAAATAAATTAATTATAATACCTCTGACAATGCGGGTCATTACATGGCCACAGTTGAAGCACTTTCTATCCGCTGGCTTGGCCCGACAATTACTAGCATAATGGCCCTTCTTACCACAGCTGAAGCATTCAACATCTTTCTTATTCTTTTTCTGGCCATCCTTATTCTAGTTCTGCTTCCCCTTATTCTGAGGACCACTCTTGCCTCCACCACTTGCTTGTGGTTTTGGCTCCTCTATAGATGCAACCTCAGTCTTCGACTTAGGGTAAAGACTCTCGGACCTCAATGCTTTCCCTGCAATCGATTCAAATGTCTCATCGATGTGGTTGATAAGCCTTTCCCCCAAGTACTGATCCAAGCCATTTATGAACTTCTCATTCTTTTTCTCGGGAGTGTCAATGAGGGATAGTCCATACTTCGATAAAGTATCGAATTCTGCAATATACTACGAGACATCTCTGCCATTCTGCTTGAGCTCCAAAAATTTCTTAAATAGCACTGACTTCTGGGCAGCTGGAATGAACTTATCGCTAAAGCGAACCTTAAACTGCTCCCAAGTAATATGATCATCGGGAGTAGCTGCCTTTATAGCATTCCACCAATTCATTGCCCGTCCTTGCAGCTGACGGGATGCTAACCTTCTTTTCATCACATCCTCGATACCCAAATCTTCGAAGATACGTTTGTAGCTCTCCAACCAATCCTGAACATCCGTAGCTGACTTCGTTCCGTGGAATGGCTTCCCACCAAGACTAGTGTAATCCTTATTCAACTTGGCGAAATCGGCCCTAAGCTCCTACACTATTGGAACACCACCATTACCATTATTGGGAGCTGCCCTCTGCACATACCTAAGCATCTCTCTCATAAGGTCAGTAAACATCATCCTCATGTCAGTAGCATTCCCATTATTGGCTCCTCTACCGGCACCTCTTGCGTATCGGTTCATCGTTCAATCTGTAAAGAGAAAACGATTAACCATCTCCATAGCGGTGCTAGTGCAGTGCGACTTCATCCTTAGCTGTACTAATAGTATATATATAGCTTTTGAAAACCAAAATAATCACAAATACGCGCTCTCATATACGTTAGTATCTCTCCCTGATGACTTCCCCAGGTTAACTACGCAACCTAGAGCTCTGATACCAAGTGTGACGGCCTGCCCCGCACCAGCCGGCATTTCCTCCGAAAATGCGTTGTACACATGCCCAACTGGCACAGAACGGCCGCCAAAGAAAGGAAAGAAGAGAATGAACTAATCAAAAACTTGTAGAATGTCTCACAGCGCAGTGAACAAAATATAATAATAATGTACTTGACATAAAACAGGCGAGACAGTGCATAAGCTGATAACTAAAACCAACATCAACATCAGAGTAGAGGAAGTCTAAATACAGCTTATTACAACTTTTCAAGTTACTGTCTCTAAACAAAAGAAAGGAAGAGTGCACTACTAATGCCCAAAGTAGTGACCAGCAGCGACACAGGGAGAATATCTATATATGTATCATACGTGGAAGCCTCCTGCTCGTCTCCGGTACAGCTACTCATGCATCACCAGCTAACCTGTCTCTAGTCTGCTCGTGAGAGCACCTAGAGTATTAAGAAGAGACATAAAACTCTGGGTCAGACAAAAAGTCTGGCATGAGCGATAAGCAGCTAAACAGAACAATAACAGGTATACTAAACCATACTTGAACCTGGACCTGCAACCAAAGAGTTAGCACTACATACTGTACAATTCTCTAAGGTGCCACTAAACAGCCGGTGCAAAGAATACAGGGGTGGGGTGTACATGTCATAATGATGACAAACAAATCAAACATAGCAACCGTCCTCACATCTCTCACTCAGTGCGTAAAGCATACGATGTCCACCACTGTCAATCACTAGACCCATCGAAGTAGTAACGGAGTTCGACTTGTACAACTACTGCTACTACCAAGCTTACCACATGGAGTCATGACCCAATCTTTACAAATGACCCCACTTCATTGGTCTATAGCTCTTTAGTCGTACCTAGGCAACTGTGGCCCTGAATCCGTCCACGTACCTCCCATACATAGTGATCCAAAGTCATAGACATCGATAACCCCTTAGCACACGTCTCGCAGCAAAGCACAATCATGAAGTTAACTCGTTGATTCCCAACTGGATCCTGAGCTCTAACTTCCTATTTGAACTACCCTTGCATCTCGGGTTTTGGGTCATCACTGGATCGGTTCGGGTCTCTCCCTAGTTATCGGTTCGGTTCGGGTTACCCCAGTCACTGGCCATCATCTCGGTTCGGATCCTCCACATCGCATTGATTCGGTTCGGATATACATGCTTCGGTTTGGTTTGGTGTACCCTTGCTCCATCGGTTCGGTTTGGGTATACATGCTTCGGTTCGGTTCGGTGTACCCTTGCTCCATCGGTTCGGTTCGGGTTCCTGGTCACGGTCCGATCCACATCCCCATTCTCTTCCGCTCTGATCCCCCTCATTTCCCTTTGAGTCAATCAGGTTCCCCCTTCCTTAGCTCGATCCGATCCCAGTTCAACCATAGTGGCCTTCCTTTTTTCCCAACTCTCTCTTGTGCCAAGCCTCGGTTCGGTTCGGTGATCTCTTGCCCAGTCCACTATCCGGTCCGAGCCTATCCATCTGATTCGATCCGGAAACCTACACCAATTTCCTGCAACTTTTCCAACGAGTGTTTTACGCCATTCGACGGCGTTTTTGACCATTCTAACTATTCTAAACAATCATAAGTCATACCAAACAGTCATAGCAACAAGTAGAAGTCACCCCAAACACCAAAACATCAATATGATAGGTTAAAATGGATCAAACATAGCCAAAACCCCATATTTCCCTTAAGCATGTTCTAGCATAGTTAATGATTGGGTTAGCAAAACTTAACCAAATTAATCCATTTTTCTAACAGAGGTCTAAAACATCATTTAAGAATTTATAAATATTTTTCCAGAATTTATTAGTGTATAATTTCGCTAATCAACACTAATTACCCTTAATTAACCATAATTAGTGAGGAATTATGCAAATCACTTACCTTGGCCACAAACAAAACCTTTAGAACTGAAACTCTACTGTTTGGGCACGAATACCAATGCAACACAGCAACTCTACCTCGATTCTTGCGCTAATCCGCCTTGATTTGATGTTGCTAAGCCTAATCCTTGGTTAGAAAGTGATTTGGAGGTGTTTTAGAGGTTGGAGGCCACTTTTAGGGTTTCTAAGAGGTAAGTGGCGGCTAGAAATCTGAAACAGAATGAAAACCTAACTCGTTTAAGCCTCCCCATAACCCTAATCCCGAAATGGGTTATGGGCTCATTCACTAATCACCCTATTTGGCCTGGTTAAGCAGTTTTTCGCCTCCCAAACCTTATTTCAGCCATATCTCCCAAACAGTAAGTCCGTTTTTCACATGTGACCACTCTATGGAAAGGTAAACTGTGATAGCCCGTAACTTCCCCGGTAAAGAAAGCCCAGATTATCTTGAGAACACGAAAAAATAGAAAACAAACAGAAGAACATTTCATTGTTATTACAACAATTCCATCAGATACAAGAATATACAGAGTATGAATAAATATTATACGACAGAGAATATCAGAGATTTAAATACAGTATTGCAGCGAAAAAATAATACAAAACAAAACTGAAAGAGATATACAGATACAAAGCTTTCCGGATATCATTCCAGGTGTAAACCAGGTTCCTGTGAATATAAATCTGCAAAACCAAAACTACTAGCTGCCCGTGTAGAAAATAGGGGCACCCAGAGTTTAGGTTAAAACAATAAACTCCAGGTCATTCATGTGACTGGTGTGAGAACTAAAACAGTTATTTAAAGCTTTACTTTAAAAGAGAGTAATTCAAGGGACCACGCTGTATAACACGGAACGTGTTTCCTCCCAAGAATACTAGTGCATATAACAAAACAGCGCAATGCACTTTGGAAAAATGAAGCTATTATAAGACCCAGGTCCCATCACACAATGCAACGCAAACCGGAGGATAGGGTATTCCCTTATAATAGCCAAATCATCTTGGTACGTTTAAAACAAATCACTTGATACTATTATAGGTGTATAGTTTCAAAACAATTTCAATCATAAATATCAATCATAGACGACATGGGTACCATATATCAGGTCGCCATACTAGTTCTACAATTAAAACCGTATTGGAAATTGGATTTCTGTCATGAGTCGAGGTAAGGGGCAAGCTCCCCTCCGTTCAAGACACTCTAGCAAATGTCCCAAGGCCGCACACAACAATCCTTGGATCTTCAGGGCTAGTCCTCTCTTACTTTTGAGGATTATTTATTCCTGAACACACGTTTCCCGGTCCTAACAGACCTATATCTGAGGCGCCTCACATTCCAACAACCACACAGGTGAAAAGTATATAAATGTCAGCCAGTTTAAGCACTGACACCACCACTAGCTAGAAAGAAACGTCGTGCTCTCCCTGCAGTCACTATCCCGTTTTTGACTCATACCGAGGTGTGAGGCTCGCGAATTAACGCCATACACAAAGCTGCGCCACACAGGCCGTGCTTTGATCATCAATCACAAGGCTTTGCTTTTCAACAAAAGCCTTGATCATCTGCCACTTAGGCGTGCCACACAGGCAATTCACTCCATGCGACTGATGTCCATCGATATACAACCTCTGAGCTCGTACGTCTCAGAGAAGGGCGTTAAGCAAGAGAATAAATTCTCCGCCGCCAAACAGATGTATATTTAATAGAGATCAATCAACACAGAATAAAATCCAATGTCAGACACACAGTCCATTTACAAGTTCATTCTGGGTCTGAACGAAACCGGAGGCACTTTCCTCGCATAAACATCGATCTCCAAGTACGTCTGGACGATCACCAATTGATTCCCTCCTCTTGGGTGTACAGCTCAATCAAGATCATCAGTAATCACCCAAACGATGTGAAGACTTCCGCTCTTCAACCACCATCTTCATCTTCGACATATCGTCGAATCGATTATTCAGAATGGGTGTAAACCCGGCCTTTCCGAATAACCTGCGTATATAATAAACACGTGTTACACTAACACAGCATAAGCCTCATTCCAATTCAGAATATTCTTTTATTCAAATTTTCACATTCTTAGGGAAAGGTTCCCATTAATTTTATCAAAGATAAATTCTTCTAAATTTATTCTTTAATCTTCCTTTGGATATCTTTTCAAACCATATTGTGGTTTTCCAAACTAGTCGGGATTAGCGAACCACACCGAAGTAATTATTTATTTTATTTCCCAATCCCAACCTATTCATCCCATGGAGCAAAAATGTTATTACCCCATAACTAACACCACGGTGTTATCGGTAATTCTTAATTACCATTTCACGTTCAAATCTAATTAAAGATTTAACTATCGTTTTGGAGCAAAAATGGTGATACTCCACCCTCAATCACTTCCCAAATTTGATAATTTAAATTATCAATTCACATTTCAATTTAACTACAGATTCATTAAAACTCCACTTCGTTTTAATCTTTCCCCCAAATCAATATCCTGTCTTTAACTGGGTTAAAGAACCAATGTCACCTAAAACACGATTCACGATAAACCCAAAATCACTTTCAAATTCAATTTCTATTAAATATTATTTAATTGGTACACTTCATTAAATCTAAATAGAAAGATTTAATCCTTTTCCCAACTAGGTTTAAGAATAGTGTTAATGAAGACACCATTCACGACAAACCCAAATCACATTTTGATATTAAATACAAGGCTCTGAATAGAAAATATATCGGCTTATATTCAACATCAAATTCTACGACCAACAAATATCGTATTGGAAATAACGATATAAATATATCTTTCAAATTCCCATAACAATATATGTATAATCACGAAATCCAACAACGAAATATTCCAAAGAAAATTTCGATTCAAATCCATTTCCACTTTATATATTGGAAATTCTAGTTATTTTCAAAACCACTTTCAATCCATTTTATTTATTTAAAAATAATTGGATTTTTATTTCTAGTTCAAAACTAGTTCATTTTGATAAAAATATATTCTTATCCTTTCAAATGTAGAAATTTTCACCCCAGTTCTTTCCAATTCATTTCTTATGATTTTACACAAATTATTAATATTTTTAATAATTTTATCAAGGCCCGCACAGTCGATTTCCATCAACGGCCATCGAACTACACTTACAACGACCTTTCCCAAATTTGATTTGGACATAATTCCAGATCCAACCGTTAGATTTCAATTTTCTAATATTCATTGGAAAGCTCTTTTCGATACGAACCCAACGGTTCCAGTTTCAGGAGAATCCGATGGTCGAATCTCCCGTAATGTCCATTCGAAGTCAATGGTCGAAATTCACGAACTGCCGCGGCGCGGCGCGTTCTATTCAGGCCATTATATATATATATATTATATATATTTCGTCAATTTCCTTTTAAAACGTATTTTATAAATCATTTTAAATTCGTTTTCAAAACCATTTCAACTCTATATTCAGTTTCAAATCAGAATTGAATATTTCATATCATTACTATATAAATGATAATATTTTCAGAACGTTATATTTTGAAATCACTACCTTTTCCATATTCATTATAAAAACGAATATAATCGATATAAATATCGTTCACGTCAAAATAGCGCAACTCTAATCAACACGGCTTTATATATTTTAATAACTTTGTTATTCTATTCAACAAATGAGTATTTATTCTATTCAATACATGAATCTATATTTTTTTTCAAGACATGAGCATCGTCAACACATGACTATTTATCCTACTCAATATATTTTATAAAATTATGGTATCTATCGTTTGATTTTTAATCAGACTCCAACTGTAAAGTAGTAAGAGAATGATTCCCTAAGTATTAACCCCGATGGCCGAAATCATCATCAGATCAATACCTAGGAAACCAATCATCTTATCTAGTTTCCAGTTAGTTTCTAATCTTAAATATGATAAAGATGTATATTTTATTGTTAAAATATTTTACTCAACACATGAATATATATTTGCTTCTATTCAACACATGAATATATATTTCTTTTCCAAATTGGAATGAGGCCCAATCAATTACCATATAATGTTAATTATATGGATTCCATACAACACATGTATATAATAGCAACGATAAATAATCAACCATCATCCAAAGTGCATCACACAACTGCATAAGCATCAAATATAAATAATTAACGCTTACACAGTCTATCGACCAATCGATCGACATACAACTAAATAATTGGGATTAGTGTACGCCAAATATCATCTCAACACCCGTATGGGGTTTCTAATCAATAAACACTGAATATTATTTGTGCAGTTAGGCGATGTGTAAAATTTATCATCCCAATCAATATCCTTCAAATATGTGTACATAAACAAACCGTCCGGTTTGTAAATGAATGTTTACTTATTCACATTCACGTTTAAAAATTATACTTTTAACGATGAAATATTTTTAACTATAAAATATTTTATTTTATTTCATATCACACAATCAATTTTCATCACAACAAACAATCAAACATACAAGCCATCCAGGGTCTGTGGACGACGGGTGTTGGGTGCTACTAAACACCGTCTGCATCCTAGTATATATTATAACTAGAAAAAGAAAATTTAAAGTGAGAAGTTCTCACCGACTAGCTATACCAAACGCCACGACTCTTCTTGTGTAGAAATCTTCGTCGTGCTCGCCTTTTGTCAATTTCATTGCCCATAGCCACTACATATATAAAAATCACATTTTTATATGGTTGCCATGTATATAAAAATCACATTTTTACACCGCTACTATATAGATAAAAAATCCCATTTTTATCTTTGCTACTATATAGATAAAAATTCTATTTTTATACCGCTACTATATAGATAAAAATCCCATTTTTTTCTTCGCTACTATATAGATAAAAATCCCATTTTTATACCGCTGCTATGTAGATACAAATTCTATTTTTATACCGCTACTATATAGATAAAAATCCCATTTTTATACCGCTACTATATAGATGAAAATCCCATTTTTATACCGCTACTATATAGATAAAAATCCCATTTTTATCTTGCTAGTAATAAAATAAAAATTATATTTTTATTACTCTACATGATTAAAAATCACATTTTTATTCTTCCTATGATATAAAGATCAAATCTTTTCGCTACAACATATATAAAAATCGTGTTTTTACCTTGCTACTTCTATAAAGATAATATTTTTATATCCTCTATTATATAAACATCATATTTTTAATACTTCTACTTTATAAAAATCATATTTTTAACCTTTCTACAATATAAAAATTATATTTTTAACCTTTCTATAATATAAAAATTATATTTTTAACCTTTCTATAATATAAAAATTATATTTTTAATCTTTCTATAATAAAAAAGTCTCGTCTTTCTATCATTAAAAATTGAACCTTTCATGGTTATAAAATTTAACCTTTCTTGTTATAAAAATATAATCTTTCATTAAATGAAAATCAAATCTTTTTAGAAGCAAAAATCGTTTCTTTTCTTTGTCAAAAATCATATCCTTTCTTATGTAAAAATGTAAACTTTCCTATGTTAAAAATCTAAACTTTTTATGATAAAATCAAATTTTTATTACTTTAAAAACTGAACACTAATCCTACGCCCCACATATATAAATCAGAATTTCTTTATAGATTATTACATATAAAAACCGAAACATTATATTTTACACTACATAATAAAAATCGAAACTTTACATTTTATTGTCTAAATAAAAGTAGTAAATCATAATATATATACCACTGATTTTTCTCTAATTATTTTGAAGTTTATTTACATTAAATAAATAGAGAAGAATAATAAATAAAAGAAAAGAAAACTTACAGTTGAAAATCAGAAGGGGGGGTCATCAGCGCGTCGGAGGAGGGAGAAAAGAAGGTGGTGGCGGATTTTGGGGGAGGAAGAGGGAGCGGTATAAGGAGCGGGGCGCGGTTTTTTTCAGGAGGAGGAGGTTCGAAGGGGGTTTGGGCTCGGGGGAACTCGCGGTTGCGAGGAGGAGGAGAGGGGAAGAAGAAGGGGGAGGGGCGCTCGACGCGGTGGCGTCGCTGATGGAGGTGCGGCGCGAGGCCTAGGCTAGGGCAGAGCGCGATTTGATTTTTTTTCCTGAGTGAATGAAAAGGAGGAGGGGGAGAAAGGAAGGTATATAAATATATATATTTAATTATTAAATTTTCTAAAAAGCAACTTTTATTTTCGACCTCTAAACGAGACCCACCGCCTGTCGTCCATAGCTAAATACCCTCATTCGGAACACAATGGGATATGTATCATAGGATGATTCGATCGTTTCGATCATTTTTCATCAAAATCAAAATATAACTCTACATATTGAATTTGAACGCACATTTCAATTTAACGGGGCCACACATTAACTCTAAAAATTCCCGAAAAATATTTTCTAGCTTCATATTGACGATACGGTCTTAACAAAACCAGTTTCGTCCAATTCTGAGACCGTTTGAAAAATGGCCATTTTCCAGTCGATTAAAATCAACTGAAACTGGTCAAATGCGTTTTCCTTTGCCACGCTCACATATTGATTCGAAAAATTACGAATTTTGGAATCTAGCAATAACTTTACATCCCGGATCCAACAAAAGTGGTTTCGTCGAAATCCGAGGTCGTTTGCAAAATGGCTATTTTTAAGGGCCAAAATTCCATAGCGACTATTCCGAATTTTCAACTGGGCGTAACTTTCGATTTCCGCTATGAAATTTCAATTTTTTGGATTCGTTGGAAAGATATTCTCAAATAGATTCTAATATTTTTGGTTTCGCTAAAATCCGGTTTATTTTGAATCCTGTAACTTCATTTGAAATTAGAAATCGAATTATCAAACTACCGCGCCATTTTCAATTCCTTTTATAATTATAAATAAAATATTTATATTCTAACGACGATCTATATAAATATATACGTTCGAATTCTATTCAAAATAAATTTTCATCGTTATTATTTAAAATAATTCATTTTAAATATTCAAAATTCATTAAAATTGCCAAAATAAAATTTTTAAATTGGCCCGCATTTTCAGGTTATTACATAAACCATCATCCGAAGCCAATGGAAGTGGTTTC
Organism: Allium sativum; assembly: GCA_030737875.1. Classification (NCBI taxonomy): domain Eukaryota; kingdom Viridiplantae; phylum Streptophyta; class Magnoliopsida; order Asparagales; family Amaryllidaceae; genus Allium; species Allium sativum. The sequence goes on from CM060924.1 coordinate 660,117,234, forward strand.
AGGTCAAAACTCCTTCCCGATCAAAAGTTATGGCCAAAACAAGATCAGCTAGGGGCAAAACGGTCATTTAAAAATCGGCAAAAATCATGAACATGGTAAATGACCCCAATAGCCGTCTCCCAAAGTTACATGACCATACGACTCCGTATGTGAAAGAAATAAATATTCTACGATCCTTCGATGCGTAGAATGCGGGCCGTTACAGTTTTAGAGTTTCAAGAGCTTCAGGATTCAAAAAAGATTCAAGACTCATGAGTTACCAAGTTATCGAGACATTAAGAGTTCAAGAGTTCAAGAAAAATATAGTACTAGGGTCTAGTTTTTTGTAAGACTCTGAATAGCACCCCAGGTTCAAATTCAAATTCTATTTTTCAAATTCTGATTTTCAAATTTCAAGTTCTATTTTCGAAATTCAAATACTGTTTTCAAATTATTTTCAAATTATTTTTATCTTACTTATGCTTTCAAACAAATTTAAAATTTTAAATATGTATAAGTTTATATATTTTTATAATTTTAAACCTTATAATTTTATAAATATGTTTCTATAATATATTTTTACGATTTTATGTGATTTTACGCTTTAGAATACTCATTTATATCAGTAAGTTTTAATTCAAGAATTTCCAGAATAATATATATGATGAAACACTTGAAAAATAGTTTTAAAAATAAAAAAATACATGACATATGTTGACATACATATATGGGAATGTCGACATACAACTGTTAGAAATTCAATTTTAAAAGGAAGTGTCTTTTCATGATTTATAACGTTTTTGAAACGTTGCAACCATTCAAATCTTATAAATAGGGGCTAATTTCTATAAAAATTCATAGTTCTTTTTCTCTGTCTTCATCCCTATTCATCCCACCATTATTCTTTATCATTTATTGATTTTCCACTTCTACTTTGCCGATTTCTACTTTAATTATATAAAACTTCTTTTTTCCTTACTTTCTATCCACTACTATTTGAATTGAAGTTCTATTGAAGAGTTATAGGGCTTTGCAATCATTTGGGAAGTGTTTGGGAAAGGGTGTGTTCCTTGTAGCCCCGAAATCAAGGAAAGGGAGTGGTGTAAACCTTGTAGCTATGAAATCAAGGGTGTTTGCAGTGGTGTTAACCTTGTAGCCATTAAATCAAGGAGTTGTACTTGAATATTGATAATAATAAAGCTCTGTGCAATCCAACGTTGCGTGGGACTGGGCGTAGGAGTAATCTGACCAGTATAAAATCCGGTGTCCTTTTATGCATTTTATATCTGCTTATATCTATGTTTGTGTTTGATTCTGTGTTTATGATCATCACTGGTGTGATTATCATTGTGTGATTCATTTAGTAGATCAAATAAGTTTTTAGTTTTTCATAAATTTCTTATAAACACTATTCACCCCCCCTCTAGTGTTGGTTTTGCCTTAAGATCCGCATTCCACATACCCTAACAATTGGTATCATAGAATAGGTATTCAAAAAGTTCATAATCTGATTTTTGAAAATATTAAATGACAACAAACACTAGTAATAATAGTTCTTTTGTAGAGGGTCGGTCCACTGTTAGACCACCACTATTTAATGGCGGTAATTATTCATATTGGGCATGTCGAATGAAAATATATTTACAATCACTAGGATTAGACGCATGGAATAGTACACAGACTGAATATGTTGAACCCACTACTAATTTTGCACAATGGACTCATGAACGAAAGGCTGGTGCACAAAGCAATTCTAAAGACATGAATATGTTTTTTTTATTAGATAGAAATGAATTTTATAGAGTGTCAGTTTGTTAATCTGCTTATGAAATATGAAGAACATTACAAGTTACTCACGAAGGAACCAATAAAGTTAAACAGACAAAGATATCAATGCTAATTAATCAGTTTGAGTTATTCAAAATGAACGAGAATGAATATATCTCTGATATGTATTGCAGATTCCAAGCGACCGTGCATTCATTAATAACATTGGGAAAAACTTATTCAGAAGAAGACCAAATCAAAAAAAATATTGAGTTCATTGATCCAGAATGGGATCAGAGAACATTGGCAATTGAAGAATAATAATGTCAGTGAAATGAAGACTGAGGAGTTAATCGGGAATTTGATGCCTTTTGAAGTTCACTTACAAAAAAGAAAGGAAAATAAGCCAACTGAAAAGAAATCCATAGCATTTAAAGCAACAATTCTGATTCAAGCAGTGAAGACGATGAAGAAATTGCTTTAATGACTGGGAATTTCGGAAAATTTCTAAGATATAAAAGAAGAAGTAATTTTCAGAGAAATAATCAAGGGAGTTCGCGAAGAAATGATGATTGATGTTATAAGTGCAACAAACCAGGCTATATAAAGTGAATGTGTCCATACCCAGATAAAACTAATCAACAGACATACAATAATAATTCATTAAAGAAAAGAAAGAGGGCATAAGCAGCAACTTTAGACCATTTATATTCATCATCAAGTAATGAAGAGCCAGAAACCGGAGATTCAAATATGTGTTTCGTAGTGATTCAGAATTCAGAAAATATCGAAGAAATGGATCTAAAAACCAAGTACACCTTACTTAATTTTTAATTTTTTGGTTAATATGGATGAATAGGTGTTTTGTTTGTGTTGTTTGAATTTGAAATTTAAAAATAAAATTCAAACTTGAACTTTAAAATTCAAATTCAAATTTTGAAATTCAAAATAATAATATAATAATAAAATAAATTTTAGATGTTTGTTTGGGTTAATATTATTTCAGGAAATAGTAAAATCTAAAAAATAAATCGATAATATAATAAAACCAAAGGTCAAAACCGTATGTCCTTTGAATTCCAACATCTATGTCGACATACATAAATACATATGTGGACATAAAGGCCTCTAAATGGAATTCAAATTTTGAATTTCAAAAGTTTAAACGTTCAAACTTCCCTCCAACTTTTCACCAACTCCCAAGGTCTGAAAAGGTGTCATTGATTTCAGAAAAGTTGTGCCCCTTCATTCTCTATTTATATATCTAATCAATCTTATTCTCTCTATCTCATTCAAATTTCAAACAACTTTCTTCATATCTATACTCTTCAAAAACCCTTTAATGGCTTCCTCTAGCACACCCCAAACAATGAGATTATCCAAAACCATCAAAGGATATCTGTAAAATGATAAGGAAGCATAAATTGCCTATGTTGACTACCTAGCAAATGGAAAAGTCAATACAGGAGGCTACGCTATCTTTGAAGATTTTTGATCTTACAATCTTCGTTCTCTCTTCTTAGAAAAGGGAGTTTTGAGTCTAACAGATTCACAGGATAACAATGAAGTATGTTATCCTAATCTAGTAAAAATATTCTATGCAAATCTAAATCATGGCTTTTACGAAGGAAATGAAAATCAAATTTGGAGTAGCGTAAAAGGCACTCAAATCGTTTTAGATTACGAAATTTTGGGCAATAACTTTAATTGTAAGAGTATGGGCTCTGATTTTTTGGATTTCAAAATCAATGAAACGGATTTGGATACCTTGCATCACTTATTTTGAAGCGATGATCATTTGGAATTGAAATTTTGCTTTTTCCGCCCAAAAGAAAGATTTATGAACCTCCTCCTTCAACATATCATCACTCCTCGTCTCGGAATCTTCAACAACCCTACCATCAAAGTCCAAAAAGTATTGCTATTATTTGTGTTTATGGCACCAATTAGGCTGATATGATTCTAAAAGAACTTAAGCCCAAAGAAATGTCCATAAGAGAAAACACTCTTTATTATGGAGTTCACCTTATCGAGTTTTCAAATATTTTTTAGTGGGTATCAACGGAGAAAATTTGTATCAAGGAAGATGTTTGACTCCACAAATATACATCATATGCAAATTCCACTCACCTTCAAGCCTTATGAGACATTCAAAGATAAACAAGGTCGAATGCAACAAGCACAAATCCTATGGATATCGAAGAAGAAACTTCTTTGGAAAGTGTAGAATGTCCATCCAATACTAGAACCATTTCCTAAGAAATGATTGTCCAAAATCAAGTAAAGCTAGCCAAGAACAGAAAGAAGATCAAGAAAACCCTTACCAATATTTCTGAGTTCATTGGAAAAATAGGAAGAAAACTTGGAAAGTCATCTTCCTTCTCATCATCCGCTAAAATCTAAGCTTATCTAGTTTAAGTTATCTTTCGTATTTGCTTGTATTTGCTTTCGAATCTCATATTTAATTTCTTGTATTAGTTGAATGTACTTGCTTTTAAGTAGTAATGAATCTTATTTATTTCTACTAAAACAATCCTTAATTTACTGTAAAAACATATGATAATTAAATAAATTAACATAATATAATAACAATTAACTAAAATTGAAAATTTCCAAAAAAAAATGTATGTCGATATACATTTATCACTATGTCGACATATAACTGTCAGGTTTTCAAATTTGATCAAAATTTAAATAAGCAACTGATGTTTATTCAATTCCAACGAATTCTAACCCCATAAATACCTATTTCTTTCAGAAAAATTTATTCTATCGTTTCTTCTTTGATCAATTCTTATCTAAAAATATCAAATTATGGCAAATCCAATTCATAATTTGAGTGAGATCTTGAAGAAAAATTGAATTCATTTAAGAATATTCTATCCATAATACTACTTAATCAACGTCATCTCGAATTGAGTCAAATAAAGATGGTAGAACAGCAAGAGAAGCATTTTGATGCCATCCGTTAGCTAATATCTTCTCTTTATAGAGATGAAGACAACAATATCGCTAAGGAACCACCCACAAAAGAAGATGAAGATTGGAAAGTCATCAAGAAAGATCCAATCTTTAGAGGAGACGGATGGGCTGAAGTTCCAAGAGACATTTGATCTGAAATTGTTTGGTATGATTTATTTGATTGGTTTGATTTGAATTTGGTTGAACATTGTTAGTAAATATTTCTTGGTTTGGATTGCTTGGATTTAAAACTAGTATATATATGGAGTGATACATTAAAATTGATTGTTTTGTTTCTGCTTTTAATAGTCATGAATATAGGGGGAGTCATTTACTTTAGTATAGAATCAAATATTATAACCATAGGATATATAGATTAATATAGGATTTATTGGGAGTATATTTAGAATTTCTTTTTGTTGATGACAAAGGGGGAGAAATAATAAAATAAGGATTATTTAGAATTCATGATGACAGAAAGAGTATTAGAAAGATCAGAATCAACAAGTATGAACATGTATGAATATTTTATAAATCAAGGTTGTTATCATCATAAATGGGGAGATTGTTAGAGAATGAAGTTTCGATGACAACAACCTTATTTCAATTATCATTATTAACTGATTATAAATTATAGACTAATATCTCTATCTAGAACACACACACACACACACACACACACACACGCACACACACACACACATATATATATATATGAAGGATTTGCATATAGGACTTAAATACTAAAGACTATACAGTTTTAGAGTTTCAAGAGCTTCAGGATTTAGAAAAGATTAAAGACTTATGAGTTATCAAGTTATCAAGAGTTCAAGAAAAAATATAGTAATAGAGTTTAGCTTATTTATATGACTCTGAATAGCACTCCAGGTTCAAGTTCAAATTCCGTTTTTTCAAATTTTGATTTTCAAGTTTCAAATTCTGTTTTCGAAATTCAAATTCTGTTTTCAAATAATTTTCAAATTATTCTATCTTACTTAGGATTCCAAACAAATTTAAAGTTTTAAATATATAGAAGTTTATATATTTTTATAGTTTTAAACCTTTATAAGTGTGTTTATATAATATATTTTTATGATTTCATATGATTTTACACTTTAGAACACTCATTTATATCACTAAGTTTTGATTCAAAAATTTCCCGAATAATATATATGATGAAAAACTTGAAAATAGTTTTAAAGATAAAAAAGTACATGACATATGTCGAAATACATATATGGGTATGTCGACATACAACTGCCAGAAATTCAATTTTGAAAGGAAGTGTCTTTTCACTATTTGTAACATTTCTGAAATATTGTAACCATTCAAATCTTATAAATAGGAGCTGATTTCAAATTTTTTCATAGTTCTTCTTCTCCATCTTCACCCCTCTTCATCCTACCATTATTCTTAATCATTTTATTGATTTCTACACTTCTACTTTGCCGATTTCTACTCTAATCATATAAAACTTCTTCTTTTCTCACTCTCTATCCACGACTCTCTGAATTGAAGTGCTATTGAAGAGTTATAGGGCTGTTGTAATCATTTGAGAAGCGTTTGGGAAAGGATGTGTTCCTTGTAGCCCTGAAATCAAGGAAAGCGGGCAGTGTAAACCTTATAGCAATGAAATCAAGGGTGTTTGGAGCGGTGTTAACCTTGTAGCCGTGAAATCAAAGGGATTGTACTTGGATGTTGATAATAATAAAACTCTGTGCAATCCAGTGTTGCATGGGACTGGACGTAGAAGTTATCCGAACTAGTACAAAATCTGGTCTGTTCTTTACTTTTTAGCATTTTATATTTACTTATATCTGTGTCTGTGTTTGATTCTATGTTTGTGATCATCTCTGGTGTGATAATCATTGTGTGATTCATATAGTAGATCAAATAATTTTATTTTCATAAATTTTTTATAAACACTATTCACTCCTCCTCTAGTGTTAGTTTTTCCTTAAGATCTGCATTCTGCATTCCCTAACAATATTTATTAGTACACATAGCATAATATGAAATGAAAAACATATGTAGAAACAAAAAACATACAATCAAAATTTTGGAACTATCGAATATTTATTTTCATGGCATCAAATATTTATGAAAACATTATAATTAAAATATATAGTACAATAATTAACATAAGTCATTGCGAAGAATGTGTATTATGATAACATGGAATACCTGTTAAACTTGATATACAAAATAAATTTTGGATGACATTTTATTATAGATGATAACAGTAAGTTCAAACGTTATCATAAATTTGAACTATTAGAAATTTATTATTACAAATGGGATAAATTAAATCTAAACAAGTATATATACAACGTAGAACAAATATGATGCTATATTTGGAAAAGACTCAAATAAAAGTTCAAGTGTTACATAACTAATTATTCTATAAAAATTTACAAGTAGCCAAAAAATTATTTTATTTTAAACAAAAGATTAAAGGAATTGTAATTTACATGGTGACAATTATAGATTTCTTCATTAAAAAGCCAAGAAAAAAACTTGGATATCATTTAAGTCCATATAAATCTTCAATATGTTCCTACGTGGTTAGCAAGAGAAAAACATTTTATAGCTCTCCTCCTTAAGAGAATCAGCAACATTTCATTGCAAATGTTAAATGTAAGCAAAACTAATTTAAATTAGACTCTTTATTTGATATTTTTTTTAAATTTAATCTTGTCTTTTCATGTAACAATTGTTTATTTTTTTATGCAACACATAAAGCCATAGCTCCAAGTGTTGAGCCGGCCTTTTCTATGGAGTTCAAATTGGATGTTATCCATGAATTTTCATTAAAATATTCATCTAATGTTAGTATGAATGCTTGTAATGTTTTTTGTATACATCCAACATCTTTAGCATAATTAAACTATTGTGCTGTAAGATAATATCTTTAAGTATATAAAAAATATATAAATTTTCCTATCAGCAAATAAAAAAATTACAACAAAAATATTCTGTTTAGTTTGTTGATAAAAATTATCGATAAATATTAATTTGTTTAATTATTTTATTCTTCCACTAAATTTGTTAAAGACGAAAGTATTTGATATGAACTATTAAGTTCCAAATTTACATCTTATATGCGATTGATATAGTTCTTATAAGAAGGAAACATTCACTATGTCATAGGACATTTCACATTAAATATTCACTGGTAAAATTAAACTTACATTTCTTTATCAATATTCAAGACTAAATAAATTAATTAAATAAAATTAATTGATCATAGATTAGTTTTCAACTAATTAAATATATAAAACGTTAGTGTGTAAGTATTAAATTGAATTTTATTTAAGAACGAATAGCCAATAATTATGTTTGTTTAAATCCAAATAAGATGGAACTAATAATATAGTTACTTTTAATATATTTTCTACCATCTCCTATTTTAAGTTAGTTTACTTATAAAAACCATCACCACATGTCCAATCCTTAATCAATAAATACATCTAAATTTCAAAAGAAATAAAAATCAAAACAACATACTATTAAACAAACTTTTTAAAATAGTAGAAATTAGCACATTTTCTCATAATGTCCCTATGAATTTGGTGGTAACAATACACTTAAATAAAGTAACTTGGGACTTTTGAACATCTCATAGTCCATTGAGAACCAATGAAACATATTTTAAATCCTAGGTGCACTAGGATATTCAAAATAAACTTTCTACCTTGTCCACTATAACCAAAATAAAAATGCTACATGTACTTTTGTACTATTTACCCAAAAAAAAAAATTAAACTTTAATAACTGGATATTTACTCACTATAAACATATTGTTCTTCAACAAATTGATTTTCTTGTATAAATTTAAACTAAAAAACTAACTTTACCACTGATATATCATATAAGAAAACTGAAGATTCTTTGGTATTTGAGTATTAATTAACGTATAATTCCATATAAAATGAAAGATGGAAGCTAAATTAGTAATCATGCTAGTTGATATTAAAGAATCAAATGAAATCGACCTAGACAAAAAAAATTAAGAATAAGGATATACATGAATTAAATTATTATTATGCCTACGAATTAGAAAATTCATTGATCTACTAAAAAGATGTATGAAAGAATAAGTTCATAACTGTATAACTAAAACAAAATCTAATGAAAACATAATTTTGATCATAAAACATGACATAAATATTTGGAATTAAATTTTAAAAGAATCAAAATCAAATTAAGTAGGAAAACATATTTTAAATACTCGCTAAGATCAAATCAAATTAAATGGCATGCTAAGAACTTACCATGTGCATACGCTAAGGTCAGTCACTTACGTGGTGCTTACAGACCTAGCTAGGTGCACTACGAAGGGTTTTACAACTCCGATCGGTTTCCCTCCTGAACAAATTCAAAAAAAAAACCTTGAAGTTGAGATCCATTGATTACAAGAAGGTCATTTTAAGTATTTTAGATAATTTTCACATAAAAACTTAAATGCTAGAAGTAGCAAGCAATAACATGAATACTAAAATGGATATTATGGTGAATTTAAAGGTGAAAATACTACCGATGGACTAAAAAAATATAGATCGAGTAATGGCTCTGCCAAAAAATAAATAAAGATAAATTAAAATTGTTTCAAAAGATTCTAATTTTTTATTTAGACTTAAAATAGATTCTTTTAATTATATAGTAAAACGGGACTGACAAAACTATTAGAAAATAAAATTAGACCTTGGGTCGAAAGAGTGCAGAAAGAATTACAGTTAGTCAATAAAAGACAAGTGGGTTGACGAATGTAAAATGTTGAGATATTATTGAGATATTTTGTAGACATGAGTTTATGATGTGTATAATAATGAGTTAATGAGTTTCCTGATTTACAGTATTTAGGATAGGAATGAGTTAATGAGTTTCCTGGTTTACAGTATTTAGGATAGGAGTGAGTTATTGAGCTTCCTGGTTTATCGTAATTGCCAATTGCAAGTGTCTTTGTATCATGTTATATATATGACAGAAATATATCAATAAAAGGCAAGCCAAGCCATTCTTTATTTCTTCATGGTAACAGAGCAACACGACTAAGATACAGATCCAACAATGGGTGACGGTAGAAATTCTTCCAATGCTACATCTAGCACGTTAAGGACTCCTACTTCTCTTCCTAATTTGACTGTGGAATAGTGGAAGACTATAGCCATTGTATTTGGTAATACTCAATCCTCTACCAATCGATTACATGGTGAGTTTACTAAATTTTCTTAGAATATTGATACCGGTGCTTCTAATCATGTAACGGGGGACGAGTCATATTTGTTTGATGTTCATGATATTGCTGCATGTCCTGTTGGACTTCCTGATGGTCAAAAAATAATTTCTACCAAAAAGGGAAGTGTGAGGCTCTTGGACGGATTGTATCTTAAAAATGTTCTTTATGTTCCTAAATTGCACTGCAACTTAATTTCGGTTACGCAACTCATTGATGATATGCACTATTTTGTACAATTTGTTTATAATATGTATGTTATACAGGACCGTCATATGAGGAAGCTGATTGGAACAGTTGAACGGAGAGATGGACTTTACTACTTCCACCAACCATCTATAGTGCAATCTACATCTACAGTGCAAGCTATATCAATGGATGCTTCTTCATATATGTTGGAACTTTGGCATCAATGTCTTGGGCATCCTTCAGAGAAAGTAGTAAAGTAATTACCTTTCGTACGTAATTCTAGTGATAGATTGAACAAGGTGTGTGATGTGTGCCCTCGTGCCAAACAATCTCGTGATTCTTTTCCTCTTAGTGATCATAAGGCCTCTCAAATTTTTGAATTGGTTCATTGTAATTTATGGGGTCCTACAATACAGTTTCTTCTTGTGGAGCTCTTTATTTTTTAATTATTGTGGATGATTTTTCTCGAACTGTATGGGTTTATTTGTTGATTAATAAATTAGAGGTATTTAAAAAAATTATGTCATTTTTGTCTATGGTTGATCGACAATTTGGACAAAAAATTAAGATTATTCGGAGTGATAATGGAACATAATTTAATTGTTTGAAAGACTATTTTCTTTCAAGTGGGATTTTATTTCAAACCTCTTGTGCGGGGACTCCACAACAGAATGGTAGAGTGTAACGTAAGCACCGTCATATTTTAACAGTGGCACGGGCCTTGCGTTTTCAAAGTCATCTTCCTCTTTATTTTTGGAGTGAATGTGTCTTAATACCTTCTCATTTGATCAATCTAACACCTTCGTGTGTTCTTTACAATAAAACACCTTATGAAATTTTATTCAATGCTTTGCCGGATTTTGATAATCTACGAGCATTTGGTTCTCTATGTTATGACCATAATCAACGTGCTAAGAGTGATAAATTTGCAAGTCAAAGTCGAAAATGCATCATTGTTGGATATCCTTTTGGTAAGAAAGGGTGGAGACTTTTTGATCTAGAAAATAAAAGTTTTTTGTTTCCAGAGATGTTAAGTTTATTGAAAATCAATTTCCATTTGCTGAATATGCTCCTGCTACTATTTGTTCTAAATATAATACTGGAAGTATGAATTTGAGTGATGATGATTTTGATATTCTTGGAGAGCCTACAAATGAATTTGAACCTACAAACGAATCTACCCCACTACATATCACAACCGAAAGCTCCCCAACTGCCACTTTAGAACCTGCAAATGAGCTTGAGCCTGCAACTAAATCCTCCCCAATACATATCACCACCCAAAATCCAACAAGTACCATCTTAGAGCTTGTTCCCACTATTTCTTCTGCAGCCCATGAATTGCAATTTGACCTGAATGTTGAATAACTTCCTATTATATCACTGTCTTCATACCATTATTCTTCTATAGATGGGAATGTAGAGGTTGCTACGGATGCTACTAATGAACCTCGCATGGGACGTGGATTCCGCGAAAAAGTTCCGTCCCTTCGACTTTGTGACTATGTTACTAACACTATCCTCACAAAAAGTCCGTCTACTCTTTCTCCAAATTCACCCATGACATCTTCTTCTTCAGGTACGCTCTTTCCCATAACACATTATATTAATTGTGCAAAATTTTCTGTTAGTCATTGGCAATTTCTAGCCGCTATTATAGCAGGTCGTGAACCGAAATCATTTAAAGAAGCTATGAGGGATGTAGGATGGCGTTGTGTTGTGCAAACAGAAATTCGTGCTTTAGAGGACAATGGTACTTGGACTATGGAAAAATTAACATCTGGTAAACGTGCTCTTGGTAGTCAATAGGTCTACAAAATCAAATATAACTCTAATGGCAGCATTGAGCGGCTTAAAGCTCGTTTAGTTGTTTCTGGCAATCACCAAGCCGCTGGGATTAATTATAATAAGACTTTTGCACCCGTTGCAAAGATGGTTACAGTTCGTTGTTTCTTAGCCACATTGTAGCATCGAAAAATTGGGAGCTGCATCAGATGGACGTGCATAATGCTTTTTTGCATGGGGATCTCAATGAAGAAGTTTATGTGAAGCTTCCTCCTAGTTTTAAGTCTTCTCAACCTGATATGATTTGTCATCTTCGAAAGTCATTATATGGCTTGAAACAAGCACTGAGATGTTGGTTTGCCAAACTTGTTATTGCCTTTAAAGAATATGGCTATCTCCAATCATATTCTGAGTATTCTCTTTTTACTTACAAAAAAGTGCTACTCAAATTAATGTCTTGGTGTATGTTGATGATTTAATTATTTCTGGAAATAATTCAGCTGCTTTGAGAGTCTTTAAGAATTATTTGAGCACGTGTTTTCATATGAAGGATCTTGGGGTTTTTAAATTTTTCCTCGGGATTGAGGTGGCACGAAATTCTGATGGCATATTTCTTTGTCAACGAAAGTATTCACTTGATATTATTTCTGTGTCTGGTCTTCTATGTGCTAAGCCATCATGTTTTCCCATTGAGCAAAACCATCGGCTTGCACATGCTTCAGGGGAGCCTTTGTCTAATCCGAAATCTTATCGTCATTTGGTCGGACGTTTGATTTACTCAACAGTCACGCGACCTGATTTGGCATACTCTGTCCATATTTTATCCCAGTTTCTACAAGAACCGAGACATGAACATTGGGAAGCTGTTTTGCGTGTTGTTCGCTACTTGAAGGATTCTCCTGGACAAGGTATTTTACTTCGAACCAATAGCTCTCTATCTTTGACAGTATGGTGTGATTTTGATTGGACAGCTTGCCTTCTTACTCGTCGCTCTCTCACTGGTTGGGTTGTATTTCTTGGTCATTCCTCGATTTCTTGGAAAACTAAGAAACAACCTACTGTGGCATGTTCTTCAGCAGAGGCCGAATACCGATCTATGGCCGCTCTTGATTCTGAATTGAAATGGTTGAAAGGTCTTCTCCTTAGCTTGGGAATCCAACATACTGCAGCCACTGAGGTTCACTGTGACAGCCAATTGGTTTTACATATTGCACAAAATCCGGTCTTCCATGAACGCACAAATCACACTGAAGTTGACTGCCATTTTGTTTGTGATGCAATCCAAGATCGAACTATTCTTCCTTCATATGTTCCTACCACGATTCAGCTTGCAGACATTTTTACTAAACCTTTGGGGACACGTCAATTTCAGTTTTTGCTTTCCAAGATGGGCATTTATGATCCGCATGCTCTATCTTGAGGGGGGTGTTGAGATATTATTGAGATATTTTGTAGACATCAGGTTAGGATGTGTATAAGAATGAGTTAATGAGTTTCCTGGTTTATAGTATTTAGGATAGGAATGAGTTAATGAATTTCCTGGTTTACAGTTTTTAGGATAGGAATGAGTTAATGAGTTTGCTGGTTTACAGTAATAGCCAATTGCCAGTTCCTTTGTATCATGTTATATATATGGCAGAAATATATCAATAAAAGGCAAGCCAAGTCATTCTTTATTTCTTCATAAAAGGTGTGATACACAAATACAAATACAAATTAGAAATATAAGAATGAAACATATAGGGAATTTGAATTAAAGTGATAATATTGAAGAAAATAAAGTTTTTATTCCAAAGTAAAAAGAAAAAAATTTGTTGAAGGCAAAATAATAGAAGAGAATCGACAAGCACTTTATCCAACTTGGTTAAGACACTTAAACATGGCGCAAGATGTCATCGATTCGATTTTTATACGACGGGATACAACCCACTTGCCATATAGTATGTTATATGATACATAAATCTTATATATAAAATCCTAATTTAAAAAAAAAACATACAAAACTTATTAGAATTGATGCTAAAGATCTGTGGAAGGAGAGATTTTTGAGAAGTTTTAATAAATTGATATGTAAAATTTGAGCGAGAATCCTTATTAATGTGGGAAGAGTAGAAATGTGATACGAAAATATGAGGAAACAAATATGTTATGCTTTTAATCAAACAATGCATATTGTATGAAATTAATTATCACAATTATGAGAAATTACGTGGAATTAATTTTTGAGACTGTTTGACTAAGGTTCCTCTTAAGTTTCAAAACATGCAAAAGCTCCATATCTAAAAGCATTATAAATTAGGTCCTTGTTTTCTGAAATCAAAAATAAAATAAAAAAATCAATGTAAAAACTGCCAAATTTCGAAACTTAATTCAATTTATAATCATCTTCTTATTCATTTAAGAAAATTAAAAAATGCTTCGATAACAAAAAAAAACATGCTTTAGCAAAATATGCAGGAATGACTCCAGTTTTTCAAAAAAACTACAAGCATCACCAACATTATAACAAAATTTTGTATGTTTTATGCATTTTTTGTTGATTACTTCAAAGTTTTAAATTCAATGCCGACATTTACTCAACATCACATCTTTGTAGAAAAATCATCAAAAAAATGATGTACATTGCATATAATGAAAAATATCTTACTTCTATTAAAACGCAAAAAAAAAAAAAAAAAAAAAAAAAAAATTATACAGAAAAACTGCAGATGTTTTTTGGTACACTGAGACATGAATGCAATACACTATAGAATGGCTCCAAATATGTCTACGCTTGTTTACTATAAGTGTAGACATTTCTACAACTGTTTTTTCTCTTTTCAGTATCTACAATACACTATAAGAATAGTTGCAGATATGTCTGTACTTTTTCACAATAAGTGTAGATATTTCTACATCTTTTTTTTCTAGTAAACTTTTGTTAATATTTACATTTTTTGAACCTTTTTAAAGAAGCAGTGCAAAAAATCATGAAAAATACGTTGCTATAATAATAGGGGCCAACTTTAAATCGAAACTCCCATGAGGAGTGAGCCTTGTATCAACTTTGATTTTAGGGACCCATCCCAAGTATTCACTTAAATTTTTTAGTAGGAGAGTAGAATGTGTATGCAATTAGGGGTTTTATGATATGGATGGGCATGCAAACATTAAATAAAATTTTAAGAAGTAAATGGATTCAAACTGCAAATTATTAGAATTACATTTGGGATGAGATTGATGGAGCAAGAGATCATTACTAGGCATACTCTATTTGTAACGTCTAGAATTTCAAGAGCATTTTTAATTAATTATTTAATTTAAAATTTGATTTTATTTTGTTTATTTAAAACTCAATTTGTTTAGATTTTATAACATACTATTTTGATTTTTATTTAAAACTAAAGTTATTTTGAATTTTATTGGTATAATTTAATAATACAAATCGATACTTGCAATTCCAATCTCACTTATTGAATAAAATTAAATCTAGTTTATTTATTTTAATTTGTATTTATTCTTATATTTTAATTTTAATAGTAAACTCGTATTACATAATTTGTTTTCAATATTAATAAAAATTATATCCTTGATTTAATTACAAAATATTCTATAGTTTCTCGTCACGAGAATTTGGATTTTGAAATACGGACACTGACCCGAGCCAACCTACACAGTCCACCCCTATAACCGCGTCAAAACCTGACGTGCCCATTTCTCTAAGTCCGCCACCACCACCCCACTGATCTGCAACGTCCCCTCCTGCTCCACACAACCCCTGTTGTCCCCTGTCGGGTCCGATCCCTTGTAGTCGTGCCTATCTCTGCCCCTCCATCTTGCTAAAGCCCAAAGACCAGTTCACCTGAGAACCATTAGAAACCAATGCGACTGTGTAGACCGTAGTGTGTATTATTCGTTTATGAGGGTTATAGTATTCGCATACATTTATGTATTTGTGAGTGTGCTTGTGTATTTATGAGTGTGTCTGCGTCCGTATTAGTTTGTATGTATATATAATGTTGTGAGAGTATTTCTTTTGTGTAAGTCTAAATTTCGTGTGTGACTCTAGTTTGTTTTGTGTATAATATATATATATATATATATATATATATAATAGTTTTGGATGTGTGGGTGATTTTAAAACAAAATGTATATATATTATAATTTTTACCGTATGTAATAGAGAAAATATTATACAATATTTGTAAATGAATTTGTCGTGTTTATTTTCAGTCGAGTGTGGTGTTGAGTTTTGAAAACCTCCAAAAACCCAATAACTGTACCGATCCATTAAGAAATTCCTTAATATTCTCTTATTAAAATAAATATTTTTTTGAGTGGTTGCTGAGTTGAGTTCATTCCGAGTCATTCCCAGATATCGTCATTTCAATTCTGCATTCATCCATTTGCTTTCTCCAATCTATGCCAAGAAAGGTAAGTTTATCTCACACTTGACCTACGTTATTTTATGGATGTTAGATCAGCATAAATGAACTATTGTGAAATATACAGGTTTGCTAGTAGAAATTGCTTGTTTAATATGTACACTTTTATATTCTCTGATGATATATATGACACGTAGGTGCACTGATGATATATGACTTATGATGCAATTTATGCTATGTGATGATTTGTTATGTTGTTGATACCCCTAGTTTAGGAAAAATCACTAAGGATTGAAAGGATACATAACCGAATGGACATTAGATTAGAGAAAAATCATTATGGGTTGAAATGATAGACCTGAACGATTTTTATTGAATATGGGATTACGGGTTGAAATGATAGACCCGTAGAAATTTTATAAATTGCGGGTTTAAATGATAAATATCAGTATCACTTGACCATAAGGTATACGGACACCGATGGTCATGTTTTTGAATAAAATAATTTGGAAAATTTGATTTTAAAGTAATAATTAAGAGTTTATACTTTTAGATTTTTAGATCTTAAACTTATATTTTGTAAATTTTAAATTATATGTTTTAAAATGATTTTATGAGTAAATATAGATTTAAATACTTATTTAAGATTTTGCTTATAATTATTTATTTTAAAACAATATAATTTAATATAAATGTATTTTAAACTTTTATATTATAATAAATATTTCTTTTAAATTTATTTCTATATTTTAAACATATATATGTTTATAATCTATTTTCTAATTTATTTTAGAATTTTTTTTAAAGTTATACATATATATATATATATATATATATATATTTTCAAAGTTCAGTTTTATTTTATATATTTTATAAACTTTAATAATAAAGTCAAATATGGATAAGTTAAGGTTTTCGTGATTTGAGTTCGAGGGTTAAAGATTTTAAATTTATATAACGATATTTGACTTACCGAATGAACTTATATAAGATATGAATTGGAATTCAAATTGATTTGAACTTTTAAGGGGTGAATTTGAATTGTGAACTCATTTTCTGAATTTGAATTTCCAAATTTGAGGAATGAATTTGAACCTATATTCGATATGAAATGAATTTGATTATAAATCAACTGAATGTGGATTTGAATTGGTTTAAATATTGAACTTTACAAGAAATGAAATTGAATTTGCATAAATTGATTTTAATTTTAATTTTATGATTGTTATGAATTGAATTCGATTTTAAAATTATTGAATATGAATTGGAATATACATATATATTTTATATATGGAAATAATTTTATAAATCGTTTGGTTTGAATTAAGTAATTTGTTAAATCAAATTTATTAGAATGGTTTTGAATTGTATGAATTTTTAAAATTGAAATAAAAAGTTTTGATTTGAATTGTATATACCGAATTTGAACTTAAGTGATTGGGATTTTGAATTGACTCGAACGAATTCTTATAAAAGGCGAAAACTAGATTGTATGATTTGTTTAACTTGAAATATAAAGTTTTGATTTGAATTGTCTAAATTGAACTCGAACCAAAATGTTGGATTTAGTGAATCAACTTAAAGCAAATTATTAGAAAGGTGAAATTGAATTATTTGAATAGCTTAATTTCAAAATCTTACGAACATAAATCAAACCAAAGTATCAACGAAGTTAAATATTTTCTCATAGTTTAAACGACATTTCGAGACCTTTAAGATATGTTTTATATAAGTCGATTTTGTGATTTGAAGTTCTTTATGCGAATACTTTCAGAAAATTATAATTGAAGTTAAATGTTATAGTATTAGTTTATACTATAGTTGAGAGATCTTTACGATATGGTTTTAAATCGATTTGATTTAAGCAATTTGAGTTGATTTCAAAATTTAAATATAATCAAAGTTAGATATTTAATTTTGAATCCAAATTCGAATATGAGATTTCGTATAAACTATTTTATAAAGTGATTTATAAAATAATGACCACGGTATAAAAAATGTAAACGTTTGGTTGTTAAAGAGACTGGGATCGGCTGTTGTCATACTCTCTTCCAATACCCAAAACCACTTTAACAACTGTGTATGCGGTGGAGATCTAGAATGAAGTAGGATGGTTTGGCGAACGACTCTATTTTCTATTGCATATTAATGACGAGACACTGACTACCTTGAGTCAGCTTGATGTGACTAAAACAGGAGCTACGCCGAGATCGAGTGACGTTATACCTCCTATTGAGCGCACTACGATTTTGTTTTGTACCGTGTTATATGGAGTTCCCTCTGATCAACCTCCAGTTTACGGAGGAATTACGGTACTGTACATACTATGGGAATATATAAACAATGTAAGGGTAATAATGGTAATCCTTCTTACGCTATTTTGATATTTTTACTTTACCGATAGACACTATTGTATATAGCGTATTATACTATATAGTATTAGTTTGACGGATCCTTAAAGGATGGTGATCCAAAACATCCTTTAAGTTACTGATTGCATTTCATCGAACATTTTATTTCAGTTGATTTACTTCCATGAGAATATTAGTCATGATCCGAGTTGTTTTGTTTGCATTATTTCTCGGGTCAGATTGAGTATTCCATTTCAAGATTCATCCTTGGAGTTAGTGCTTATATTGGGGTTTCATTCACCTGTCTCTACCTATTCAGTTGTTCCAGTTTAGCTATTTCTTGTCATTCCTGTTTCATATTGTTATCATTTATCTATGTATTAGGAAATTCATTGTATTTGACTTCCGCTGTATTATCTATGTAAACTCTGATGTAAAATTTTATTTAGTAGCTCCATGAACTATTATTATATTACTTATTTCCGCTGCGAGATATTAGATTTCCCAGTATCTGTATCTGTGTCTGTGATATGTGATTTTGTGATTTATTCTATTTACCTTAGAAGCTGATAACAATGTGTTGTTTTGGACGTTTCGAGTTGACATGTTTTGTCGATTCGGCACGGTCAAAATGACGGGTCGTTACACTATTGGCACCCATGCAATAAACTTATAGACCCCAGTAAAAAAATTACACTAGCACTACTATATACACCCAACTTTCTCCTTTTCTCGCCTACTTCTTTTCTCATGTACCTATATTTTACAAAAATATTTTTCTTGTCTAAATCTTATATATAAAGTACTAATTTTTTTAAAAAGAAACATATAAATTAAATTAGAATTGATGATGAAGATTTCAATTATGGAAGGATAGATTTCTTTATTTGAGAATTTTAAGTAAATTGATATGTAAAATTTGAGTGAGAATCATTATTTAATGTGGAAAGAACGAAAATGTGATAAGAAAATGTTAAGAAAAAATGCAGTATACTTTTAATTAAAAATGCATTTTTATGAATTAATTATCATAATCATGAGAAATTGCTTGGGTTTAGCTTTTTATAGGGGGAGAGTAAAATACATGTGTCATTAGTGTTTTATTATATGCATGGACATGAAAACATTAAATAAATTTTTTGGAAGTAAATGGATTCAAACAACAAATTATTATAATTACATTTGTCATGAGATTAATGGAGTAAAAGATCAATATTAGGCACACGCTATTAACACAAATGCAATAAACTAATAGGCCCCAGTAAAAAATTACACTAGCACTACTACATTCACCACTTTTCTCCTTCTCTCACCCACCTTATTCTCACATACTTATATTTTACGAAATATTTTTCTTGCCCATTGCACCTAACTCTTATTTTCTTTATTTCTAATAAAGAAAACGTTTATTATTTCATCTTCTTAAAAATGTAAGGGCATTGTTATTAAAACTCCAAATACTGTTAAAGGGGGGTCAATTTTTTTTCCTTTCAAAATTGTTAAGAGGAGTACCAATGAAGAAAATAACCTCTTAACAAATAAAGGTAATTTTACCTTATTACCCATTTAGCCCCTTAACAAATAAAGGTATTGTTACCTTAACAAATATTGCAAGGGCCGTAGTATTTTTTTTCGATTCGCATATATCGCTTTTTTTGAACCCTAAAGGAAGAGCGTTTTCGGAGGAATGGGGTCGTACTATTTTTTATTTTTGTCAACATAAATATGCCGAATTTTATAATTACGGAGATAATGCACCGAAATGATTATTAATTTTCGACATATCACTGCCGAATACATATGTAATTGATTATGTGCTGCATTCGGTGCGGTGGTGACAAACTGCTTATTTTAATTCGGTTTCTCTTGTCGAATAAGTTTTTTTAATCTAAGTTGAAGGGGCAATCCGGGAATATTGAGTAGTGTGAAATAATATGTTTGTGTAGCTCCTTAACAATTTTTCAAAGAGTGGAGTGTTTTTTAAAATGTCCCCCCTTAACAATAGTTGGAGTGTCAATAACAATACCCAATTGCAACTATAAATAATATTTATCAATGCAGTCTCAACAATTCCAATAATATTTTCCTATAAATTTCTAATAATTCAAAATTTAATAGAAAATTATAGTTGATTTGGTCATTTTAATTGTTAATAAATTTATGATATTAGATTATTTCATTTGAAAGGTCTTTCCTAGAGATAAAAAATTAGAAATATCGAGAGAAGGACTTGCTTAGAAAAAAATGATCAAGTCGATAAACAAATTCAAAGTGAGATTCTACATTAAGTTTGTAGAGATTTAAGTCATTTGAGTAACTACAATGGTGGACAATAGAAGCATTTTCATTAATGTTTATAGAATCAATGGTTGGTGGCAATAAAATAAAATGTAGAAAGTTAAAATGAATAATCTAAATTAACTAAACAACAAAGAGAAAAGGAGGGAGAAGAAGATAGGCTAAAATTAATAAGCATAGAAAATAGGAAGATAACGATATGCTAAAAAAAATTTGACGTGCGATTTTTTTTTTCTAAAAAAATAGGGGAACAAGGTATGTCCTAGTAGGTTGATAGAATCTGTCAAAATATCTCCTCCATATTGAAATTCTTATATATATATATATATTAAAAAATTAATACTTTATTATATATATAAATTTTACATCCGTAGTTGTATAACTTTAAAACATGTGACATAAGACTCAATTGAAAACTCACTCGTACTGAATCAAATTGTACTGCGGATATAAAATCTAATAACACTTCTTGTCTAAACCTATAGTAGACTAAATATAAGGCAAAACTAAATATCCTAGAATACCATATAACAATCTTCCCCCACTGAAAAAATAATAGCACTGCAATCCTTATGAAGCACTTGGACTGGAAGAAGAAAGAGTCACCACTTTCTTAAATTTTTTTTCTTTTTTTCTTCTTCTTCTTGATATGACAAACCATAGAATTCCACGTCATATTTTCAGTTACTCCAGAATTCATATCCATTTGAAACTCAAAAGAGATCTCATTAGATTTGAATTTATGACATCCCTTCGATCCCATCCCAGATTATCTTGAAGCTTTATTATCCAAATTATTATCATCTTGAGCTAGCACATCCTCTTCGGTAACCATATAATCTAGGTCACCAGGATCTGAGGAAGACCCAGTACCTTCAGTCTGCAACAGAAGCTGCTCCAGGACTTCAGTATTATCAACAGGATACATTATAGAGCAATTGAGGTCTTGAGAAAAAGGGACTACATAAGTCTGAATATCAGAAGTTTGTATACTAGGATCAATCTACATAGTATTATTATACCAAGTAGAAGTAGTCGTTTGCTTAGGAAACCAAATTTTTGTAAACTAACAAACATTCCCTAAATCTTCAAAACGCTGACAGTACGAACAGTTGGAAACCATTCATACTCAACCTCCTTCATTAGCAATTGATCATCCTCTTATAAAATTGGGGCATGCTTGGGATAGGAAAAATAATTAGAAACTTCAACCAATATTCGCGCAAAAGAAATCTTCCTAATTATTTCTGTAAACTTATCAAGTTTAAGAGGAATATCAAGAATAGACACAATATGACTTATCCCTCTTCTGTCCAGTCATTAAGAGGCAACATAGGGAGGCGTATCTATATTGGAATAGAATGTAAAATATCTTTATTAAGCTTGATGTCTACCGACCAACGCTTCATTGTCATTAATTTTTTATTATAAAAATAAGGACCTCCTTCCAAAATCCTATCACAATTAATCCTTTTTTAATCAAACTTAATAATATAAAAACCATCTTTCTTAGAGTAAATATAAAAGTCACATATAGGTTTCCATACCCATTGAATATATGTTTAAAGAAAGAGTAGTAGGGTTTAGAATCAACAACATAAATAACCGAAGCATTATCCCATTGTTATCCATCTTTTTGGACAAACTCCAAGTACATCTTAGCACAACACATATTATGAAACTTCTTAGGCTCATAAAACTTAAGTGGAGTAAATATAGGAAGTTGGTTACCTAAAGCTACATCTTTCCATGCACAACTACCATTCACGGGAGAATTCCCATCAGTAGGAGAATGACCAGGGTTATTCGTTGGCGGCAGTGATTAAAGAGACGATGGCAGCAGGGGAGCGTGCTTAACGGTATTTCCTTTTACCTGATGTGCTACCCTAAAGATGACACAATGCTTTTATTTTGCGGACGATCATTTGGAGAAGGAAGCGTTGGATACTCAGCCAAATATTGTGGCATATGATATGCAGGGAGGCTGTATTATGCTACGATGATCCATGGGTTGCTCAGCTAGTCTTTCATGTAACAAGTTGAAATCCATCCATCTTTATCATAGGTAGAGAAATATCAGATGTAGGGGATGTATCTAGAGGAGCAGACTGTTGGCAGTTTGATGGTGGATGACTGGAATTTGAGAAAATTTGATTGGTTGATTGATGAGGTGCGAGTAGAGGCGGGAAGGAGTTTGGAGGGTCTGGTGGCAGGAGGCAAAAAGGAGAAGGTATTGGAGGAGGGGAAAAGGGCGGTTAAGAAGTCCAAAGTTGTTTATATTTCTAAGGGCAAATCCAACAAAGACTTGGATATCCGAATATGTGAAATCTACACCCAAATTGGCCTCCAACGGGATGTAGAAACATGCGGTCGTTCTAAAATATGGGAGAAAAATTCCAGAATTTGCAAACTGGTGTTGCGCTTGTTGAACAAACGCCTGAAATAATGCGGTGGTCCCATTTTAATGCGCTTGTTCAACAAGCGCGTAGATAAAATAATTCTGCTGCATCTTTCTAATACACAATGCATGTGGTTCCATTTTAATGCTTTATGCTATGTTTTGTTCCCATTTTTTCTGTACACAAAGCACATGGCAACATTTGCTCCAATACGTCAACTGCATTTGGTCCCATTTTCAATGCTTTATTCCTTGCTCCAATACGTGGCCACATTCGTTGCTCCAATATTACCTGCTACACATAGCATAGTCCCACAGAAATTCCTAATTCAACGCTGCCTGGCCCACTTAATTTTCCAGACATTTGTTCAACAAAAGCCTGGTTTCAGGCGTTTGTTAAACTAACGCGTGGTTTTAAAACTGTTGGACAATTCCGTAGGTTCGATTTTTCGGGATGTAGAAATTTGGATTTCTACACCCGAATTGTTGGAGATGCTCTAAGTGTATATATAGTAAGCATAACAGGTATAAAACATGGTCATGTTAAAATCAAATTAGTTATTGCTTAATTACTCGTTTCCCATTCAAACCTCTACTTTGGAATATGCTTTCTTGAAATCCATATGTAAACTGTTAACTAAGTTTGAATTGTGCTTCCTTTGTTAAGTAAATAAACAACGTATTTGATATAAATTAGGGAAGACCGATGAATTCCAATTATTATACACATAAATGCACATGATTATATACATATATTGGTTTTCATAATTTAAAATAATTTGTGAATAATAAATAAATAAATATAAATTACAAGAAATTGAAAATTTGCTTGAAAGTCAATTCTTTTAGTTATAAATTAGAATTCAGTTTAAGAGCCCTATAACAATTTGAAGACATATAGTAAAGTTATTCCATAATAAACAATAAATAAAAATTATCTGGATTTTTTAATACTGTATTTTGATGTATTCTAAAAAAATAAAGATAAATTATCACAAAACTTAAAAATCACATGAAAATCAATTCATTAATTATCTAAACCATTTATTTCATTATCTTTTTCTAATGCTACAACAATTTAAATGCAAACAATAATGCCTATTGGATATATTGCCCAAAAAAAAAACAGAGAAATTAAACTGGTTTAGTTGACGATGAGCCAAATAACATTTATTTTTAAAATGGGAAACTCAAATTAGAATGAAATAAACATATGGTAAAGGTTAAGTGAGATTAGATGTACATATGGAACTGAAATTATAATACTACAAATGTCAATCATCCCTCTCCAATCACCGATAGTTTGATATACATTACGAGATAAATTGTGAAAAGAGTGTACAAATGGTTAACTATTCCTTTTAATATAAAAAAGACAATTCTAAATAAGTAATAAGATAGAAAGAGTTTATGATGAGCTAAATTCTATTCTTTAATTGATCTTTATAAAAATGAAAAACTTTTGTCAGAACGAAACAAACAAACAAAAGGAAGGTATATAAAATTAATGGTATGTTGTAGCCATTATATAACGCCCATAATAGAGATGTGTAAATGAAATCATAGTGGTATAAATGTAAATAATCTCTCAAATTACTGAGAATTTAGCACATAACATGATAAAAATTGTTGAATGTGTTCGCAAATGATCACAACATCTCTTATATATATATATATATATATATATATATATATATATATATATATATATATATATATATATATATATATATATATATATGGTATAGGATCAGGGAGCCCCTCTGAATTTCAGCCCCCCATTTGCACTCAAACCATAACCACTCATTTATATTAAAGAATGTGAGTGAGAAGTAGGAGAATGAGTGTGAAATACTTGGTTGTGGTTGAGGGACTTTTGGGATGCTGCACTGTTTGGGATGCCCTCGAACCTACCCATATATATATATATATATATATATATATATATATATATATATATATAACACTAATATATAAAAGGATCATTTTCTTCTCTTCAACGGTAGGTGGATCATTAGATTATATCTTAGAAATATAAAAACTTCAGGAATTGTGAAATTTTCATGAGAAGGGCATACTAACACATAGTCTTTATTGTAAAAAAACTTCCAAGCTCTTACCTAAACCTCGCATAGGTGCTAGGCTAGCTTTACTACTTAAGCTAATCTGCATAGATATGACTTACCTCATTATCAAAAAATATGAACATGTTTATAAGCATCATCTACGCACCAATTTAGGCTTGATTCCCCTTATAAGCATCAAAATGTTTATTTTTAATGATTTTGTCTCTATATTTGCTTCCGTATCCAATCAAATCCATGATACCCTATTGCTGATTAGTTAGTACTAATTAAACAAAATACTTAAATTTTATCCAAAATTCTTATGCTTATCAAAAACACTTAATTTTGATTTATCCTCGATTAATCCCCTCCTTGAGATTAATCCATAGTTCATGCTTACTGTCTAGTATCCACTTGGGCGATTTTTACAACGTTGCACATAATAATTAAAATTTAGGTTTTGCTTCTACTTTATTAAAATAGGGCATACTTTTTATATTTGAAGACTATGTTAGGAAAAACTCATTTTTTTCACTATCTGCAAAGACATTTATGTCCTTTGCATAAACATTTTATCAATTAATCCAATTAAATCAAATCAACATCATTGGATATTATGTTTTTTCATGGTAATTTTTTTAAAGAATTTATTGAAAAGTTATCAATATATTGTTACTTTATCATGTGATGTATGATAAAATCTTATTTATATTTTCTTTCTATGTGAAAAATGATCAAATAGTCAGAATAATTAATGGACAACACAAATATTAATAATTAGATCTGTTTTGAATTAATAAGCATTGTCATAATAATTATAGTATAAAAAAGTTTTTTATGTATGCATATAACAATAATGATCATATATTTATCAATTTCTACAGATAAATAATAAAAAAATTGATTTTATTCACATTAACAATATGTACGCTATGTAGTTAAACCTCCGCTAAAGCCACGAAAAATCTCCGCTATAGCCTGTAGCACTCTTCAATTGCTATGCTATTTTAGTTTAGCGTTAATGAACAGTATATCCACTTTAAGTCCCGCTATTTTCCGCTACACCCATTAAATTAAGGATTTTTAGTATCCGTTTTAGCGGTATTAATACACAAAGCTTGATTTATCTAGTTTTCTTTTAAAATGGACTAACAAAGTTTGTGTAAAGAGCTTATCTTAACGCATGTATATGGTAGAAATCCGTTATAGTCATCAAATCCAATGTGTGTAACCATAATATTCTTTGATTTTGTTGTATAAGATTAATTAGCTAACATTAGTTTCTTCTACACAAATAATGTGATGATATAATTAATTAATTTTAAAATACTTAGTTTTACATCTAATGAACATTTTTTGCACCCCCATTACATCCTCGTTATTTTTCCGTTTTATCCCCGCTACACCTTTTTTGTTTTTATATCTCCACCGCTATAGAACCGTTAAGCGCTTTAACAATACAATATGTACGTCTTTCGTGTATATATTTCACCAATTATTAAACATGCATGTTTGATTAAAAACCAAAATCCTCGAAGAACATTCAAACTGTTATCACTTGTCTACACTCTTGATTGAAAAGAGTTTTTTGTCAATTCTAATAGGAGTACTAGTACAATGTATAATGGTGTAAAATCAACATTTCGATTACATAATTATTTTTATTAAAAAATTGTATTATTTTTCATTATTTTCAGTTAAATAAATGATAATGATAGTAAAAAATTTGAACCTGAAAGATTTAAGGAGAGACTAATGGAAAGAACGAAGTAAATTTAATTGGAATGATCTAATGAGATATGTTAAAGATGAAATGAGATATATGCTACTATCTGGCTCTCTCTCTCTCTTTTTTTTTTTTTTTTTTTTTTTTGACTATATACAATTTGGTTGTGCAAGCCTACAATATGAAAGAACCCTAATGATCAGTTTGATTAAC
Source organism: Allium sativum (assembly GCA_030737875.1). Lineage (NCBI taxonomy): Eukaryota > Viridiplantae > Streptophyta > Magnoliopsida > Asparagales > Amaryllidaceae > Allium > Allium sativum. The sequence continues at coordinate 660,144,567 of CM060924.1, forward strand.
TTGATGTACATTTAAATATAATAAATTAATACGTTATATTTTATCTTGAGTTCGATAAAATAAACAATATGAATAATAACTATGATAACATCCATTATAAACATACCCGACCTGCATTTAGAAAATAAACTTGAAATGCATAATAAACAATGTATACTACCAGATAAATGCAGTACAAAAAATATACCTTGTGTTGCATGGACCATATGAGTGTGCAATTGGTTAAATATTGCTTAAAACATAAATGATTTCCATTTTTTGCCGTTTAGGGAAGAATATGAGTTAATGAATGAAAAAAGCTGCAATGTACACAATATTAATAGATACATTAATATGCATTAATTGCATAGGAAGGGGATGTATGGGATAGTTTCCTGTGCATTTGTAAATAACATGAGCATGAATGTCGAATTAATGCAATATCTAAATTCATATCGAATATCTAATAGCTTTTGATTCATGATCCACTTCAGCCAATTTTGCATAGTCAAGATGCACCACCAGTGGGTGGTATTATCTTATTACAGTCTGAACTAATACTAGCCGTTAGGCTAAAATCCAATGCATTTGACAAGTGGTGCATCTTAGTCATGAATCAAAAGCTGTTAGATATCATATGAATTTAGATGATGGATTTCACATTCATGTTCGTCTTATATACCACGGCAAGGGAAACTATATATCCCACATTTCACCTTTGGATGTAGTTAATGCATCTATCACTATCGTTAGATAAAATCGTCTGTACCCAAAATTGTCTGTCCATTTATACCCAATCAATTAGCACTCTCTGAATTCCACATTTTTACAATTAAATCCTCTTTTTTTCTTTGACTTAATTGCAAAAAAAGTGAAAACCAGAAATTCGGATTGATTGGGTACAGGGAACAGAATTTTAGGTACAGAAGATCAGCTCTCATTGTTCCTGTACACTATACATGTTCTCATTCACTTACATCACTCCAAAAAGAAAAAACTGTGAATTCATTTATGTTTTAAGCAATATTTAACTAATGGCCTACTTGACAACCAATGAGTAAATATAGCATTCTGAGCTGAGTCGGAATATAAATAATTTCTACTAAACTCTTCTCACAGCATCTTGCAGTCCATCCAACACAAGGTATATTTTTCTGTACTGCAAAACGTATTACAAGTTTATATTCTAAATATAGATTAGACAAGTTTACATAGTTATTGTTATTCATGTAATCTTTTTACTGTATTCAAGATCTAACGTAATGTATTATAGTTTATCACATATAAATGTACATTAAATTAATCAATCTGATTATTAGGGAGGCTTAGAAAGTTTATCTACAGTAGGATTGCAAAACCTGATTGTGTGAACCCATAATAACAAAGAATGTATCTATCTCATTTAATCTTTCCCATCATATTTGCTCTTTTCTTTCTACTAGTACCTCCTTAATCTCTTTAATAATAAATTTACAAACCTATCATTATTTCTTGTTTAACTAATATTAATGAAAAACCAACAGCAGCCTGATAATAACATTTTAAAAGTCCTTTAAGAACTCTAGTTATTCATCGAATACGCATTAATCATATAAACGTCAATTATATGATGTGTAAGAACAATATGCATCCAAATATTCCTATAAGCAACCCATTTTGAATCCGTTTCCCTTATATTCTTGCCTAAACAAACAGAAAAGGTAACCTATTTATGCTTATAACAATAAATGACATGGTGATAAGTTCAATAGCAAATAAATCACTTTCCCAAATTGAATTACCTTCATTCCTGTTAAATTCCCTTAATCCACTCTACTTAATTAGGAGAGCAATTAAAACAATTAATTTCAAAAATAATGGTGGTGATCGTGTAGGGACATATAAATCTCACTTTGGCTTGTTAAAAGTTAATAAGTAAAATTAAACATGATCAGGCTAATTATTGAGTGAACGGGTAGAGAATTATTTCACCAATCACCACCCCTTATAAATATTTGCTTCTAAGAGTTTCATACACCATCCTGCAGCATTTCAGGTACATTTCATGCACCTCTAGTTTTGTGTTATTTGCATTGTTTAATGCTTTTACTTTTATAGTTTTGTTTAAATGCAATTAGTGGTCAAAAGTTTTAAAATTATGATTTCATTGTATCTTGTATACGCACTATATAGAAAATAAAAGGACAATTAAAATAGATTAGTAATGTATCTGCAATGGAGATACAGTGTGGACATATTACTTTATCACTGAAATAAACTTTTGTATTAGAGGTTTTCATTTCTGTGAATAGGTGAAGTGTTGGAAAATTATGTAACGCATTCTACGATCCACAAGCAGTAATGGTTTTGGTAATCAAAACTGTGAAGATTAAATTCTATTTAATGCATGTTCGCTGTGCAGAATACAATAACCGAAAGACAAGGTAAGGGATGAACACGATAAATTCTGGAGACAATGGAGATTCTAATAAGAACAGCAATAATAAAAGAACAGCAAACAATAACAGTGTCGGAGAATCAGAAAATGATAGCAGGCCAAGAAGTGATAGACCTCCAGTTTCTGGTGATTCAGTAGATAGAAGTAAAAAATATCATCGGCACACGCCTCAGCAAATTAATGAACTTGAAAAGTAAGCACTATCTTCTTATGCTTCTTTTGGGTGATCATTCATATTATTTTATTAACTTTAAAGCGATTTTGGTTACGATAGGATGTTTAAGGAGTGCCCTCATCCTGATGAGAAGAAAAGACTACAGTTGAGTCGTCGCCTCAAACTTGACACCCGCCAGGTTAAGTTTTGGTTTCAGAACCGTCGTACTCATATGAAGGTATACTTAATTTCATTCTTGCACCTAGTTAATTTAAATCAAGCCTACAATACTCCTTATATTAAATAAAATGATTTTTTTTTTCCGTGTATGTTTATACAGACACAGGTAGAACGACAAGAACACTCTATCCTGGAGGAGGAAAATGAAAAGTTAAAGCTAGAAAACTTAAAGGCGAAAGAAGCAATAAGCAACCCAACATGCATAAACTGTGGTGGACCAGCCATGTTAGGAGAAGTAAAGCCTAATCAACGTCAACTGGTAATTGAAAACGTTCGCTTAAAGGCCGAGCTGCAACGGATATGTACCTTAGCTGGAAAGTTTCTGGGGCGCCCTTTATCAAACATGATCTCTTCTTTCAACTCAAGGGGTGTACTTAGCAATGGCATTGCTAACCAAATGGCAAACCAAGGGAATAACCAGCTGGTGGTCGTTTCTAGCAATGACAATGGCACTTTGTGTGTAGATCAGAGTAGTCGAAGATCGAAGTTGTTCGAACTTGCATTGGTAGCTATGGATGAGTTGATGAAAATGGGCCTAACAGATGAGCCTTTGTGGATGAAAGACGATGAGAGTGGGAGGGAAATGTTGAATTTTAATGAGTATGCGAGGATGTTTCAAAGGTATATAGGAGCGAAACCAGAGGGATACGTAAAGGAGGCAACTAGGGCATCTGGAGCTGTGGCTGCTAGTAGTACAACCTTAGTTGAAATGCTCATGGATGATGTATGAACTCTATGTATAATCTTACTGTATGTAGGATCATCTTGCATATGCTAAATTTTTTGTATTAAATTACTCATAAATAAATGTTGATACAGAAACGTTGGGCGGATATGTTCCCAAGTATGATTGCCAGCACGACCACCATTGATGTCACATGTAACGGCGTGGGTGGAAGTAGGGTCGACGGTGCTCTTCAAGTCGTAAGCAACATGAACTTTTTCCTTTTTGCAGGCCAAATAAAGCTTTATTATTATGTGGAGGCAAACTGATTTTTCTGTAGTCATGTAACTTCATAAGGAAATGCATGTTTGAAGTAGAACATTTCAGAAACTAATTAAATGAAAACTAATCTAGCTTAGGCTACAGGAGTTAGGCCAAGAAGTCAGCTGTTAAAAAGCAAAGATGGAGTTTTGTTTACCTTTTCAGTTGTAGTCTTTCACTGGTATAAAAGTGTGGAACGATGCATTTGCCGTGAAGATCAACTGTTTTAGAAAACGAAGCTAACACACAAAGCAAAAACACCTTTTATTTATTTTCCGTGTTTTGTGAAGTAATGGAACAATGAAAGACAACCCATTCCTTCATCACTTCATCCTTTTCGTCGTCCTCTCTCCATTGTTCTTCGATTGCCTCAACTGTCCCTTAACTCTTCTTATTTTTTGTAGTTAATATTGAAAACTCAAAACATGAAACACAATATTAACTAAATACCACCTTAGTTTTCCTATAATTTAGGCTAAGATAAACTGAAATCCTTTTGGTTCTTACGGTTTTTCTTCTGAAGTATATTGTGCTTCATCGTCTTTCTTCCTTGGGTTTGGGCTGTTGTTATCGCTAGATCGGGTCTCCTTTCGTTTGTCGTAGAGTTAGTTGACTCGGCCTTTGTTTTTAACCGTTGATAGCACTCTATGGGTTGTTCGCTTTTGCTAACACTGAGTTTCGGCTAGCCTCTCTTTTCGCATCTCCGTGTCTCGTCTCAGGTGATTGCATTGTCAACGGTGGGTGTTCTAGTTGATGCTTGTCGAACTTCATTTGGTTGTGGGAGGCTCTGAGTTTTGGCTAGTTCTGCCTCTAGTGTTTGCTTTCTTCGATTCTGGTCTTGGCTGTGCTGCCTAGCTAGCACGATTTGGTATCTGGATATAATTCTCTCTGTATATGTTCAGAGGACGGGATTTATGGCAGTGCTTTCTTGTGCATGGATGGTGCTGTTATTTGTGCCTTTGGCAAATCTGTATCTTTTGATATATGTTAGTTTGGATTGGTATCCTGTGCATGCTTTTTTGCACTTGGCTTGACACGCATTATGAACTATTATTTATTTGGAAAGTTATTTTAATCTACTTCATGGGATGCTTAACTGTTACATCTGACATATTTGTATTATGTATGACAGATGGAAGCAAGTTTTCAAGTTCTGTCACCATTTGTTCCAACTCGGGAAGTCAAATTTCTTCGCTTTTGCAAGCATCATTCTAATGGACTATGGGGGATCGTTGATGTTTCTGTTAATGGAATTCATGAATTCGCTGGTGAAACAAATAGGAATGTGAGCTGCTGTAGATTACCTTCAGGTTGCATTGTGCAGGATTTGTATAATGGTCACTCTAAGGTAATTTACATTCTCATCTTACAATCACACTTAGTTAGATGTTTTCCAAAGTTAAAACGTACTACTTTAGATGTCTTATTGGCTATATCAAGTTAAAAATGCATGCTCTGATTATATTGTTGATCCTGGATTGTAGAGTTTTGACTTTAATAACAAGAAATTGGTTAGATCCCGTTTAGTTTGTCATTTTTTGTTTTGTGTCTTTTATCTACGTATTATTGTAAAACAAATCATTCAAAAAAAGGGGAAAAAAAAATTAACACGTAAACTAGATTTTTCATATTTCCGGGATAACAAAAGTACAGAAAACAAAACTTAAAATACAAATTAAAACCAAATAGACTTTTATAGTTTCTCCATGGAATTAGGATTGTAGTAACATCAAAAGATCATGACATAACAGATATTTCACCACATTTTATACTGCTGATTTTTTTTTTTGGGGGGGGGGGGGGGGGGGGGGGGAAGGGAGGAAGCATAGTAGTGTATTTGTGATTTGCTTTAGACAAAGTCTGTGAAAATAAATATGTAATTCTGCGATGTGTGGAATAACTATGGTGCCAACATTTGAACTTGTTCAAAGCCATGTTTTTTATTCTACCAGTACCAGGTTATGTATATTCAGATATGATTGATAAACCATGTCAACGTCCATAATGCTACAGCCTGCAAATAAGTTAAACATACATAATGGTAAAGTGAATATGATGCAGGTAACATGGGTGGAACATGCAGAATACGACGAAAGCCGGGTGCACAGCCTGTATCACCCTCTTCTCAAATCAGGCCTAGGCTTTGGTGCACAACGCTGGCTTGCAAATCTCCAACGCCAATGTGAATGTCTTGCCGTTCTCGTTCCTTCTCCTTCCACCCCTCAGAATCATAGTCAAACCGGTTAGTCATCTCTCTATGGCCTAAGATTTTAAACAAACTACATCATATATGCTGTATGTGCATGACAAATAAGCTTTGCAGGAATGACAACAAGCGGAAGGAGGAGCCTTATAAAACTAGCTCACAGAATGACAAAAAGCTTGTGTACCAGCATCTCTTCATCATCATCAATGCACCAATGGAGCACGATCATCTCAGATGGCAACATCAGTGAGAACATCCGAATAATATCTCGCCAGAGCATGAACAATCCAGGCGAGCCAAATGGCATTGTGCTGAACGCAGCAACCTCTATTTCCCTACCACTGAGCCCTCCTAGAATCTTCGACTTTCTAAGGGACGTGAGTAGGAGAGGCATGTGGGATGTCCTGGCCAATGGTAGGCCCATGCAAGAGATGACTCCCATCATTAAAGGGAACAATCCCTGCAATACCATCACCCTCCTCCGACCTGACGTAAACTACTACACTCTCGCTCTTTATCCTCTGTTGTTCACTTGTGCATACAATAACTAATGTGGTTGTGTTATACTTTATAAAACTGATATTTTTAGGTGGGAAATGTGGATGGGATCGAAAGCAACATGTTGGTACTTCAGGAAACATACAGTGATGTGTCTGGTTCGCTGATAGTGTACGCCCCTGTTGATATCCCAGCCATGCATCTTGTGATGAACGGTGGAGATTCTTCAGGCGTGGCGGTTTTGCCTTCGGGTTTCTCAATTGTACCCGATGGTGATTATTCAACGCGTGGTTCACTTCTAACCGTGGCTTTCCAGATTCTGGTCAGCTCTGGTACCAATGCAGAGCACAGTGTGCAATCGGTGCAAAGTATTAGCAACCTCGTTACCAACGCTATCCACAGCATAAAAGTTGGTCTTGACTTGGAAGATTAATGGAGTGTGTTGCATCTTCAATGCTGTTAGAATGAGGCATATATGTGTCTAGAATTAGATTATACCAGTGTCGGAAAACAAAATAATTTTTAACCTCATATACTAAAGTCAGAATGTTGTCTTACTGTTTCATTTTTTATTTGTATTGAGAAGAACTACAGAATTAGCCCGTGTCCATTTGGTTTTGCAGGTTTTATTTTGACCTATGGCCATAATGGCCTATATCTACTTTTGCTTTTTCAAGCCTTAAATATAAAACGTTCCTCTCTCATGTAATTAACTTAAAAAGCAGTTTGTGTTAAAAGAATTGACTCTAGTATTGGACAACTTAAGGACATGGTTCAAGTGCAAATACAAAATAAGGGTAGCCCATGTCCTGGGGCATATAATAATATAATTTTTTTTTTAAAAAAACCTTGGTACTTTATTATTGCTAATGAAGACAATAGAGCCGTTAGCATGTGAACATGTTTTAATGATATTTAGTATGTTTTGTAATTATCTACTAACTGTTAGGCTAATGCATACTTGGTATATTTAATACTAGCTGTTAGACTCATATATACTTGGTATATTCAATACCAGTCGTTAGGCTCATACATATTTAGTATATTTTGTACTAGCCGCTGGGCTCATAATACTATATATATATATGTGCTCTTTGTATCATGTTTTTGTATCAATAAAGTTACAATTGTTCCGCACTATCCTCCTCATCTTTTAATATGGTATCAGAGCCTTAATGCCGAAAGACTTATTCTCTATCAAAAGTGTTGATTACAGCTACAACATCAACTCTGTAGTGCCAGATAGGGCTGACAATTAGAACCGGGAGCCGAAAACCCGAACTGATCCGGCTCAAAAAGACCCGAACCCGAACCATACCCGGTGGGTCTCGGATCGGATCTAGGTGATGAAAAATACAATTAAGACCAGATAAAACCGACCCGAATTGCCCGTCCCGAAAGACCCAACCAAAAAGCATTGAAATATATGTATTTTTAGTATTATTTTCCAATCGAGTCCGAACCGATCCGACCCGACCTGAACCGAAGCTCGGGTCGGGTCGGGTCTAGATTTTTGAAATGTATGATTCAGACCCGAAAAAACCCGACCCGCCTAGAACCGAGACCCGCCGAGTTGGGTCTAGGTCAATCGGGTCGGGTCTAATTGCCACCCCTAGTGCCAGACCTCTTTCAACCATCTTTCTTTTCTGAATCTCTATATGCTGCCGTGAGCTTTCTCATGTTACGGTGATACAAGTGAGACAAAAAAGGCTGCAACTATAAGTAAACTGTCTCGTCATATTCTCATATCTAATGGCCAATGATTCCGGCGCCACATCAGCTGTATCATCAAGCACCATCAACAACACCCCACCAAACCATCATAACCTGATCAAAGCAAAAAGTCAAGTCATTACTGCATCGTTGGATGAGGATAACTATATACTCTGAAAATACCTAATTGAAATTGCGTTAAATGGCTATGGACTAAAAGAGTGTGTCAATGGAACCATAACTATACCACCAGTGATGATAGCAGACCAAGATGACAATCTCTCACCGAACCCTGACCATGTCAAATTTCAGAAACAGGACAGCCTGTTATCATAATGGCTGCTATTATCGATAAGCCCTAGTTTGTTATCACAGATAATAGGCTACAACATATCTCATGAAATATGGAACATTGTGCAACAGATTTTCTGTTCACAATCAGCTACTAAAATCATGCAATATAGAAGGGAACTACACAATTCTAAAAAAAGGAGGCAAACATGAAAGAGTACTTAGGAAAAATTAAAAAACTATGTGACAAACTAAATGCTGTTGGCCATAAGATCACCGACAGTGAGCAAATCCTATTTATTATTGGTGGATTAGATGAAGAATATGAATCTCTAGTTACTATGTTAGCCACACAAAAAACCTTACCTGACTTACAGTTCGTTCAATCAGCACTCCTCGCTCATGAAGGCATAATCGACCAAAGAAAAACAACACAAAATAAGTTCTCTACCAACTGTGCCACAGTCAGAAATAAGCAGGTATAAGGAGATAACAACAACTATCATATGAAATATCAAATATGCCAAAAGTTTGGTGACATGACGAACAAATGTTACTTCATGTATAATTCAGACACAGGTGGACAATAGGCAAGCCAAAATTACTCTTCACAAAGAAGAGCACAAGCAAATATGGCAACAACATGGAATTCAGCTCAAAATTATAATGACGCAAACCGAAGACATAATGCTGCAGATGATAATGAAGTAAAAAATTAAGACAATGGCTTCGAAGAATGGTACCCTGACTCATGAGTGACTCATCATATAACTAGCAATCTTTAGAATTTAAACATTAGGAGCAGAAATTACTTAGGTATGAGGAATTTGCATACGGGAAATGGTAGTACTGCTAGTATCACACACATAGGCAAAGGGACAATTTTTGGGAAAAGATAACTCAAATTAAACAATCTTTTTAGGGTACCCACGATTGATAAAAATTTGTTAAGTATATCAAAATTTGTCAACGACAATAATATTTACTTTGAATTTCATTCTAGGTTTTGTTTAGTTAAAGATTCCCTAAATCATGAAATATTACTTCAAGGTAACCTATACGATCACTACAAGAAAACATTGATTTTGCAGCGGAAAAATCCGTCTCTAAACCCTTGCTAGAGGCCTGTTAGCGACGGATTTGTAGTAGAACATGGCTGTCGCTAAAAAACACATCGGTATTTTAGGCACAATTTTGCGACGGAAATTAACGTCGATTCTCCGTCACTTCACCGTCGTTTTCTGATATATTATCATTTTGTTTTAAAATATTTCACTGATGTTTTACCGACGGATATATATAAGATAATAAAATCAGTAAATGTTTTTCCATCGCAAAATGCATGCTATTTAGCAAGGGATTGCCAACGGAAATATATGGCAAACATTTTACATTTCAGTTATCCATCAGTAAATCCTAGCTATATTGTGATGGATTAGCGACGAAAATATATAGCAAACATTTTGCAGCATTTCTATCCATCAATCTAGACATCAATACCTTCATTTCAACAATACTCAACATTCAATACTCGTTGTGCAATAAAACATATATATATATATATATATCAGTTAGAAAAATCAATGTCACCAAACATTATACAACAATAAAAAAGGGTATAATAATTGATAAAATATTCATATAACACCCAACATTCATAACTTTATCCGATACAACTTAAAACAAATGTTACATAAACAAAAATCTAAACAAAAAATGTGTTTACATAGTTGATGAATCTATGCATCATAACGTCTGAAGTTCAAAAAAAAATAAAAAAAAAAAAAATAAAAAAAAATGAAGAACCTGCACATATATATAAAAAAAACTTCTCATTTTTTTGCATGGACCTATCCTGACAGGGCTTGAATGCTTGTCCTCCAATTTGCTGCTTTATATTGGAACCTTTTATTATCTTGCTGAAATATATGGGATGTGAACTCAGACATATAACTGATTCTTGTAGCCCTTCTCATCAGTCGCAAGATCCTAATGTGAAAAATAATAGCGAGATTTCATAGTTGTGAAAAAAAAGGATAAATGTATGCAAAGTGTGATATGCAAATAGGATGCTTGCATCTTTAATGAACTTGCCATACATTTCCTTGTAGTGTTTGAACATCATTTCAATTGTAGTTCGCTTTTGGTAGACAGAATCCTTACAAGATCTTCGTGTTCTACAAGTTTTCCAGCAGGACTTTCTTGATGGCCTTGTTCAGCAACTTTGCCTCCAACTTTGCACGTTCATCGTTCACATATTGTCCTTTATACCTATATGAACTCACCAACCCAACCAACAACTGTTCAAAAATGAAAACACATGCTTATTAGAAATATTATTCCTATATATATATATATATATATATATATACATATACATACATACATACATACATATATAAACACACACTTAAGACACGTTTACCATAAAGCATTTTATATACTCAAGACACGTTTAGCAATGTTGTGAGCATGCATTAAAGAGCAAACCAATGACTAAGATGATAAAACAACTTCAATTAAAAGATGCTATTGGTTTCAAAATCTTATAACCAGGTCAATTATTGTGAGAGAAAAACCAGTATAAACAAAAAAACTAGTAATCTAATTATTCAGGTTTGGGTATTGGTTATTAAAAAGGATGAACTCTGGAATCTCTGGATCAAAACTCAAAATGCAAAGAAGTATTTATTAATCGCAACATGGAAGCTAACTTGCCACGTGACCTCTCCCACCGATACAATACGATTGCTAATTTTGTGCTGGTCAATTCGAGCTTTTGCTAATGCTTTTGGCATGTCCACTAATGCCAATGCGCACGTTTCGCCTGCTCAAAGCCTCAAACCCTCAAACCCCGGTACTTAAGCTAAACATTGGGTCACTCGTAATCAAGCTAATAGTTTACATCACCTAGTTGTTTCAACTACACATACATCGCCTATTCTCTAATCTTAAAGCGACCCTTTTTCGGCCTCCACAATGGCGGTGATCCATAGCTGTTCCTCTCCTAGCTTGATCCAAAATTCAACTCTAGGTTGTCGCGTACTCGCCTTTTCCGTTGATAGTCTCAAAGAAGCGTCAACGTCATTATTTTACAACCGGCTGCTGTGGATTCCATCCTTGTGCATGTCAAGCAAAATTATGGCACAATTCATTCTAGCTTCGCTGCACATCATTGCTAATTATGCACAACTCCTCTGATCCGATTCAAAGAGGAACTAATCCACAATCTACATGCATTTGGACTGGTGCCAATATGATTTCCACGCATGCTAATACATTTGATAAGTAACTCTCTACCACATGTCTTGGTTTTGATAATATTGGCACATGTGTTTCTGCAGGGCAATTTTTTCATCCTGCATTGTCATCTTTTCATGTGCCAGTCATGCAAAATGATAAAGCTTCACAAATAAGTGTCAGTTCCTCTACATCATCATGTTAAATTGTGCATAATAATATTAGTGTTCCGCCCTTTCTGATCACCAAGATTATATCAATCCTACTCAGGCTCGTAACTACCTAAAACAGTTATATAACATGTCAGCTCCATCTTTTGTTTTCGATCTTCAACTTTCGCTTTAGGAACTGCGCGTAATTCTATGGCTAGCCATTCCTCTCCAGGTCTCCATTTAATGTCGCATGCTCCAAACTGATCTTGGAGCAGTCCATCTATCCTGAGGATATAGTTATCACATCCTGGCTGTGGGGCAAATCTTTCCCTCCCTTTTTGCTTTGGCCTCCATCAACGGATTCAAAATTGCTGGCAATATTGCCTATGCCAGGTCTCGCAAACGCCTCATGGTTGACCTCGCAAGTGCATCACATCGGAAAAAACTGCTAACTTCTCTGGGATGCCATCAGCGTTCGACATTGAGGAGGATGATCTGCTTTACAATGATACGTTGGCTACCTCATAGCCCACTTCAGTAGGCTCTATTCAGATGTCAAAATCTCGCAACATGCTATTTGATCCTGCTCAAGTTGTTGTGGATTCCCCTACTTCCCTATCTGATGAAAAAAGGGCTTCAGGTAATTCATGTTTACACAATTTTTTATTACCTCCCACTAGCATCAGATCATACTCACACTGACCACTTGTTCTCCCATACAAACTTATTTTAGTTTTGGTATCTTGTCCGTACCGGAGTCGGGCTTACCTATCCCCTTTTTGTTCCAACTCTATCTCACCATCCATTCATGTCAAAACTCCGAATACTGCAACAATCCGACCATTTTAAAATAACCAACTAGCCTCCAACCTTGAAACCATCTTCCAACTCAAACTCCAAAACAACAACCCAAATGTGCAAAACTGCAGCAATCCACAAACCCAATCACTTCTTCCTTCAAACCCCAATCACCTGATTTTTACACTGAAACCACCCCTCAAACGCCATCCACTACATCATCTTCTATCTGCAACATAACCGCTTTAGTAAATCACATCCCTTCTCTTTTATTTTTTATAATTCATGTAAAGAAAACAAGTTTTGCTATAGGATGCAATTTTATAAAAAATTTGCAAATACTAAATAGAAAACTTACTAACTGTTAGTTAATAGTTGATTTATTTTTGAAGAACATGTTTTCACTTGTTTTGTCTTAAACGAGGATTTGTCGACTTCTAAAAAGAAAACGATTAAAAGATTAAAAGTCTACAAGTAATTACTAACTTTCCACGGATTAATCGGTTACTGTAAACTGGGATAGAGTAATTGTATACATTAACCTATCAACGGTTTAATTTTGTTTAGACATACTTAGCTGACCTTTTTATGTATAGGTTCAAAGATAATATGGCAGAACGCAACACACATTAATAAAAGACACCAAATAGGACCGTACACATAAGCAACTCATATATAATTCAAACACAAAATTGTAGATAACCGGCCCGATCCAGCCGAGAGTTCTGGAGATTCAACTACTAACAGGAGATAAAACTCCACTTCTTTTCTTCTAGATGTTACTTCTGAAACCAGACAACTATACTTGCGAAGGCAATAACTTTTTTAGCCCGGACTGGGCATGACTGGACTAAACTTATAAATAAGTTGAACGAAAATAATAAATGAAAATACCATTACACTAGGGAATTTAGAGTTTTGATTTAGTCTGGACCGGTGAGATTTAGCAAAACACAATGCTTGATTGTATATAGTATTTGGTATTTTATTCCCAGATTATACAAAACTACATTCATGTCTAGACATCCAATCTTACTATATACAGCAACTGTATATATCAATCAGCAACTTTCCATGGATATATATATATATATATATATATATATATATATATATATGTGTGTGTGTGTGTGTGTGTGTGAGTCTTAATCGCACCATAGTTCTATTCTTCTATGCATTGGTTATGACATAAGTTACAACAGCAGATAGTGTATTCTTCTATGTATCAGTTATGATAAAAAGACTCTAGACTGTGGATCTAAAGGTTAGACATCAATTAGTAGTACAAACAGGTATATGTTTCGAATTTGATATAAGATGCTATTCATTTGAAATTTAGGTAGCCTGGTACCAACATATATCCGAATGTGGTATGTTTTCAAGTATCAAAGACTTATACCAAAATGTACTACCATATAATCAAGCAAGCAATTTCAGAAAAAAAAAGGCAACTAAATGGCTCACTTTGGCTTTAGTTTTTTTGACATAATAAGCGACGTCTTCCTCCAAGGAATGATGGAAGAGAGCATGATAGGCCTTTCTAGCCCCGAGCATTTGCGAGTGCAAGCAATTTCTATAAGGATGGCAGAAGGTTGAGCTTTATGCAGTACATGGTGCGACCACCTTGCATCTCTTTCCCATGGATGCATTGCCCATAGCAACACCACATTCTTCCCAAAAGAACAAGAAGAAGAAAATAATAGCAATAATCATCAATATTTCTAAATATTTATGTTGCAGATAGTCTCTGTTGTTGATAGTGTCATACCTTGAATCTTGAAAACTCAGTCTTCAAATGTTTTACATGATCATCCTCCAACCACTCAAAATTGGCACTCTCGCTTCCAAAAAGTCCACTGTTTCCCCTTCAAAATAAACCTTTTTTCAGGTTTTTGCCTCCAGTGTGAAATCGTAGCTATCAGTTCCTTTTTTTCAGGTTGTTGCCTTTAGTGTGAAATCGTAGCTATCAGTTCCTTTTCCTCAACACCAAATCCTCGCAGTCCTGATTTTAGTAACAAAAAAAAATGTGGTTTATAAAAATGATCAAATTCCAAGTACTCAAATGAATTTACATATACCTGAAAAGGCCCTGGTGAGTGGTGAGTTTCTACTCCTCAATGTCTAGCTGTAAATTAGGCTATAGTGTTTAAATGAAACAAGTTTTGCACGGCCAGAATAATTTCATACTTTTTAGTAGAATACATACTATAAGCACACATCGTCAGGTTTCCTTCTTCCTCTTATTCTAATAGACTATATGCAGACATGAATTTTGGAAATCAAAACCAAACATAGGCATGAACTTGAAAATCAAAACCGAATTACATACACTACTATGAATCACAAACCCAAGAAGTGTTTTTGCACTCATCCCCTATTTCTAAAAACCCAAAAAGAATAACTAACAAATTAACCAAAAAACGAAATCAAAACTAAAACTACAAACAGCTAGAAAAATCATCACCTGCAAATTCAACCAATTTAAAATTCGTCGAAGGGGCAAAACAAGGGAGAACGGTTAGCAACCATGACTAGTTAGCCATCGGTAAAACCTTAGAAATGTTCGAATAATCGCTTTATGACATATGCATATTGCGAATCGAAAAGAAACGAGGGAAACGAAAGAGCCAATTTGGGGAAATGAAAGAGGCCATTTGGGGAAAAAAAGTTAAACGAAGTATGTATCGACCCGGAAAAAGGCGATCTTGGTTATCCGATATACAACACATATCGAACCTCCAAGGATCGAAGATACCGGTAGTTAATGAAAGAATTTAGAGGATGAGAATAAATAAGATAGAAACTTAGAATAGAAGAAGAAGAAGAACACAACATCAGCGGAACGAATAACATATAATATATATCATAACTTTGAAATATAAATCTGTACTTGAATATACATATCATTTCCAAAGCACAACACTTACAACACAGCGGAAAATAACCATAGCTATATAATTCAGAAGCCTCCTGCTCCAGCTCTTCAAGTATCTGTAAATCCCGACTACTTTACTGCCCGAACAAAATTGGGCACCCAAGAGTTTAGGGAAAAACAAAACAAAATAAACTCCAGGTTAGTCATGGGACTGGAAAATAGTTAAAAACAGTTTGAACAAGTAAACGATATCTCATAAGACCACGCCGTATAACGGAACAGGTTTTTCCCTTATGATAATCCAAAATATCTTTATATCAAAAACCTTCTGATATTATAATAATGTCTATCAACCACAATATAGTAATCATCTAGCAGAAACGCTTTCATCTCACATTCTACATATATAGTATACAATCAAAATCGCAAGCACGTATTGGGTAATGGATTTCCAACTATGACAAGGTATGGAACCACCTTTCGCTAGTGTACCTCTAGAGAGGAATACACTGGGTTCAACAAGAACATCTTGCAACCCGGCCACACATGACCGACCACTCATTTCACTAAGTGTATCGAATGTATATCACCAACGGTTGGGATCAACAACCGTTTCCCGAATGGGACAGCATCAACAATAGATTTTTAGAAGTAAATGAAACTCTAGATCAGGTGATTATACACCCTAATAGGTGCGACCTACATAGCCATGCTGCCTGCCCGACTTTTATCATTTGCTGGTTGTGAGGCTAGAAGCTACGCTTATCTTTTACATGCCACATCTTCATTCATTTATAATGTCACATCGTCATACCCGCCAAATCATAAATTGATTTATCCAAAAATAACACGGGTATACAGCTAAGAGAAACGAATTCCTCCGCCACTAAACGTGAATACGTTTGAAGAGATGAACTTACGCGATTTATTAGATATACTCTGTCAGACCTTCTTCCATACAAGTTGTTCTGAGACTGGACAAACCGAAGGCACTATTCAGTACATCTGTCTTAGGAAATTATTATCTAAGATTTATACAATAGCCCTTGCACTTTACTCCGTCTTCAGTTATCTTTGGCATACTTGATTCAACGCTTATGCCAATACGGAGTGGTTCTTCGGATAATAATCCAACCGGTCTCTCCATATTAACAATGTTAAAATGGTAAAAACTTTGATAGTCTGTGATTTAACTATCAAATGAAAAATATCCATGTACACACAACGATCTTATTTCCAAATGGAATTATCGATCCAATCATCAAACATATATATATATATATGTATATGTATATTTCCTCATTTCTATGTTTAGACAATTTACGTTATTAACACTGGAAAACATTTCCATGGCTTAATTACGTATCACTTTTCTTCCACATCTATCAGACTCTAACTATAAACTAACAAGAGAACAACTTCCTAAGTATAAACCTCGAAGGCCGAAACCAACATCAGATCGATACTCAGAAAACTATTCAACTTATTAATCTCTAGTCAGTTTCTAATTTTTGTTTAACTCCATTTTGATTTACTCTAATTGAATAACTCTATTTGCTTAACTCTTTTTCGAATAACTAATATTCGATTTACTCTAGTTGCTTAACTCTTATTCGAATAACTAAAATTCGATTTAACTCCTTTCGCTTAACTCTAGATCGCAGCGATCAAAATGGTTACGCCTGATTCCCTCAGGAAACATCCGACCGCCGTAGGCTATCTGCAGCCCTGCGAATTACGCTAGCAGTCGTGCAAAATGGCAACTTATCCTGAATAACTATGTTTGACTAACTCTATTCGACTAACCATATTCGATTAACTCGACTTCGAATAACTAAATTCGATTAACTCTTTTATATCTCGTCAACTTCCTTTTTTTTAATAAACCTTGTTTATTTTCTAAATAAATATTCCTTTATTAATTATATTTATTTTCTAAATAAATATCCCTTTATTTTATTTATTTCCTAAATAAATATTCCTTTTATAAAATATTTTGATTTTATAGATATTTTATTTCCAATATACTTTGAAAATTCCCTTTTTACATTCACGTATTTCTTATGGTATTTAAAATACCAAATAATAATGATCAATATCATTCTAACACACATAATCAACAATAGATTATATATCACAATATATGAAAAGCAGTGAAATAAATGTTAAGGAATCCAGTCGGATCCCTCCAACTTGTTTCCCTGCATCACAGATGTTAAACAATATCATTAACATCGATTTCCTTTCAATATGAAATATTCTGTTAAACAGAATCAATATTTGATTAACGATTTATATATATATCGTTATCTATGATTTCAACCAATACATACGCCATTCAACCAAACAGTTAACACCCATCAGTCAATAGATAATTATCAGTTCTAAAAAGACGTTATAAAAACATAACTGTTTAGAGTTGGTGAGTTTTACTCACATTGGACGATCATCGTTAATAACGATAACCATCGCTTGATTCAGACGGACAATTTATTTTGCTATAAATTGTAGCGAGCTTCGATTCGCTCCTCGTCAGTTCCATTGGGTTGCTCTCGCCCATACGATCGGAATGCGACCAGTTTCGCTGAATTTCGTTCTCGTATGACAAAGTTATCACTATTTGAAATTAGTATACATTTAATTGAATTAAAACATGGATTAAATTATAAATGGGCTTTACCCTTTACATCGGGCCCATTATCACTCAAAAGCCCACACCCGCACTCTTTGCTACCCGTCTTCCCCAAGCACCTCACTGCGAGCTCCAGTACTGGCCATTACGGCTTCTTTCTTGCCTTCCATCTTCTTCATTCTTCCATTCTTCAACAAACCAAAATTACCAAAAACCTCCACTTCTCGAGAGCTATCCTCCCATACCCTCGACAACCCTCACGAGCACCTCCTTCAGAGCGCGTCGAGCTCACCGTCGCGCTTGCTACAGTGACACAAATTTGCTTCGAACTTCACCGAAAACACATGGTTGATGCTAAATCAAATACTGAACTCAAATCAACACTCGAATTCACGTTTTAATGCGCCATTGACCTCAAAGATGGAACCCAAGCTCAAAACAACGAACGCTGGGAAAATGTCGAGTTCATCAACGTGAATCGCATGCTACAAAAGGGATGCCGAATCAAAGAGCAAGATCCCAGCAACATAAATATCTAGATAGATTGATTTATAGGATTGTATCTGATTTTTCTTTTGCTCGAATTTGTTGAAAAGGGAAATGGGACTGGCGGCCGGTTTTCTGCGTTTAAAAAGGACGTGGGTGTGGGTGAGATGGAGGAGATGTGGCCTGTTTAGGATCGTACATAGATAGGATATTTTTTTGTTATTATTTTTATTTTATTTTCATCATTTTATATTCGTTTTTACTTTCTAAAAATCCGTGTGATCACACACGATACCTAAAAATCACGAAACTGGACATGCTACTATAGTTTGACATTACGGTCCCAACGAAACTGGTTTCGTCGAATTCCGGCTCCGTTTTCTCACACAGCATATTTTCAACCATCGAAATACTGACTTTTTTCACTCTAAAAATCCGTACGGCCACACATTGACTCTAAAAATCACGGAACTTGGAATCTAGCAATAATTTAATGTTGCGGATCCAACAAAATTAGTTTCATCGAATTCCGACTTCGTTTGCAAAACTGGCTATTTTTAAAGTTCTAAATAACCCTTTTAAATATATAAATATATTTAAAAACAATTAAATTTAATATTTAAAAATAAATATTATCGTATATATTCACAGTGGAATACCATAAAGCTCTCATTGGATTTATAACTCGATATTTCAAATCCCGATTAAATCGATATTTGATTTATAATGAAATTCCTTTTATAAATATAAATAAATCATTATAAATTATAAAGGAATTCCACAGCGACTTTTCTAAAATTTGATTTGGACATAAATCAAAATCTACACGATGAAATCTCGATTTTTCTCTTCCACTAGAAAAATATACTTCATCAGCTCCTAACGTTTCTTGTTTCACAGAAATTCGATTTAAAACGTCTTCTGTATATTCGTTTAAAGTTCGAATCGCCAAATCGCGAACTGCCGCGCCATTTCGAGTTTGATTATAATTATAATATAATTTATACGTTCAACCATCGTTAATTAAATATATTTGTTATCGTAATTCAATTCTAAACTGAATTATATATTTTGAATTGCCCCATTCACACCATATCGCCATTTTAGCCCATTCTGATTATTTCAGAATTAAATATATTATTTAATTATTATTTTAATTAAATATTAACTATTATTAAATTCAACGACCATGAAATCCTCTAAATCGCTATTTTAAATAATTAAATTAATTAATTATAACACCGTAAAAATACGGGTCGTTACATTCTTCCTCACTTAAAATAATTTCGTCCTCGAAATTGCTAAGGTAGAAAACAACCCTATCGACTGGTTAGAACTTATTTGTTCACTTCCTAAATTCAGTTTCACTGAACCAATTTAATTTCAATTAAATTATTAATTAATTCTTATCAACGAAAATTTCCAAAAATCCTGAAAAATTTCTAACGCCTTAACTTTTCGAAAATTTCGCCAGCACCTCCTTTGTACTGGTCAATAGGTCAAACTTCAACTCGCCTCTCTGGGCCATCTCCAACCCAAAAGAAAATCAAACAGCCAAGCGGCTTGCAAATTCGGCTCATAAATCTTATATCCAATAGAAATATAAATTTGTACCTTTTTGTCGGGCATATCATTATATCCTTTACATCTGCTGCTAATTCAGCATATACCATTGTCATCCCAATCAAACTCCAATCACTTTTATCTCCAACACAACCATTCGCTTATATACAAGACAAATTCCACTTTGACTTGATATTATTCCATTTCAATATAGCTTCCACTTAATTGGCTTTAACTTACTTTCAATTTGCCTTCACAAGCTTCTATTTAAATTTGTTTTTAATTCAAACAGTCTATTCCAGGGGAATTTTAAACAGCTTTGCCTTTCTAAAACCAAATATTCCCTTTCGGATTCAAACCAACTTGCTTCCCTCAAAACAATTCATAAACAAAATCTTTGGTAGTAATCCGTCACTTAGAACTCGAAAATGAACACTAATTATGCTGCAGTCATTATCAGAATTATTTTCCAGTTATCGAAGTGAGTTCAATACTATATCACTTTCAAAATCATTCTTAAACACTTTTATTTTGAAATCAGTCCAAAATATCATTCACAAATGCTTGGAATAAAATTTAAAATCTCCCAGGATCTTAAAATTTA
Organism: Allium sativum; assembly: GCA_030737875.1. Taxonomy (NCBI): domain Eukaryota; kingdom Viridiplantae; phylum Streptophyta; class Magnoliopsida; order Asparagales; family Amaryllidaceae; genus Allium; species Allium sativum. Next base: position 660,165,420 of record CM060924.1, read on the forward strand.
CATATATTTAATCCAAGTCTATTTACAAACTCTGTTCCAAATTTCCAGGGTTTTAATTTCAATTCTGATTCAAATTCAGATTTAATTCATTTCGTAACACTTATACGAATTCTGATTGGTTATTTACATAACCGTTTCAATTATAATCTTATTCGATTATAATGACAATCAATATATCCAATATATTATAATCATTTCAATATCAATTTTTGATATCAAAATATAATTTGGGTAAAATTATTTTATTTACCCTCTTTTCAAAACATACCATGACGGTTCATCGTATTCGAGTGTTTAGTAACAACTGTCGATATAGTGGATCAAACTGATCAACCAGAAATTCATAAGCTACTCAATCAATAAATCTCCACAATATAAAACCATTTTATATTGAATAACAAATACGCTCTCGTATATATACACTCAAACTCAATCTAGGGTATTACTAACCCCATCTCTACTGAGTCATGCCACAGAGCCAAGGTAATTCACTTAACCTTAAGCTCTGATACCAACTGTAACGACCCAGAAAAAGGCGATCTTGGTTATCCGATATACAACACATATCGAACATCCAAGGATCGAAGATACCGGTAGTTAATGAAAGAATTTAGAGGGTGAGAATATATAAGATAGAAACTTAGAATAGAAGAAGAAGAAGAACACAACATCAGAGTAACATGAACCTCACATCGGAACAAATAACATATAATATATATCATAACTTTGAAATATAAATCTGTACTTGAATATACATATCATTTCCAAAGCATAGCACTTACAAGACAACGGAAAATAACCATAGCTATATAATTCTGAAGCCTCCTGCTCCAACTCTTCAAGTATCTGTAAATCCCGACTACTTGACTACCTGTACAAAATTGGGCACCCAAGAGTTTAGGGAAAAACAAAACAAAATAAACTCCGGGCACTCATGGGGCTAGTATGAGTAAAACAGCTAAAAACAGTTCGAACAAGTAAACGATATCTCATAAGACCACGCCATATAATGGAACGGGTTTTTCCCTTATGAGAATCCAAAATATCTTTATATCAAAAACCTTTTGATATTATAATAATGTCTATCAACCACAATATAGTAATCATCCTGTAGAAACGCTTTCATCTCACGTTCTACATATATAGTAGACAATCGTAACCGCAAGCACATATTGGGTAATGGATTTCCAACTATGACAAGGTATGGAACCACCTTTCGCTAGTGTGCTTCTAGAGAGGAATACACTGGGTTAAACAAGAACTTCTTGCAACCAGGCCACACATGACCGACCACTCATTTCGCTGAGTGTATCGAATGTATATCACCAACGGTTGGGATCAGCAACTGTTTCCCGAATGGGACAGCATCAACAATAGATTTTTAGAAGTAAATGAAACTCTAGATCAGCTGATTATACACCCTAATAGGTGCGACCTATATAGCCATGCTGCCTGCCCGACTTTTATCATTTGCTGGTTGTGAGGCTAGAAGCTACGCTTATCTTTTACATGCCACATCTTCATTCACTTAGAATGTCACATTGTCATACACGCCAAATCACAAATTGATTTATCCAAAAATAACACGGGTATACAACTAAGAGAAACGAATTCCTCCGCCACCAAACGTGATTACGTTTGAAGAGATCAACTTACGCGATCTATTAGATATACTCTGTCATACCTTCTTCAATACAAGTTGTCCTGGGATTGGACAAACCGAAGGCACTATTCAGAACATCCAACTTAGGCAATTATTATCTAAGATTTATACAATAGCCCTTGCACTTTACTCCGTCTTCAATTATCTTTGACATACTTGATTCGCAACGCTTATGCCAATACGGAGTGGTTCTTCGGATAATAATCCAACCGGTCTCTCCATATTAACAACGTTAAAATGGTTAAAACTTTGATAGTCTGTGATTAAACTATCAAATGAAAAATGTCCGTGTACACACAACAATCTTATTTCCAAATGGAATTATCGATCCAATCATCAAACATATATATATATATATATATTTCCTCATTTCAATGTTTAGACAATGTACGTTATTAACACTGGAAAACATTTTCATGGCTTAATTATGTATCACTTTTCTTCCACATCTATCAGACTCTAACTATAAACTAACAAGAGAACAACTTCCTAAGTATAAACCCCGAAGGTCGAAACCAACATCAGATCGATACTCAGAAAACTATTCAACTTATTAATCTCTAGTCAGTTTCTAATTTTTGTTTAACTCCATTTTGATTTACTCTAATTGAATAACTCTATTTGCTTAACTCTTTTTCGAATAACTAATATTCGATTTACTCTGGTTGCTTAACTCTTATTCGAATAACTAGTATTCGATTTAGCTCCATCCGCTTAACTCTAGATCGCAGCGATCACAATGATTATGCCTAATTCCCTCAGGAAATATCCGACCGCCGTAGGCTATCTGCAGCCCTGCGAATTACGCTATCAGTCGTGAAAAATGTCAACTTATCCTGAATAACTATGTTTGATTAACTCTGACCGACTAACCATATTCGATTAACTCGACTTCGAATAACTAAATTCGATTAACTCTTTTATATCTCGTCAACTTCCTTTTTTTATAAACCTTGTTTATTTTCTAAATAAATATTCCTTTCTTAATTCTATTTATTTTCAAAATAAATATCCCTTTATTTTATTTATTTCCTATATAAATATTCCTTTTATAAAATCTTTCGATTTTATAAATATTTTATTCCCAATATACTTTGAAAATCCCCTTTTTACATTCACGTATTTCTTATGGTATTTAAAATACCAAATAATAATGATCAATATCATTCTAACACACATAATCAACAACAGATTATATATCACATCATATACCACAATATATGAAAAACAGTGAAATAAATGTTGAGGAATCCAGTCAGATTCCTCCAACCTGTTTCCCTGCATCACAGATGTTAAAAATATCATTAACATCGATTTCCTTTCAATATGAAATATTCTGTTAAATAGAATCAATATTTGATTAAGATTTATATATGTCGTTATCTATGATTTCAACCAATACGTACGCAATTCAACCAAACAGTTAACACCCATCAATCAGCAGATAATTATCAGTTCTAAAAAGACATTATAAAAATATAACTGTTCAGAGTTGGTGAGTTTTTCTCACATTGGACGATCATCGTTAATAAAGATAACCATCGCTTGATTCAGATGGACAATTTTTTTGCTATAAATTGTAGCGAGCTTCGATGCGCTCCTCGTCAGTTCCATTGGGTTGCTCTCACCCATACGATCGCAACGCGACCAGTTTCGCTGAATTTCGTTCTCGTATGACAAAGTTATCACTATTTGAAATTAGTATACATTTAACTGAATTAAAACATGGATTAAATTATAAATGGGATTTACCCTTTATATCGGGCCCATTATCACTCAAAAGCCCACACCCGCACTCTCTATTACCCGTCTTCCCCAAACACCTCGCAGCGAGCTCCAGTACTGGCCATTACGACTTCTTTCTTGCCTTCCGTTTCCTTCATTCTTCCATTCTTCAACAAACCAAAATTACCAAAAACCTCCACTTCTCGAGAGCTATCCTCCCATACCCTCGACAACCCTCACGAGTACCTCCTTCAGAACGCGTCGAGCTCACCGTCGCGCTTGCTACAGTGAATCAACACTCGAATTCACGTATTAATGCGCCATTGACCTCAAAGATGGAACCCAAGCTCAAAACAACGAACGCTGGAAAAATGTCGAGTTCATCAACGTGAATCGCGAGATACAAAAGGGATACCGAATCAAAGAGCAAGATCCCAGCAACACAAATATCTAGATAGATTGATTTATAGGATTGCATTTGATTTCTCTTTGATTTTGTAACGACCCGTATCCTACGCATCGGAGGATCGTAGAATATTTATTTCTTTCCCATATGAAGTTGTATGGTCATGTAACTTTGGGAAACATCTATTAGGGTCATTTCCCATATTCATGATTTTTGTCGATTTTTAAATGACCATTTTGCCCCTAGTTGGTACTGTTTTGGCCATAACTTTTGATTGGAAAGGAATTTTGACCTGAAACCACTTCCATTAGATTCGTTTGATGGTTTACCTTTTCGTAGAGTGGTCATAATAGCCAAACGGACTTACCGTTTGAGAGATATGGCTGAAATAAGGTTTGGAGGGTGAAAAACTGCTTAACCGGGCCAAATCGGGTGATTAGTGAGTAGGCCCATAACCCATTTCGGGATTGGGGTTATGGGAAGGCTGAAATGAGATGGAGAATCATTCCATTTCAGTTTTCTAGCCTCCACTTATCACCAAGAAACCCTAAAAATTGCCTCTAACCTCCAAATCACCTTTTGGTCAAGGATTTGGCTTAGCAACCTCTAATCAAGGAAGATCTACACCAAAGCAACATTGGAGCTGCTGTTTAGCATTGGGACTTACATCAAATCAGAGATTTATTTCAGATCTTAGTTTATTTGTGGCTAAGGTGAGTGATTTGCATAGTTTTACACTAATTATGGCTTGTTAAGGGTAATTAGTGTTAATTAGCGAATTTAAACATGATAAAATTCTGGAAAAATGTTCATAAATTCTTAAATGATGTTTTAGACCTCTGATATGAATTTGGGTTAATTTGGTTAAGTTTTGCTAATCCTATCATTAGTTTCACCTAAACATGCTTAAGGGGAAATATGGGATTTTGGGTATGTTTGATCCATTTTAACCTATCATATTGATGTTTTGATGTTTGTGGTTGATTATGCATGTTGCTATGACTGTATGAAATGCTTTGTGATTAATTTCAATAGTTAGAATGGTCGAAAACGTCGTCGAATGGCGTAAACACTTGCTGGAGCAATTTCAGAAAGCAGTGCAGGATTCGGATCGGATCGGATATGGGGGCTCGGATCGGACATGTTGAACTGGGCAAGGGATTCGATCGGATCGGAACCTGACACTTGAGAAAATTGGCAAAACGGAAGGCCACGCTAACTGAACTGGGATCAGATCAGATTAAGGAGGAGGGATCGGAGCGGATAGAGGAGGATGGATTGGATCGGAGCACGTGAAGAATGAGGAGGCGGATCGGAGTGGAAGCTCGAACTGGAGGGGAGATGGCACCCGACCCGAAGTGAGACACCCGACCCGACCCGAGGAGAAACACCCGACCCGTACCAGAAGAAGACCCGAACTGACGCGATGCAGTGGACCCGACCCGAACCGATAGTTTGAAAAGAACCCGACCCGACCCAGTATTGACCAATAACCCGAGATGCAAAGGTAGTCCAATATGGGAAGTTAGAGCTCAGGATCCAGTTGGGAACCGACGAGTTTACTTCATGGTTGGGCTTTGCTGCGGGACGTGTGCTAAGGAGTTGTCGATGTTCATAACTTCGATTCACCACTAAAAATGAATGATGGGCTACTTATCAGTGCAGTAGAGTCATTACGACTCGAGGGGCAATGTGATGGTAGCAAGACTACGTTATCAGTGCAGTAGAGCCATTATGACTCGAGGGGCAAGGTGATGCGTAGTAAGACTATGAGCCAGCGCAGATGGGGTGAATAACTCCATGGGGCAAGTGGACATAGTAAAGGATTGGTAAGACTATGAGCCAGCGCAGATGGGGTGAATAACTCCATGGGGCAAGTGGACATAGTAAGGATTGGTAAGGCTATGAGCCAGCGCAGATGGGGTGAATAACTCCATGGGGCAAGTGGACATAGCGAAGGATTAGTGGCTACGTTATCAGTGCAGTGAAGCCATTTTATGACTTCATGGGGCAAAGTGATCGTAGCAAGGGTGGGTGATCGAAGTGGTGAATATCGTATGCTTTATGCACTGAGTGAGAGATGTGAGGATGGATGCTATGTTTGATTGTTTGCCATCACTATGACATGCACACCTCCCCCACCTTCGTATCTTTACACTGTTTGATATGGCACCTTAGAGTGTTGTACAGTATGTAGTGCTAACTCTTTGGTTGCAGGTCCTGGTTCAGGTATGTTTTAGTCTACCTGTTATTGTTCACTTTAGATGCTTATCGCTCATACCAGGCTTTATGTCTGACCCAGAGTTTTATGTCTCCTCTTATTACTCTAGGTGCTCACACGAGCAGACTAGAGACAGGTTAACTGGTGGTGCGCGAGTAGATGATTCGGAGGCGGGCAGGAGGCTTCCACGTATGATATATATACACATTCTCCCTGTGTCGTTGGTGGTCGCTACTTGGGCATTAGTAGTGTACCTCCTTTATCTTGCTTTTGCTTTGAGACAGTTTGAAAGTTGTAATAAGCTGTATTTTGGATTTCCGCTGCTATGATGTTTAGTTTTGGTTTTCAGCTTATGCACTGTCTCTCCTGTTTAATGTCAAATACGTAATTATTATATTTTGGTCTATGCGCTGTGAGACATTCTACAGGTTCCTTGTTAGTTCATTTCCTTCTTCCTTTTCCTTCTGACGACCCATTCCATGCTAACTGGACATGTGTACAGCGCACCTTTGGAGTAAATGTCGGTTGGTGCGGGGCGGGCCGTCACACTTAGTATCAGAGCTCTAGGTTGCGTAGTTAACCTAGGGAAAGACACTAGGGAGAGATAGTACGTATACGAGAGCGCGTATTTGTGATTATTTTGGTTTTCAAAAGCTATGTATATATATATATATATATATATACTATTAGTAGTATAAGAATGAAGTCGCACTACACTAGCACCACTATGGGGTCGTTAATCGTTTCCCTTTTTCAGTTTGACTATGAGCCGAGACACGAGGGGTGCTGGTAGAGGGACCAACCAAGGGAATGCCGCTGACATGAGGGCGATGTTTACTGACCTCATGAGAGACATGCTTAGAGAAGTGCAAGGGGCAGCTCCCAATCCCGGAGTTGGTGTTGGCCTAGTGGTGCAGGCGCCTAGGGTCGATTTCGCCAAGTTGTGCAAGGATTACACTAACCTTGGTGGGAAGCCGTTCCACGGGACGGAGTCGGCCACAGATGTTCAAGATTGGATGGATAACTATGATCGTATCTTCGATGACTTGGGTCTTGAGGATGCGATGAAGAGAAGGCTAGCGTCTCGTCAGCTGCAAGGGCAAGCGATGAATTGGTGGAATGCCATTAGAACAGCTACTCCAGAGGATCAGGTTACTTGGGTTCAGTTCAAGGCTCGCTTTAGCGAGAAGTTTATTCCAGCTGCCCAGAAGTCAGTGTTGTTCAAGAGGTTCTTGGAACTCAAGCAGAATGGGAGGGCAGTTTCTGACTATATTGTTGAGTTTGACACCTTGTCAAAGTATGGGCTATCTCTTATCGACACTCCTGAGAAGAAGAATGAGAAGTTCATTACTGGCTTGGATGGATACTTGGGGGAAAGGCTTATTAATCACATCGATGAGACTTTTGAATCGATCGTGGGGAAAGCTTTGAGATCAGAGAGTCTTTACCCTAAGTCAAAGACTGAGGCTGCATCTGCAGAAGGGCCAAAGCCGCAAGTAGGTAGTGGAGGCAAGAATAGCTCTCAGAATAAGAGGAAGCAGGAGCAATCTAAGGGTGGCCAGAAAAAGAGCAAGAAGGATGTTGAGTGCTTCAGCTGTGGTAAGAAGGGCCATTATGCTAAATATTGTCGGGCCAAGGCAGCGGATAAGAAGTGCTTCAACTGTGGTCAAGTGGGACATTTCAAGGATAAGTGTCCGCAACCTCTTAAGGAGAAGCAGATTGTGAAAGCATATGCTATTGATGTTGTTCCTTCTTCGTCGAATGCCCCAACTGCGGCGGAGAAAGGAAAGAATGTTGTTATTCAAGGTATGCTTTCTATTTATGATGTACCAGTTCGAGTTTTGTTTGATACTGGGGCTTCCCGTTCCTTCATATCTAGTGACCTAGTAGATAGGTTGGGACTGGAACCCGAGATAGTCGATAGACCATTGGTTGTGACGAACCCGATTGGTGGTTCGACTAGCCTTAGTATGATTTGCAAGAATTTGGTCTTATCGAGTCATGGATGTATGTTTGTATGTGATTGCTTTGTTTTGGGCTTTACTGGGTATGGCATTATATTGGGAGTCGATTGGCTCCAAAGATACGGGGTGGTGGTAGATTGTGAGGGCTTTTTGGTGACAGTGAGGGCGGATGATGGGCGGAGGGTAGTGTTTGGTAGTCTACCTAGTGACGGGGTTATGGCTAGTTTTGTAAATTCCCTCGACATCCTGCAGGATGAGTTGTCAGATGTGCCCGTGGTTGGCCAGTATCCGGACGTCTTCGAGGAGGTGACCGGGCTTCCATCACACCGAGAGATTGAGTTCCGTATTGATTTAGTGAAAGATGCCAGACCTATAGTGATGCCACTTCGTCGTATGGCACCAAGGGAGCAGCGAGAGCTCGGGGTGCAAGTCAGCAATCTTTTGAAGAAGGGATTTATTAGAAGGAGTGTCTCCGAGTGGGGAGCACCAGTTGTGTTTGCCACTAAGGCAGATGGTTCCCTTCGTTTGTGTGTGGACTATTGCGAGTTGAATAAGGTAACGAGGAAGAATAAGTATCCTCTACCACGGATAGATGATTTGTTTGATCAACTGGAAGGAGCAAGAATGTTCTCCCAGTTGGACCTCGCGACAGGATTTCATCAGCTACGAGTAGCGGATGAGAGTGTTCCGAAAACGGCATTTAGGACGCCGTCTGGATTTTATGAGTGGTTGGTCATGCCATTTGGGTTGACCAATGCACCAACCTACTTTGTGGATCTTATGAATCGAGTATTCAGAGATCAGTTGAATAAGTTTATTCTTGTGTTCGTGGATGATATCCTTGTTTACTCAAGGACAGAGGAGGAACACAAGGGACACTTGAGGATAGTGATGGAGGTGTTGAGGAAACACCAATTGAAAGCGAAATTCTCTAAGTGTCATTTTTGGAGAAGGGAAGTGAGATTCTTGGGTCATGTTGTTTCCGAGAGTGGTATTGCCGTGGACCCTGCGAAGGTGGCTACGGTACAGGATTGGCCTACGCCCAAGAATGTAACGGATGTAAGAAGTTTCTTGGGATTAGCTGGATATTATCGTAAGTTTATCCAGGACTTCTCCAAGATAGCAGCACCGTTGACTCAGTTGACTAAGAAGAATCAGTTCTTCGTCTGGGACGGAGTGTGTGAGATTGCATTCAGGAGTCTAAAAGAGAAGTTGACGAATGTGCCAGTGTTAGTCATTCCTAAAGGGAATGAAGAGATGACGGTATACACGGATGCTTGTGGTACCGGACTGGGTGCTGTATTGATGCAAGGAGGTAGGGTTGTAGCTTATGCTAGTCGACAGCTAAAGCCTCAAGAGAAGAAGTATCCTACCCATGATTTGGAATTAGCAGCGATTGTGTTTGCGCTGAAGATGTGGAGACACTATCTCTTGGGAGAAAGATTTGAGTTGTTTACCGATCATAAGTCGTTGAAATATCTCTTCTCTCAGAAAGATCTGAATCTCCGTCAGCAGAGATGGTTAGAGTTATTGGCTTCGTATGATTTTGATATCGCATACACACCTGGGAAAGGTAATGCGGTAGCCGATGCCTTGAGTAGGAGACATGCCAGTTTAGGGGCAATGTTTCTTGAGTGGAAGAAACTGGAGTATATCGCGGGGTTTGATTTCAGACCAAAGTGCGAATTGGATCCAGTTATGCTATCTAGTTTGACGTTCAGACCCACTTTGATAGAGCGGATTGGTTCCAGCCAGAGGGACGATCCTAATCTATTGGAAATCATCTCCAAGTTGGAGATGAACATCGACAGTGAGGAGATGAATGTGTATGGGCTTGATCGAGATGGATGGCTTCGAAAGAGTGGAAGACTAGTTGTGCCCGACGTAAATGGTTTGAGAGATGAAGTGCTTAGAGAATGTCATCACTCAAAACTAACTATACATCTCGGTGGTAATAAAATGTATCGAGACATGAAGCAGACTTACTACTGGGAAGGGATGAAAAGAGACGTTGGGAAGTTTATATCCAAATGCATGAATTGCCAGCTAGTTAAAGCCGAGCAAAAGAAGCCTAGTGGGTTGTTGCAACCATTAGAAATTCCCGAATGGAAATGGGAGCAAGTCTCGATGGATTTCATTGATGGTTTACCAAGGACTAGATCGGGATATGATAGCATTTAGGTAATTGTGGATCAATTGACTAAGAGTGCAAGATTTATACCAGTCAAATCGACCAGGACGGCGGCCAAGTTGGCAGAATTGTATATGAAGTGGGTAGTGAGATTTCATGAAGTACCTAAAAGCATTGTGAGCGACCGGGACCCGTTGTTCACTAGTGGGTTTTGGAAGAGCTTACAAGAGGCTCTAGGGTCAGGATTACATCTCAGTACCGCATATCATCCTCAGACCGACGGTCAGACGGAGAGGGTGAATCGTATATTGGAAGATCTCTTGAGAGCTTGTATATTGGATTTTGGTGGATCGTGGGATGACCATTTGCATCTAGTAGAGTTTGCATATAATAATAGCTACCAATCCAGTATCGGTATGGCTCCATATGAAGCTTTGTACGGAAGACCGTGCAACTCACCATCATGTTGGATAGAGACTGGCGAGAAATTTGTGCTTGGACCAGATATGGTGAGAGAAACTTCGGATAAGATTAAGATCATTCAGCAACGAATGAAAGCTGCCCAAGATAGGCAGAAGAGTTATGCTGATAAGAGGAGAAGAGATTTAAAATTCTCCGTTGGTGACTTGGTGTTTGTCAAAATTTCTCCGTTGAAGTGCATGATACGATTTGGCAGGAGAGGCAAGTTGACACCAAGATTTGTTGGCCCATTCCCTGTTCTTGAATTAGTCGGGAATTTGGCATATAGAGTGGGCTTACCAGAGAAGATGGCGGGAGTTCACAATGTATTTCATGTTTCCCAACTAAGGAAGTTCGTTCACGACTCAAATATGACTATTTCACCTGATCAGTTAGAGGACTTCGAAGTAGAACCCGAGGCGGTTGGGAACCGCAAGCCGATTCGTATTGTGGGGCACGATACGAAACAATTTCGAAGGAAGGCGGTGAAGCTAGTCAAGGTTCAGTGGGGCGAGAACGAGAATGATTGTACTTGGGAGACAGAGGAGAGCATTAGGAAGGCATATCCAGAACTCTTTGCCTGGTAAGATTTACTTCATAATTTAGTTTTTCCGCATGCTAGGGTAGACTTGTTTTGCTTGTTATGCATGTTTGATTGTTGTTTTATGATTGATAGTCATGCGGGACCCTTTTATGTGTTTTGGTTAGGGAATTTCGGGGGCGAAATTTCTTAAGGGGGGGAGAGTGTAACGACCCGTATCCTACGCATCGGAGGATCATAGAATATTTATTTCTTTCCCATATGAAGTTGTATGGTCATGTAACTTTGGGAAACATCTATTAGGGTCATTTCCCATATTCATGATTTTTGTCGATTTTTAAATGACCATTTTGCCCCTAGTTGGTACTGTTTTCGCCATAACTTTTGATTGGGAAGGAATTTTGACCTGAAACCACTTCCATTAGATTCGTTTGGTGGTTTACCTTTCCGTAGAGTGGTCATAATAGCCAAACGGACTTACCGTTTGGGAGATATGGCTGAAATAAGGTTTGGAGGGTGAAAAACTGCTTAACCGGGCCAAATCGGGTGATTAGTGAGTAGGCCCATAACTCATTTCGGGATTGGGGTTATGGGAAGGATGAAATGAGATGGAGAATCATTCCATTTCAGTTTTCTAGCCTCCACTTATCACCAAGAAACCCTAAAAATGGCCTCTAACCTCTAAATCACCTCCAAATCACGTTTTGGTCAAGGATTTGCTTTGCAACCTCTAATCAAGGAAGATCTACACCAAAGCAACATTGGAGCTGTTGTTTAGCATTGGGACTCACATCAAATCAGATATTTATTTCAGATCTTAGTTTATTTGTGGCTAAGGTGAGTGATTTGCATAGTTTTACACTAATTATGGCTAGTTAAGGGTAATTAGTGTTAATTAGCGAATTTAAACATGATAAAATTCTGGAAAAATGTTCATAAATTCTTAAATGATGTTTTAGACCTCTAATATGAATTTGGGTTAATTTGGTTAAGTTTTGTTAATCCTATCATTAGTTTCACCTAAACATGCTTAAGGGGAAATATGGGATTTTGGGTATGTTTGATCCATTTTAACCTATCATATTGATGTTTTGATGTTTGTGGTTGATTATGCATGTTGATATGACTGTATGAAATGCTTTGTGATTGATTTCAAAAGTTAGAATGGTCGAAAACGTCGTCGAATGGCGTAAACACTTGCTGGAACAATTTCAGAAAGCAGTGCAGGTTTCGGATCGGATCGGATATGGGGGCTCGGATCAGACATGTTGAACTGGGCAAGGGATTCGATCGGATCGGAACCTGACACTTAGAAAATTGGCAAAAAGGAAGGCCACGCTAACTGAACTGGGATCGGATCGGATTAAGGAGGAGGGATCGGAGCGGATAGAGGAGGATGGATCAGAGCACGTGAAGAATGAGGAGGAGGATCGGAGTGGAAGCACGAACTGGAGGGGAGATGGCACCCGACCCGACCCGAAGTGAGACACCCGACCCGACCCGAGGAGAAACACCCGACCCGACCCGTACCAGAAGAAGACCCGAACTGACGCGATGCAGTGGACCCGACCCGAACCGATAGTTTGAAAAGAACCCGACCCGACCCAGTATTGACCAATAACCCGAGATGCAAAGGTAGTCCAATATGGGAAGTTAGAGCTCAGGATCCAGTTGGTAACCGATGAGTTTACTTCATGGTTGGGCTTTGCTGCGGGACGTGTGCTAAGGAGTTGTCGATGTTCATAACTTCGATTCACCACTAAAAATGAATGATGGGCTACTTATCAGTGCAGTAGAGTCATTACGACTCGAGGGGCAATGTGATGGTAGCAAGACTACGTTATCAGTGCAGTAGAGTCATTACGACTCGAGGGGCAAGGTGATGCGTAGTAAGACTATGAGCCAGCGTAGATGGGGTGAATAACTCCATGGGGCAAGTGGACATAGTAAAGGATTGGTAAGACTATGAGCCAGCGCAGATGGGGTGAATAACTCCATGGGGCAAGTGGACATAGTAAGGATTGGTAAGGCTATGAGCCAGCGCAGATGGGGTGAATAACTCCATGGGGCAAGTGGACATAGCGAAGGATTAGTGGCTACGTTATCAGTGCAGTGAAGCCATTTTATGACTTCATGGGGCAAAGTGATCGTAGCAAGGGTGGGTGATCGAAGTGGTGAATATCGTATGCTTTATGCACTGAGTGAGAGATGTGAGGATGGATGCTATGTTTGATTGTTTGCCATCACTATGACATGCACACCTCCCCCACCTCCGTTTCTTTACACTGTTTGATATGGCACCTTAGAGTGTTGTACAGTATGTAGTGCTAACTTTTTGGTTGCAAGTCCAGGTTCAGGTATGTTTTAGTCTACTACCTGTTATTGTTCACTTTAGATGCTTATCGCTCATACCAGTTTTTATGTCTGACCCAGAGTTTTATGTCTCCTCTTATTACTCTGGGTGCTCACACGAGCAGACTAGAGACAGGTTTACTGGTGGTGCGCGAGTAGCTGATTCGGAGGCGGGTAGGAGGCTTCCACGTATGATATATATATATATACACACATTCTCCCTGTGTCGTTGGTGGTCGCTACTTGGGCATTAGTAGTGTACCTCCTTTATCTTGCTTTTGCTTTGAGACAGTTTGAAAGTTGTAATAAGTTGTATTTTGGATTTCCGCTGCTATGATGTTTAGTTTTGGTTTTCAGCTTATGCACTGTCTCTCCTGTTTTATGTCAAATATGTTATTATTATATTTTGTTCTATGCGCTGTGAGACATTCTACAGGTTCCTTGTTAGTTCATTTCCTTCTTCCTTTTCCTTCTGACGACCCGTTCCATGCTAACTGGACATGTGTACAGCGCACCTTTGGAGTAAATGTCGGTTGGTGCGGGGCGGGCCGTCACAGATTTTTCTTTTGCTTGAATTTGTTGAAAAGGGAAATGGGACTGGCGGTCGGTTTTCTGCATCTAAAAAGGGTGTGGGTGTGGGTGTGGGTGAGAGGGAGGAGATGTGGCCTGTTTAGGATCATACATAGATAGGATATTTTTTTTAACTATTTTTATTTTATTTTCATCATTTTATATTCGTTTTTACTTTCTAAAAATTCGTGTGATCACACACGATACCTAAAAATCACGAAACTGGACATGCAACTACAGTTTGACATTACGGCCCCAACGAAACTGGTATCGTCGAATTCCGACTCCATTTGCTCACATAGCATATTTTTAACCATCGAAATACTGACTATTTTCACTCTAAAAATCCGTACGGCCACACATTGACTCTAAAAATCACGGAACTTGGAATCTAGCAATAATTTGATGTTGTGGATCCAACAAAATTAGTTTCGTCTAATTCCGACTTCGTTTACAAAACTGGTTATTTTTAAAGTTCTAGATAAGCCTTTTAAATATATAAATATATTTAAAAACAATTAAATTTAATATTTAAAAATAAATATTATCGTGTATATTCATAGTGGAATCCATACAGCTCTCATAGGATTTATAACTCGATATTTCAAATCCCGATTAAATCGATATTTGATTTATAATGAAATTCCTTTTATAAATATAAATAAGTCGTTATAAATTATAAAGGAATTCCACAACGACTTTTCTAAAATTTGATTTGGACATAAATCAAAATCCACACGATGAAATCTCGATTTTTCTCTTCCACTAGAAAAATATACTTCGTCAGCTCCTAATGTTTCTTGTTTCACAGAAATCCGATTTAAAACGGCTTATGTATATTCGTTTAAAGTTCGAATCGCCAAATCGCGAACTGCCACGCCATTTCCAGCTCGATTATAATTATAATATAATTTATACATTCAACCATCGTTAATTAAATATATTCATTATCGTAATTCAATTCTAAACTGAATTATATATTTTGAATTGCCCCATTCACACGATATCGCTATTTCATCCCATTCTGATTATTTCAGAATTAAATATACTATTTAATTATTATTTTAATTAAATATTCACTATTATTTAATTCAACGACCATTAAATCCTCTAAATCACTATTTTAAATAATTAAATTAATTAATTATAACATCGTAAAAATACGGATCGTTACAAAATTGCAGAAGGATAAAAAAAAAATTGATTCATTGGAACACTGCAGATTGTATTAGTAAATGGATTGCTGAGGTGGATGATTATAGCATACTGATATCTTGATACTTATGTAAAATTGGACGGACTAATTTATGTTATGATTTGTTATATTTTTGGTTTTCAATTCTACTGTAAATCCATGGCTAAATCTGTCGGGATTCTGCTGCAAAATAGCTTCGATAAATATTCGTCGACATTCTGCCTGAATTTACAGCAGAAAATAGCGGCAAAAAATTTTTATCGGTAATTTGATCAATTTGCGATTGCTTGGTGAGGGATGACAGAAGACGACGGTAATAAATAAAAGAAAAAAAAAGTTGAAAAAACAAAAAACTATCACTTGCAGATCACATGGAAATCCGTCGCAAACTAGCGACGAAAATTTCCGCTTCTAAATATTTGACGCTAAATCAGTGTTTTCTTGTAGTCGATGGTTTATACAAATTCAGCAACTTGAATACTGCAAACTCAAGTGGATAATTTTGTTGCAATTATGTAGATGCTAGTAGTGACAATGACTGTATTAGGAATAGCTGGAATAACGTTGATTATGACAATAAAAGCAGTAAATGTAACATGACTAATTCTTGGCATGTAAAATTGGGACATCCTAATCTGGAAACTGTTAAGACTGTTCTACATGATAATAACATTCATTATAAAAATATACCTATCAAACATATATGCACACACTGCCAACTTGGCAAGAGCCACAAGCTCCCTTTTAGTGATTCTAAAACCAGCTATAATGAGCCATTGGAGCTTATAGCCGCTGATTTATGGGGACCCGCGCCTTTAAATTCATATCAGGGACATAGGTATTATCTTTCTTTTGTGGATGCTTATTGTAACAACCCGTGTTTTTATAACGTGTAATAACCATAAATCAAGGCAGAATTAATTTTTAAAATAAGAATCAAGGGGAAGGGTTACGCCATTGCGTTCGTCTCGAAATTCTGCTTGGAAACGAGTCCGAGTTTTCGAAAATCGGAGTCCGTATGACCAAGTTATGACCATTCGAAGTTTTCAGAAATTTTCAAATTCAAAACAGACTCAATTCGAATTCAAAATTCGAATTTCAAACCTCCAAATGGACTGGGCGGGAAAAATCCCGCCCAGTACCAGGTCGACCTGGGGGTCGACTATGTAGTTGACCTACCCAGGGCCAGGTCGACCTGGGGGTCGACCTGGTGCCCGAGCCCATTTCTGAAGCCAGATTCACTCTGATGTATGTGGCCTCATTTCTGTCCACATTCGTTGACCTGACCCTATAAATACAGCCCCTAACACCAGTATCTCTACACCAAATTTCTTTCTGACCTTATGCTGCTCTGATTCTGGTTGAAAAGTTTGAGAGAGAGACTTCTTCTACTACGTTGAGACTGCGTTAAAGGAATTGCTGATTAGGGGACTTCTATTAGGACTTGACTAAGCAACAAACGACTCTCTTTTTCTAATTCTCGAACCACGATCTGTAAGCCCCAATTTTTTTCAGATTTAAACTGTAAATGTATCATGAATATGATGTAAAATTGAAATTGGACCTATGTATGATGACTGTTTACATTCATTCTTGTTCATCTTGGATCTTGACTCTTGAATATTACTTTGACATCGATTTGGGGCCTATTCATGTTGTAAATCAAAAAGAGAAACCCCTCTTATTATCATGTCAAATCTGTTATTAGCCACATGTTTATGATTATCACCTTATGATAGTCGTACCGTGACTATACTATCATCTTATGATAATCGTTACTATGACTATACTATCACCTTATGACAGTCGTTACCATGACTATACTATCACCTTGTGACAACTGTTATTTTGACTAGTACCTTATCTTGCTAGATTTGGAATCTTTATGTTTGAGGCCAATATTTCATATGCCAGTAATGTTTTATTTCATGTCATATCATGCTATGCTAGTAATCACTCTTGCCACCTTATACCCATTTCTTTCTATGTCACTCCCTAATTAGATTTATTTGTATCGATTCGAACCTTCGTGCGAGGGGAATACAATTTGGGTAGATTAGGTAAAATATGAATTAGCTTTAAACTTGAACATGAACATTATTATGACTTGAACTTGAATATGGACATGAACTTGAACACGATTTGAAATAAAACATGACTTGAAAACTCAACATGAATCTAAACATGAAAACTTGAACGTGGGCATGACAGTTAGATAAACTTGAAAATGGCCAACTCGAGGTTGGGTTGAGTTTGTAGTGTAAATCTGCCCGGAACCACCCGGCAAATCCAGTGGCTGCAAACAATAGGATCCAATGTGGGTAGTTGGTCATATCGCACGTAAAAACCCGAGGTTAGACTGTGTTGTGGTGTAAATCTGCCCGGAACCGCCCGGCAAATCCAGTAACCACAACAGTTAGTCTAATGTGAGAGGTTCGCATGCACTAATGAATTAATGCCACATGATAGGGTTAAGTCATGAACCACTTGAATATACTTAACCAACTTGACATGATGACTTGATAGGGTTAAGTCATGAACTGCTTGAACACACTTAACCAACTTGATACATGATCTGGATAGGGTTAAGTCACGAATTTGAATGACAACACAACCCATTAGAAACCCTAGTTACGCGGTCCTTTTCAGCAGTAACCTACTTAGATGTATCACGATACCCTGGGACTAGGCAGGGTGGGGCACGATTACTGGGCTGATTTTAAACGACCAGAACGACGGCTGAGTAGGTGCGTCATTGTAGGTTCAGGCGGGCTATGGTCATGCACGTAGTCCGGAGTTGAAAAAGCAGGCATTGGGCACCCGTAGATTTACATTTTGCGTGCTTGATTCGTGTTGGTGGTTGGCACCATAGGACTTGATACACCCTATGGTGGACCTAGCACAGGTAACTACATTTCGGGATAGGGCCGTATGACATAGACACATGACGAGCTAGGACTTGTAGGGAGCCGATCGATTAGTAGATCGTACCGTAGGACCCCGTAATGGGTCACTTCATGACACTGGCTAAGGGATCATTTCATGGTTAATACTTGATATGGGTTAGAATACTAGTATAGTTGGTGCAACGAACCTTGAACATGCGGTGCCGGACTTGACTTATCTTGTTATCTTAATTATCCAACTAGTTCTGTTATCATCCTTATGTTTAATTCCAGTTTTCACATGTCATGTTACATTTACTAGTTTTCATACTGAAAGTCACTAGGGCTTACCAGTCTTTATGACTGACCCTTTTTCTTTCGTCCCCCCCCCCCCAAGGTTCCCAGGGAGGAAACACTAGCTCTTATCTTGGATTCAACTTGCTTTCTGACAGCTCATGTACGGTTTGGTCTTGGGCTATGTTATGGCTGCTTCTGCTATTTATGGGGAATAATTTACTTTTGTTTTAAAGTTTATGCTTCTTTACTATGAACTTGATGTAATGGAATAATTTGTATCTTGAATATATGAGCTTTTGACTCTTTTCTTGGAAATAATAAAAAGTTGGTTTTTAATTTCTACCGCTGCTTTATTTATGTTCTGCCTTGTGATATCTATGTGTATGTTTACCTAGATAATACTCCACCAAAACTAGTGCATTCCCTTTGTGAGTGACCCTAGCGGAGGTAGGGTGTTACAATTTGGTATCAGAGCAGAAGGTTACCAGGCTAGGCAAAAGTTTTAAAAACCTTCTGAAACTATTTTCAAAACCATTTATAAAGAAGCATTTTTCAAGAGAAGTTTTATGTTTAAAAAGGTCATTCCCGAAGAAGCCATTAGCACTTCCCTTTGTTTCCTCGTTTGAATCTTTTTCTTTTCGTTTTTCAACATGGCCGATCTTAACCTTCCTGAGGGAATACCCGTGCCTGGATGGTTCCGAAGGTACTTAGAAGCCAGGGCCAACAACGCGGGCACGGCAGACATCCCTCCTCCTCCTCCCCTAGTGGTCGCGGTTCCTCCTCCTCCTGGTACTGCCTTTGCCAAAATATGCAAAGGCTTTAAAGCGATGGGAGACAAGAACTTCGTTGGAACTGAAACCTTCGTTGAGGCACGAAACTGGCTAAAGGAAACAGAAAACTTGTTCATTATCTTTGATATGGAGGACCATAGGAAAGTTCAGTTGGCAACATGGTTGTTGAAAGAGGAAGCTGCATTTTGGTGGGAAGTCACCAACGCTACCAGGCCAGTTGAGACTTGGGCAGACTTTAGAGAAAGGTTTGGGCTCAAATTCATATCGTCGGCAGAGGAGAACCTTCAGATGGAGAGGTTCCTAGCGCTCAAGCAAGGGGATATGTCTATGAGGGAGTACGTGAATAAGTTTAATCAGCTTGCTCGGTTCGGTTTGGATTTGGTCAACACAGCCCAGAAAAAGGCTGTACGCTTTGCTCGAGGATTGAACGAGCCACTACACTGCTTGGCCCTAACTCATATACCCATGGGGGCGACCTTTGAAAGCTTGGTGGATATGGCTCTACTCCATGAGGAAGACAAGAATAGAAAGAAGGAGGTTAAGCCTAATGAGACTCAGAATAAGAAGGCTGACTTCAAGAAGGGGAACAACAAGAATAATAAGAATAACAAGAACACCAACGAATCACGTGAGACGAGGAAGTGCAACTTCTGTGGTATTACTGGACATCTAGCTAAAGACTATAGAAGGAAGAAGATGAAGTTGGGTGAATGCTTTCATTGTGGAGATACTGGACACATCAGCAAGGATTGCCTTAAGAAGCAAGGGCAGACTCAGCGAGCAGGACCTTCTGGAGGGCAGTTGCATTCTCTTAACACCGCTCCAGCTCCTGACCGAGGTAGTAATATTTCCGTAGAAAGCCTTGTTTACATTTCTGACTTTCCTGTTCGAACTTTATTTGACTCTGGCGCATCGCATACTTTTATTTCTTCTGATATTGTTGAAAATCTTCACCTAAGTACTAGTCTGGTTGAGGATCCCGTTATAGTTTCAAATCCAATTGGGGGCTCCGCCCATTTATCTATGATGTGTGTGGATTTGAGGATCTCTATCTTAAGCGTAGAATTCATGTGTAATGCTTATGTTCTCGGATTTATGGGATACAGTTTGATCCTAGGTATGGACTGGCTGTCCGATTATGGAGCCATTCTTGATTGTGAACGAAGGTTAGTGAGGCTCATGACTCGCCTTGGTAATACCCTTGAAATTTCTTGTAACCCTAAGGGTCCAGTCATGTTATGTTATCTTGAATCCCTTGACTCGTCCGACGATAATTTGCAATCTGTAAGAGTGGTCTGAGAATATCCAGATGTCTTTGATGAAGTGAGGGGATTACCTCCTAAACGCTAGATAGAGTATTGAATTTATCTTGTTGATAATGCCAAGCCAGTTTCATTGCCCGTTAGGCACATGGCCCCGTGAGAAAGAAGAGAGCTCAGTAAACAAATCAACGAGTTGCTTGAGAAAAATTTCATTAGACGAAGCATTTCTGAATGGGGTGCTCTGGTAGTATTCGCTACTAAGGCGGGTGGATCGCTTCATCTGTGCGTAGATTATCGTGAGTTAAATAAGCTAACAAAGAAGAACAGGCACCCACTACCAAGAATCGATGATCCGTTTGACCAGCTTGTGGGAGCATCTGTTTTCTCTCAACTCGATCTAGCCACAGGATTCCATCAGCTCAGAGTGGCTGAGGATAGCATTGACAAAACTGCGTTTAGGACTCCGGATGGGTTCTTCGAATGGCACGTTATGCTGTTTGGGTTAACGAATGCACCTGCATACTTTATAGATTTGTTGAGCAGGGTGTTTCGGGAGTTCCTTAACAAGTTTGTGGTAGTTTTCGTGGATGATATTTTGATCTTCTCAAAAATGAAGAAGAGCATGCTAGGCATCTCAAGAAAGTCATGGAAACGCTTAGAGCACACCAGTTAAAGGCTAAGTTCTCCAAATGCCATTTTTGGAGGAAGGAAGTTCGGTTCCTTGGACATGTAGTTTCTAAGCAAGGCATAGCTGTGGACCCCGCAAAGGTAGTTGCGGTACAGGACTGGAAAATTCCTAAGAATGCAACGGAGGTGAGGAGCTTTCTCGGTTTGGCGGGCTACTACAGGAAGTTCATTAGGGACTTCACTAAGATTTCAGCCCCTCTTACTAAATTAACAAAGAAGAACCTACCTTTTTCATGGGACCTAGAATGTGATGCTGCTTTTCAGAGACTTAAGAGAGCCCTCACCACAGCTCCAGTCTTGGCATTACCCGATGGAGGTAAGATGTTTACCGTGTACACAGATGTGTCCGGCACGGGACTAGGCGTTGTCCTAATGCAGGAAGGAAGAGTAATATGCTACGGGGGCAGACAACTTAAAGTCCATGAGAAAAACTATCCCACGCATGACTTGGAGTTGGCCGCGATTGTTTTTGCACTTAAAGCTTGGCGCCATTATCTTCTAGGGGAGAGGTTCTAGCTATATACCAACCACAAATCGCTTAAGTACCTCTTCTCACAGAAAGACTTGAATCTAAGACAACAGCGGTGGATGGAGTTCTTGGCATCATATGACTTTGATATAGCTTATACCCCTGGCAAGGGTAATGTGGTGGCAGATGCCCTAAGTAGAAAAAGGCTGACTTTGAGCCCCTTGTTTGTTGAAATGAAAATCCTTGAGTTTATAGCAACCTTTGATTTTACACCTGCTGTTGAGTCATTGACTGCTACGTTTGCATCTCTTGAGTTAATACCTACACTTCTAGATCAAGTAGGGACTTCACAGAAGGA
Source organism: Allium sativum (assembly GCA_030737875.1). Classification (NCBI taxonomy): domain Eukaryota; kingdom Viridiplantae; phylum Streptophyta; class Magnoliopsida; order Asparagales; family Amaryllidaceae; genus Allium; species Allium sativum. Next base: position 660,187,396 of record CM060924.1, read on the forward strand.
AGACCCACAGTTAGTTGAAATCATGGACAAGCTGATTAGAGGTGAGACGTCAAGTCGCCTCAGTAGGTATGCCATAGATGACAAGGGATGGCTAAGGCGCGATGGAAGGTTATGTGTCCCACAAGTGGGAGACTTAGTAAGGAGACTTCTCGAAGAAGCGCACCACTCGAAGATGACTATACATCCCGGAGGGGATAAGATGTACAGGGATATGAAACACATTTTCTTTTGGGATGGAATGAAAAAGGACGTGGCAGAGTTCGTTTCGAAGTGCATGGTGTGTCAACATGTAATGGCCGAGTCGAAGAAGCCCGGTGGGCTATTACATCCTTTGGAGGTTCCGCAATGGAAATGGGAGAGTATCTCGATGGATTTCGTGGATGGACTGCCTAGGTCTAGGAAGGGAAATACTAGCATATGGGTCATAGTTGATAGACTCATGAAAAGCTCTCACTTCATTCCGATGAAGAGCAAGAGGACCGCATCAGGGCTAGCGTCTATTTACCTTCGAGAGATAGTACGATTGCATGGAGTTCCTTCTAGTATAGTTAGTGATCGTGACCCGATATTCACTAGCCAGTTTTGGAATAGTCTGCAAGAAGCAATGGGAACACGACTGAACTTAAGCACGACCTATCACCCACAGACGGATGGACAAACCGAAAGGGTAAATAGGGTACTAGAAGATCTCCTGAGGCTATGCATTCTTGACTTTGGTGGTACTTGGGAAGACCATCTTCCTCTCGTGGAGTTTGCATATAATAACAGTTACCAAGCTAGCATCGGAATGGCACCGTTCGAAGCCCTATATGGAAGACCGTGCAAGTCGCCAACTTGTTGGTGGGAGACGACAAACTTATACTTGGGCCCGACATGATAAGGGACACTTCTGAGAAGATTGAGTTGATACGAAGACGGATGAAAATGGCCCAAGATAGACAGAAATCTTACGCGGACCAGAGAAGGACAGACTTAGAATTCGAAGTCGGAGATATGGTCTTTATAAAGGTTTCTCCGTTACGCAATGTAGATCGTTTTGGAGCAGTTGGAAAGCTAGCACCAAGATTTGTAGGACCGTTCCCCATCATTGAGAGGATTGGACGGATGGCCTACAAGGTAGACTTACCCGAGAAGTTGTCTGGAGTACACAATGTCTTTCACGTCTCGCATCTCCGGAAGTGTTTGCATGAGTCAGCCGAAGTGGTTGATCCATGCATCCTTGAAGACGTGGAAGTGGAGAAAGAAGCAACATTGAGGCGAGTTCCGATTCATATCTTAGGAACGGAGATTAAGAAGCTATGGAATCGAGAAGTCAGGCTAGTGAAAGTGCAATGGAGTGAAGCCCAAGAGGACGCAACTTGGGAAACCGAAGAAAAGATACGCGCACTTTACCCATTTCTTTTTGAGGGTACATTCTCGATCTCTTTTTCCTTGAAAACCTTTTCGTACCATGCTTCTAATATCTATGTTTGTCTTGTTATCTTCTCGATCTTATCTTGAGAACCATAGGTAGAACTGTATGGATGTAAACATGTGATTGAAACATGTTATGGTTGATGGTTGCAAATGGTTGCAAGTGGTTGCTAGTGGATGCATGACACACATTAGGCACTAGATCGGCTCAGTCACATTTTCATGTTGCATATGCATGGGTGCTTATACTTGTACATGGATGGAACTTGTTATGCTATCACTTGGATGTCGCATATGGATGAATGACTGTGCACTCATGTAGAGATTATAAACTATGCTAGGAATTTTCATACATGTTGGATCCATGACACTAACATATTTTGCATTAAGGAGGTTTACTGAATCAGTAACCGCCTGATCTTTTGCATTAGATAAAGTTCATATACACACACTTTCTGCATATGTTCATACATCACTAGAAGTCTTTTAAGGACAATGGTTGCATGTGGATGATGCTTTGAGTAGATGGCTGATTGGATGGTAGGACACATCCTCCCTAACTTAGAGATTTCGGGGACGAAATCCTTTAAGGAGGGGAGAATGTAACGACCCGTGTTTTTATAACGTGTAATAACCACAAATCAAGGCAGAATTAATTTTTAAAATAAGAATCAAGGGAAACGGGTTACACCATTGCGTTCGTCTCGAAATTCTGCTTGGAAACGAGTCCGAGTTTTCGAAAATCGGAGCCTGCATGACCAAGTTATGACCATTCGAAGTTTTCAGAAATTTTCAAATTCAAAACAGACTCAATTCGAATTCAAAATTTGAATTTCAAACCTCCAAATGGATCGGGCGGGAAAAATCCCGCCCAAGACCAGGTCGACCTGGGGGTCGACTATGTAGTCGACCTACCCAGGGCCAGGTCGATCATAGTGTCGACCTGCGGGTCAACCTGGTTCCCGAGCCCATTTCTGAAGACAGATTCACTCTAATGTATGTGGCCTCATTTCTATCCACATTTGTTGACCTGACCCTATAAATATAGCCCCTAACACCAGTCTCTCTACACCAAATTTCTTTCTGACCTTATGCTGCTCTGATTCTAGTTGAAAAGTTTGAGAGAGGGACTGCTTCTACTACGTTGAGACTGCGGTAAAGGAATTGTTGATTAGGGGACTTCTATTAGGACTTGACTAAGCAACAAACGACTCTCTTTTTCTAATTCTCGAACCACGATCTGTAATCCCCAGTTATTTTCAGATTTAAACTGTAAATGTATCATGAATATGATGTAAAATTGAAATTGGACCTATGTATGATGACTGTTTACATTCATTCTTGTTCATCTTGGATCTTGACTCTTGAATATTACTTTGACATCGATTTGGGGCCTATTCATGTTGTAAATCAAAAAGAGAAACCCATCTTATTATCATGTCGAACCAGTTATTAGCCACATGTTTATGATTATCACCTTATGACAGTCGTACCGTGACTATACTATCATCTTATGACAATCGTTACTATGACTATACTATCACCTTATGACAGTCGTTACCATGACTATACTATCACCTTGTGACAACTGTTATTTTGACTAGTACCTTATCTTGCTAGATTTGGAATCTTTATGTTTGAGGCCAATATTTCATATGCCAGTAATGTTTTATTTCATGTCATATCATGCTATGCTAGTAATCACTCTTGCCACCTTATACCCGTTTCTTTCTATGTCACTCCCTAATTAGATTTATTTGTATCGATTCGAACCCTCGTGCGATGGGAATACGATTTGGGTAGATTAGGTAAAATACGAATTAGCTTTAAACTTGAACATGAACATTATTATGACTTGAACTTGAATATGGACATGAACTTGAACACGATTTGACATAAAACATGACTTGAAAACTCGACATGAATCTAAACATGAAAACTTGAACGTGGGCATGACAGTAAGATAAACTTGAAAATGGCCAACTCGAGGTTGGGTTGAGTTTGTAGTGTAAATCTGCCCGGAACCACCCGGCAAATCCAGTGGCTGCAAACAATAGGATCCAATGTGGGTAGTTGGTCATATCGCACGTAAAAACCCGAGGTTAGACTGTGTTGTGGTGTAAATCTGCCCGGAACCGCCCGGCAAATCCAGTAACCACAACAGTTAGTCTAATGTGAGAGGTTCGCATGCACTAATGAATTAATGCCACATGATAGGGTTAAGTCATGAACCACTTGAATATACTTAACCAACTTGACACCATGACTTGATAGGGTTAAGTCATGAACTGCTTGAACACACTTAAACCAACTTGATACATGATCTGGATAGGGTTAAGTCACGAATTTGAATGACAACACTTAACCCATTAGAAACCCTAGTTACGCGGTCATTTTCAGTAGTAACCCACTTAGATGTATCACGATACCCTGGGACTAGGCAGGGTGGGGCACGATTACTGGGCTGATTTTAAACGACCAGAACGACGGCTGAGTAGGTGCGTCATTGTAGGTTCAGGCGGGCTATGGTCGTGCACGTAGTCCGGAGTTGAAAAAGCAGGCATTGGGCACCCGTAGATTTACATTGTGCGTGCTTGATTCGTGTCGGTGGTTGGCACCATAGGACTTGATACACCCTATGGTGGACCTAGCACAGGTAACTACATTTCTGGATAGGGCCGTATGACACAAACACATGACGAGTTAGGACTTGTAGGGAGCCGATCGATTAGTAGATCGTACCGTAGGACCCCGTAATGGGTCACTTCATGACACTGGCTAAGGGATCATTTCATGGTCAATACTTGATATGGGTTAGAATACTAGTACAGTTGGTGCAGCGAACCTTGAACATGCGATGCCAGACTTGACTTATCTTATTATCTTAATTATCCAACTAGTTCTGTTATCATCCTTATGTTTAATTCCAGTTTTCACATGTCATGTTACCTTTACTAGTTTTAATACTGAAAGTCACTAGGGCTTACCAGTCTTTATGACTGACCCTTTTTCTTTTGCCCCTTTTTCTTTCGTTTCCCCCCCAGGTTCCCAGGGAGGAAACACCAGCTCTTAGCTTGGATTCAACTTTCTTTCTTACAGATCATGTACGGTTTGGTCTTGGGCTATGCTATGGCTGCTTCTGCTATTTATGGGGAATAATTTACTTTTGTTTTAAAGTTTATGCTTCTTTACTATGAACTTGATGTAATGGAATAATTTGTATCTTGGATATATGATCTTTTGACTCTTTTCTTGGAAATAATAAAAAGTTGGTTTTTAATTTCTATCGCTGCTTTATTTATGTTCTGCCTTGTGATATCTCTGTGTATGTTTACCTAGATAATACTCCACCAAAACTAGTGCATTCCATTTGTGAGTGACCCTAGCGGAGGTGGGGTGTTACACTTATTCTAGATATATTTGGATATACATGCTGAAAACTAAATCAAAAGCTTGCAATACAGTTATGCAATTTATAACTCATCTCGAAAAACAAATGAACAGTACTGTTAAGGTTGTACAGATAGATGGGGAGCTTAGTTTAAACCTCTAACTAATTACTCTCTCAAAAAAGGGATCAAACATAGATTAACTTGCCCCCATACGTTTTAACAAAAACGTTTAGTCAAAAGAAAACATCGACACATAGTAGAGACTGGTCTAACTTTGTAATCACAAAGCTCATTACCCATGAAATATTGGAATGAAGCTTTCTACACATCTATATTTCTCATTAACAAGTTTCCAACCAAAGTCTTAAACAATAAAAGCCCTCATGAAATGATATACAGTGTTAGACCAGAATATGGTTTTCTGAAAGCCTATAGGTGTCTATGTTTTCCATGTTTGAGAGATTATAACAATCATAAACTAAGTATGAGATCAAGACCATGCACATTCATTGGGTACGCATAAACCCAAAAAGGCTATAAGTGCATGGACAAAAATGGAAAAATATATTTTTCTAGACATGTGATATTTGATGAAAACAAGTTTCCTTATGCATAAAAGCAAATCAGCAAAAAGGATAGGGAACAAAGCATAAACAATAACATACGGTTCGAGCCATTCATTACTGAACCACCTTCAATTGATAGAAATGAAGAGCAATAACACATAGGCAATTTAAACACACAGGAAGAAACTATGTACCGAAAAAAATGAGTAAACCAATGAGACATACAATGACTCAGAAGATACAAACATACATCAATCAAATCAAAACATGCAGTATAGTGAAGATACAGAAAACAACAACCATGTTAACACTACCAGCAACAATGATACACAGCATCAGACACCACCACAATCAACTGAACATCACATGATCACCAGGTCAAAGAGAAGCATCTTCAAATCCAAAGTATACAACATTTCTGCCGGTGATATCGAACCATTGAATTTCACTCAGGCCATAAGATCAAACAAATGGAAGGAGACAATGGACATTGAATATAAAGCTCTCATAAGAAACAACACTTGGAGCTTAGTGACTCAACCAAAGCACAAAAATGTGATTGTTTGTAGGTGGAAATACAAAATAAAAAGAAAAGAAGACGGATCTATTGACAAATACAAGGCTAGACTGGTTGCAAAAGGTTACGCACAACAATTTGGTTTTGATTTCAACGAAACTTTTTCCCCAGCCATAAAACCCACAAACATCAGAATTATACTTAACATTGCTCTAAACAAAGAATGGAATGTGAGGCAACAGGACGTCAACAATGCTTTTTTGAATGGGGAATTGATTGAAGAGGTATACATGCAACAACCTGAAGGATATGATACTGGTGATAGAGTATGCAAACTACACAAAGCAATATATGGCTTAAAACAAGCTTCAAGAGCTTGGTATGAAAAGCTAAAGTCAACTTTTTCTAACATAGGTTTCTCACAAGTTAAATCAGACAATTCTCTATATATGAAGAAGGTCATACATGGAACTATGTTCATTCTAGTATACGTTGACGACATGCTAATAACCGGAGACAACAGTGAAGAAATAAACAAAATTGTACACAAGCTGGATCAAAATTTTGCCATTAAAGACTTGGGGGAACTAATTTTTTTTCTTGGAATACATGTGATTAGGAAAAACAATGGTGAAATAGTATTATCCCAACAAAATTATATCACTGAAATACTGCAAAGGGAAAATATGCACAACACAAATCCATTACCTACGCCTATGATTAGTAACCTAAGACTATCTAAGCACAAAGGAGAACCTATCGACAATGCCAAACAATATAGAAGCAAAATAGGAGCGTTACAATACACAACTATTACTCGACCAGACATATGCTACAGCGTCAATAAACTCAGTCAATACATGCAGAACCCTTTATCAGAACATTATATGGCATTAAAGAGAGTGTTACGATACTTACAAGGCACAAGACATTACGGAAAACGCCTAAATTCAGAATAAGAAACTTAATTTACAGTGCTTTAGCGATGCCGATTGGGAAAACGATATTGACGATCGAAAGTTTGCCTCAGGATACTGTGCTTACCTCGGTTCCAGTATCATTTCCTAGTGTACGAAGAAACAACCGACCACATCTAGATCTAGCACAGAGGCGGAGTACCATGCACCGGCAAGCGCTACAGCTGAAATCACGTGGGTAGAATCACTGATGGAGGAGCTTGGTTTCACTCCAAGACAAAAGCCGGTCATTTGGTGCGATAATAAGAGCACAGTATCTTTATCTCTAAACCCTATTCAACATTCAAGGACGAAACATCTTGAAATTGATCTCCACTTTGTGAGAGAAAAAACGCAATCAGGAAGACTTGTAATATGTCATGTGCCCGCATACTATCACAGAGTAGATGCTCTCACAAAGGCCCTTTCAACCAAGAATTTTATCAGAATGAGAGAGGAACTTCGCGTTATCAGTGGAGGCAGAAGCCAGAATGAAAAAAGAAAACCCTAGTTCGAACTTAGGGGGCATATTGAAGACAATAGAGCCGTTAGCGTGTGAACACGTTTTATCATATTTAGTATGTTCTGTAATTATCTACTAGCCGTTAGGCTCATGCATACTTGGTATATTTAATACTAGCCGTTAGGCTCATACATACTTGGTATATTCAATACTAGCCGTTAGGCTCATACATATTTGGTATATTTTGTATTAGCCATTGGGCTCATAACATTATATATATATATGCTCTTTGTATCATGTTTTTGTATCAATAAAATTACAATTATTCCTCACTAATAACTCTCCTCCTTATCTCTTAATAATTGCATATATATAAATAGATTTTACACCTATAGTTGTACATCTTCAAAACAAGTGACGCACGACTCGACTGAAAAGTCACTAGTATTAAAGCAAAACATACAAACTACAGATATAAAATATACAAAAATGCTTACAGCTGTTTTGACCGCATGATTTGCTTGCCTCTCTTATTTTCAGTCTTACAATTCTGGATCCGCACTCCTCGAACTTTATTTTTCAGGTCTAGCATCTTCCTAAAATATATGACTATACTACCAGTCTATACTTATACTAACCCAAATAAAAGACCAGACTAAATGCCTCTATATACCGTAAAAACTCTTTCCTCACTAAAGTTAGAAATTAACATCTAGAGGAAGTACCTGGACCAGAATTAGTTAGAGACTAATTTTTTGAACTTCTTAGTTTTCTTGTTTCTTCCCTTAATATGACTAATCATGGAATATCATTGTGGATTGTAGATTACGTCAGAGTCATTATCCATTGGAACATCAAGTGAGGTCTCATCAGTTATGCCTTTATGTTGTCGTCTTCAACCTCGACATAGATTGTCTAACAACATTATTGCCCAAATTTTGTCATCCTTATCTATTATATCCTTTTCCGTAGTCGTGGAATCCATATCTTCAGTATCAGAAGAAAGCCTAGCGTCCTCTGTCTACATTGGGAGTTGCTCTTGTCTATCGCTACAGTCATTCTAAGGTAAAACTTTTCCAGTAGTACATCGCGTATATGAGTACCAAAGTCTTCAAAGGTTTGCATATCCAGCTCTATTTCCATAACGTTAGAATTAAAACTTTGAGGTACGTCTTCTTAGGAACCCAAATTTTAAGCAAATATACAAACATTCTCCAGGTGTCTAAAACAATAACAATTCGAACGAATTGGGGGATACCATTCATATTCCACATCCTGCATTATCAGTTGGTCGTCTTCTCATATTTGTTTAGGATAATCAAACGTACTTAAAACTTTCACTAAGACACGTGCAAAAATAATTTTCCTAATATATTCTATAAACTTATCTAGCCTTAATGGATTGCCTATAACCGAAACAATTCTACTAATCTCTTCCTCCATCTAATATTCTAAAGGCAGACTAGGTAACCTAATCCATATGTAACTAGCATGCAACAGATCCTTATTAAGTTTCATTTCCAACGACCAACATTTCATCATTGTTAACCATTTATCATAAAAATAAGGACCACCCTCTAAAATTCTATTACAATTTTCCTTTGTCTCAAATTTATTAATGTAGAAACCATCTTCTTTAGAATAAATAATAAAATCACCAACTGACTTTCATACCCTACGAATATATGCTTTGAAAAACTAGTAGTGGGGTCTAGAACATCCACATAAATAACAATCGTGTTACCAATTGTTGTCTAGCCTTACAAACCACATCATCAGACATTTCAGTGCAATTCAAATGATTAAACTACTTAGGCTGATAAAATTTAAATGGAATATAAACTAGCACATGATTATCTACAATAGCATCCTTCCATGCTCTGCCAGCTTCCGGAGTTGATTAGCTATTCATGTTGGAAGCTCCAAGATATGCAGCAATAGCTCCAAGAAGAAACAAAGGAGTACGATGATGAGTACCGGCTGACTTGGAAAAATTCTTCTCTGTCCTCGGCAGTAAAAAATGAGAGGATCCTGGCCGCAGTCGAGGTTGAAATCCTAACTTTCCAATTGCTAAGCTATGCTGCACTGAACACAGCCCTTTATCCTTCTTCTTCGATTGGTTTGGATAATTACACGATTCAGACGACGGCGGAAATTCCTTCGTATACTAAGATTGTTGAAACTCTGGCAAACCCTTATCAAATTTCAATTTTTTATAGAAGAGCGATCGTTTCTATGAATAACCAACCGAAACCCATCCTTCTTCGATGCTACTATGCCATCGATAGGAGCGGAGACAATTTCAGTCAACGCAATCTAATGTTGATCGATGTTATGTTCGTCTAAAATTAGGGTTACTTCCTAGGCTGTTGGTTAAGCTTAAGCTTCGCTAGTATGACGTCTGGAGGGTAAAGAGGAGGTGGTGAGGAGGGCGGGCATGTCAGAGGGTGTGCGAAAAGCGGTTGAAACATGGGTACGGATGGGGATTTTTGTCTAGGGCTATCAATGGATGCAGACGGTGCTATATCTGTATCCGAAATCATTTTCGGATAACTGTATCCGCTGATATGGACGGATATCGGATAATTATCCTATCCGCTAACGATCGATAAATCAGAAGGTATAAATGAAATTTTTTAGTTTAACAAAAATGTTTTTTAATTCTGTTCATCACAAAAGCGTTAAAATAAACAAATATGATAAAATTAAATAGATCTGAGAGGTTAATATGCATTTAATGCATATAATATAAAGGAGAATTCAGGCCTGTAAGCATGTTTTGAAAAATAATAACGCATTTAGCCTTGTTTCAAACTTTATTACAGAAATAGACCTATTTTGGGTTTACTAAAGGCGAGTTTTGGGAACTCGCACGAAGGCGAGTTTCCAAAACTTTTCTTCAGTAAACTCATATTCAAACAATAATACTTCATTTGAACAAGTTTACACAAAACAGTCCTACATTGTTCACTTCTAGACAATTTCTGAATAACAAAACGTTGTAGTGCTATGTCGACTATTCCTTTTACATTAAAATCAATGATTAATTTATATTAAGAAATATTTATATATATTTAATAAATCGTTATGCTTTATAAACGATTCCACAATGATTTTCTAAAAATTTGATTTGGACACAACTCAAAATATGTAATATGAAATCTTCATTTTTCTCCTCTGTTATTAAAATATAGTTTCATAGATTCGAACGTTTCTTGTTTCAAAGAAATCCGACGTATAAAGAATCATATATATTCAGTTAAAGGTTGAAACGTAATAATACGAACTACCATGACGTTAAGAGCTCGTTTTTGATTATATTATAAACTGTACATTCAAATATAACGAATTTCATAAACCAAATAACAGCAAATATTAACTAAAAAGTTGATTGCAACAGATCCTAACACAGAAATAAATACTAAAACTTAGGATGCAACAGATACTAACACAGAAATAGATGCTAACCAGGAAAATATTACGCAACCAAACTACATCTCACATTCATGCTCTAGGGATTTTAAGTTGCCTAATCATTGTGGTTAAACCGCAACTGTTCAATAACGTTTTGGAGACGTCTAATCTCTTGTCCTTGTTCAAGCGTCTTATTTCGGCATATTACTAACATTCTTGTTCAAGCATCTTATTTCGGCTTGCGCTTCCAGTGCATATTGAACTCCGCATTCGCACATCGGAGGGTCAACCCGCTGCTTAAAGTAACAACAATCAATTTCATCAGGAAAAACCTTGTAGTCCTCGTATGCTTCACAACGGAAAAATCGACGATCAACATTTTTTTTTTGGTTTTTGAAACAACCACAACGGCAAATAGTGTTGGATCCACCCGGACCTAATGACTCGACAACACGCCCTTTAACTACCCTTTCTTTTCCAGGTCGTTGATTTGCTACAACCTCATCGTCATTTTCCCAGTTGTCCATTGCTCAAATTGTTAATGTTGAGTAAACGAATTATGAGCTTACAGAGCATAAAACCTGGTCATATAAATACATCTTTGAATTTAACTTTATATCAGTGCTAAGTGTTCCTAAGGGGACAATTTCTAAAGTGAGCATACTGAGTAGTCATATCAGGAGAGATTCATCTCTATTTGGTTTAAGGGGTCGTCACGTGTACATTGCTTTAACCCTGCACTGACTAGTCTACTCCATGTACACTGCTTCGTCTGACGTAATACTGAAAATTTGTACTAATAAAGCTAAAAAATGCATTTACACACTTGGATATCGTATAGGGAATTTGCTTTAGATACTGCATTTACACAGGTGATGTTACTACACTATGCTCTCTCCCTTAGTAAAGAAAAACCGGTACATTGTGACAGAGCTTGTCCAAAGAAATGAATAAAGCCAAGTTGACAAGGCTTAATGATTAAAGATGCCATAAATCAGAGTACGAAAAAATCAATGCTTCAAACCAGCCTCTCTTCCTTTCTCCCATATTAAAGACCAAGCATCCTCTCTTTATTTATTTTTATCATCAAACACGCTTTTAAAACCTGTTTTTTTGTTGAGTAGTTCACCATCAAAATGGCTAACTGGGCATATGACGACGATACCATGGTTCAAATGTATGATGTGTACGAATGTGGTAAATAACCCGTAGAAGATGTCGACTTTGTGCCCGAAACCCAAATGAGAGTCCAAGTAGATGCCGTAGAGGATGAGTCCGGACCTTTAGTGCAACGCAGCCAAACGTTGCATTCCAGCGCATTGGACCGGTTCAAAAATCCCTCAATGCTCAGTTAAGGGAAGTTCTTACTCAACAGAACCCTGATAAGTCTAGCTCTAGGATGACGGGTCGTTCTATCCTTTGCTATTGCGGAGTTGAATGTAATGTTCTTGTTTCTAAAAGTCAAATGAATGCAGGTCGTCGCTTTTATGGTTGCAAAGCGTACATTCATGCACAGAATCGCCAAGGGTTGCAGAGTTGTAATTTTTTTCATGGATCGATCCACCTTTAACAGAGAGGGGTGTCTAGAAACACTTGAGATGCAAGCTGAGGTTAATCGCTTGGAAAGAATGAATGTGGTTATTAAGAATGAAATGCTTCATGGGTGCTATGGTTCATTCCGAAGCTATGGGTCGTAGTTATTCTGTATTTGGTCGTGGTTATGTTGTATTATTGGGTCTAAGTTATGTTGTATTGTTGGATCTAAGTTATGTTTGGTCTTATTTCTGTTGTTTTGTTGGCTCTTGGTTATGTTGTTCTGGGTCATAGTAATATGTTTTTATCCAATTGGATGAACGCAGTTTGTAAGCTGTATGTTGTTCTTGTAAAATTTAGAGGGATGTTTAAAATGGTTTTTTAATAGTTCAAAACTGAAGGCGAGTTTTGAAAACTCGCACGCAGGCAAGTTTTAAAAACTCACCTTAGAAACTCCCCAGACCAAAACAGGTCTATATCTGTATGTTACAAACATGGCTAAATCTGCTATACTTTTCAAAAACAAGCTACACATGTGAATTATCCTAATATAAACCTTCAAATCAATAAAGCACTAAAAAAACTCATTCATTGCACTAAAATACATATAATTTTGAGTATAATGTTAATAAAAATTGGACAGATAATTTTCGGATGCAGATATCAATGTATGCGTATCAGCATCCATATTTTTTATATCGGATACTATCCGCTTTTCGGATATGGATGTAGACGGATTTCAGTTTGTTTGGGTATTCATTTGTAGCCCTAGGTGTATCGCCTGTTCTCCATGGATTTTATGTCGGTTTTATTCCAGTATAAATGGTTATATATCACGATGTGAAAGCTATTATAGTTTCTATATAAAACATATAGCATCCTACCACTATGTGGGTGTACTTGGTCTTAATCCATGCTTGAACTCGTGATGCATGAGGCATCATGTATATATAGTCATCATAACGATCATGTCACTTAATTAATGGATCCCAACTTTTTTAACATGAATGACCACATTTTGTTGAATGAATGCCTTAAAATGATATAAATAGAGTTCCAAACATAAAACTCATTCTACATAATATCGTTCTAATCAAAAAAACCATCTGCTTCTTCATGATTTATTCTTTCCACTCATTCTTGAATTCTTCATTGCTCTGCAATTCTTGAGTGATATTCCATAGATCAACCTGTTTCATTTTGAGAAACACTTGTTCATCCACCCTTCAATGCTACAAAGGAAGTATTTCTATTTTAAGGAAATAGTGACCTCACCGAATTCAAAAAAACTCTAAATTAGTGCAGACTCCCATTGCTTTAATTTCTAATCTTTTGTTCTCAGTTTCTATTGTTAGATAAAATACTATGCTTTTAGAATCTTGACTCATAATTCTTTGTTTGTTGTCATTGATTGAAGTTATATTTTTTCTAGATAATTACTGAGATAGCTAAGCGTCCTCAAGAAAACCAATCATAGTCGTCACCACTCAAAACAGGACAATGGTTCCAACAACAACAATCATTTTATCGCATGGTGTGAAACTATAAAAATTTACTAGAGTCAATTTCATATGTTGACAACATAAAATGTAGTTCTATTTGATGACACTGAATTTTCAAACTTTCTTACTAAGGACCTTACAACAGTAAATGAACTAGAGCCTGATGCATCAAAAATTGAAGCACTCAATGTATGGAAAAAAATTAATTTGTTTTTTCATGCAAAATCTACATATTGAGTGAACTAGATAACATCATGTATAATGTGTGTTGCACACTGAAGACTATAATGTGTGTTCCACTCTGAAGACTTCGAAAGAAATTAGGGCGTCATTGGATAAGAAATAAAAAATTGAAATAGGGGACGTTACAGTGAAGAAATTCATTATTGGAAAGTTTCTTGATTACAAAATGAAAGATACCAAAATTATGATCAATCAAATATAAGAGTTGTAGGGGATAAGGTGTAACACCCTGCATTTTCTAAGAATATTAAATTAACAAATTAAAGAATACTTAATTGTAGAAGTGAGAATTAAGGGAAATGGGTTGCGCCATTGAGTTCATCTCGGAATTCTACTTGAGATAGAGTCTGAGTTTGCGTAAATCGAACACCGTACGAAGAAGTTATTAGCCTTAGAAGTTTGTATACACCCAAGGAAGTATACATATACATATAAAATAATTCCAGAAGTCAAAACAGGTCTAAAATTCGAAATCAGCCAATGGGAAGTGGGCGGGAAGATTCTCGCTCAATAAGTGTCGACCCCCCCAGGGGGAGTCGACATAGGCATCGACCCCCCTTAAGGGGAGTCGACAAAGGAGTCGACCACCCCTATTGGGGAGTCGACATAGGTGTTGACCCCCCATAGGGTGTCGACTCCTTTTCCAGATGTGGATGAAATTTCTGGACGACGTGTTTTGGCTGATGTGTCGCTCCCTGAATCGCTGTGTGACGTGGTATTCTGCTCTGGATGATTCTAATGAATTATAGACTGATCTAAAGACTCTAAATCTCCCTACACACCCAAAAAAAGACCCCTAAACCTATTGTTTTCTCCACACTAATTCATAAGCATTTATATGCTGCTAAAACCTAAAGTGACCTAGCCTCCACCTTAATCAATCAAATTAGAGTTTTCAAGTTAACAATCAAAGTATACATCAAAGGAATAACTAATCAAATTTAGAAATCAGATCCTAGAATTCAAGACCGTTCTGTAATTTGTAAGTTCATATTACTTTCAGAAGTAAAATTTAAATTGTGTTTCTGATAGTGTAATAAATTTGAATCTGAGATTATTCCTATTTCTATCTGTCTTTCTATATCCATTGGATCTATCTCATTGATATTATTATGTCCATTCTTTGTCTCTTCTTTCCTTCTTCCCTTTTTTTGTAGCCAGGCTATTGCGAGCCCAAGCCAAATCTCATAAGAGATGAACGTACATTGCGAAAAATTTAGCGTAACATATGATTTGGACTTGACCAGCGCTAAAATTGGGCATAATATATGATTTGGACATGACCAGCGCTAAAATTTGGAAAAATATTAAATTATGTATAATTGGGCATAATGGATTTGTAACTAATTTGAGGACATAACACATGTTGTATTTAAAACCTAAAGTGTATCGAACATATGACTTGAAATTTGAGGCATAATGTAATCTGGACATATGATTTGGGATTTGGGGCATAAATTGAACTATAAACATGTAAGTCACAGTACATGTCGCGATTTAAGACCTAAAAATTGGGGCATATTATATATAATAGTTTATGACTTGGAAGAAGGAGATTATGCATGAAAACCTATAGTAAGATAGGGATAACTGTTAAATGTGAACACACTTAAATTGGAATTTTTGGGTAAATTGGCATGCACTATAATTAAAGGCTATAATTTGGCATAGTTTATACTATGAATCATGATTGGGAGTTTTTGGAGAATATTTTGTACGGTGCAATATGACTAACCCTTAGGGCATGTGTTGTATTTTGAATTATGACCATGATTTTAGGCATGTAAGTTTATAGGCTAAATTTATGGTTAGGCGAGATATGTAAATGGAACTTTAAGTGAGGTTTAATTTGTTAAACTGACCAATATGCTGAAATCTGTTGAAAGTGAATTTATGGGGCATAACTTGAAAATTAACTTTGTTGAGGTATAACTTGAGAATTGGAACATGACTAGTTTTGTGAATTTGGGATAATTAGCATATAAAATCTAGACTTGGGCATGTACGGTAAATATGCTAAAAGATAAACATGCCTAACCCGAGGTTAGATTGAGTTGCGGTGTAAAACTGCCCAAAACCGCCCGACACATCCAGTAACCGCAACAACACCTATCTAATGTGAGAGGTTAGCGCATCATGCCCAAGAAAAACCCGAGGTTAGATTAAGTTGTGGTGTAAAATTGCCCGGGACCGCCCGACAATCTAGTAACCGCAACAACATAGATCTAATGTGAGCGGTTGGTGCATTAATAAATCAATTAATGCTAATGAACAAGACATGTTAAGAATGGTAGGGTTAAGTTAACTAAGGAAACACTTAACCATTATAACATGTTAATTAGACAAGAAGATGAGGTTAAGTAAATTTAGAACACTTAACCGTTATAACATGTTAATTAGACAAGAAAATGAGGTTAAGTAAATTTAGAACACTTAACTGTTATAAACATGTTAATTAGACAAGTGAGCAGGGTTAAGTTAACCAGTACAACATGATGAATGAGAAGGGTTAAGTTAATAAGAAACACTTAACCAATATAACATGATGAATGAGGAGGGTTAAGTTAACACAAGAAGCCAACACTTAACCAATGAAACACGAAAAGTGGGTGGGTTAAGTTAACTTGAATTTATTAATGACACTTAACCAATACAACATGATGAACGCGTGGGGTTAAGTCAATAAGAAACACTTAACCAATGTAACTTGATGAATGGATGAGGTTAAATTAATGGGAAATACTTAACCAATATAACATGATGAATGAACGGGGTTAAGTTAATAGGAAACACTTAACCAATCCAACATGACGAGTGAGAAGGGTTAATAAGAAACACTCAACCACATGACATGATGAGTAGGTGGGTTAAGTTAACATGAATGGACAACGCTTAACCAATATGACATAATGTGTGGGAGGGTTAAGTACATATTGGGTTGGTGGGTAATATTAGTAAATATAGGCCCACAAACTTAACCATTAAGTAAACATGTTTGAATCAGTGGGAGGGTTAAGTACATATCGGGTCGGTGGTTAATATTAGTAAATATAGGCCCACAAACATAAGCAGTAAGAAACCCGAGTAACGGGGACCCATTTCAACAGTAACCCACATAGATGTATCAAGGTACCCTGAAACTAGGTAGGGTGGGGCATGATTACTGGGCTGATTACAAGCGGTCAAAAATAGCGACAGGGGGTACGTCAGTGTAGGTTCCGATGGATTATGGGCGTGCACGTACTCCGG
This sequence comes from Allium sativum, assembly GCA_030737875.1. Classification (NCBI taxonomy): domain Eukaryota; kingdom Viridiplantae; phylum Streptophyta; class Magnoliopsida; order Asparagales; family Amaryllidaceae; genus Allium; species Allium sativum. Next base: position 660,204,644 of record CM060924.1, read on the forward strand.
AGTGGGGAAAAAGCAGGCACTGGGTACCAGTAGTTATACACTGTGCATCTTGAATCGTGTCGGGTTGCTATCATAAGGATTGATACACTTATGGTAGGACCAACACAGGGTATCTACACGCAAGAGAGGGCCGATTGACACAGACACATGGAACATTAATACAAGTAGGGAGCCGATCGATAGGGTAGTAAGGGTACATCTAACATCTTCATGGCAATTAGGCTAATTGAGGTAAGATCCTCATGCAAGATGTGCACCTGAAGGATACCACAATTGCGTGGATTGGGATCACATTTTCATATGATCATTTTATACGGATTAGTAGTTAGGAAACTAGTTAGATGGTGCAGAGATATAAAAATCAGAATAACAAGTTTGTAGCGAAGCAGAGAAAGAGTAGAAGCGCATTCAGTTTATCTTGCCTTATCATATCTATGCTATTCATATGTTATCATGTTATCCTTGTTATTACGTATTGTCTTATATTCAGTTTATTCATGTCATGATGCTTTTGCCTATTTACATGCTGAAAGTCACTGGACTTACCAGACTTATGTCTGACCTAGTTTGTTTCGCCTATTTTCTTCCGTTCCCCCCTAGGTTCACAGGGAGGAAATGTTACCACTTAGCTCAGTTTTCTTTCCAAGCTCGAAGATAGTCAATGTATTGCTTTGGACTCTCTCTTCCACTGCTATGGCTGGTTCAAGCTTTATTGGGGAATATCATTGTTATTTTCATGCTTCTTTTATACTTGGAAGTTTTCGAATCAAGGCAAAAGTTCTATGTATTATTTTTAAGTATGCTTGAGACAATGTTGTAAAAGCTTGACTGAGCCACATTGTTTATAAAATGACTTTATTTTCCACTGCTTTATTTGTCTGTCTTGTAATTTATTTGCGTCTTTTACCTAAAACGCTCCACCAAAGTTAAGGCATTCCCTTAGTGAGTGACCTTAACGGAGGTGGGGTGTTTCACTTGGTATTAGAGATGAAGGTTACCAGATCAGATAAAAGATTTGAAAAAATATTTTCAAGATAGTTTTAAAAGAAGCATTTTCTAAAGAAAAGTTTTGTTTTAAAGGCATATTCCCCAAAGCCATATGCACTATCTTTTGATCCTCTGTTTGAATCCATGTTTCCTTCTTTCTTGAGTCTACAGGGATCCTAGCTTTTTGGGAGGTAACCTCATCGCGACATGGCTCCGTAGGCTTGATGAGACTACGACACCTGTCAAAGGGAGAAGAAGTGCCCAACGTCCATCCATAGTCGCAGTAGTTTCACGTGCGGCTAATTATCTTCCAAGCTTTGTAGGGTTTTCCGTGCTATGGAGGCAACCTTCAAGAGACTTGTCAACATGGTTCACAAAGGAGGTAAAGAAAAAGAGGCCAAAGGGGAAGAATCACAAACAAGGGATTGGAATATAAGAAGGGCGGAAGAAATAATAGATCCCGCAACAAGAGGAAGTGTCTTTTCTACGGTATAGCATGTCATTTAATTATAGGATGAAAAAGACAAGTGGTTATTTTCAGCATGGTGGGGTAAGGCATCTTATCAAGGATTGCCCGGAGGACAAGGCCAAAGGACAGGATTTTCAGGAAGGCAAGTGCATGCTTTCACCGCCAGTGTACTTGAGAGAGAGAGATAGTAAAGTCTAGTTTTTCATTTTGATCATCCTGTTACTACTCTTTTTGATTTTAGCGCTTCACATTCGTTTATATCTGCTTCCATAGTTGAGTCTCTGCACCTTAGTACTTGTATAATAGAAGATCCTATTATTGTCTCAAATCCGGTTGGTGGTTCGGCTCGTTTATCTTTGGTTTGTAAGGATTTGAGAATAGCAATATTAAGTATTGAGTGTAATTCTTATGTTTTCGGGATTTCATGGGCTATGGGTTGATTCTAGGCATGGATTGGTTAGCTAGTAATTGTGAAATGAGGGTAGTTAGACTTTAGACTTGCCTCGGGAATACCCTCAAAATTTCGTGCGATCCTAAGGGATCAGTTTGTCTTAGCTACCTAGAATCACTTGATGCATCTATCGACAATTTGCGATCCGTTAGAGTAGTCCATGAGTACGCAGATGTTTTTATTAGGTTAGGGGTTTATCCCCTAAAACGCGAGATAGACTTCTGCATATATCTAGTTGACAATGCAAAGCCAGTTGCATTACATGTACGACATGTGACTCTAAGGGAAATGAAGTGCTCAGTAAACAAGTAAAAAAGTTACTTGAAAAAGGGTTCATAAAGCGAAGTATTCCGGAATGAGGTGCTCCAGTCATTTTCGTTACAAAGGCGGATGGTTCACTTCGCTTGTGCATAGATGATACTTTGGAATGAGGAAGAACATGCTTTGCATCTAAGGGAAGTCTTGGATACCCTCCAAGCCCATCAACTTAAGGCGCAGTCCTCCAAAAATGTCATTTTTGGAGAGAATAAGTATGGTTTCTAGGACACGTGGCGCCCAAAGAAGGGATAGCAGTAGATCCCACAAAAGTAGTTGCGGTGCAAGACTGGAAGATCCCAAGGAATGCGACAGAAGTAAGAAGCTTTCTTGGACTAGCGGGCTAATATAGGAAGTTCATTAAGGACTTTGCGAAGGTATTAGCCCCACTAACAAGATTGACGGAGAAAAATCTAATCATCTTAGTATAAACACTTGGTAACATGGTTAGCATCTGTTTATTTTTCAAGAGATAGTTCTAGGAATGTTAGCATGACACAACAGAAGTTGTAGTGCCAAGTATACTATAAGAAGAAAAGGTAGAATGAGAGGCGACAATGAAATAAGTTCCAACGCATATTCTGGAAACAGAAATTAAAGAGCTACGTGAAGTTAAGATAGTTAGAGCAATATGGAGTGAAGCCCAAGAAGATGCGATACACACATCATACCCTTTCTGAGGGTATATCATTGATCTCTCTATTTTTTTTTTTTGTAAAGTTTATTTGCTAGTCCTTATCTTTTTAGTATATCCTCTCGATCCTTAGGTAGAAGCCAATGGATGTAAACATGTGTTTGAGACATGATATGTTTGGTGGATGCAAGTGGATGTAAGTGTTTGCTAGTGGTTGCTCGTGGATGCATATACACACATTATGCACTAGATCGGCTCAGTCACTTTCATATTGCATATGCATAAGTTAATTTTTATATGAATTGAAACTTGATGTGTTATCATATGGATGTTGCATTTGTATGAATGATTGAGCACTCATGTAGAAGTTATAAATTACGACTAGGAATGATTACATACATGATGGACTCATGGCACTGACATAATTCGCATTAAGGAGGTCAACTGAATCATTAGACCGCCTGATTCTGCATCAGATAAGGACATATACACACACTATGCATATGTTCATGAAAAGCATTATAAATCCTTTTAAGGACAATGGACGTCTGTGATTGAATGGTAGAGTAGATGGATGTTGGATGTTAGGATACATTCTCCTTGACTTGGAGATTTCGGGGACGAATTCCTTTAAAGGAGGGGAGAATATAACACCCCGTATTTTCTGAGAATATTAAATTAACAAATTAAAGAATACTTAACTGTAGAAGTGAGAATTAAGGGAAACGGGTTGTGCCATTGAGTTCATCTCGGAATTCTTCTTGAGACAGATCCGAGTTTACGTAAATCGAACATCGTATGAAGAAGTTATAAGCCTTAGAAGTTTGCACATGCCCAAGGAAGTATATATATACATATAAAATAATTCCATAAGTCAAAACAGGTCTAAAATTTGAAATCAGCCAAAGGGAAGTGGGCCATTCAACAGGTATCGACCCCCCGGGGGGAGTCGACATAGGTGTCGACCTCCCTTAAGTGGAGTCGACATAGGAGTCGGCCCCCTTGTAGGGGAGTCGACATAGGTGTTGACCCCCCCATAGGGTGACGACCCCTTTTCCAGATCTGGACGAAATTTCTGGACGACGTTTTTTGGCTGATGTGTCGCTCCCTGATTCGCTGTGTGATGTGGTATTCTGCTCTGGACGATTCTGATGACTTCTAGACTGATCTGAATGCTCTAAATCTCCCTATACACCTATAAAAAGACCCCTAAATCTAATGTTTTCTCCACACTAATTCATAAGCATTTATATGCTGCTAAAACTTGAAGTGACCTATGTTGGAAACTATATTGTTGGATTTTGATGGCAACAACTATAAAATTATATCAAAGAACTTCTGAGCTAACTTGCAGGTACATGGGTATCAAAAAGAGAAAAGAAAATAAGTTCAACATGAAGATACACAATACAAAAGAGGATAAAAGCGTATACATGAAGGATGCTTATCAATTATGTAGTTTTCAAGCATCTAATTATCTATTATGGTGATTGAAAATCTATTTGGACTCTAATGATGGAAGAAGACAAGAAGAAACAGACTCAAGAGCTTCAGAAGAATGCATATCATAAGTTGAGTGTACATAAAGTCATTATAGTCTAGAATTGTTAAAGCCCCACAAATTAACTTCAAATCATCTGAAATTTCTACATAACATATAATATATCATAAAGCATTTTTCATAATTTTTTGGAATTTTTTATTGCAAGAAAAACGATAAAAAGTCAAAAAATGATGAATACGGAAGGCTGTTTTTGCATAATTTTTCGCAGCAGAAATCCGTAGCATTTTGTCCAGAAACGCTATTAAAGGTTATAACGGCTATATTCCGAAACGCTATGAAAGGGTATAACAGCTATATTTTGAATAGATATATGATAGCGTTTTTGGGCCAAACGCTACTGTTCAGTGCTGTCTTAAGTGGTATAAATAACGACTATATTTTATAAAAAAACACTTCGTTTTTCACCAAATCTTTTCAATTTTTTGTCTTTCAGAAGGGTTGTGACTATTCTAATGACATCCCTTCATCATTATATAAGCCCCAAACATCTCCATTGATTTTACAACAGCTACTTTGATCAAATCTATTGATTTTGCTCCAAAATTGCTCTACAACTATCATTCTCTCAAATTCTATAAAAAAAGATCGATTATTTTCATTCACATCCTTTATAATCGATCTAATATTAATCCTAGCCTTTGTACATCCACTAAAATACCATTTGTGAGGGCTATAGGAGTGTTGTAATATTGTGACTACTCAGTGTTGTTTGGAACACATTCAAAAGTCAAAAACCTTTGTAATTGTGAAGTCCTCTTCAGTGGTTGAGGCAAGAAATCCCGTTCAGTGGTTCGGGTAATTGTGAACCTATTCCTCCAGGTGAAGTGAGGGTTTTAGTGTTAGTGAAATACCAGAAGTGAGTCTGGGACTGGACGTAGGACAGTGGTCCGAACCAGTATAAATCGACTGTGTAATTTACTGCTTTCTACTCTACTATATAGATATTATATCCTATTCTCCATTCTATACGATCCTACCGCTGTATAGCCTTTTTTTTCAATTGGTATCAGAGCTTGGTATTCTAGAGATCGTAACAATATCCTAGAATAAATGGCCATAAAGAAATCTAAAGGCATTAGAAAGTGGAAGAACAACAAAGCAGAAGAGACAGAGCAAGAGAGCAAATGTTTAATGGCTAAAATGAGATCACAATCGGTATGTGAGGATTCATTATATAAGGATCTTTTATTAGACCACGAAAAATTATTAAAAGATTTTAAAAGTTTGGGTAAACTTAATGCAATTATTTTAGCCAAGTCTAAAAATTTTGAGCAAGAAAATTCCAAATTAAAAGAAGAAAACAATTTTTTAGTCAAACAAGTCAAATGTTTTGAAAATACCTTAGAAGAGCTTGTATTTCAAAAAGATTTCCTTCAAAAAGAAAATAAGCGACTAGAAGATAAAAACAATGTTCTTTTAAAGGAAACCGGTCTCTTGAAAAATAGAAATGAATCATTAGTAGATTCTTTAAATAATTCTAATTCTTTAGTTTCGTCTTTTGAAAAAGAGAATGGAGCTTTAACTGAAAAGAATTTAGAATTATCTAAATAATATGAGTTTTTAAAGGTTAATAATAATACTTTGCAAAATGAAACGTCTGATTCAAATGAAAATTTTGAAAAATTACACTCTTCTTTAGTTAATTCAAGATCACAAAATTGTCGTCTCGAAAATGAGAATAGAACTTTAAAAAGGGAGAATTCTGAATTAAATAGGAAAATTGGTTTAAAAGATTGCAAGAATTCTTTTGAAAATTTCAATCGCGACTTTGGAATCAAATTTGAAAAATGTACAAATAAGTTCGTAAAATTTAATAAAGGTCGAAATGATTTAAATGACATTTTATCTTGCTCTAGACCTTTACACGATAAAAGTGGCTTAGGGTATAATAAAACTAATCATAGAACTAGTACTAGATATGCTTTCATGTATTACAAAAATTTAACCGCTAGTACTAAAGCACGTGTAACTCGAAGATCCAATTTCTAAAGAAATTCAAATGCTTCTATGACTAGAAACATTTATAATAGAAGTACAACAGGAAATACTATTAGAAACTATCTAAGTATTTGGGTTCCTGCAAATTGGAAAAACATAGAAAAATATATAGATGATTATTCTGATTCAGTAGTTAAAAATAAAAATTTTATTTTTGAAGGTACCATTAAACCCTCATGGGTATGGTTACCTTCTATCTAACCCCTGGACCCTAACGGAAGAAGTGGGTACCAAAGTATTTATATAATATTTGTTGCAGGTACACCACAACAAAAAAAGAGGGTATTTCAGTATCTCTAATATCTTTAAAAACTGAGCTTAAAGTTAAATCAGGGAATCTGGAAATATAATAATCACATACTCAGGAGGAGAAATTTTCATATATCACACGTTCAGGGGGAAGACGATGATAATGCAAGACTCTATCATCAATCAAAATGGAGGTGAATGTTGATTCAAGAATTTTTTTTATGTGATATTAGATTGTGTTTTTATATTCAAATCTATCCTCAAATATCACACACACAAAAACAATATATATATATATATATATGAAAAAAGGAAAAAATATTTATTTCCTCATTCTTTTTTATAATAACAAAGGGGGAGAAATTCATGTATATATTGACAGAGGGAGATGTTATACTTAAAGGGAGATTTGGTAATAATAAAATTTTATAGAATGAATATATATTTGCAAATTGTATAGTTGTCATCATCAAAAAGGGGGAGAATGTTGGAAACTATATTGTTGGATTTTGATGGAAACAACTATACAATTATATCAAAGAACTTCTGAGCTAACTTGCGGGTACATGGATATCAAAAAGAGAAAAGAAAATAAGTTCAACATGAAGATACACAATACAAAAGAGGATAAAAGCGTATACATGAAGGATGCTAATCAATTATGTAGTGTTCAAGCATTTAAATATCTATTATGGTGATTGAAAATCTATTTGGACTCTAATGATGGAAGAAGACAAGAAGAAACAGACTCAAGAGCTTCAGAAGAATGCATATCATAAGTTTAGTGTACATAAAGTCATTATAGTATAGAATTGTTAAATCCCCACAAATTAACTTCAAATCACCTGAAATTTCTACATAACATATAATATATCATAAAGCATTTTTCATAATTTTTTGGAATTTTTTATTGCAAGAAAAACGATAAAAAAGTCAAAAAATGATGAATATGGAAGGCTGTTTTTCTGAATTTTTCGCAGCGAAAAACCGTAGCATTTTGTCCAGAAACGCTATTAAAGGTTATAACAGCTATATTCCGAAACACTATGGAAGGGTATAACGGCTATATTTTGAATAGATATATGATAGCGTTTTTGGGCCAAACGCTACTGTTCAGTGCTGTCTTAAGTGCTGTAAATAACGGCTATATTTTATAAAAAGACACTTCGTTTCTCACCAAATCTTTTCAATTTTTTGATCTTTCAGAAGGGTTGTGACTATTCTAATGACATCCCTCCATCATTATATAAGCCCCAAACATCTCCATTGATTTTACAACAGCTACTTTGATCAAATCTATTTATTTTGCTCTAAAATTGCTCTACAACTATCATTCTCTCAAATTCTATTAAAAAGATCGATTATTTTCATTCACATCTTTATAATCGATCTAATATTAATCCTAGCCATTGTACAACCACTAAAATACCATTTGTGAGGGCTATAGGAGTGTTGTACTATATTGTGACTAATCAGTGTTGTTTGGAACACATTCACAAGTAAAAAACCTTTGTAATTGTGAAGTCCTCTTCAGTGGTTGAGGCAAGAAATCCCGTTCAGTGGTTCGGGTAATTGTGAACCTATTCCTCCAGGTGAAGTGAGGGTTTTAGTTTTAGTGAAATACCAGAAGTGAGTCTGAGACTGGACGTAGGACAGTGGTCCGAACCAGTATAAATCGACTGTGTGATTTACTGCTTTCTACTCTGCTATATAGATATTATATCATACACTACACCAGAAATGGCTTTTGGTAGCGTTGAAAAAACGCTACCATAACTTGTTGTAGCGTTTTAGAAAACGCTACGATACGACATGCAACTAAAAGTCTGAAAGTTTTTGTTGCGTTTTAATAATGCAACCAAAAATGAACATATTGTAGCGTTTTAGAAACCCTACTAAAGGTTTTTTTGGCAGCGGGTTAAAAATGCTACTAAAGTGATACTTGCATCATTTCCCAATTTTTTTGTAGCGATTTTTTAGTCCTACTATATGTTTTTTGTTGCGTTTCATTTCAGCTACAATATCTTTTGTAAATTACATTTGTAGCACTTTTTCAACGCTACTAAAACTTACTGATGCACACTACATTTTAATTGCGGTTATTTACTGTTAATGGCTTGTAACATTTCCATCAATCGCTTATATATAATAGAAATATTAAAACAAATAATCATATGAGTATCATTTTCAAACTAAAATCAATAACATCATATTTAAATACCTAAAAAACACATTACTTACAATATCAAATATAACACCCATAATCATCTCAATAGTAGTATTTCGACAAGATAAATAAATCCACATACCACAATTGCTTACAAACAAGTCTACACGATTGGTACAAACAAAATAATAGTTAAAGTGTTGTTCATAGCTTAACTACCACCGGTTCTTTGATGCGACTTTTCTTCACTTCGTAAATCTAATTACCTGTACATAAGTATAACGGTCAACGGTAAGAATTACATACAAGTATAATGGTCAACAATCAAAATTACATAAATGTGCAAAATGCATAAATTATGTATAACATAGCACACCAATTGCCTAATTATTCATCTCTAATATAGGCACAACAGAGCACACCAATTATCATTGTTAATTTGAAGATTATCGTAATTCAATGAAACAGGAAGTGTCATCTCTGTATTCGCAATTCTCCTTATTTATCTAATCACTTTGAATTTTAAGTATTTGGTTTAACTTACACTCATTTTAGAATAATAGCATATGCATAAAAAAATGATCACTAAGTATTATTATATCAAGCATTTCAGAAATTATATTTAGCTAGGCAGACTGAATGATGTGCAACTAGGAAGACTTGCCTGTAGTCTCTCATTTTCAACCCTCCATTTACACTGAAAATAAATGCTAACTTACGCTCGGTTTTCAACCGAGCTTATGCTCAACTTTTATCTGTGGATTGCTTAGCCTTTTCAATAGGCTTATGCTCAGTTTTCACTAGCGCTAACTATTCAGTTTTAAAACCTGACATATGTTTGGTCGGTTTATGAGCTGAGAAAGTTGCTCAATTTTTAAAACTCAACAAACATATGCTTACGTTGTAAACATTGAGAGAACCGCTCAGTTTACAAACTTGGTTATATGTTTGTTTGGTTCTTAGCATATGTTGAGTTTTTTCAATTTGATGTTTTTTTTTAGATAGGTTTTATGGTTTTGATTTAGTATATTAGCTTAGATTTGTAATTTAGATAAGGCATAGAAAAATGTTAAGAAACTAATAGATGGAAGAATTTGCAGTAGATCCAAAATCATTGAACTCACCTTACCCTTGCAGCCACGATTTTTAGAACAAAGGCCGTGTGAATCTTTTTTTCCTCCAATAACATAAAAAATGATCAACTTCATTTTGCAGTGCAAATTCACATGTTGTTAGCATTGTATAGTCAAAATTTTGCTGCAAGTATACCTGCAAGTATGAGCTGTTAATTTTACACAATATAGAACTACAAAGCAGTTAATCATCAAAAAAAGAAAAAAAATAGAATATACTAAATAATTCTGTGCAAATGCAGTTTTAAATAGGATTAAATTGCAATGTAAATCAAATCATAAAGGGATAGATTCGATCCAAAATGGGATCTGAATTGCAGGATTTTAAAATTTTTGGCCAATGATTAAGTTAACAAGCTATAGTATAATATCATAGATGAATGAATAGTTGGCATTTTAAAATATGCAGAACATCGGAAAGTGGCTTGCAGATTGCTGATTTATTTTAAACTTTTATCTAAACTCCTTACCTGCAATGAGTGCAAGAGATTACATGTTGCTTCTGGAAAATCAGGACGGAGTTGTAATGCCTGTTGATAACCCTCTACAGCTTGATCCACAAGTCCACTACAAATGCATTCAGTTTAGAGTAAGGTCATGCTAGTGACTATATCGCTCTAACCGTGCATGCATGTGTAAACATAAGCAATCAGTTACCTATCTTTATAAGCAGATCCAAGGTTTACATGAGATTCAGCCATTGTTGGCCTTATAGAAGCTGCTAGAATGTAGTCATTAATTGCTTCCTTAACTCTACCCATTTCCTTCAAAGTATTTCCCCTATTTACAAGCCCATCTGCAGCTAACAGATCTATACGGAGAACCTCATTATAACATGATATGGCTTCAGCTAGGTTTCCCTGTTGTAAGTGAGTGTGTATGTTCAAATTAAAATAAGAAAGATCTCGACATAAGATAGAAGGTGACAGTAATATAAAATGTAGAAAGGACCTGTTGTTTGTGTATCATAACGAGATTACTGTAAGGAGCAGACAGTCCTGTTGTCACAGACAACGTTGCCTTATAAAACGAAGCAGCTACATCTGGCATATTCCTGCAATACAACTTGTGTAAGTAGAACTACGTTATATGCAATAGTACAATCACACGCACATATGATTTAATAGCTCACCGTTCCATGTATATATTTCCAAGGTTTGAGAGCGCTTGTAGGTGATTAGGTTGAAAAGCTAGGCATGTCTATATAAATAAGAAATAAAAAATATAAAGTAAAAAAGTCAAAAAACTGGATGTTCGATTCAGTGAAGCTTGTGACAAAAAAACAACCGAAGGAGAAAAAGAATCACCCAGTAACAGTTAATTGCATCTTCCACTCTACCAGAGTCTTTCAGAGCATTTCCCTAAAAAAAAAAAAATTAAACATAAGGTCAAGTAAGTGATTATGCTGAAGGTTCCTGTCAGATATTACCATCAAAGAATATTAAAGGTAAAAAATAACCAACCTGATTATTGTATGCCTCCAAAAAAACAGAATTGCATTCTATCGCCCGTTCGTAATTAATTATTTCTAAGTCCAGCTTACCTTGTTCATAATATATAGATGCAAGGCACCCTGAATTACGTAAAAAATGTCTTAGTGAATACCATCGGGATTCAGCATTGATAAGTACTTATTTTTTAAGGTCATGCAAATAATATGATGTTATTTCCAGTAAAGGCTGCCCTTGGCTTTAATATGTTTCATATATCATTAGAGAATTGAGAAACTATAACCAAAAAACAAGCATTTATAAAGTTACAAATATCATAAGTATCTGGTTGAGCAAGAAATAAAATAAACCATTTTGATTTCCTTAACTACTAAATTTACATGACAAAAGTTTAATCATACCGAATGGCTTTGCATAATCTGGACGCAGCTGCAAAGCATGTTGGAAGCACATAATAGCTTCCTGAGGCATCCCCAAAGCCTGAAAAAACAAAAATAAAGATTCATAATTTTCATGCTGAACAAACCTGGAACATTAAAAAAAATCACAAACCATATTCGAATCATGAATACTTACCCTGTAACAATTCCCTAGATTCAGGTAAGCATCAATAAACCCAGGCTTGTATTTAATGGCTTCCTGCACAAAGAAAACAAGTTCACAAAAAAAGTAGACAAGGAACGACGCATTACAGCAACCTGTAACATTGGAAATATAAGAATTGACATGAATTGAGGAACTATGGCTTATACGCTTAAAATGTTATATTACAGCTTGGAAGTCATATTTACAATCAATTGGGCATTCTCCCATCAATGATTTATGTAATTTCTTGGTGTATAGAATGTTAACCAAATTTCGCATTCGCATTATACTGCCTAGCATGATATAGTGAAAACAAAATTCAGTGTTTATATGTTGACGTAATTGACAATGTTTCATCTCGGAGGTATGAAGTATTAACACCATTCGAGCTAAAACAATTACACCAGCTACACTGCAGACAAATCTATTCACCTTGTAATATGTTAGAGCCTTATGGTAGTCTCCATAAACAAAGAAGCAAGGTTAGACCATGCAATTGCAAAGGTAGGCTGAATTTGCAGTTCCTCAATGTAGCAGTTATACGCCCGACTCGAAAAAACAAAAGATGATAATGCACAAAGGACATGCAAGGTAGGCAGCGTATCACTAATATAAAAGTAAAACCAATGAAGAAAAAGAAACAAGGAGAAAAACAGAAGTTAAACAATTAATTTTAATTTCCTCTGAAAACATGAAAGTTCCATATAGCATGGGTCTCATCAATATCATATACACTGGTATATGCAGAAAAATAATAAGCATTGAACAAAACCAATTAGAAATGAAATTTTGAATAAAATATTGATATTTCATCCATCGAAGCAGACCTTTTTTTCTGATTGCATTGTTGGCATTTTCCAGCCTGTGGCTTTCGTGATAATCAGCACCCGGTTGATTCTTTGGCATTACCTTCCTTTGAGAAAACAAGTCAAGAAGCATGCTCACCTGTTCATGTGACAATCCAAAGTGGAATTTGTATGAAGCAAAATAGTTATCTTGGATGGCACCTTTAAATTCATCTTCAGTTAAAGTATGACATCTCCATATTATTTTAAATGCAACCTTTTTAGACTTTGTATGCTCTAATATTCTTTTATGAAGGTCAGTCCTTTTTATGTCGGCATTATGATCATTCATGTCAAAACAGTATTTATTTTCGAAAGGAGAGAAAGGTACCTGAGCTGGAAAAGTACCCTTTGTTTTGGAAAATGCTGAAGTATTAATATTTATTCCACCATCAGTAGTAGCCTCAAACACACCATACAATTTCCTCTCTTCGAAGTCAAATAAAAATAAAAGCATGCCAGCTTTCACCTTACCCACAAACTCAGCGTACCTAGAAGGCAGGCCAAATATCTTGCTTCTGAAACATTCTTTCTTTGTTGCTTGATTGCACATGAAAATTGCACCAACCATCTCATCTTTACTGATATCCATTGATGTCCTTGCGAATATACAAGTATCAACCACACCAACTATGTCTAATAAACTTCAATTGAAGATATCTTTCAGAACAGATCAGATGAAACTGCTCCAGAAAGCAAATCTCCTATAGCCCAGACATGGAGAAGGAATAATCAAAGCTAGCTCTTTGCAGAAAAATGACATAATCATCCAGGTAAGACTAGAACATAGGGACAAAGTGTAAAGATTGTAATTGTCATCAATATTGGTACCCTGCCAACGATGACGATAAATGATGCTACTGAGGATTCGGAAAGGATAACGGTAACAGATATTACCTAGAATCTTTGGAGTTCTAAATTCGATCTTTTTGAATAAAACCCTAAGTTTGCGATGGTGACGGAAATCGGACAGTTTCTGAATGTTTGTTATAGTGTTAACTAATAACAATAAATCTTTTAATGTGACTTGCATTCTTTTAATCTTACCCAACTTGGCATATATTGAGATATCACTGGCGTACATCTGTAAGATTCAAATATGTTGAACATAGAGCCTCACTACATCAAAACTCACTACCTCAAACACCGCACCATCCATCCAAAACCCATACATCCACTCAGCTCCTCCATCTGACCTATTTGCTACCGGCTACATCCTATTTTTTCTTGACTGCCCTCTGTTCACAAATTTCATCTCTTCACCCTCTTTCAAAAACATCCTAATTTCTCATGCTCTTCTATTTGATTTTCCCAACTCAATGCAGCATCGACCTATTTTACAAAATTATTTAAAAAATTACATGATTATACATTATAATAGAGACTGAACAATAAGTTTCCTTTGTTCCTGTGTCAGACTCATTTAACTTAACGATAGCCTGTTTGGCTGAGATCAGCTCATAGAGTACAATACCAAATGCATATACATATATCTTGGATGAAACACCACCAAATTGAGCATATCCACACACATGTTAAAAAACAGTAATAAAATAAATGCACACCCATTGTCAACAAAAAGGCCACAGAGCTGGCATGTGTATTGATTTAAAGTTATGAAAGAAGATATCTTTGAGACATAAATGGAAAGCATTAAAATGATCACCATTGGTTTGACCTAAGAAAGTTCAAAATTCAAATTAAAATAATCCTCCGCTGTGCTAAAACTGAGACTATGAACAGTCGTTTTTTCACATATTACAAGCATTTTCTTTTTTATATGCCTTATGTTGGGTTTGAACTTGAAGAAAAAAAATCAAGAAACAATTAGAGGACCTGGACAGAAACAAAAAGACTGATGTATGCTTAAGATTGATGTAAGTTGAAATTTGCATTGAGAACGAGGCGTACAACGCTAGTAAAAGTCACACATGCCTTAAAGCCAAATGTACCCACTTTAGATTAGATGCATTAGTTTCTAGTTTAATTATATAATATCATCATCTAATATGTATCTTCATAGTCCTATTACACAGGATATTTTCCTGACAATGCATTGCCCATTTTAGTTGATTAAGGTCTCATTTCTCCATAAATAACACTGACTATTACTCAGTTAACTCATGATTTCAAAAATTATGCAAGTTCATTCTCTCTTATCTAATTCGTTATCTTAGTTTACATACATGATTTCAATAATTACACACACACACACACACACATATATATATATATATAGGGCAGAAATTGAAAAAAAAAAGATTTAAAATAAAATAAAAAGTGCTAACAGATCACAAGTTAAGAAAAAAAATTAAACAACATAGTAATCAAACGAGGGTAAGTGAAAAATGTAGAATGTCAGTGATAAGATACCTTTATGTTGTTAATCATATAGCCTATATGCTCATTCTCATCTTTCCCTCCTCCTCGTTATTCATTTGAGAAAGTTAAGAGAATATGCATGGTAGATAATAAAAATACATTGTCTTTTTCCTCAATTCTAATTGGGAGTGAATTCTCCTACATAATTAAAAAATCAACAAATTAATTTAACAATTAGAAATCCACAAAAATCCAACCAAATGGTCATCTTCTCAAAGTGATAAATTATCATCTTAATTCGTTGATAAAACCACTACTGCAATCTATTTGCAACTCTCCATCCCAAATGAAATGTAACACACACTAGCATCAACAGTGCTCTCTGCATTCTCGAAAGAATTAATGTAATACAAATGCATTCCATCTAGAATAACAGGTGCAAACACTTATGGAGCATTATAATGAGGATATATGCTGCCTAGTCAATGAATATAATTTCCTTCCTAACATTGAAAGATAATCAAACTTCTGTCATTTTACTAGTTTCTATAATTGCATTACTAGAACCGTTAATATTATACATGACTTACCTAAATAATTGCACCAGTAAGCTTTCATTCGCAGGAGTATGTGAAAACATTTTATACATCATATCATTGTTGCTGTATTTTTTTCAAAATAAAAATGTAGGAAAATGGAATAAAAAGGGCTTCGATCGTGCCAATGAGATCGGGAACATCAAATGCATCATTGAAGCCAAAATATTCCCATAAATAAATGAAGCATTTTAACAGCCTGAATTATTCAAAAATAAATTGAAGTAAACTCAAAATACTTACAAAATTTAATGTTCTTCTAACAAAGGTTGCTATTGATGGATGACCCAAATGCGTGGAACTACATATTACAAAATGTATGACACAAATAAGAAAGGGTGCTATTGATGGATAATGCAAAGTTTCAACCCAATGCAGCATAACCGACTGACAGAGACTGACAGACGATAAGAAAGAATACTTTTCAAAATTCAGAAAATGACACTTGGTAATATTCTTTTACCATAGTAGCTATTATCGTCTTAAATCAATTTTGGTTTTGTTTATTGTTTCCATCCACTAATGTATGCTAAACGTCTAATGTTGAATAATGTTCATTTATAGATATACCCAGCAAGTCAATCATGTAATCATTTTTGTAGTCTGGACAAAAAACTTTCTCGAACATACTAAAAAGTAAGTTCAACAAGGTTCAATATTTCTTTTCCTTTTCTTAATCAAGGTTGGCTATTTGGTTGGATCATGAACTTTTCCAAATTATGTTTTTCCATTTGCATACAAACCTTAATCACGGTTGATTAAATATATTATATATTTACAGGTCACTACTATAACATCAAAGTCGACTGATATACAATAATATAAAATATTAATAGTAAATAGGATAATTACTCTCAGAATTCATCATCCATTAAAATTCTTGATCATCTAAGAGGGAAATTCACAAATAGTAAGTGGTAATCAAATTCTCTTTATTGCTCTGATCATTGTTTAGGGTAACTTAATAACAATCAATTTCAAAATTAATTTCGTACTGTAGAAGGCTAATAAAAATTACTGTAATAATGAGCTAAACCCCGAATAACCTCAGCATTTAAAAAAATCAATGAAACATCCATTGAAGCAGCAGGCTTGTTTATGAAAAACCCAAATTAAAGTTATATTCCAATATTAACTCCAAAATATACTTAAAACACAATCACAAATCGTATATGAAAAATTAGGGTCGGGAAAATACCTAGTTGTCTGGATGAGGAAAGTACCTAGCTCGGATGAGCGACGCAAAAATTGAGGCAAGGGATTCTGAATTAGGGCTGGAAAGCTGAAGAAGTGGCAGAGCGATTCAAAGATGTTTTGAAAATTAAGGTGGAAGGATTCCCGTGATAGATTTGAAAATTAGGATGGAGCAATAGAATTGGGAATTTCGTGGAACAGAGGTTTCTCAAAATAGAATATTCAAAGAACGAAAATTAGACGGCGGTATGCAGGAAAGAAGAAATACATCCCGCCCATTATACATAAAACAACGGAACAATTTCGGGGGGCCTAACGAAACAGATGCAGTTATGTTTAAACGCAACAATACCATGTAACCAAAAGCATAATTTCTTGTAGTGCTATTCACCATTCTATACGATCCTACCGCTGTATAGCCTCTTTTTTTTCAACCTAGCCTCCATCTTAATCAATCAAATTAGAGTTTTCAAGTTAACAATCAAAGTCTACACCAAAGGAATAGTTAATCAAATTCAGAAATCAGATCCCAGAATTCAAGACCGTTCTGTAATTTGTAAGTTCATATTACTTTCAGAAGTAAAATTTAAATTGTGATTCTGACATTGTAATAAATCTGAATCTGAGATTATGCCTATTTCTATCTGTCTTTCTATATCCATTGTATCTATCTCATTGATATTATTATGCCCATTCTTTGTCTCTTCTTTCCTTCTTCCCTTTTTTATAGCCAGGCTACGGCGAGCCTAAGCCAAATCTCATAAGAGATGAACGTACGTTGGGAAAAATTTGGCGTAATATATGATTTGGACTTGACCTGTGCTAAAATTGGGCATAATATATGATTTGGACATGACCAATGCTAAAATTTGGAAAAGTATTAAATTATGTATAATTGGGCATAACGGATTTGTAACTGATTTGAGGACCTAACACATCTTGTATTTAAAACCTAAAGTGTATCGAACATATGACTAGAGATTTGAGGCATAAAGTATACTGGACATATAACTTGGGATTTGGGGCATAAATTGAACCATAAACATGTAAGGCATAGTACATGTCGTGGTTTAAGACCTAAAAATTGGGGCATATTATATATAATAGTTTATGACTTGGAAGAAGGAGATTATGCATGAAAACCTATAGTAAGATAGGGATAACTGTTAAATGTGAACATGCCTAAATTGGGATTTTTGGGTATATTAGCATGCACTGTAATTATAGGCTATAATTTGGCATAGTTTATAATGTGAATCATGATTGGGAGTTTTTGGAGAATATTTTGTACGGTGTAATATGACTAAACCTTAGGGCATGTGTTGTATTGTGAATTATGACCATGATTTTAGGCATGTAAGTTAATAGGC
This sequence comes from Allium sativum, assembly GCA_030737875.1. Classification (NCBI taxonomy): domain Eukaryota; kingdom Viridiplantae; phylum Streptophyta; class Magnoliopsida; order Asparagales; family Amaryllidaceae; genus Allium; species Allium sativum. The sequence goes on from CM060924.1 coordinate 660,222,974, forward strand.
TTAATTATGGTTAGGCGAGATATGTTAATGGAAATTTAAGTGAGGTTTAATTTGTTAAACTGACTAATATGCTGAAATCTGTTGAAAGTGAATTTGTGGGGCATAACTTGAAGATTAACTTTGTTGAGGTACAACTTGAGAATTGGAGCATGACTAGTTTTGTGAATTTGGGATAATTAGCATATAAAATCTAGACTTGGACATGTATGGTAAATATGCTAAAAGATAAACATGTCTAACCCGAGGTTTGATTGAGTTGCGGTGTAAAACTGCCCGGAACCGCCTGGTACATCCAGTAACCGCAACAACACCTATCTAATGTGAGAGGTTAGCGCATCATGCCTAAGAAAACCCCGAGGTTAGATTGAGTTGTGGTGTAAAACTGCCCGGAACCGCCCGGCACATCCAATAACCGTAACAACATAGATCTAATGTGAGAGGCTGGTACATTAATAAATCAGTTAATGCTAATGAACAAGACATGTTAAGAATGGTTGGGTTAAGTTAACTAAGGAAACACTTAACTGTTATAACATGTTAATTAGACAAGAAGATGGGGTTAAGTAAATTTAGAACACTTAACCGTTATAACATGTTAATTAGACAAGGAAATGAGGTTAAGTAAATTTAGAACACTTAACCGTTATAAACATTTTAATTAGACAAGTGAGCAGGGTTAAGTTAACCAGTACAACATGATAAATGAGAAGGGTTAAGTTAATAAGAAGCACTTGACCAATATAACATGATGAATGGGGAGGGTTGAGTTAACATAAGAAGGCAACACTTAACCAATGAAACATGACAGTGGGTGGGTTAAGCTAACTTGAATTTATTGACGACACTTAACCAATACAGCATGATGAACGCATGGGGTTAAGTCAATAAGAAACACTTAACCAATGTAACTTGATGAACGAATGAGGTTAAGTTAATGGGAAATACTTAACCAATATAACATGATGAATGAACGGGGTTAAGTTAATAGGAAACACTTAACCAATCCAATATGACGAGTGATAAGGGTTAATAAGAAACACTCAACCATATGACATGATGAGTAGGTGGGTTAAGTTAACCTGAATGGACAACACTTAATCAATATGACATAACAAGTGGGAGGGTTAAGTACATATTGGGTTAGTGGGTAATATTAGTAAATATTGGCCCACAAACTTAACCATTAAGTAAACATGTCTGAATCAATGGGTGGGTTAAGTATATAACGGGTTGGTGGGTAATATTAGTAAATATAGGCCCACAAAATTAACCAGTAAGAAACCCAAGTAACGGGGACACATTTCAGCAGTAATCCACATAGATGTATCAAGGTACCCTGAAACTAGGCAGGGTGGGGCACGATTACTGGGCTGATTATAAGCGATCAAAAATAGCGGTAGGGGGTACGTCAGTGTAGGTTCCGACGGATTACGAGCGTGCATGTACTCCGGAGTGGGAAAAAGCCGGCACTGAGTACCAGTAGTTATATATTGTGCATCTTGAATCGTGTCGGGTTGCTATCATAAGGATTGATACACCTTATGGTGGGACTAGCACAAGTATCTACATGCAAGAGAGGGTTGATTGATACAGACACATGGAACATTAATACAAGTAGGGAGCCGATCGATAGGGTAGTAAGGGTACATCTAACATCTTCATGGCAATTAGACTGATTGAGGTAAGATCCTCATACAAGAATTACACCTCAAGGCTACCACAATTGCAGGGAATGAGATCACATTTTCATATGATCATTTTATACAGATTACTAATTAGGACACTAGTTAGGTGGTGTAGAGATATTAAAATCAAAATGACAAGGTAGTATCGAAGCAGAGAAAGAGTAGAAGCGCATTCAGTTTATCTTGCCTTATCATATCTATGTTAATCGTATGTTATCTTATTATCCTTGTTATCACGGTATTGTCTTATATTCAGTTTATTCATGTCATGATGTTGTTGCCTATTTACATGCTGAAAGTCACTGGACTTACCAGACTTATGTCTGACCTAGTTTGTTTCGCCTCTTTTCTTCCGTCCCGCCTAGTTTCACAGGGAAGAAATGTTACCACTTAGCTCAGTTTTCTTTCCAGGCTCGAAGATAGTCGATGTATTGCTTTAGACTCTCTCTTCCACTGCTATGGCTGGTTCATACTTTATTGGGGAATATCATTGTTATTTTTATACTTCTTTTATACTTGGAAGTTTTTGAATCAAGATAGAAGTTCTATGTATTATTTTTAAGTATGATTGAGACAATTGTTGTAAAAGCTTGACTGAACCACATTGTTTATAAAATGACTTTATTTTCCGCTGCTTTATTTGTCTGTCTTGTAATTTGTCTACATCTTTTACCTAAAACGCTCCACCAAAGTTAAGGCATTCCCTTGGCGAGTGACCTTAACGGAGGTGGGGTTTTTCACTTGGTATCAGAGCTGAAGGTTAACGGATCAGATAAATGATTTGAAAAAATATTTTCAAGACAGTTTTAAAGGAAGCATTTTCTAAAGAAAAGTTTTGTTTTAAAGGCATATTCCCCAAATCATATGCACTATCTTTTTATCCTCTATTTGAATCCTTGTTTCCTTCTTTCCTGATTCTCCGGGGCTCCTGGCTTTCAGGGAGCGGTATGGTTCCGTAGGCTTGATGAGACTACAACACCTATTAAAGGGCGAAGAAGTGCCCAACCTCCATCCATAGTCGCAGTAGTTTCACCTGCGGCTAATTCTCTTCCAAGCTTTGTAGGGTTTTCCATGCGATGGAGGCAACCTTCAAGAGACTTATCAACATGGTTCACAAAGGAGGTAAAGAGAAAGAGGTCAAAGGGGAAGAATCACAAACAAGGGATTGGAACGTAAGAAGGGCGGAAGAAATAATAGATCCCGCAACAAGAGGAAGTGTCTTTTCTGCGGTATAGCGGGTCATTTAATTATAGGAAGAAAAAGACAAGTGGTTATTTTCAGCATGGTGGGGTAGGGCATCTTATCAAGGATTGCCCGGAGGACAAGGACATGATTTTCAGGAAGGCAAGTGCATGATTTCACCGCTAGTGTACCTGAGAGAGTGGTAGTAAAGTCTAGTTTTTCTTTTTGATCATCCTGTTAGTACTCTTTTTGATTTTAGCGCTTCACATTCGTTTATATCTGCTTCCATAGTTGAGTCTCTGCACCTTAGTACTTGTATAATAGAAGATCCCATTATTGTCTCAAATCCGATTGGTAGTTCGGCTCGTTTATCTTTGGTTTATAAGGATTTGAGAATAGCAATATTAAGTATTGAGTGTAATGCTTATGTTTTCGGGATTTCATGGGCTATGGGTTGATTCTAGGCATGGATTGGTTAGCTAGTAATTGTGGAAAAAAGGGTAGTTAGACTTTTGACTTGCCTCGGGAATACCCTTGAGATTTTGTGCGATCATAAGGGTTCAGTTTGTCTTGGCTACCTAGAATCACTTAATGCATCTATCGACGATTTGCGATCCGTTAGAGTAGTCCATGAGTACGCAGATTTTTTTGATTAGGTTAGGGGTTTATCCCCTAAGACGCGAGATAGACTTCCGCATATATCTAGTTAACTATGCAAATCCAGTTGCATTACCTGTACGACACGTGACTCCAAGGGAAAGGAAGGGCTCAGTAAACAAGTAAAAGAGTTACTTAAAAAAGGGTTTATAAGGCAAAGTATTTCTGAATTAAGTGCTCCAGTCATTTTCGTTACAAAGGCGGATGGTTCACTTCGCTTGTGCATAGATGATATTTTGGAATGAGGAAGAACATGCTTTTCATCTAAGGGAAGTCTCGGATACCCTCCAAGCACATCAATTAAGGCGAAGTTCTCCAAAAATGTCATTTTTGGAGAGAAGAAGTAAGGTTTCTGGGACATGTGGCGCCCAAAGAAGGGATAACAGTAGATCCCGTAAAAGTAGTTGCGATGCAAAATTGGAAGGTCCCAAGGAATGCAATAGAAGTAAGAAGCTTTCTTGGACTAGTGGGCTAATATAGGAAGTTCATTAAGGACTTTGCGAAGGTATTAGCCCCACTTACAAGATTGACGGAGAAGAATCTAATCATCTTAGTATATACACTTAGTAACATGGTTAGCATCTGTTTATGTTCAAGAGATAGTTCTGGGAATGTTAGCATGACACAAAAGAAGTTGTAGTGTCGAGTATATTATAAGAAGAAAAGGTAGAACGAGAGGTGATAATGAAATAAGTTCCAATGCATATTCTAGAAACAGAAATTAAAGAGCTAAGCAATCGTGAAGTTAAGATAGTTAGAGAAATATGGAGTGAAGCTCAAGAAGATGCGATACACACATCATACCCTTTATGAGGGCATATCCTAGATCACTTTTTTTCTGTAAAGTTTATTTGCTTGTTCTTATCTTTTAAGTATATCCTCTCGATCCTATCCTCGATCCTTAGGTAGAAGCCAATGGATGTAAACATATGTTTGAGATATGACATGTTTGGTTGATGCAAGTGGATGTAAGTGTTTGCTAGTGGTTGCTCGTGGATGCATATACACACATTAGGCACTAGATCGGCTAAGTCACTTTCATATTGCGTATGCATAAGTGAATTTTTATATGAACTGAAACTTGATGTATTATCATATAGATGTTGCATTTGTATGAATGATTGAGCACTCATGTAGAAGTTATATAGTACGATTAGGAATGATTGCATACATGATGGACTCATGGCACTGACATAATTCACATTAAGGAGGTCAACTGAATTAGTAGACCGCCTGATTTTGCATTAGATAAGGACATATACACACACTATGCATATGTTCATGAAAAGCATTAGAAATCTTTTTATGGACAATGGACGCTTGTGATTGAATGGTTGAGTAGATGGATGTTGGATGTTAGGATACATTCTCCTTGACTTGGAGATTTCGGGGATGAAATCCTTTAAAGAAGGGGAGAATGTAACACCCCGAATTTTCTGAGAATATTAAATTAACAAATTAAAGAATACTTAATTATAGAAGTGAGAATTAAGGGAAACGGGTTGCTCCATTGAGTTCATCTCGGAATTCTTCTTGAGACAGATTCCGAGTTTGCGTAAATCGAACACTGTATGAAAAAGTTATAAGCCTTAGAAGTTTGTATACGCCCAAGGAAGTATATATATATGTATATATACATATAAAATAATTCCAGAAGTCAAAACAGGTCTAAATTTAAAAATCAGCCAAAGGTAAGTGGGCGAGAAGATTCCCGCTCAATAGGTGTCGATCCTCCCTAAGTGGAGTCGACATAGGTGTCGACCCCCCTTAAGGGGAGTCGACATAGGAGTCGACCCTCCCATATGGTGTCGACCCCTTTTCCAGATCTGGATGAAATTTCTGGATGACATGTTTTGGCTGACGTGTCGCTCTCTGATTCGCTGTGTGACGTGGTATTCTTCTCTGGATGGTTCTGATGACTTCTAGACTGATCTGAAGGCTCTAAATCTCCCTATACACCTAAAAAAGACGCCTAAACCTATTGTTTTCTCCACACTAATTCATAAGCGTTTATATGCTGCTAAAACCTGAAGTGACCTAGCCTCCACCTTAATCAATCAAATTAGAGTTTTCAAGTTAACAATCAAAGTCTACATCAAAGGAATAGCTAATCAAATTTAGAAATTAGATCCTAGAATTCAAGACCGTTCTGTAATTTGTAAGTTCATATTACTTTCAGAAGTAAAATTTAAATTGTGATTCTGACATTGTGATATCTCTAAATCTGAGATTATGCCTATTTCTATCTGTCTTTCTATATCCATTGGATCTATCTCATTGATACTATCACATCCATTCTTTGTCTCTTCTTTCCTTCTTCCCTTTTTTTATAGCCAGGCTACTTCGAGCTTGAGCCAAACCTCATAAGAGATGAACTTTTTGAAAAATTTAGCATAATATATGATTTGGACTTGACCAGCGCTAAAACTAGGCATAACATATGATTTGGACATGACCCGCGCTAAAGTTTGGAAAAATATTAAATTATGTATAATTGGGCATAATGGATTTGTAACTGATTTGAGGACATAACACATGTTGTATTTAAAACCTAAAGTGTATTGAACATATGACTTGAGATTTGAGGCATAAAGTGTATTGGACATATGACCATGGATTTGGGGTGTAAATTGAACAATAAACATGTAAGGCATAGTACATGTCGTGGTTTAAGACCTAAAAATTGGAGCATATTATATATAATAGTTTATGACTTGGAAGAAGGAGATTATGCATGAACACCCATAGTAAGATAGGGATAACTGTTAAATGTGAACACGCCTAAATTGGGATTTTTCAGTAAATTGGCATGCACTGTAATTAAAGGCTATAATTTGGCATAGTTTATACTATGAATCATGATTGGGGGTTTTTGGAGAATATTTTGTATGGTGCAATATGACTAAACTTTAGGGGATGTGTTGTATTGTGAATTATGACCACGATTTTAGGCATTTAGGTTTATAGTATTAATTTATGGTTAGGGGAGATATGTTAATGGAACTTTAAGTGAGGTTTAATTTGTTAAACTATCTAATATGATGAAATCTGTTGAAAGTGAATTTGTGGGGCATAACTTGAAAATTAACTTTGTTGAGGTATAACTTGAGAATTGGAACATGACTAGTTTTGTGAATTTGGGATAATTAGCATATAAAATCTAGACTTGGACATGTATGATAAATATGCTAAAAGATAAACATGCCTAACCCGAGGTTAGATTGAGTTGCGGTGTAAAACTGCCCGGATCGCTCGGCACATCCAGTAACCCCAACAACACCTATCTAATGTGATAGGTTAGCGCATCACGCCCAAGAAAACCCCGAGGTTAGATTGAGTTGTGGTGTAAAACTGCCCAGAACCGCCCGGCACATCCAGTAACCGCAACAACATAGATCTAATGTGAGAGGTTGGTGCATTAATAAATCAATTAATGCTAATGAACAAGACATGTTAAGAATGGTAGGGTTAAGTTAACTAAGGCAACACTTAACCGTTATAACATGTTAATTAGACAAGAAGATGGGGTTAAGTAAATTTAGAACACTTAGCCGTTATAACATGATGATTAGACAAGAAAATGAGGTTAAGTAAATTTAGAACACTTAACCGTTATAAACATGTTAATTAGACAAGTGAGAAGGGTTAAATTAACCAGTACAACATGATGAATGAGAAAGGTTATGTTATAAGAAACACTTAACCAATATAACATGATGAATGAGGAGGGTTAAGTTAACACAAGAAGGAAACACTTAACCAATGAAACACGACAAGTGGCTGGGTTAAGTTAACTTGAATTTATTGATGACACTTAACCAATACAGCATGATGAATGCTTGGGGTTAAATCAATAAGAAACACTTAACCAATGTAACTTGATGAACGGATGAGGTTAAGTTAATGGGAAATACCTAACCAATATAACATGATAAATGAACAGGCTTAAGTTAATAGGAAACACTTAACCAATCCAACATGATGAGTGAGAAGGGTTAATAAGAAACACTCAACCACATGACATAATGAGTAGGTGGGCTAAGTTAACATGAATGGACAACACTTAACCAATATGGCATAATCTTTGGGAGGGTTAAGTACATATCGGGTTGGCGGGTAATATTAGTAAATATTGGCCCACAAACTTAACCATTAAGTAAACATGTTTGAATCAGTGGGAGGGGTTAAGTACATATCGGGTTAGTGGGTAATATTAGTAAATATAGGCGCACAAACTTAACCAGTAAGAAACCCTAGTAACGGGAACCATTTCAGCAGTAACTCACATAGATGTATCAAGGTACCTTGAAATTAGGCAGGGTGGGGCACGATTACTGGGCTGATTATAAGCGGACAAAAATAGCGGCAGGGGGAACGTCAATGTAGGTTCTGATGGATTACGGGCATGCACGTACTCCGAAGTGGGAAAAAGCAGGCACTGGGTACCAGTAGTTATACACTGTGCATCTTGAATCGTGTCGGGTTGCTATCATAAGGATTGATACACCTTATGGTGGGACCATCACAGGGTATCTACACGCAAGAGAGGGCCGATTGACACAGACGTATGGAACATTAATACAAGTAGGGAGCCGATCAATAGGGTAGTACGGGTACATCTAACATCTTCATGGAAATTAGGCTGATTGAGGTAAGATCCTCATAAAAGATATACACCTGAAGGTTACCATAATTGCGGGGATTGCGATCACATTTTCATATGATCATTTTATACAGATTACTAGTTGGGACACTAGTTAGGTGGTGTAGAGATAAAAATCAGATTAACAAGGTAGTAGCGAAGCAGAGAAAGAGTAGAAGCGCATTCAGTTTATCTTGCCTTATCATATCTACGCTAATCGTATGTTATCTTGTTATACTTGTTATCACGGTATTGACTTATATTCAGTCTATTCATGTCGTGATGCTTTTGCCTATTTACATGCTGAAAGTTACTGGACTTACCAGACTTATGTCTGACCTAGTTTGTTTTGCCTCTTTTCTTCCGTTTCACCCCTCCCCCCCTCAGGCTCACAGGTAAGAAATGTTACCACTTAGCTCAGTTTCTTTCCAAGCTCGAACATAGTCGATGTATTGCTTTGGACTCTCTCTTCCACTGCTATAGCTGGTTCATGCTTTATTGGGGAATATCATTGTTATTTTTATGCTTCTTTTATACTTGGAAGTTTTTGAATCAAGACAGAAGTTCTATGTATTATTTTTAAGTATGATTGAGACAACTGTTGTAAAAGCTTGACTGAACTACATTGTTTATAAAATGACTTTATTTTCTGCTGTTTATTTGTCTGTCTTGTAATTTATCTGCATCTTTTACCTTAAACGCTCCACCGATGTTAAGGCATTCCCTTAGTGAGTGACCTTAACAGAGGTGGGGTGTTTCATAAGGCATGTAATCCATGATGAAATAAGGTATTTGAGTAAATCATTTTAAGCGGTTGTTGCTACCAAGAAATTGCTCTCATCATGGAAAGATTTCAAAAACCATCTGAAGTATAAACGGACAGAAACAAATATAGAGGATCTTGTTAATCAACCGCGAATCGAACATGGCATTAGGAAATAATAAAGGGAAGTGAATAATGCTATGATGATAAAGAAAAATGGAGTCGAGACGGTGAAAATTTAAAAATGAAAATAGGAATATAATCCAAATGCTAAGAAGCAAAATAAATTTAAAAAACACTGTCAGCTTTAGAAGAAAGGACATAAGACAAATGCATAAGAGATTCAAAGAAAATTAATAATATGCAAATATAACAGAGTTTGACAAACTCTCTACTGATGCTTTCTAAAATGGATTTATCTACGGTGGTTTCTGTATTCTACTTAGGTTGAAATACAAAGGAATTATTTAAAGACACTAATGCCACAAGGCATATTTGCACAAACAAGTGGATGTTCTCCGACAACAAACCATGACACAAGAAGAACAATTAATTACGGGCAACTTCCCCCCGTTGAAGGATGAAGGAAAATGAAAAGTTATTTAACAATGACTGATGGAAAAGAATTGATGATGAACTATGTTCTATACGTCTTAAACTTTTATAAGAACTTAGGTTTTTTTGGTAATTCCTAAGTAAGATTTGCTTTAAATTAGTCTTTTGTTTGTTAAGTTTTTTTTTTTTGAAAAAAATGGAGTGTAGGTCAAGAAATGTTATGTGATTAATGATAGATTTAAGATGAATATAATTACCGTTTTATCAAAGGATTATGATAATAAATTTGTAAAGATCTGCAACTATAGTCATTTGATTTTGAATATTATCTTAATTTTAAAAATTGGAAATAGATGGATTACTAAAAAAAGTATGAATTTAAAATGTAGAGGTTGCTTGAATAATGGAATTAAGAGTTCAATATTGATTCAAATATTTACATTCTAAATTGAATATTAATTTATTGGATTTAACCTTTTGATTTAATTCCTTCAAAATTAAATGAATAATAGTAAACTCAGTTTGCAAATTCAATTGCAGTAATAATCGAGTAAAATAAATTATAAGAAAATATGTTTCAACTTGTACGACTCAATTTCTATTGTAGTATTTTTAATTTAAATTATTGGACTTTTCTATAATTTTTAATTTGATAAATACTAAAATTAAATTTGATGATTTTTCAGCAAACTGTAGTGTTTTTATGATTTTTCATAATACAATAACCAATGTATATTATTTTTGTTTTGAAATTAGACCGCTTTTCTTAACATGATCATATTTCTATTTTATTGTTTTAAGATACTATGTAAAAGAAAATATGTGTAATGGAATGGTTGAAATCGCGAATAAATAAAATTCAACAAATAAGTTTTTCTCGGACGTCTAATTTCTTTGTTCCCACGTATCCTTTTGTATCCTTATATTATGATCGAGCAAGAAAAAAAGCACATTAATACTATTTGTTAGGATTGTTTCACATGTTGTTAAGGAGGAATGACAAATTGGATTTGTAGTCCTATATTGCGAAATAAAATTTGAGTTGGTGTGGCGCGTAACATTAGATATTCCTTTTGTTACAACAATGCGCACACCAAATCAATGTGTGTGCTCTATGCTGGTATAGTGGGGTTTTGACCTGTTCGCCATTACATAAAAGCGGTATCAGAGCCGAAGGTTACGGATTGGACCATGCAGACAAGGCAGTGCTCTCAAAATACTCGAAGGGGATGGAAGTCAAGGGGAAGACTATTAGGATTGTCTCTCATGTTCCTAAGGAGGAATGATGGGTTTGTAGTCCTACATTGCGAAACAAAATTGGAGTTGGTGTGCATAAATGTTGTAACAACCCAAATTTCCAGTCAATTTAAAATATGGTTTTAAATACATATAAAGGAATTTTAAAATGATTAAATATAACGTCAAGGCCTAAAAATTATTGAAAATGAATTATAAATTTATTTTATATTATAATAAGTTAAAATAAGGATATTAGATTTTTAAAATGATAATTAAAAAATATTTTGAAAATCGATAACTCAGTACTATTTTAAAAAGCCTAAAAATAGACATTTTGCAAACAATCTCACGTTTCAACGAAACCAGTTTTATCACATCCATAACATTGAACATTTGTAAGATTTCAAATTTCATGTTTATCAGAGTTAGTACGTGAGCATGCATAATATTAACGCGTTCGAAAAATCAGTTAAAACTAAATAAAGCTAAAAATAAGATCATTTTTCAAATGGTCTTAGAATTCGACGAAACTAGGTTCATTGGAACCGTAACTATGAAATATAGCAAGGTTTCAAATTTCGTACCAATCGGGATTATTATGTGGTCATACGATTAGAAATAAATAAGCGTAGTGTAATAAATAAGGTAAATAAATACCTTAGATTAGCACTAATTCCAAAAACTATGAAAATTAGACAACTCATCACTTGAAGCACATGCCCCCTTCCATGTGTCACCTTCCCATGGCTTGCCCCTTTCTACATATGCATAAGCCTTAGGAAGAAAGCACTTCAGTTTTCATTTGTTCTCTTTTTCATTTTCTTCTTTCCCTCCTCCATTACTCCATCTCCTTCACCCCAAGCCACCATCATCATCCATCCCCCTTCTCCCCATGTCCATCGTGCCCCTAGCAGCCTCTCCTCTTGTCGTGCCTCCCCCTTGGCCCCACTAACTTCAAGCTCCGATCTTTCCTCCCTAAAACCACTTTAAAACTCTTCTTTAATTTGTATACCCCATATACCTGGCTCCTACCCTCCCCAACCGCCACCATCACCTCCTCTAGCCTTCATACTCCCCATGTCAGCCCCCTCTCTCCACATCACACGTGTGGGTACCACCTAAACCGTGAGCCATTTCAAAGCCAAAAACCACACCTTTTCTTCTTAAAACCCTTAAAGATCCAATCTTTCTACTTCTAAAAATGTTCATTTGGTTGCTAGTAAGGTTGTGGAGACGTAAAAATTGATTTTGGTGTGCGCATTGGATCATTGATTTTGGTGGGTATCATTGATTTCGGTGGGTCATTGATTTTGGTGGGTCATGGGAAGATCACTTGCATTTGGCAGAATTTTCATATAACAATAGCTATCAAGCAAGTTTTGGAATGTCGCCATTTGAAGCATTATATGGCAGACCGTGCAGATCTCCAGCATGTTGGGTAGAACCTGGCAATAGACTTGTGTTAGGACCCGATATGATTAGAGAAGCATCTGATAAAGTCGACTTCATCAAAAAGCGATTGAGAACCGCCCAAAGCCGATAGAAAAGTTATGAAGATTCTAGAAGAAGAGATTTGACATTTGCTGTTGGTGACCATGTTTATTTGAAAGTTTCTCCGATGAGAGGAGTAATCAGATTTGGCAAAACTGAGAAGTTGGCACCGAGATTTATTGGTCCCTTTCCTATACTCGAACGAATTGGAACTCTTGCTTATAGGGTTCAATTACCAGATTGGTTACCTGGAGTGCGTGATGTGTTTCACATATCTCAACTTAGAAGACATGTGCATGATCCAGATCTTGTTGTAGAAGAAGCAGCGCAACAGGATATAGACATAACTCCAGAATTAGCACTCAGAAGAGAGCCATTAAAGATTGTTGGCAAAGAAACTAGAGAACTAAGAAGCAAAAAGGTTCATTTAGTTAAAGTGCAGTGGAGCAGTGATCCTAGAGACTGTACTTGGGAGGCTGAGGAAAGCATTAAGCAAGCTTACCCCAAATGCAGAGTGGATATCTCTGACTAACTCCGGTGCAAGGTACCTTTACAATACTTTGCATTTACATTTTGTTTCCTACTTTACTGTTGTTTCCTTTTCGAGGACGAAAAGTTTTAAGTGGGGGAGATTGTAATAACCCGGAAAATACGAGCCAATTTAAAAATTTTAAATTGGTGATTTCAAAGGAATTTGAACAATTGAAATAGAATATTTCAATAAAATAGTGAAGTAGAAATAGTGAGTCAGTTTGAAAATTTAAATTCAAACTTTGACTGACTATGCAGGGTGGAAAATATAACGGATTTTAGCGAAACCAAAAATATTTAAATCTGTTTATCAATACCTTTCTAACGAATCTGAAAAATCAAAGTTTCATAACGGGAATCAAAAGTTATGGCCGAATGAATTTTCAGAAAGGTCGCTATATAGAATATATAGCCGAGGAAAATTGATATTTTGCAAACGACCTCGGAATTCGACGAAACCACTTTTGTCGGGTCCGGGATGTCAAATTATTGTTAGGTTTCAAATTTCATAATTTTTGAAGCTAATATATGAGCGAGGCAAAAGAAAATGTGTTTGGTCAATTTCTGTTAAATTGGATCGACCAGAAAATGGCCATTTTTCAAACGATCTCAGAATTTGAAGAAACTAGTTTTGTTGGGACCGTAGCGTCAAAACATAGCTAGATTTATTTTTCTGGAATTTTTCGAATTAGTTTGTGGCCCTGGCAAATTGAAATGTGCGTTCAAAGTTAAAATTAAATGTTTTATACTTTAATTTGAAGAATAACTGACTGTAACAGTCGAATTGGCCAAAGAAAAATATCCCATTGTGTTCGGAATGGGGGTATTTAGCTAGAGAAGACAGTCGTTGAGTTTGGATTGGGGTTCGTATAAGGCAAGGGGTATTTTCGGATTTTTGGAAATTAAATATATATAAAAATAAACCTGGCCAATCACATTCCCTCAAATCACTTTCTCTCTCCCCGATCATCAGGCGCGCACGGCGGAAATTGCTTCCAAACTTCTCTCTTCGATTTCTCTTCCGATTCTCAATGAAATCGAGCGTTATTGGATCCATTTCGAAGCTCGTTCCTTCCTCTACAAATCCATACCTGTAACACCCCACTTTCGCCAGGGTCACTCTTGCAAGTACACCGGCTTTGGAGGGGTGTTGGTCAAGGTAAACATGCATGAAGATATCACAAGACAGAACATATGAGTAAAACAGAGTAAATAAAGCAGCGGATAAAATTACTATTTCAAAACCATAGTCAAATTACATCAAAGTACTTAGTCATTATTTTCCAACTACTACAAGTCTAGAAACATAAACTGAAAACTGGAAATAACATAAAGTAAACTATTCCCAAAGTAGACGTGGTAAAGCCATAGCGAGCTCAAGTCCAAACCGTACATGAGCTATCCAGAAAGCAAGCTAAAAATCCAAGCTAGGTGCTAGTGTTCCCACCCTGAGAACCTGGGGGGGGGGGGTGAACGGAAGAAAAGAGGCGAAAGGAAAACAGGTCAGACAAAAAGACTGGTAAGTCCTACCTACTATTAGTATAAAAACTAATAAAGTTAACTGGACATGTAAAACAGAGATGAAACATAGGATGATAACTGGCATGGTGAAAAGTTAACAAGAGTGGCATCGCATATACAAGGTTAAGTTGCACCAAGTGTACTAGTATTCTAATCCATGTCAAGTATAAACAAGAAATGATCCCTTAGCCCAATATTGGCCCAACATCATGAGATGACCTAAATCAAGGTCCAACTACTCGGTCTAGTCGATCGGCTCCCTATAAGCCTAACTCGTCGTGTATCGATGTCATACGGCTTAATCATGGAATGTAGTTAACTGTGCAAGGTCCACCCTAGGGTGTATCTAGTCCTAGGGTGTAAACCACAGACACAAAACAAGCACGCACAGTCTAGACCTACCGGTGCCCATGTTCAACTCCGGACTTAATGTGCACGACCATGGTCTGCCTGAACTTAACTGGTGCACCATTCAGCCGTCTCTTTTGGTCTCTTACAATCAGCCCAGTAATCGTGCCCCACCCTAGCCTAGTCCTAGGGTATCCATGATACTCCCTAGTGGGTTACTGCTGAAAAGGACCAGGTAACTAGGATTTCAAGCGGGTTAAGTGTGGTTAACCCTATCCTAGCCATGTATTGAGTTGGTCAAGTGTATCCAAGCAGTTCATGACTTAACCCTATCAATACATCGTGTTCAACTGGTCAAGTATATTCAAGTGGTCCATGACTTAACCCTACCATGTGGCATTAATTAACTTAATGCACCCCAACCTCTCACATTAGATTTGTTGTGGTTACTAGTTAAGCCGGGCGGGTGCGGGTAGCTTTACACCACAACCTAGTCTAACCTCGGGTTTTAAGTGCGATATAACCAACTACTCACATTGGGTCCTATTGTTTGTAGCCACTAGTTAAGCCGGTCGGTTCTGGGTAGATTTATGCTACAAACTCAACCCAACCTCGAGTTGGCCACTTTCATGTTTTCTACATGTCATGTCCACGTTCATGTTTTCAAGCGTAATCACATGTCATATTTTCAAGTTATGTTTCATGTCATTTAATTTTACCCATAACGTAACCCCATCGCACGTAAGTTCGCCTCAGCACAAATAGATCAAAAGGGGGAACATAAGAATATGACAAGCTGGGCATAAGATGGCAAAGTCTATCACAAGTTAAACATGGTGATATTTGAGGCAAAAGGGGTTCAACATACTAGCATATGGCATTATTAGCCTCAAAACATGTATGACATCAACTTAGCAAATAGGTGATAACATGGTCATAGTTAACATAGGGCGATAACTTGTGATTAGCATATAGTTCAAGATCATATGCGAGTTAACATCAAGGTCATGAGAGGATCTATGTTGCATTATGCATAACTACCAAGTCCTATGTTGCATTATGCATAACTACCAAGTTCTATGTTGCATTATGCATAACCACCAAATAAAGCTCATAACTTTCTACCCAAAAAATCAAGGTGATAGTCTCATAATCATAGATCAAAAGAGTCATGAATAGATCTATGCATAAAATGATAGATCTAAGGTAAACATTACACTTAAGCCCAATTTCAACTTGCAACATGTCACATTTAAGGTCATAGTTTAAATCTAAGAGTAGAATAGGGCTTACAACGCTTGGCTATGAGAACTAGAACACAATAGAACAAGATAGAGACGTTGTAGAAGCTCTAGGAATGATGTAGCAACGCAAATAGCCTTGAGAATAAGTAGCTCCTTTGATAGAAAGAAGTAAGCTTGCTCCTTTTTGCCTTAGAAGCTCTCAAGATAAAGATGGAGGCCATGATTAGGAAGCATTTTGGCAGCACTTAGTTGTAGGATTGATTTGTGTGGGTTTAGGCTAGGTCTTAGGGTCTTTTTATAGAAGTTTAAGCCATAGGATTAACCCTAGTTTAGATCTGAGCCACCAAATCTCGTCACAGGCCTCAAAACATGACTCAAATTGGACAGTAGGTGCACCAGGCCAAACTGGCCCGACCACCCAGGTCGACAGGGGTGTCGACTGGGCAGTCGACACGTACTGGGGTGTGTCGACTCCCAAGTCGACTCCCCAGTCGACTTGGGGGCTGGGCGGGAAACTTTCCCGCCCAGTCTGTTTGGCTCCAGATTTGAAATTTGAACTATTTTTGAACTTTAAATTTTCTGAAAACTTCTATGGGCCATAATTGGGTCATACGGACTCCGATTCTCGAAAACTCGGACTCTATTTCGCGTATTTTTCCGAGACAAACACAGTGGCCCAGCCCGTTTCCCTTGATTCAGATTTTAACATTTAATTCTGCCTTGATTTATGTTATAACATGTTATTCTAAATACGGGTTGTTACATTCTCCCCACCTTAAAGGATTTCGTCCCCGAAATCTTCAAGTTAGGAAGAACGTATCATACCATCCATCATCCATCTACTCAAAACATCATCCACGAGCAGTCATTGTCCTTAAAAGATTCTAAATGCTGTATGATCATATGCGAAAGGTTTGTGTATATGTACTTATCTAATGCGAAAATCAGGCGGTTACTGATTCAATAAACCTCCTTAATGCAAAGTATGTTAGTGAAATGAGTCCATATGTATGCAAATTCCTAACATAATTCATAATCTCTACATGAGTTCACATTACATTCATTCATATGCAACATCCATGTGGTAGCATAACAAGTTTCGTCCATGAATAAGTATAAGCACTCATGCATATGCAATATGAAAGTGTGTGAGCAGATCTTAGTGCCTAATGTGTATCATGCATCCACGAGTATCCACTTGCAAACAATTGCAACCACTTGCAAACATCAAGCATAACATGTTTCAAATACATGTTTCATCCAAAGGGTTTCTACCTAAGGTTCTCATGACAAGGTTAACGAGATAATAAGATAAACATGGATAGCAAAAGAAAGATATGCTAACTAGGAAAAGAGATTGAGAATGTACCCTTAAAAAGAAATGGGTGAAGCGCGCACATCTTCTCCTCGGTTTCCCAAGTTGCATCTTCATCGGCTTCACTCCACTGAACCTTTACTAACTTGACTTATCGATTCCTCAGCTTTTTGATCTCCGTTCCCAAGATACGAATCGGAGCTCGCCTCAGGGTTGCCTCTTTCTCTACCTCCACGTCTTCAAGAATGCTAGGCTAAACTACCTCGGCTGACTCATATAGGAACTTTCGAAGATGCGAGACATGAAAAACATTGTGTACTCCGGCCAGCTTCTCGGGCAATTCCACTTTATAAGCCATCTTCCCAATCCTCTCTATGATAGGGAAGGGTCCTACGAACCTTGGTGCCAGCTTCCCAACTGCTCTGAAACGAACCACATTTCGCAAAGGAGAAACCTTCACAAAGACCATATCTCCAACATCAAACTCTAAGTCTGTCCTTCGCTTGTCTGCATAGGATTTCTGTCTGTCTTGGGCCAGTTTTCATCTGCCTTCGAATCAGCTCAACCTTCTCGGATGTGTCCCTTATCATGTCGGGCCCAAGTATAAGCTTATCCGTTGTCTCCCACCAACATGTTGGTGACTTGCACGGCCTCCCATATAAAGCTTCAAATGGTGCCATTCCTATGGTTTCCTGATAGCTATTATTATAAGCAAACTCCACTAGAGGAAGATGATATTCCCAAGTACCACCAAAGTCAAGAATACATAGCCTCAACAGATCTTCCAGTACCCTATTCACCCTTTCGGTCTGGCCATCCGTCTGTGGGTGATAGGCCGTACTTAGATTCAATCGCGTACCCATCGCTTCTTGCAAACTATTCCAGAACTGGCTAGTGAAGATTGGGTCACGATCACTAACTATGCTAGAAGGAACTCCATGCAATCGCACTATCTCTCGAAGATAAACAGATGCTAGCCATGATGCGGTCCTCTTGCTTTTCACCGGAATAAAGTGAGCACTCTTCGTAAGTCTATCAACTATGACCCATATGCTGGTATTCCCCTTCCTTGATCTTGGCAATCCATCCACAAAATCCATAGAGATACTTTCCCACTTCCATAGCGGGACCTCCAATGGATGCAGTAGCCCACCGGGCTTCTTCGACTCGGCCTTTACTTGTTGGCAAACAATGCATCTAGAAACAAAATCTGCCATATCCTTTTTCATCCCATCCCAAAAGAAAATGCGCTTCATATCCCGGTACATCCTATCCCCTCCGGGATGTATGGTTATCCTCGAGTGATGCGTCTCCTCAAGAACTTTATTTACTAAGTCTCCCACTCGTGGGACACATAGTCTTCCATCACGCCTTAGCCATCCCTTATCATCAATAGTATATTTAGCGAGGTGACTTGACGTCTCACCCCGAATCAACTTGTCCATGATCTCGACTATTTGCGGGTCTTCCCTCTATGAAGCCCCAACTTGATCAAGAAGTGTAGGTCTAAGCTCGAGGGATGCTAACGAACCTGTCATCGACCCAACAGCAGGTGCAAAATCAAAGGTTGCCAAGAACTCTAGGCTCTTTATCTCAACAAACAAGGGACTCAAAGTCAACCTTCTTCTACTTAGCGCATCCGCCACAACATTACCCTTGCCAGGGGTATAAGCTATCTCGAAGTCATATGATGCCAAGAATTCCATCCACCTTTGCTGCCTTAGATTCAAATCTTTCTGCGAGAAGAGGTACTTGAGTGACTTGTGATCAGTATATAACTCAAACCTTTCGCCTAGAAGATAGTGGAGCCACGATTTGAGTGCAAAAACGATCGCCGCCAATTCCAAATCATGAGTGGGATAGTTCTTCTCATGAACTTTGAGTTGCCTACCCCCAAAGCATATCACTTTCCCCTCCTGCATCAGGACAGCGCCTAATCCCGTGCCACATGCATCGGTGTACACGGTAAACAACTTCCCTCCATCGGGCAATGCTAGAACTGGAGCCGTGGTGAGGGCTTTCTTGAGCCTTTGAAAAGCAAGCTCACACTCTAAGTCCCATGCAAAGACTAAGTTCTTCTTCGTTAACTTAGTGAGAGGGGCTGAAATCCTAGCAAAGTCCTTAATGAACTTCCTATAAAATCCTGCCAGACCGAGAAAGCTTCTCACTTCAGTTGCATTCTTCGGAACTTTTCAGTCTTGTACCGCCACCACTTTAACGGGATCCACAGCTATGCCCTGCTTAGAAACTATATGCCCAAGGAACCGAACTTCCCTTCTCCAGAAATGGCATTTAGAGAACTTGGCTTTCAACTGATGAGCTCTAAGCGTATCCATAACCTCCTTGAGGTGTGTAGCATGCTCTTCCTCGTCCTTAGAGAAGACCAGAATATCATCCATAAAGACAACCACAAACTTGTTAAGGAACTCCCTGAACACCCTACTCATCAAATCAACAAAGTATGCGGGTGCATTAGTCAAATCGAACGGCATGACTAGCCATTCAAAGAATCCATCTGGAGTCCTAAACGCAGTCTTATCAATACTATCCCCAGCCACTCTAAGCTGATGGAATCCGGTGGCTAGATCGAGCTGAGAGAAAACAAAAGCACCAACAAGTTGGTCAAAGAGATCATCAATCCTCGGTAACGGGTGTCTGTTCTTCTTTGTCAGCTTGTTCAACTCACGATAATCAACACATAGACGAAGCAAACCATCTGCCTTAGTAGCGAATACCACCGGAGCACCCCATTCTAAAATGCTTCGCCTAATGAAATTTTTCTCAAGCAACTCCTTGATTTGCTTGCTAAGCTCTCTTCTTTCTCGCGGGGCCATGTGCCTAACGGGCAATGAAACTGGCTTGGCATTATCAACAAGATAAATGCGGAAATCTATCTCTCGCTTAGGGTAACCCCTTAACCTCATCAAAGACATCGGGATATTCTCGGACCACCCTTACAGATTGCAGATCATCGATGGACGAGTCAAGAGATTCAAGATAACATAACATGATGGGATCCATAGGGTTACAAGAAATTTCTAGGGTATTACCGAGGCGAGTCATGAGCCTCACCACCCTATGCTCACAATCAAGAATGGCTCCATAACTGGACAACCAATCCATGCCCAAAATCAACCCGTATCCCAAAAACCCGAGAACATAAGCATTACATGTGAATTCTACGGTCAAGATAGAAATCCTCAAATCCATACAAATCATAGATAGATGGGCGGAACCCCCGATTGGATTTGAAACACTAACGGGATCCTCAACTAGACTAGTACTTAGGTGCAAACTTTCAACAATGTCAGAAGAAATAAAGGTATGCGATGCGCCAGAATCAAATAAAGTTCGAACAGGAAAACCAGAAATGTAAAAAAGGCTTTCTACAGAAATACTACCTCGGTCCAGAACTGGAGTAGTGTTGAGGGCATGCATCTGCCCTCCATAAGGTCCTGCTCGCTGAGTCTGTCCTTGCCCGTGCCCTTGCTTCTTTGGGAAATCCTTACTGAAGTGTCCAGTCTCTCCGCAATGAAAGCATTCTCCCAACTTCCTCTTCTTCTTCCTACAATCTTTGGCTATGTGTCCAATGATCCCACAGAAGTTGCACTTTCTTGTGTCTTTTTCCTTGTTGTTGTTGGCCTTGTTACCCTTGTTGTTCTTGTTATTCTTGTTGTTCTGATTGCTCTGATTTCCTCCCCACTTGGAGTCTGCCTTCTTGGTTTGAGTCTCATTAGGCTTAACTTCTTTCTTGCCGTTCTTATCATCTCCTTGAAGCAAGGCCATATCCACTAAGCTCTCAAAAGTGGCCCCCATGGGTATATGAGACATGGCTAAACCTTGTAATGGCTCATTCAATCCTCGAGCAAAGCGTAGAGCCTTCTTCTGGGGTGTGTTAACCATGTCCAAACCGAATCGAGCAAGCTGGTTAAACTTATTCACATACTCCCTCACTGTCATGTCCCCTTGCTTCAAAGATATAAACTTCTCCATTTGCAGATTCTCCTCAGCAGATGATAGAAACTTAAGCCCAAACCTCATCCTAAAGTCGGCCCAAGTCTCTATAGGCCTAGTAGCGTTGGTGACCTCCCACCAATAAGCAGCTTCCTCTTTCAATAGCCATACTGCCAAGAGAACTTTCCTACGGTCTTCCACATCAAAGATGGCAAAGAGGTCTTCAGTTTCTTTTAACCAGTTTCTTGCCTCCACATAAGTCTCTGTCCCAACAAAATTCTTGCCACCCATCGCCTTAAAGTCTTTGCAAATCTTCGAGAAATCCGATTGTGGATGCTGAGGAGGAGGAGGAGGAACCTCAG
This sequence comes from Allium sativum, assembly GCA_030737875.1. Lineage (NCBI taxonomy): Eukaryota > Viridiplantae > Streptophyta > Magnoliopsida > Asparagales > Amaryllidaceae > Allium > Allium sativum. The sequence goes on from CM060924.1 coordinate 660,244,463, forward strand.
GTACGGTGGGAGTGTTTGCTGGGCCCGCATCGTTGGCCCTAGCTTCCAAGTACCTTCGGAACCATCCGGGTATGGGTACTCCCTCGGGAAGGTTAAGATCGGCCATGCTGAAAAAGGGAAAAGATAGATTGAGAACGAGGAAACAAAGGATAGCGTTGATGGCTTTTGGGGAATAGCCTTTTAAAATAAACTAGACTTTTCTTGGAAAAATACTTCTTTATAATCGGTTTTGGAAATAGTTTTTCAAAAAGGTAAGTTTAAAAACCTTTTGCTCAAATTTTGTAAACCTTATGCTCTGATACCAAATGTAACACCCCACTTCCGCCAGGGTCACTCTTGCAAGTACACCGGCTTTGGAGGGGTGTTGGTCAAGGTAAACATGCATGAAGATATCACAAGACATAACATATGAGTAAAACAGAGTAAATAAAGCAGCGGATAAAATTACTATTTCAAAACCATAGTCAAGTTACATCAAAGTACTTAGTCATTATTTTCCAACTACTACAAGTCTAGAAACATAAACTGAAAACTGGAAATAACATAAAGTAAACTATCCCCAAAGTAGACGTGGTAAAGCCATAGCGAGCTCAAGTCCAAACCGTACATGAGCTATCCAGAAAGCAAGCTAAAAATCCAAGCTAGGTGCTAGTGTTCCCACCCTGAGAACCTGGGGGGGGGGGGAACGGAAGGAAAGAGGCGAAAGGAGAACAGGTCAGTCAAAAAGACTGGTAAGTCCTACCTACTATTAGTATAAAAACTAATAAAGTTAACTGGATGTAAAACAAAGATGATAACTGGCATGGTGAAAAGTTAACAAGAGTGGCATCGCATATACAAGGTTAAGTTGCACCAAGTGTACTAGTATTCTAATCCATGTCAAGTATAAACAAGAAATGATCCCTTAGCCCAATATTGGCCCAACATCATGAGATGACCTAAATCAAGGTCCAACTACTCGGTCTAGTCGATCGGCTCCCTATAAGCCTAACTCGTCGTGTATCGGTGTCATACGGCTTAATCATGGAATGTAGTTAACTATGCAAGGTCCACCCTAGGGTGTATCCAGTCCTAGGGTGTAAAGCACAGACACAAAACAAGCACGCACAGTCTAAACCTACCGGTGCCCATGTTCAACTTCGGACTTAATGTGCACGACCATGGTCCGCCTGAACTTAACTGGTGCACCATTCAGCCGTCTCTTTTGGTCTCTTACAATCAGCCCAGTAATCGTGCCCCACCCTAGCCTAGTCCTAGGGTATCCATGATACTCCCTAGTGGGTTACTGCTGAAAAGGACCACGTAACTAGGATTTCAAGCGGGTTAAGTGTGGTTAACCCTATCCTAACCATGTATTGAGTTGGTCAAGTGTATCCAAGCAGTTCATGACTTAACCCTATCAATATATCGTGTTCAACTTGTCAAGTATATTCAAGTGGTCCATGACTTAACCCTACCATATGGCATTAATTAACTTAATGCACCCCAACCTCTCACATTAGACTTTGTTGTGATTACTAGTTAAGCCGGGCGGGTCCGGGTAGCTTTACACCACAACCTAGTCTAACCTCAGGTTTTAAGTGCGATATGACCAACTACTCACATTGGGTCTTATTGTTTGTAGCCACTAGTTAAGCCGGTCGGTTCCAGGTAGATTTATGCTACAAACTCAACCCAACCTCGAGTTGGCCACTTTCATGTTTTCTACATGTCATGTCCACGTTCATGTTTTCAAGCTTAATCACATGTCATATTTTCAAGTCATGTTTCATGTCATTTAATTTTACCCATAACGTAACCCCATCGCACGTAAGTTCGCATCAACACAAATAGATCAAAAGGGGGAACATAAGAATATGACAAGGTGGGCATAAGATGGCAAAGTCTATCACAAGTTAAACATGGTGATATTTGAGGCAAAAGGGGTTCAACATACTAGCATATGGCATTATTAGCCTCAAAACATGTATGACATCAACTTAGCAAATAGGTGATAACATGGTCATAGTTAACATAGGGTGATAACTTGTGATTAGCATATAGTTCAAGATCATATGTGAGTTAACATCAAGGTCATGAGAGGATCTATGTTGCATTATGCATAACTACCAAGTCCTATGTTGCATTATGCATAACTACCAAGTTCTATGTTGCATTATGCATAACCACCAAATAAATCTCATAGCTTTCTACCCAAAAAATCAAGGTGATAGTCTCATAATCATAGATCAAAAGAGTCACGAATAGATCTATGCATAAAATGATAGATCTAAGGTAAACATTACACTTAAGCCCAATTTCAACTTGCAACATGTCACATTTAAGTTCATAGTTTAAATCTAAGAGTAGAATAGGGCTTACAACGCTTGGCTATGAGAACTAGAACATAATAGAACAAGATAGAGACGTTGTAGAAGCTCTAGGAATGATGTAGCAACGCAAATAACCTTGAGAATAAGTAGCTCCTTTGATAGAAAGAAGAAAGCTTGCTCCTTTTTGCCTTAGAAGCTCTCAAGATGAAGATGGAGGCCATGATTAAGGAGCATTTTTGCAGCACTTAGTTGTAGGATTGATTTGTGTGGGTTTAGGCTAGGTCTTAGGGTCTTTTTATAGAAGTTTAGGTTAGTTTAGGCCATAGGATTAACCCTAGTTTAGATCTGAGCCATCAAATCTCGTCACAGGCCTCAAAACATGACTCAAAGTGGACAGCAGGTGCACCAGGCCAAACTGGCCCGACCACCCAGGTCGACAGGGGTGTCGACTGGGCAGTCGACACCTACTGGGGTGTGTCGACTCCCAAGTCGACTCCCCATTCGACTTGGGAGCTGGGCGGGAAACTTTCCCGCCCAGTCTGTTTGGCTCCAGATTTGAAATTTGAACTGTTTTTGAACTTGAAATTTTCTGAAAACTTCTATGGGCCATAACTGGGTCATACGGATTTTGATTCTCGAAAATACGGACTCTATTTCGCGTATTTTTCCGAGACGAACGCAATGGCACAGCCCGTTTCCCTTGATTCAGATTTTAACATTTAATTCTGCCTTGATTTATGTTATAACATGTTATTCAAAATACGGGTTGTTACATTACCTGTATTGGATTTTATCGTTGTGTAAATCGTGCGAACCACCTCCACAAAGGTAGTGCCTTTGGACCACCGCCGAGCTCGCCTCAGGCCGCCGCAAGGGACCCCACCGCCGGCGCCGAGAAGCCTGCACCTCCCTCTTCGACGTCGTGTAGCCCGATCCTCGCATCGCTTCACGGTTTGAGTGCAAATCGAAGACCTAGTTTTGAACCATCGTGAAAGGTGAGTCCTTTTTGATGTTTGAACTTTTAAAAATCATATCTTTTTAATGTGTTGGTGAAATTCGATGAAACAGGAAACATCGGGACCGCAAGGAAGCTCTCTACCACATAGAAGAAGCCGCGGATTTTTCTGAGTCATCTACGATTTTTAGCACTCCACAAACCAAAGTGAGAAATCTAAATTAAAAGAATTTGAATGGAAAATTTCGTGTATAAATTATATAAGCGAAATATAAATTACACACGTCCTGTATACCTCATGTACATGCGTGGTGTAAGCTATATGAGCGAAGTATGAATTATACATGCATAGAATAATTGATATATGGGTTGAAATGCAAGTGAAATATAGCAATAATATATATATATATATATATATATATACTCCCCTCGTCCACAAACCATGGACGATATTTATTGTTGTGAAATATTGGATGAAAAATACGAATGGTTGAAAAATTGTTTGTGGTTGATATTGATTGGTTGTGGTTGAAAAATACCCATTGGTGATTGAAATGAATTGGAAATATTTGTGGAAATAAAAAAAACATGCCGCCTGCGTGCGAATTAGATGCATGAATCCCCATTGTCAAAAACCGCGAGGTTTTAAGATAGAGCGAGGAGCCGTACTAGGGACGGTGCCGGTTTTAACTACCCTGCCGTTATGCTGCCGAAATTTTGAATAATCTTTATGTGTTAGAATTATTTTCATATGTTGAAATTATCTTCATGCGTTGAAATTATAGCCATATGCTGAAACTATATCCATGTGTGGAAATGTTCATGTGTTGAAAAGTGATGTGTGAAAATTAAATTCAATTGTGAATGAATGAAGTGTTTAAACAATAAAAATCACCTTTTTATAATATATATGAAGTATGTAAATATTCGCCTTATATATATATAAATAGTTTCAACAATAAAAATTCCATCTTTCTTATATGAACAACATAAATAAAATATCCATGTGTGGAAATGCTCATGTGTTGAGAAGTATGTGTAGTGGAAAAGTTCATGTGTCGAATAAAAAGATCGAGCAATAAAAATTACATTTTTATTGAAACTATGAAGTGTTGAAAACATTCATTTGTCGAATAAATATTTTAAAAGATAAAAATATATTTTTATCATATATGTGATATGCTAAAGATATGCGGACGTTGAAATAAATATTTGTGAATGAAATATTATTTTTAACATGCATAGGAACTAAATAAAATAGTCATGTGTTGAAATCTATTTTAGTTCGCCAAAATTATCATCTTTGAAATGTGAAGTGTTAAAAATAGCCACTTGTTCAAATAAAATATGCATGAGTTGAAATATACATTAATTAGCTAATGATGTGATTTTAGCCTATGCATGCAACATTAGAATGAATGGTGTTTTTAAACCAAAGTAAATTGAATATGAAGTTGAATGGAAAATGATAAGTGATAAAAATTGTATATATGCACATGCATATTTATTGAACAGGTTATAGCAAAGGGGCTAGAGAAGAGAATAAAATTTTGTGTCCGACAAATAGGTACACATTTACTGTTTTGTTTGGGTGATGATTTTATGAGCCTGTTGGCTAGCCGCTTGGCTTTTTCTTTTTCTTTTTGACATGAGACGCCCGTGTGGCTATTTGGGAATTTTCCTAGCCCCTCCCGTACAAAGGAGGTTATGGCGAAATTTTCCAAAATTTAAAGGCGTTAGTGAAATAATTGAAGTGAAAACGATATAGGAATTTTTGAATGAACTATATTCATATAAATATATAAATATAAATAAAATTTAAACGAAACGTGGCCGTGCAGTTCGTGTTTTGAAACCGTGATTTCAAACGACTAGTGCGAGAAATCTGACCATTGGATTTTCCCGAAACCGCAACCGTTGGGTTCGCCTTGGAAATATCTTTCCAACGGCACCAACTTTGTGAAGATCCGACGATTGGATTGTCTGAAATGTTTAATTCAAATCTGAAGAAAAACAGCGCCAGAAACGATTATATTTATATATATATAAATATAATTAAATTAAATCGAATAACGACGCTGCAGTTCGTAAATTGAAATCGTAACTTCAAATGGCTAGTGTGGAAGATCCGACCGTCGGATTTTGCCAAAACTGAAACCGTTGGATTCATTTTGAAATGACCTTCCTAATGATATAAAATTTGTGAAGATCCAATGGTTAGATTTTTAGATAAGTGTAAAACAAATTTAGTGAAAAACAGCGCCAGTGCATAGGCACGACCTGAAACGTCGTTTAATTAAATATGGTCGTTTTAAATTAAATAAAAATGGCGATATATCGTTATAAAATACTATAGACGATATAGAGTGAAAATAAACCAATTTCGTTGTGTTTGCTTGATATGTGATTGTTGAATGTATTTGACATGGGAATTATAACTAAAGAACTGAAAGGTGAATGTTGAATAGTCCAACCATGTGAATAATTGATTTGAAAATCTAAATATACGTGGGTTATTTGAAAAGGCCGAGTTTATCTCATTTCAAATAATCGATCGACGTTGAGAAGTCAAAGAGTCAAAGACGGTTGAAGACCGACGATCTTCACATTGGATGGATGGGCGCTACTGATGCTCGTGATTGGAGTAGCTACCATGAAGGAGCTGAAGTAGTAGCCATCCAAACATACTGTTGATTGTATGGATATGCGAGGAATTGGTGCCTCCGGTTTCGTTCAGACCGAGAACGGACTTGTAAATGGACTGTGTGTCTGACATTGGATTATGTTCTGTGCTGATTGATCTCTGTTAAATATATATATCTGTTTGGCGGTGGAGAATTTATTCTCTTGCTTAACGCCCTTCTCTGAGACGTACGAGCTTAGAGGTTATGTATTGATAGAAATCAGTCGCATGGAGTGGATTGCTTGTGTGGCGCGCCTAAGTGGCATATGATCAAGGCTTCTATTGCAAAGCAATGTCTTGTGGTTGATGATCAAAGCATGGTCTGTGTGATGTAGCTTTGTGTATAACGTGAATTCGCGAGCCTCACACCCCGGTATGAGTCAAAAACGGGAGACGGACCGCTGGGAGAGCACGACGTTTCTTTCTAGCTAAGGTGGTGTCAACGACCTACCAGCCCTGACATTATATATACTTTTCACCTATGTGGCTGTTGGAATGCGAGGCGCCTCGATTATAGGTCTGTAAGGACCGGTAAACGTGTGTTTAGGAATAACTAATCCTCAAAAGTAAGAGAGGACCGGCCCAACCGATTCCAAGGATCAGAGTGGGGTCCTGGGACATTTGCTAGAGTGTCTCGAATCAGAGAGGAGCTTACCCTTTGCCTCGACTCATGAAGGAATCCAATTTCCAATACGAAATATGCGGACGTGATTGTATTACTAGTACGGCGACATAGTGGTATGGGTCATTTATGCCGCCTAGGATTGATATTTATGATTGAAATCGCTTTTGAAACATATATGCACTAGTAATAATATCAAACACTTTTGTTTTATTCGTATGAAGCATTTTTGGCCATTATAAGGTAAAAACTCTATCCTCCGGCTTGCGTTGCATTGTGTGATGGGACCTGAGTCTTATAATGGCTTCATTTCATAAAAAGCATTGCAATGATTTAATCATTTACTTTATCTCATGCCCTAGCACTCATTGGAGTAAACTCGTTCCGCGAAAGTGGCGTGGTCCTTTGATTTGCCTTATTATTGTTGTTAATAAGTTAAGTAGATTTCTCATACCAGTCCCATGACTGACTCGTAGTTTGTTTCACCTTGCAAACTCGGGTGCCCTCATTTTCACACGGGCAGCCTAGTTACAGGTTTCTGACGCACTTTTGGCTCATGGCAAGGCTTGACTACACCGTGCTGACTTGGATTTTCTCCGCCATTATTGTATCTATATTATGATTCCGCCATTGGCGATGTAGACTGATATTTATTTTGTGTACTCTTTACGTATGATTCCGCCTCAGGCGATGGTGACTGACTATGTATCATTATGCACTAAGTTGTATCCTGTACTGTGCTTCTCTGATGTGATTATTCTATATGATTCCGCTGTCATATGTGTGTAAATTATTCTATTTTCTGTTTATGCTATTATCTGTGATCTGCTAATGATGATTAATATGTTATATTCCAATGATTATCCTTAACACCGTGTCACGGGGTTTTGGGATCGTCACAAATTATATGTTGCGAATTGACAATGTGACATGCTAAGTGCTGAGCCGATCAAATCTTTTTTTGAAAAGAAGAGTTTTGTGGATGATGATCAATGCATGGGTAATATAGCATTGTGTAATGACTCACTATTTTTAGCGTCCCGAATCCGTAATTAAATCGACTCAAGACGCTCAAAACAGCGAATCGTTATTCTGGTATCAGAGCTTAAGCAACCCAAATTACACATAGAACAGCCTAGTATAAGCATTTATACAACAACTTATTGTCACTCTTTGGCCTCTTATCAGCTTTTACACATTTGCATCACCCGCTACCTTGACACTTTATGCCCATGTAGCCCAGTTGTCTATTTATTATGATTCTCACTATTGCCTAAGCCACATGGACAAAATTAATTTCTTTTGGCATCAAATATTTAAATATCATTCCTTGAATGTTTTTGGAAATAATTTGAATTATTGGTATAACACTTGATATGGCTTATATATTGAAATGATTTGTAAATTGTTTTGTAAACATAGAAATTCGACCACTGGAAAACCCCATATTTTGAAATGTTTGGAAAAAGAAAATAATATGATTTGAATGTATTTGTAAATTATGATTGCGAAATAATTTATAACTTTGGGACATGAAATGAAATGATTTGTTACCAAGATTCGAATAACCCGTGACCAAAGAAAGGTATGACATATGAAATGATTTGTTACCGAGATTCGAGTAACCCATGACCAAAGAAAGGTATGACATGGGTGTAAGCCCTTGATGATGGTCTACTCTGAGATCCGGAGAGACATCATATATCGATACGTGCGTAGGCCGTGCCTAGTGGCCTTGTCAATGAGAGAAACTTCTCAACTTGGGACATAAATGTTTTATGTCGTTTATCGTAAAATATTTGAAATGATTTTGGTTTTGAAATCCCGAAGCGAGTATGATTTGATATAAAAAGAAATATAGGATTTCAAACGATTTGAAAATAAAACCGGGATTTCGAGTCGAAGAAAGTATTTCATGCTTTGATTTTCAAATTTTAAATTCTATTGATTATTCTATTTTAAATTAAATCTAGTATTGGTAAATATTTTCTTTATATATGTATGATTTTCCAGTCTCTCCATTTCAAGGACGAAATGCCTTAAGGGAGGAAGATTGTAATGAACCGGATTTTTCAAAGTTTTAAAATTTTGGAATTTATTTGGATTTGATACTTGAGAAATTAATTTTAGTTAAAGATTTAATTCTAACTTAGTTTAAATTTTATTGAGATATGTTGTTGAGAGATTTTAGAATTCGATTTTTTAATTTAACTTGAGTTTTATTTATAATTTATTTTTATTTTGAATTCGGTTTAAAAAAATTAATAACCTTGGATATGTATTTGAAAATATTTAATGTACTAGTATGTGGTATAATACATAGGAAAATGGTAAATTCTTTCAAAATAATTATTTATTCATGTGTTTTCCACTTGTTTAATTTGTTAACATGTATCCCCTTGTATTTTACACGCGCTCTTTGTCCTGTAATTTTGACAATGCATCCTCCCATTTCAGCAAACCTATGTCACTTTTATCACCGTGCTCTTTCCTTTTATTTCCCCATTTTATGCCTCGTTCATTTCATTCTTTCTCCAAAATCACTTCATTTCAAAAAAAAAATTCAGAATCTGCATCTACCCTAAAATTAATGGCCGATGCCATCGCTTCCACCGAGTTGCCGCCTTCTACCACCAGACGACGCCGCAACCACCATTGTCTGAGTGCTGGCCATTACTGTCTCTTGTAAGCCACCTGAGGCCTCTTCCATCAACGTCAGCCCATGCCTTGGCCTCATTCCATGCACCGTAGTTTCTCTTAAGTAAATCTTACTTCAAAACTTTCTTTGCATCATAATGATTATTTATCAAGTACTTTTCATTCGATTCATTCATACGGTTTCAATAGTACTCTCCCCCACTTAGATATTTGTTAAAATTCGATTACTACTACTGTCAAAATCTGAAATATGGGAAATATTCTCAACATATCTTAAATGACTTCTCAAATATATTTTTCAAAACGAACTTATCCAAAGATTTGTCAATGCAATGCAAAGGATTCAGGAATAAAAATGAATAGTTAAAAAAAGTCGAGTATCCCATTCTTGAACTGCTGGTATTTGTATCCTTGTTTGGATGTGATTTTCTCATCTTTGTCTGGACTGATCATTTAAATTCAAACCGTTTGTTCTTGAGTAACGTCAATCATACCTTGGTATCTTAGGAACTTGGTCAAGTGTATCTTGATTCGAATCATTATACTCTATATAAGTCACAACAATTTTTCTTTCAATCAAATTCCGTTTCAAACAGTTTCCAAGATTTCCAAATAAATTTCATATTCTCATAATACAAAATTTTCAAGAACTTCAACCAATACTAGATTAAATTTAAAACAGAATAATCAGTAGAATTTAGAATTTGAAAACCAAAGCATGAAATACTTTCTTCGACTCGAAATCCCGGTTTTATTTTCAAATCGTTACAAATCCTATATTTCTTTTTATATCAAATCATACTCGCTTCGGGATTTCAAAACCAAAATCATTTCAAATATTTTACGATAAACGACACAAAACATTTATGTCCCATGTCGAAAGGTTTCTCCCAGTGACAAGGTCACTAGGCACGACCTACACACACATCGATATCGAATAATGATGTCTCTCCGAACCCTAGAGCAGACCATCATCAAGGGCTTACACCCACGTCATACCTTTCTTTGTCACGGGTTACTCTAATCTCAGTAACAAATCATTTTATTTCAAATCCCAAAGTTATAAATTATTTCATAATCATACTTTAGAAATACTTTCAAATCATATTATTGTCTTTTCCAAACATTTCAAAATACGGGGATTTCCAATCGTCGAATTTCTATGTTTACAAAACACTTTACAAATCATTTCAATATATAAGCCATATCGAGTGTCATACCAATAAATTCAAATTATTTCCGAAAACATTCAAGGAATGAGATTTTCAACAATTTTCCTGAGATAATACTTACCAAGAGACTCACAAAGTAATATAAGTTTCCTTTCAAATTCCTTTCCAAAATCGTTAACACAAATACTATAAAATTTATTTATCAAATAAAATGTTTTAATAAATTTTAAAATACTTCTACTGCTGTTGAATTTAACAAGACAACTCAAAATTCAATATTAAAATTTGAATTTACACTTACAAAATTTTAAACGTTAGTAATGTTTAAATCAAATTTACATATATTATTACGGGCGTCAAAAAAATTTATGTACATATTTTAATTATTTTTTCAGCTGCATATATTTGTGCAATGTGATTTTGTGTGTAATTTCCAATTAAATTCTTTAAGCTAAAACAACTACATGTCCTTTTGAATGTTCTGAGCTAGTTTGAATACCGGCTTGGAGCGGTCAAAATGGCAGGTCGTTTCATATAGCTTTGTGTTGAAACGTGACTTTATAGCCTCATATCCCATGAATGGCCGAAAATAGGATGTTGGACCGCAAAGATAAGGACATACATTTCCTTCTTGTTAAAATGTGATGTTATGGAATGGTGCCCTTGCAAGTTTACTTATGTGGATGATAGATCAAGGCGCCTCCGATGATGGTCAGTCACGACCGGGGAACGTTATGTTCAGGTAAGATTCTAACCAGCTTGTTAGTGCTAGCCGGCTCTGCCGCTTCGAAGGATAACATGTGTGAGTCCTAGGACATCCCGCTAAAGGTGTTCCGAATGGTTAAGGAAGATCCTTAGCCTTAGTCATTGTTGGAATCCAACTTCCAATACGTGCTTTACATTTTAGTTGTAACCTGATAGCCAAAATAATGGGATGGGGCATTATGTGAACTAATATTTAACCATTTACTTTCGAAAATGATTTCCACACATAGAAATTAATAATAATATCAAAAATATTTGTTTTTAAGAATATCAAGTATGTTTGGTTATTATAAGGTAAAACTCTATCCTCCGGTATGCGTTGCATTATGTGATGGTTCAAAAGAATGAATTTTGAAATTTTTCAATGATTGTATGTTATGGGTTATGGTTTGTTATCTAGTTCTCATGCGGGTTAATCCAAGCCTAACCTATGTATTTGTAGATCGGGTCAGATTCAAGTGTGTTTTAGGTTTAAGCAGGTGGAAGAGGAGTTTCCAGTTGATAGAAAAGATGGTGTTCTTCGTCAGATGGTAGGGCGTATTCTACTACCTATACTTGGATGTTAGGGATTGATGATGTAAGGATAGCGTTGATACTTATCCATGGTATGTATTTCTCTGATAGTGTAATTGTTTTCCGCTGTAAAGATATATATTGAATATTACATTTTGTTTCTATTCCTTTGTGTTTGCTCTGATCAAACCCCGATAGATTGTGTTTGCGATATTTGATTTTTCCGTACATTAACACCATGGATGTGTTACGTATCAACTATCGAAGGTTGGAAATTTGGTTTATCACAGGACCTTCCGATGAAACTTACTTTTTGGACTGGACTTTTGTGGTTTATAGTCGGTTCAGAAGGCGGGCATATTTGGGTCGTCTCAAATATAAGCAGGTAGGCATGTAACATCGGGGATTCCTTTTGTTATAGAAATTTGTGTGCCAACTCAAATGCATGCACCCTATGCCGGTGTAAGGGGGTTTCGATCCGACCGCCGTTACATAACACTACTTTCTTTTAAATTCAAGAAAAACCATTTAAAATCGATACAACTACAAAGTTAACATCTTTAATATCGAGGTTTAAATGTCTAAAATGTGATGTATGCATGAAGGGGCACGACAACATTCGTGTTGTTCGATGGAAAATGGTGTGAGCCAATCTACATCAGGACTTCATTTTTTTTCATTTTAGAGGGAGTTATCCCAATAGGGGTGTGAGTTAGGATCTATAATAGAAAATAGCATCCCTGGAGCGGATTTTGTAACATGTAGTGCCAATCGACAACTGCAACATTTGTCACTTGTGTTCACGGGATTGAATCAGTCAAGACCCATGCAATTAATGCCTTACTATCACCTTACTATAACCACAATATATCGCACAATGGGTTTCATCTCTATTTGGAAAAATCATAGCGATGAAGTCTCCTGTCTATAAAGGATTCAGTGATTGTTTGTTATTTATTTATGGTGTTTAAAATTCATTAATTACTTATAAATAATGTTCCTAAAGTAATTAAATATTTTACTAATATATTTTTTAAATTTAATTAACTACTTATATGATATTTAAAAGTAATTAGTTAATTAAAATTATTTATAAATAATGAATTGCTTTAGAAAAAGAATTTTACTTTATAAACAGTGCGTTGTAAAGGAAATATATAAATGATGTTTGATACAAGTATTTTTATTTAATGATTTAGGAATCAATATTTTTGAAGATTTATTGGTTTTTGATTCATATAGTATGATTTGGAAAACATAAAGCTTTTCTTAGTGTTTTGTGAATACATATATATATATATATTGTTGAGATAAATAAATATTTCTTTTTTCCATGTACTGAAAATATAATCCTTTGTGAATACACTTATATCATTGAGATAAATATACGAATATATTTCGAAGTATTGAAATATAGTAGTTTGTGGATATACTTATAACTTTGAGATAAGTTGATAGAAATTTTCTCTAAGTATACAAAGATATTTAGTTAATGAAAGGTAAATTAATAAGGCATAGTGGTTGTCATTGAAAAATAAATCTTTGATTGATTTGTTTGTTTTTTTGTTTGATAGATAAATAACCGGTTATCAAATTTTGGCCTATACATAAAAATCCTTTTAAATGGTGGTGAAAAATGTTTTCCAAACATAACAATAAATGATCTAACTCAGAAAATTGTTTAACCAAGAAATACATGTTTCTCAAAATACAGACTTGTCCCCGAGTGGGTCGACCCATATGTCGAACCACCTTAAAGGTGTGTCGACCCTATGGTCGACCAATGCATGACCAGGGTCGACCTAGAGCCTAGGTCTGAACGTGATTTCAACGGCTATTAATTTTATTTTAAGGTTACGTTTAACGTTCGTTTTATTTCTTAATATTGCTTATGTGAGTTATTATTTTCCACTTATAACACTTATTTAATTTCGAATTTATGCGTGTATATATGCATACAACTTTTCAAATCTTTGTCCGTTAATAGCTGCTCAATTAATGTAATTAATAACGCTTATCAATTCATTGTTTTTTCTTTTCTTTTTATATATTATAATTTCAAATGTAGCTATCTTCTTGTGCATTTTTCATTTATTATGTATTTGTTACTTTCTGCTCTTAACTAGAACTTTTATTTCCCACATTTGAATTTATGTGTATGTATATACGCACAATCTTGATTCCTTTTCAAAATTCAAACAGTGTTAGACCGCCATTTATTTACCTATTTTTATTGTTTGCAGGTTATTTTTGGATTTCCTATATATATACATATATATATATATATTTACACACACACACACACACATATATATATTTGCACATATGCTTGTATACACATATATTTACACTAACCTATATGTATAATTTTCCTTATATGTACATTTATACATATTTTTCTCTTAGAATGTGCATTCCTTTAGCCGTCCTACTATAATTAAAAATATGATGCTAGCGGGACTCAAACTCGCACCACTCACATGGGAAAGACATACCTCTACCAACTGGACTACATAAGCTTTTGTTCACAAGTTTAAAAACATTGGTGGTCATTGTTATTTTAGGTGTTCTTATATCTTCTTTTCACGTTTGTTGTAATAATTTATTTAAAGATATTTTTTTCATCTTAAATTCGTTTTCAGCAAAGCATAAGTCTAAATTGATCAGAAAATTACCAAAGATGCAATGATGCTAATTCCATGATCAAATTTTGAAAAAATTCAAAATTTTATTTTATTATTTAATTAAAATACGTGGTGTTACATTCTCCCACCCTTAGGAAATTTCATCCCTGAAATTTGGTGAAGGTAAAATTAAGTAATTCCTCGCATAATTTACAACCATTATGTGTACATCCAATTTTGTAGCCATTTGTGCATTTGTGCGAAGTGTAATACAATATAATAATATATGAATGTAATGAAGGCCTAAGCGGTACCTTCTATATGAATGCAAATTTTTTTTATTCAATTTTTCATACACTCTTACAAAGCAAGAGTGTAGTTCATCAAATTTTTGCATGTAAACCCTACCAACCAACTTTAACTTTGCGAATTACAGAAATGTCTAATTTCCTGAATCCGACTTTTTATGTTATAAAAAGGTAGAAAACAGAGAACTTCACATCTTCCGTTTTTCTTTTATGTACCCTTTTCTATCTACACTTGGATTTCATGCTATTGTTATACAAAGATTTCCTATCTTCCTATCAAAGCACAGTTTATATAAGAAATTTTTCTTTGTTATAAAACTTCTTCTCCAACTTACTTTGGAAAAACCTTTTTTTCTATTTCTCGAATTTTTCAATTTTTTTTCTCAATTGTCATATTTATTGCTTTATTTTTGCAGCTGTCAACATTGTTTGTTTTCTTTTAGTTATATCATCACTTCTTCCTTTGCTTATTAAATTTAATCTACCGACCTAAGCTTAATTTCAAATAAGTCTTCTAATTCTTTCAAAACTAAAGTAAGAAAACAAGCTCACTATACAGTTACTACCAAGGGCTAGCAATCCTAGGACCATGTCCCCGTTGATGAAGAAAAGCCCAAACCACATGATCTAAATAACTCACTTGTCCTTTACCATCTACTTATCAAAACTAGTTGTAATAACCTCACATTTTAAGTGTGTTATATTTATTTTATTTGTTTGGATTTTATCAAAATAATATTTATTTTGATTAAAACCAAATTTAATTTCTATTTTATAAAACAAATGAATGTGTTTTGATATAGATATAATTTAAATATACAAATCAATATTAAATATTTTAGAATCTTATTTATGTTCGTGTATTTAAATTTGGAACATTTTAAACGCTTTTGTATTTAAGTACTTCCCGCATGTTACAAATAGAAAAGCTGTTTAAATTCTTCCGATCCTTTTTTTCTTATTTCCAAACACTTAGTTTATTTCAAATTTCTTTAGTTGGAATTAGAAACTTATTAATGCCTCCTTTATATTTGTAGCTATTCCATTTATAATGCCATTCAAAACCTATTAACTTATTAATGCCTTCTTACAGATTATTCACGTGGATTAATTTGTGGTCACTGCATTTATAACACACAAAATCATCAGACTTTTATCTTTGTGTATATATATATGTGTGTCTGTGTGTGTTTCTTGCCCATTCAATCTTTCCTATTACCTATTTAATTCCCACCGTAATCACAACTTCCATTTTCATCAAATCCATTGCCCTATTTTTCCTCAATTTCCGTTCAAATTTGTTTCCTTCCCAAACTCATGGTCCCCTTGGAAAATAAATGCAATGCTGCAATTGTTGGTATATACGTTAAAATCCATAAAACAATACCATAAAAAAGTTGATCCATTCTTTTATTCTGTAATGACCCGAATTTCTGACCGTTGAATAATTAATTAATTTATTTATTTAAATATCGTTTTGGCCATATCGATAGCTGGAATTAAATAATATTGAATATTTAATTAATAATTTTAATATAATAATATATTATAATGTCGAAATAGTCAAAAATAGCCGAATTCACAGTACGGTGTGAATTGGATTTTATACAAGGTGTAATTCAGTTTGGATTTGAATTTGAATAACGAATATATTATATAAACGACTGTTGAACGTATAGTTTATAATATATTTATAAACGAGCTCGAAATGGCGCTGCAGTTCGCTATTTGGCAATTTGAACTTCAACTGAATATACAGGGTCCGTCTTAAGTCGGATTTCTGTGAAACAAGAACCGTCAGGACCGATTTGATAATAATTTTCTAATGGAACAGAAAAATCAGGATTTCGTCGTGTAGATTTTTATTTACGTCCAAATCAAATTTTAGAAAAGTCGCTATGGAATTCCTTTATAATTTATAACGATTTATAAAAGTAATTTCAATATAAATTGAATATCGATATAATATGGATTTGGAATATCGAGCTATAAATCCATACAGAATATTCTGGAGCTGTGGTATATTCTATGTGGATATATACAATAATATTGAATTATTAATATTAATTGAATTATTTTAAATATATTTATATATTTAAAATAGTTTATTTAGGGCTTTAAAAATAGCCACTTTTGCAAACGAAGTCGGAATTCGACGAAACTAATTTTGTTGGATCCGCAACATCAAATTATTGTTAGATTCCAAGTTTGGTGATTTTTAAAGTCACTGTGTGGCCGTATGGATTTTTAGAGTAAAAAAATAGTAAGTATTTCGACGGTTAAAAATACGCTGTGTGAGCAAACGGAGTCGGAATTCGACGAAACCAGTTTCGTTGAGACCGTAATGTCGAACTATAGCTACACGTCCAGTTTCGTGATTTTTGGGTATCTTATGTAATCACGAGAATTTTTAGAAAAGCAAAATGAATATATATATGAGAATATTCCGGGAATATTCCTCTATAAAATATCTAGGTATTATTTTTTTTCCTATAAATACCCATATTACATCCTAAACCTAATTTCTATATTTCTCCTCAGTCAACACAAATACCCGCCGTCACTTTTTCTATGTCTTCTCAAAACAAACGCAAGTTCAAAAATTAAAAAAAAGGTTAAAAAGAAATCCTATAATTTCTCCCATAAACATATTTGGAATCGTATTCAATGGAGCTTCAATTCGATGTAGGTTTTATGTAGTGCGACGCGAGTTTGGTGCTGCTCCTTTTTCCAGCGGAAGCTAGGGTTCACGAGACCCTTAGTACGAAGCATCGATCCAAGATTTAAGGTATATGGTTGGATTTATAGGATAAAAATGCACTTGTGTGCAGTTTTTAAGTGAATTCCACGAAGAAGAATGTCGCTCGTGTACAAGGAATGGGCGCGCGTTTCTGTTCGACGGAACCTAAGGGAAGCCGACAAGTTGCTCTTCAATGGTAGTGGATGATAGAGGAATCGATGAGAGGATTTTTAGTGGTGTTGGTTTGATTTTTAAGGGAAGCATGGATGGAGCTTTGATTTTTAAAAGATCGGCTATGGTGGATAAAGGGTTACATGAAGTATCGATTGAGGGAGAAGAGAACAAGCGGGTTTGGGTCGGTGCTGAAGGGCATTGGGCCGGTTTCAAAGTTAAGGCCCAGTTCCTTTTAAATTCATGTTTATTTAAGTTTAAAAGTGTATTAACTTCTAAATATCGTAACTACTTCATACGATATCAGAATCACGAACCGTAAGTTGCGTTGGGATCGTATGGACGATGGCTATGCACTGGAACTGACTGGAAGTGGATTGGGGCTCGTTTGAATTTATGGCGAAATAAACTGTTTGATTCAAATCAAACAACAGTTTATCGTTCTTTAACGATGAACTGCTAATGTGAGTAAAACTCACCAACTCTGAACAGTTATATTTTTATAATGTATTTTTAGAACTGTTAATCATCTGTTAATTGCTGTGTGTTGGTTGGTTGATTGAACTGCTAGTCAGTTAGTGGAAATTATATATATATATATATATATATATATATATTGATGCTGTTATCAGAATAATCCGTACTAAACTGAAAGTGATGTTGATTTTATTGTGTAACATCTGTGATGTAGGGAAACAGGTTGGAGGGACCCAACTGGGTTCCTCAATATTTCTAATACTGTTTTATTCATATATTGTGTTATATGATATGATATATATAATCTTTGTTGATTATATATGGTTGGACGATATTGATCATCGTGATTTGATATGACTGAATATCATAACATACTGAAATGTTGATAAGGGGATTTTCAAAGTGATATTGAAAATAAAATATTTATAAATGTGAATGTTTATAAATAAGAAATATTTATAAATTGGAATATTTATAAATAGGAGAAATTTAAGAAGGAAATAATTTCAAACCATTTTTCTTTTTGAATGGAAAGGCCTATGTGGCGGGTTTGGGGATTTTCCCGATGCTCCCGATACAAAGGAGGTTATGGCGAATTTTTTCGGGAATTTAAGAAATTAGAATATTTTTAAGAATAAATTTGAAAAGGAAATATTTGCAAACCAATTGCAAATAGAATAGAATAGAAAAAAAAGAAATATTTGTAAACCATTTACATATAGAATTGAAAGGGAATATTTAGAAAATAAATAGAGTTAATAAAAAGGAAATTGGTTTATAACGGAATAAGAAGTTATAAAAAGGAAACCGTTATAAAAAGGAAAACGTTATTAAAAGAACATTTATAAAGTGAAGAACCGTTACTAAAAAGTGAATCTTTATAAATGAATAAACGTTGTTAAAAAGGGGATCTTTTTAAATGGATAACGTTATAAAAAGGAGAAATAGAATATGGTATTCGAAGTTAGTTAATCGAATATGGTATTCGAAGTTAGTTAATCGAATATGTTATTCGAAAGGGGTTAGTCGAGTCGAGTTAGTCAAATAGAGTTAATCGATTAGAGTTAACCAGTTAGAATTTATTCGGTTAGAGTTAATCAATTAGAGTTAAACCGATAGAGTTAATCAGTTAGAGTTAAACCGATAGAGTTAACCAGTTAGAATAAATCAATTAGAGTTAATCCAAATGAGGTACCATTTAGCACGACTGCTAGCGAAATTAACAGGGCTGCAGATAGCCTAAGGCGGTCGGATGTTTCCTGAGGGAATCAGGCGTAACCATTGTGATCGCTGCGATCTAGAGTCAAGCGAATGTAGTTAAATCGAATATTAGTTATTCGATAGGAGTTAAGATAATCGAGTTAAGATAATCGAATTAAGTTATCGAGTTGAGTTAATTAAGTTAAGTTAGTCAAGATGAGTTAATCCAAAGGAGTTAGTCGAATATTAGTTATTCGAATAGAGTTAAACGGAGTTAAATAGAGTTAATCGAATATTAGTTATTCGAATGGAGTAAATAGAGTTATCGAATATTAGTTATTCGAATGGAGTTAAATGGAGTTAGTCGAATATAGTTTATTCGAATAGAATTAAAAGGAAGGATTTATCGATTATAGTTATCGATTATAGTTTAATCGAAAGGAGTTATCGATTAGTTAATCGAAGGAGATTATCGAATATAGCGTATTCGAAAGAAAGAGATCGAATATAGTTTATTCGAAAGAGAGAGATTTCGAATATAAGTTATTCGAAGAGAGATAATCGAATATAGGTTATTCGAAGAAGAGTTAATCAAATAAAGATTTACTCGAAAGAGAATTATACGTCGAATTCAATTATATCGAATTCGGGAAAGTAATAATTACTTTTCGGTTTTAAATCAAGAGTATACACTAATAAATTAGGGTTAGGTAATTATTCGAATTAAAGAATAAAGGTTATAATTGAAGTTAGATATTGCGAAGGTAGGGATTATAACGTTATCATTATAATCAATGTTTTCAAATAAGAAGTGGATTCGTTAATTGAATCCGAGAGTTACGTAAAGAAGTTGTTAAAGTTTCAAAAGATGAACTGTTACAATTTCGAAGTTATAACGTTGTACAGTTAAGGTCTGAGAGGTAATTATACCCCAACTTGATTGACTTCCTTCTTAACTAAGGAATGGTAAGGTTTGATAGTGAATGATGGTTAAGTGAATTCAGTAAATGGTTTGAGTTGGCATAGCGATGTTTATTTAAACATCAGTTTAAATCCAATAAAGGAACTTTGGAATTGTTTTCCCAAATAAGAAATCAGAAATGTTTTCTAATATAGGAAACAGGAAATGGAAACGTTTTCCATTGTTAATAAAGTATATTTTCTAAAATTAGAAAATAAGGAAGGTTGAACATATCGAAAGAGGAGATAAGTAAAGTAATGAACTAAAGAGATAAATGCTGATTGATGATTGATTTGATTGAATTTCCATCGGGAAATAATATCGTTGTTTGCACACCTGTTTTTCTTTGATAGTTAACTCACCGACTATCGAAGTTTTTGACCGTTTTAACGTTGTTAATATGGAGAGACCAGTTGGATTATTATCCAAAGAACCACTCTGTATTGGCATAAGCGTTGCGAATCATATATGCCAAAGATAATTGAAGACGGAGTAAAGTGCAAGGGCTATTATATAAGTCTTAGATAACAGTGTCTAAGATGGATGCACTGAATAGTGCCTTCGGCTCATCCTGTTCCTGGATGACTTGTATGGATGAATGTCTGACAGAGTATTTCCAGAAAGGCCACGTACATTGATTTCTTCAACCGTACCAAGAGTGGAAGCGGAGAAGGTCACTTCTTTAGCTAACACGTAATGTACTGTTGTAGACGCCAATTAGTGATTTTCGATGGATCTAACAATGTGGCATTCGAAGTGAATCTGATGTGATGATAAAACGTAACCTCTAGCCTCACATCCGATAAATGACAGAAATCGGGCAGGCAACATGGCTAAGTCGGTCGCACCGAAGTAGGGTGTATAATCACCTATCTAGAGAATATTCATTTGCTTCTTTTAATCTATCAATGTTGTCCCATATATATACGGGAAACGGTTGCTGATCCCAACCGTTGGTGATGTACATTCGATACACTCAAGCGAAATGAGTGGTCGGTCATGTGTGGCTGAGTTACAAGATGTTCTTGTTGAACTCCAGTGTATCATTCCTAGAGTACACTGATCGGAAGGTGGTTCCATACCTTGTCATAGTTGGAAATCCATTACCCAATACGTGCTTGCGGTTTTGATTGTATACTATATAGTAGAACGTGAGATGAAAGCGTTTATGCTAGATTGATATCTATTTGTACTTAGACATTATTATAATATCAGAATGATATTGCTTTACAAAGTTGTTTGGATTTTCATAAGGGAGAGGAAGAACGGCATGTCTTTTGAAGGGGTACTTAGCTTAAACATGTTTTAATTAATTAAGTATTTAATTATCTCCAATGAAATTAACACTAAAATAATCGTAACTCATTCATAGGAGGTCAGAATCGAACGATTTCAGATTCATTAGAATCGTGACAACGAGCACTACAGCATGAAACTGACTAGGGATGAAACAGAGACTGTTGGAAATTCAGATAAATTCCAAGGTGAGAAATCTATTTTTTATTATTTAAAAATAATTATGAATTTATTATCACAAATCTACAATTATTTTCTGTTTGCTATTATTCATTATTGTTCTGTGTTGAATGTAATGTATGGATCTGTTTGTTGTTTATGATGAATTGTAATGTTCATGTTCTGTTAAAATAGATTAAAAATACCTCCTTGTTAGAAATGATGGGTAGATCGAAGTTTACTTTTTTTGTTAATTAGATTTAACATGCTTTTTCATAGGAAAATGTTATCAAAATAAACATGCCTTTTTCATTAGAAGATGTTTATATTAATAAAAATAACATCGTGGTTAGAATATATGTTATGTAATGAAAAGGAACGTTTTGGTTTATAAAATGTGGTATCGGTATTAAAATAACATTTTGATACAAAATGTTACATAGGAAATTAAAATAACATCTGGCCATAAAATGTCATATCATAAATAAAGATGGCATTTTTAAATAGAAATTTGTTAGAAAAATAAAACGACATTTTTATTTGAAATGTGCTATGCAAATCAAGATGACATTTTTGACTAGAATTAACATTTTATGTAAATTATGACATTAAAAATAGAATTTACATTTTATGACGTTAAAAATAGAATTTACATTTTATGTAAATTATGACATTAAAAATAGAGTTTACATTTTATGTAAATATGACACTAGAAAT
The DNA here is from genome assembly GCA_030737875.1 of Allium sativum. Taxonomy (NCBI): domain Eukaryota; kingdom Viridiplantae; phylum Streptophyta; class Magnoliopsida; order Asparagales; family Amaryllidaceae; genus Allium; species Allium sativum. The sequence continues at coordinate 660,266,796 of CM060924.1, forward strand.
AAAATTTACATTTTATGCAAAAAGTGATATTAAAATTAGAACTTACATTTTTATGTAAAAGGCGATATTAAAATTTGAAAGATTAACATTTTCATTGTAAAATGTGACATTTTAGTAAAATTAACATTTTATTTGAAAATATATTATGCATATAAAATAAATATTTTTATACATTAAAAAAGTATGATTTGAGGATGTATGTTTTTATTCATTAAAAGGTATGATTTGAGAATTGAATATTTTGTACATTAAAAAGGAATTATACAAAATTGAATATTTTGTACATTAAAAAGGGAATTATACAAAAATGAATATTTTTGTACATTAAAAAGAATGAATTAGAAATGTATATTTTTATACATTAAAAAGAATGAATTAGAAATGGGCATTTTTAGACCGAAGTAAAAATACACATTTGGCATTTAATAAGGAATTTTCAAAAATAATCATTTTTGTTGTATAGAAAACCAATGAAAAAATTTCATATTTTTGTTGAATAGAAATAGATTAAACAAAACCATCATATTTTGTTTAAACAAATGAAAATGACCTTTTGGTCAAAACTTGATTTATGAAAAGAATAACGTTTTTGTCAAAACTTGATTAGTGAAAAAGGATTACATAAAATGAACATTTCATGTATTAAGAAGGATCAAATGAAAACAAACATTTCTATGCATAAAAAGAGTTTAACCAAATCATACATTTTTGTCCATTTAGAAGGGAGATTACATTTTGATCATCAAAAAGGATTAAAGAAAAATTAGCATTTTTGTTTACTTTAAAGGAATGAAGACAAAAATGACATTTTCGTTTACATTGAAAAGAATTTAACAAAAGTATCATATTTTGCACATTAAAAGGAAATAGACAAAATTGCAATTTTTGTCACTTTAAAAAGTACATTTTTGCTAGAAAATGTATATTAGAACAAGAAGTACATTTTTGCTAGAAAATGAGGATTAGAATAAAAAGTACATTTCTGTTTGAAAATGTAAATTAAAATGAAAAGGACATTCTTGTCACTTAAAAGGATTTCACCAAAAATATTTATTTTTGGTCATTGAAAAGGATTACACGAAAGATTAGAAATGAAAGTTAAGATTTTTATTGTCACTTGTTAACAATAAAAAGAATGGGAATAAAAGACTAGATTTTTATTGTCATTTGTTCACAATAAAAATAACTGAGATATATATATCTCTGATGTCGGAATGTTTGATGTGTTAAACATAATGTTAGTATATTCAAACTGAATCTTACACTTCCATTTACGAGTCATCCGACTTGTTTATGTGATTGGGTCGATAATTTTTACACATCGCCTAAGTGCACAAATATATCATTATTCGTTTGATGGATGAAACCCCACACGGGTATTGGGATGATATTGGACACACACTAATCCCAGTATTTAGTTATCTGTCAATCGATGGATTTATAGTCTGTGATGAGCGTTATTTATTTACTTCAATGCTCACACAGTTATAAATTCCACTTTGGTCGTCATTTGGATGTTTGATAATTATTTATCATAATTGTTGATTTCATGCAATATATGGTTGTTGATTGAGTCACATTCCAATAAAGGATATTATAGAAAAAGAATATTTTAGAAAATGTCTTAGAAAATATTTTAGAAAAGAATATATTTTGGAAATATTTTTATTTAAATGAACTAGTTATTAACTAGAATAGATCGTTAAATTAAGCTTTAACGAAGTTTTCCAATTAGAGAATATTTAATTGAAATTAAAATTAAATAAATTGGATTTTGGGTTGTCGTGAATGGTGTCTTCAATAACACCTTTCTTAAACCCAGTTGAAAAGAATAAATCTTTTAATTAATATTACTAGAGTTTCAAACTATATTTTTGTAATTGGAATAAAAATGAATTGTGAATTGAGTTTATCGTGAACAATGTTTTTAAACGACATCTGTTCTTTAACTCAATTAACAGTAAGAATATGATTTGGAATTTGTAAATTTTTATTTAAGATTTAAATGGGAATTTTCCAAAAGTCAAGTTTTCCAATTTAATATATTAAATTAGAATTGAATGGAATTCGAATTAACAATAACCGAGATAAGCTTCTGTAAAAGAAGACCGATACTACATATGGAATTTAAAAGGCTTTGCCGTTATTCCATTTATATTATTAGTCGGATATAGAAATTTATAACGATTATATTGATTTGATTTCTGTGAAGATTCCATATTTTATGGAAGATGATTTTGGGTTTACCGCGAGCTATGTTTTAAATGACATTAGTTCTTTAACCAAGTTAAAGATAAGATTAATTTCTTAAATTTAAATAATAATTTAATAATGATTTTTGATATTTAAAACCAAATTGGGTTCTTAATAAATCTTTAAAAGAAAGATTTAAGAATAAAGATAAAGAATTTATCTTTGATAGAATAATTTGAATAGTTTGTTTATAAGAATATTCTGAATTGGAATGGGGCGTTGGATGTGTTTTATAGTATTTGATTTTTAATTATAAAATACGTGAGTTATTCGGGAAGACCGGGTTTAACCCATTCCGAATAATTACTACAACGATGAAGAGTCGAAGGTGAAGATGGTGGTTGAAGACCGAAGATCTTCACATCGGATGGATGTGTTGTTACAGAGACCCTTGATGGGAGTAGCTACCTTGAAGGGGCTTCAGTGGTGGCCGTCTGGACTATTGTTGATTGTTCGGATTTGGTTTTCGCTCAGACCCAGAGCATAAGCTAGTAAATGGATGCGTGTCTGACATTGGATTTCGTTCCATGTGAATTAAATCTATTTCTGTTAATGTATGTTTGTTTGGTGGTGGAGGATTTATTCTCTACTTAACACCCTGGTATATATTAATAGTGATTGATCGCATGGCGTGAATTGTCAATGTGGAACGCCAAGATGCAAATGATCAAGGCTTTTGTTGAAAAGCAGTGCCTTGTGGGATGATCAAAGTATAGCCTATTACAGCATAGCTTTGTGTATATCGTGACTTCGCGAGCCTCACACCTCGGTATGAGTCAAAAATGGGATATGGACTGCAGGGAGTGCACACGTTTCTTTCTAGCTAGGAGTTGTGTCGATGCTTAAACTGGCTGACATTTTACTTATGTGGATGATGGATTTTGAGGCGCCTCAGATTTTTATAGGCCGTTAGTTGTCATACTATAGGTCCAAAGGGACCGGGAAGCGTGTGTTCAGGCATAACCAATCCACTGCCGATAGGCGGGGACCGACCCTGAAGATCCAAGGGTTTACTGCGGGGGATCCTGAGGCATTTGCTAGAGTGTCTCGAATCGGAGAGGAGCTTGCCCCTAGCCTTGACTCATGATGGAAATCCAATTTCCAATACGACCTTGCGGTTTTGATTGTAGAACTAGTATGGAGACATAGTAGGATGGGGTACTATACCGTCTATGATTGATACATTATGATTGAAATGTTTTTATTAAAACATATACACACTAATATTAAATCTGTTTTGTCGTATCAAGCATCTTTTGACCATAATAAGGTAAAACCCTATCCTCCGGTTTGCGTTGCATTGTGTGATGGGACTTGGGTCTTATAATGGTTTCATTTTTCTAAAAAGCATTGCGTTTTTTTACGTTTTACTTTATTTTATGCACTGGCAATCCAATGGAGTAAACCCGTTCTGCGTTAGCGATGTGGTCCTGTGATTAGACTTATTATTAGATAGTTAAGTTAAGATTTCTCATACCAGTCCCATGACTGACCTGTAGTTTGTTTCACTGGCAAACTCGGGTGCCCATATTTTTCCACACGGGCAGTCGAGTACAGATATATTTATAGGATCCTGGTTACAGCTGAAGCGGTATTCGGAAAGCTCTGTATCCGTGTATTCCTCCCAGTTGTATATTTGTATTATTTTTCCGCTGCCATTTAAATGTAATTTAAAACTCTGATATTATTGTATTTCTATTTTTGTAATAAGTTTTCATACTCTGTTACATTCTTGTACTCTGATGTAATTGTTGTAATCAACAATAAAATGTTCCTCAGTTTGTGTTCTGATGTGTGTTGTTCTCAAGGCAATCCAGCCTTTCCATTATTGGGAAGTTTGGGTCTTAACATATAATTTATAAACTGATATATGCTGTGCTTTCTGTTGCAAGTTGCAGTTCATATGGTTTGTTCTTTTTGCTTGTTCTCTATGTTTTGGGTTCTAAATATTGCATACAAATGCAATTTTGGTTCCAATGTCTCATATATATAAGGTTTGGTTATTTTTGTCTTTGCAGTATATGAAAAATAAATGCAATGTTTTGATTTACAGTTTTAATGAAGTTATATATGTATGTTCTAAGACTTGCTAAAATAAATAAATAAAAAGTATGAAGCTTTCCAGCTTGTGTATTTATATAGTTTGAATATATTATGGGCATTTCTTTTTTAATATAAAAATTTGATATTTATGTATACACTTTCGTTTTGAAGTTTCTTGATCTTATGCTTTAAATATAAAGATTTCCATTTTGAAGATAAGATGTATGTGTTACTTCTAGTTTGTGTACATGCATAGTTTGAATGTATTTACAGGTTTAGAAAAATTATATGTTTTGGAAAATTTAATGGTTTTGAAAAATGTATATATGTAATATAAATTATTTACAAAATTTGAAAATATATATTACATATAAATTTTGAAATTTTAAGTTTTGTAATTTTAATATTTTAAATATATAGCGTCTGTGGATATATATATATATATATATATATATATATATATATATATATATATGTATATATATATACATACATATATATATGTGTGCGTGAATCTCTTATCGTGTTCGTATGTGAGTTATGATAGTTGTGTGCGTTAGTTTGGTTTTGTGTTGATTTTGCTTTGCGTGTATGGCATGTGATGTATGGGGTGGATTTGCTGAAACTAAGCTTGGGGTGTCTTGTTTGTCACAAAGAAGCTCTTGCGTAATAATAATAATAAGTTTTGCTGTCAAGAGATTTTTTTATTATTATTTCTTTTGGGTCTTGTATGCGTGATTTATGTGTTTGTTTTTCATGTGTGAGTAGTGAGTGTTTTCATATTTAAATATACAAGGTTTTTTTAAAGGTGAAAGAGTGTTATTTTTCCTTTGTGTTTTCTTCGTGTATGCATATGTGTTTTATATATTAAATATATAGCTTACTGTGTGTGTTTAGATGTTTGAGTATTGTGCTAATATTTTTATGTATGTGTTTATATATGTAATTTATAATGAACATATATATAGTTATATGATGGTTTTGGGGTGTGTGTGTGTGTGTGTGTGTGTGTATATATATATATATTATAATATATAAAGCTTTGGATGTATTTATATAATTTATAATGTATGTGTTATAGTTTTATTTTGCGTTGTGTGTTTGCGGTGTCCATTGAATTTTAAATATATATATATATGTGTGTGTGTGTGTGTGTGTGTGTGTGTTAAATTTATTGTGTGTTTATGTACATAGAAATATTTATATAATATTTTATAAAAAAGTTTTGTGGTTATTTTTATGTTGTCAAATTGAATTTGGGTTTGAGTTCCGAAACCATTCCAAAACCAAGTACCGTACCATCCAAAACTCAATTGTTGTACCTATCCATTGAGACATTCCATAACCTCCTCTTATTAAAATAAACAAATATTGAGTGATCATCTAGTTGAATCTATTCTGAATCGTGCCTGGAAGTCGTCGGTTTATTCTGTGTCAATTCTTCTACTATCTCCATTTATGCGCTACGAAAGGTGAGTTTATCTCACACCTGACCTACATTGTTTCATGGTTGTTAGATCAGCATAAATGAATTGTTATGAAATGCATAGTACGGCTGATAGAAATTGTTTCATTTGATATGTATACACAACATAAATGAATTGTTATGAAATGCATAGGAAGGCTAATAGAAATTGTTTTATTTGATATGTATACACAATTCATATATGACACAATGATATTCATATGACATGTAGGCGCACTAATAATATATGATTTGTGATGTAATGATATTAATGCTATGAATAATATATATTGTACATCTATGCTGTAGATTCCCCCAGTTTAGAAAAAGTTACTAAGGGTTGAAATGATACATAGCCAAATGAACATTAGATTAGGGAAAAGTCGTTATGGGTTGAAATGATAGACCAGAATGATTTTATTGAATTTGGGATTGCGGGTTGAAATAATAGACCCGAAGAAATGTTATAAATTGCGGGTTGAAATGATAAATATTCATATCACTTGACCATAGGGTAGAAAACTATATACGGACACCGTTGGTCATATTTCGTAGTAAAATGATTTTGAAATTTGATTTTTAAGTAATAACTTAAGATTTTATATTTTAAAGATTTTAAAACTTAAGTTTTGTCAGTTTTAAATTATATGTTTTAATATGATTTTATGAGTAAATATGGATTTAAATATTTATTTAAATATATTTTTTACTTTTAATTTTATATATTTTTTAAACCATATAATTTAATCATATAATTATTTTAAACTTTTATATTATAATAAATATTTCTTTTAAACCTATTTAAAACTTATTTTCATATATATATATTATAAACTATAATAATAAAAACAAAGATGGATAGGTTAAGATTCGCGGTTTAAATTCGAGATTTAAAGATTTGAATTTATATGACTATATTTGACTTAACGAATGGACTTATATAAGATGCCAAATTGAATTCGAATTGATACGAACCCTTAGTGGAGATGAATTAGAGTTAGTTTAAAATATGGACTTGTAAGAGATGAACTTGAATTGTGTAATTGTTTTGAAATTGAATTTCAAAATTTAAGGAATGAATTTGAACCTATAAAGGATATGAAACGAATTTGATTTTAAATCAACTAAATGAGAATTTTGAATTGACTTAAATATTGAACTTTATAGGAAATGAACGTGAATTGCATAATTGATTTGAATTTGAATTTATAATTGATATGAATATATGAATTCGGTTATAAATTGACTGAATATGAATTAGAATAATTTTATGTATGGAATTGATTCATAAACTGTTTGGTTTGAATTAAAGAAATTTCTTAAATCAATTTATTTCAAGATATGATTTTATAAAATGGACACGGTGTGAAAAATGTAAACGTTTGGTTGTTAAAGAGACCGGGATCGGATATTGTCATACTCTCTGCTAATACAGAAAACCACTTTCACAACTGTGTATGCGGTGGAGTTCCAGAATGAAGTATGATGATTTGGTGGCGATTACTGGATTTGAAGAAAGAGAACGATGATTGATATCCTTGGCCTTCGTGTCATAATTAAAATGACTAAAACAGGGCTATACCGGACCAAGTGGGGTTAGCTACCTCCATCGGCAACACTTCTTCCTTTATTATTATAGTCCCTCGGTTTGATTGATTTGATTTGATGCATATCCTTGATTTGGGAGTGTTTTTCGAGGCGGGCGATAGTTGCGGCTATGCGTTACCACCAGTTCGGGCGGGTAACTAGTATATTCCTACTCTGGGCATTCATCGTGTGCCTTGTCATATTATCCTGATTGAGACCCCTACGATCTGATTTGTACCGTACCTCTGGAGTGCCCTCTGATAGCCACTACGTTACTGTGGACTTTACGATATCTGTATAGACTATGGTATTATAAACGGTGTATGGGTAATAATGGTAATCCCGCTTACGCTATTTTAATATATATATTTGACAACAGACACTATTATAATAGCGTATTATATTACATAATATTAGTTTAATGAATCCTTAGAGGATGGTGATCCTAAACATCCTTTAAGTTACAGATGCATTTCAATGACCGCTTCATTTGAGTTGATTTACTTCCATGAGAATGTTAGTCCTGATCAGATTTGTTTTGTTTTGCATTATTGCTTGGGTCAGATCGAGTATTGTAGTGTTGATATTTCACCTTTTGAAGCTGGAGACCGTGGAAGATATCACCTCTACCTTTTTATTCTAGATATTTTTCCTTTGTATTAGAAATTCTTGTATTTAGACTTCCGTTGTATTTAATTTTGTAATTCTGATATTATGTATAAATTTTGATTTTTATTTAGTAACTTCATGAACTACTATTGTATAACTTATTTATTCCACTGCTAGATATTTTGTTTGCTGTGTCTGTGATTCTGTGATTTATTCTATTTACCTCAGAAGCTAATAACATTCTGTCATTTCAAACAGTTTGAGTTGGTTTACTTATCAGCTTGAAGTGGAAGAAAGACGATACGTTACGCTAGTCCTTGTTGTGTACTAACTGTCTTTTCCAAGCAAAAACTTAGACTCTATAGTGCTTACGCACTCCTTGGGAATTTACTCTTTATTCCAAAATAATTCTCGCTATCTACTTTATAGACTCAAACTATTCTCCATCTTTCTTAGGTACTAATCCTTACCTACTTCATGATTTAAAAACATGGTTTGGCCTTGTGATTTTTTCTTCAAAAATTAAAAGCTTCAAAACTTTGTTTTACTTCATTAAAACTTACTTTTGCCAAACAAAAAATGACATCTCGTAAAAAACGCAAAAAAAATTCAAATAATAAAACTGGAGTAAACAAGGAAAACTATTTCTCAATTAATTTCACAACAACTCATTTTTACTATGCTAGTTCAATTACTTACGACTAGATGCAAACATCTACTATTCTAAATTTTTAACAACTTATTATGTCCACCCGCCATAGTTTATGTCAAAACAATTGTAAAAAATTACTGTCAAGAGAATAGAGATTGTCAAAAAAATTATTACTGGAAATCTTAGTTTTTAACAAAATGCAATCTTTTCTATGTCCTGTTATCTAATTCTTTCATACTTTATAGCTTAAAAACTAGCGAGCTATACTTGCTCTATAATGTACACATTTTTCCTAAAAGAATTCATTTTATATAAAAATTTCATAAGAAATCACCATTTCCAAAATATACCCCTTTTCATTTCAAAATTTGTTTCTATACAATTTAGCTAGTACATATCTTAAAATTGTAAATTTTAAGGTCAAAACTTGGAAAACTGCGTAAACCATCACCCAAAATCCTTTTAAATTTTCAAGTTCTTAAAAGTTAACAATTGGGATAGCATCAAAGTAGGGTTTTCACTTACTTAGACTTCCCTAATATTCCCATAAAGTCATCTCTCTCAAATATATATATGTATATATATATTCCTAATCATTTTTCCTTTTTACTCTTTTCCAATTTATAAGGCTCAACTGCCAAACCCACTAATTTAAAATATTAACATTTCAGATACTAACATATGGGACTCATCTTTTTCCATAGCAAAACACATTGTACACCTTTCACCTAAACCACCAAAGGGTCTCTTAATCTCAAATTTCCCTAACTATGTCCTAAGTGTACATAACCGATATCCTAATTCTTTCCATATTAGTGGGTTTCTTTATGGATCTAGGTGTATATATATAATATATATTCATATTTAAAAAAAATACATTACTATAACAACCCAGGGATTTCGACCCCGAAAATTGACGTAATCACCCATGTTGACTATTCAAGCATCAAGAATACCAGATCATTAATAGAAAGAAGTTAGAAGGTGAGAAATAGAAAGAAAGAAAGTTAGAATAGAAGAAGAAGAAGAACACAACAGAACAAAATCGGAGTAAACATGAATCTCACGGTGAAACGAGTAAAATATATTATATAACATAGCGTTGAAATACAAAACTGTATTTATACTTACACCCATTATTAGGGTACATCACATTTTTCACATGAAAATAAACTCTCTATATATCGAACTCTGAAGCCTCCTGCTCCGAGCTCCTCCAAGTATATCTAAAAAATCCCGACTACTTGACTTCCCATACAAATTTGGGCACCCAAGAGTTTAGGGAAAAATAAAACAAAATAAACTCTAGGTTAATCATGTGACTGGTGTGAGTAAACTCCAATCATTCGGTTTAACTTTTCAAAATCCTTTTCAAAAAATGAAAATCGTAAGATTGACCCACACATAAACACAGATGGTTTTTGCCCATATGATAACCCAAACATTCTTCTTATTTTTTGAAATACCCTTTTTAGATATTATAATAATGTCTAAATTAAGTAAACAACAATCTAGCAGAACACTTTCATCTCACGCTATACATATAGAATATACAATCAAAAACCGCGGGCTCTTATTGGGTAATGGATTTCCAACTATGACAAGGTATGAAATCATATTCCGATCAGTGTACTTTAGAAGTGATACGTTCAACAAGAACATCTTGCAACTTGGCCACATGACTGGCCATTCATTTCGCTTGAATGTTCCAAATATATTGTCACCTTACGGTTGGTATACCAATATAACCGTTCCCGGGAGATACATAATTAAAAAGAAGTAACAAATATGAATATTCTCTAGATGGTGACAATATATCCTAATTGGGTGCGACCCACTTAGCCATGCTACCTGCCCGATTTTTGTCATTTCCCGGTTGATGAGGCTTGAGGTCATAATTTACCTTTTAACAAGTCACACCTTCATTTACTTTGAATGCCACATCATCATACCGCCAAATCACAAATTGATTTCCCCAGAAATATCACAGGTATAAGGCTAAGAGAAACGAATTCCTCCACCACCAACGTAAATATGCTTGAAGCGATCAACTTACGCGATCTATTAGATATACCCTGTCAGACACTCATCCATAAACGTTGCCCTGGGACTGGACAAACCAAAGGCACTATTCTGTAAATCCATCTTAGGAAATTTCTACCTAGGATTTGCCAGAGTAGTCCTTGCATAAACTCTGTATTTAATTATCTTCATCGTAATTTTATTCGCAACACTAATGCCCATACGGAGTGGTTTCCAGATAATAAATCTTATCCCGGTCTCTTCGTATTGACAATGGAAAATTTGTCAAAATCCGTGATAGCTGGTTATTTAACTATCAAAGGAAAACATACAAAAAACGGTCGTGTTTCCAAATGGAAATCTTACCGATCAATCATAAATTAACACTAAGACCCTTTAAATTGGTTTATAAATAATCTTTTCATTTCCCAATTCCCCAAATAATTTTCCAACTTGCTTAGCCTCTCATGCGTTCTTGAAAAAAAACGTTTCCATATATTCATAACTCCTTATTTATCGTATTTTGAAAATATACATTATCTTTGGAAAACATTTTCGTTTCTTATCCACTTATCACTATCTTTCAACGTCCATTAGTCCCCAACCGTAAACTAGTAAGAGAAAAACTCCCTAAGTATCAATCCCGAAGGCCGAAACCAACATCAGATCAATAAACAGAAAGCCATTCAACTTAACTAATCTCTAGTCGGTTTCTAATTTCCTTAATTCCATTTTTATTTGCAAAACGTTTGTTCTTAAGCCATTATTCACTTTTAAATGTGATTATCATTTCTGTAACAACCCGGAGTTTCAGAACCAATTAAAAATTTTATTTTAGCTATTTTAATGGGTTTTGAATATTTAAAATGATTTATTTTAAATAATAACAACTAAAAAATTATTTAAATCGAAGTTAGAACATATAAATTTATTTTAATTATAAAACGAGCCTGAAATGGCGCAGTAGTTTAAAAATTCGATTTCTAATTTTAAATGAATGCAAAATAAATCGGATTTCAGAAAATCAGATATATTAGAATCTGTTTAATAGTATCTTTCTAACGAATGTGAAAAATTAGGATTTCATAATATACATTGAAAGTTATGTCCAGTTTATAATTTAAAATAGTTGCTATGGAATTTTTATATATTTTTAATAATATATAGCCCTTAAAAATAGCCATTTTGCAAACGAACTCCGTTTTCGATGAAACCACTTTTGTTGGATCCGGAATGTCAAATTATTGTTAGGTACAAATTTTCATAATTTTTGGAATTAATATGTGAGCGTGGTAAATTTAAACGCATTTATCAAATCAGTTTGAATTTAATTGACCATAAAAAGGACATTTTTCAAACGGTCTCCAAATTCGATGAAATTAGTTTTGTTAGAACCATATCAACAAAACATAGCTAGATTTATTTTTCTGTAATTTTTGGAGTCAGTATGTGGTCCCGATAAATTAAAATGCACGTTTAAATTCGAAATATATTGATTTATATTTTAATTTTGATGAAAACCGATCAAAACAATAGAATTGGCTGACGAAACATATCCCATTGTCTCCGGAATGTGGGTATTTAGCTAGGAGTGATAGTCGTTGGGTTTGATTTGGAGTACGAGAATTAAACAAGATATTTTGAATTAAATAATAATATTTAAATATATAAATACCCCCTTTTATCCTATCAAACCCTAATTTCAAAAACCCGCCTCCATCGTTCGAACGACGACTATTGCTCAGAATTTCAAATCCAAATCTCGTCCAATCCACCAAATGGTTTCAAAAACTTAATGAACCTAAATCGTAGTATTTTCTCTGCTCTTCAAATCCATGTAAGGAGGATCGAAATTCATTCAGTATTTTGAGAGATTTTGGCCCTCAAATGGCTCGACATTCGAGCAGAATTGGGGATGAATGGGGGCACCGGACTTCAAGGCTCTTCAAGCGCTGGTGGGTGGCGGCACAGCTGTTGGGGGGTGCTCCGGTAGGGGTCCGATGCTCAGAGATGGCGGCGACAACGGCTTGGTTTAGTGATGATGGATTTACACGGGTCTAGGTTTTCACGATAAAGGTGGAAGAAGGAATACAATGTAATTAGTTTAATTAAATTATTAATTATTTTAACTATGTCATGAAATGTAGTAAAAAAAATTATATCTTTGTCATACGAGCACGGAATCACGCAATTTTAGAAGCGTTGGAATCGCAGTAAGGAGAGCATCGCAATGGAAGTGACCAGAATAGAAACGGAGCTACTTGGAATTTTTGATAAAATTAAACGATCAGTTTAATTTTATTAAAACCATCGCCAATAAAGAATGGCGGGAAACAAGGTGAGAACTACTCACTGAAATTATTTTATCAGATAATGTTATAAAATTGTATACGGTGCTTGTTAGCTCACCTCCTCGTCGTCCACAGACAATGAACGATTTAATTGACTGTATTTGTTTTGATTGTGATGTTGTGACGATTAACATATTAAAAATAATGTTAATATTATTATGATGAATGAAAATTGACATAAATATTCATTTATAGATTGAACATTGAAAATTGGTAATTTAGAAAAATAATTCAAACAAAATTAGAATTGGTTAAATTTATTAACCAATGATTTATTTAAATAGACTGTTGTTGTTTGAAAACCCCACACGGGTATTAGAATGATATTTGACATAAACTAGTCCCGATATTTAGTTGTATGTCAGTCGATTGGTTGACAGACTACGATGAGCGTTATTTATTTGTTTCAATGCTCACACAGTTGTAAAGTGCACTCTGGATGATGTTTGAGTGGCCAATGATTATTTATCATTATTGTGAATACATACGATGTATGGAAAATCCATATAAATATATTTATATGGTAATTAATTGAGTCTGTTTCAAATTCAGAAAATAACAAATGGTTTTAAAATAAGATATAATATAGTTTATTAAATGTAATTCTGAAAATAATATATAGTTTAGTTTTCAAATATTATTCTACATAGTTTTAAAATAATATATAGTATAGTTTTCAAATATTATTCAGTACAGTTTTAAATTAATATTTTTTATAGTTTTAAAATTATATTCAATGAAGAATCAAAAATGTGATTTTGATGTCCGATTTTGGATGGACACGAAAATATTGAAATGTGAAGCTGAGTTAAGTAGTTAAACGCCATTTTAACCCGAATGGGTTTATCGATCGATTTTGATTCATTAAATAATGAATATGAAAAGAAATGGATCTCAAAATCTGATATTTTGAAAATATTATCATTTTAATATTATAATGATTTGGAATATTCAATATATATTAAAAAATGAAAATGAAGTTGAAATCATTTTGAAATTAATTTATAAACAAATTTATAAAATACGATTTGAATTGAAATGGATGATATATATATATATATATATATATATTATATATTTAAATGGCCTGAAAAGAACGCGCCGTGCAACGACCGTCCGCGAATTTCGACCATTAACTTCAAATTGATGTAACGGGAGATCTGACTGTCTGATTCTCCTAAAACAAGAACCGTTGGATTCGTATCGAAAAGAGCTTTCCACTGAATATATGAGATTTTAATTTGAACAGTTGGATTTCAAATTATGTCCAAATCAATTTCAGAAAAGATCAATGTGGATGCAGTTCGGTGGCTGTTATTGGAAACCGACTGTAAGGGCCTTAATAAAATTATCAAAAATATGGAAAAAATTGTGTAAAATCATAACAAGTGATTTGGAAAGATTTTGGATGAAAAATTCCAGGTTTGAAAAGATAAAAATATATTTTATCGAAATGAACTAGTTATTAACTAGAATAATAATCCAATGGTTTTTAGAAATGAATAAATTGGATTTGTATATGGTTTTGAATTAACCAGAATTTTCCAACGAACAAATTGGAATGGAAAAAATCTTCGAAATATTTCAATATTGGATTATGTGATTATACAGATATTGTTGAGGAATTTGAAAGATGTAGATATCATTATTCCTATTATGATATCCGCTGGTTTCAGAATTTGATATTGAATATAAGCCGATATTATTTTCTATTCAGAACCTTGTATTTAATATCAAATTGGATTTTGGGTTTGTCGTGAATGGTGACTTTAATAACGCTGTTCTTAAACCGAGTTGAGAAAGGATAAATCTTTTAATTAAGATTTAGAGAAGTTTACCAATTAATTAATATTTAATTGGAATTAAATGGTAATGATTTTTGGGTTTATCGTGAACAATGTTCTAAATAACATTTGTTCTTTAACCCAATTAACAGTGAAGATACGATTTGGAATTTATAAATCTTTTTATTAAGATTAAATGGAAATTTTCCAAAGTAAAGTTTTCCAATTTAATACATTAAATTGGAATTGAATGGAATTCAATTTAATAATAATCGAGATGTGCTTCTATGAAGGAAGACTGTTACTATATATGGAATTTAAAAGGCTTTGCTGCTATTCCATTTATATTATTAGTCTAATACGGGAATTTATATATATATTATATATTGATCTATTTTCCGTGAAGATTCCATTTTTATGGAAGATGATTTGTGTTTATCGTGAACTGTGTTTTTAAAGGACATTAGTTCTTTAACCCAAGTAAATTCAGGATTTATTTCTTGAAATTTGGATAATCATTAAGCAATGATTTTTGAGATTAAAACTGAAATCGATAATGGAGTACCACCAGTTTTACTCCAGGCGATAGTTAAATCTTTAATTAGATTTGAAGGTGAAATGGTAATCAATTTTACCGATAACTCCGTGGGTGTTAGATATGGAGCACTACTAGTTTAGCTCCATAGGATAAATAGGTTGGGATTGGAAAAATATAATAAATAATTTATTCGGTAAGGCTAGATAATCCCGACTAGTTTTATAAACCTTAATTTGGTTTTGAATTGTTAAAGGATAAAATCTTTTGGAATTGATATCCAAAAGGAAGATTAAAGAATAATTTTCAAAAGAATTTATCTTTTATAAAATTAGTGGGAACCTTTCCCTAGAGATTATTTGAATAAAAGAATATTCTGAATTGGAATGAGGCGTATGATGTGTTTTTATCGCACTTGATTATTGATTATAAAATACGTGAGTTATTATGAAAGACTGGGTTTATCCCATTCTGAATAATAAATATGACAACTAAAAGTCGACGATGAAGACGGTGGTTGAAGACCGGAGTTCTTCAAATCGTTTGGATGATTACTGATGTCTTGATTGGGCTGTACACAGAAGACAAGGTAATAAGTGGTGATCGTCCAGACGTACTTGGAGATCGACTGGATATGCGAGGACCTCTCTCCTGTATTGGACATATGAGACGAGGAATAAGATGCCTTCGGTTTCGTTCAGACCCAGAATGGACTTGAAAATGGATGTGCGTCTGACATTGGATTTCATTCTATGTTTATTGATTTCTATTAAATATATTTTTGTTTGGTGGCGGAGAATTTATTCTCTTGCTTAACACCCTTCTCTGAGACGTACGAGCTTAGAGGTTATATATTGATAGACGTCAGTTGCATGGCGTGAATTATCAGTGTGGCATGCTGAGATGCAAACGATAAAGACTTTTGTTGAAAAGCAGATTCTTGTGGTTGATGATCAAAGCACGGCTTTAATTGGCATAGCTTTGTGTATAGCATTAATTCGCGAGCCTCACACCTCTGTATGAGTCAAAAACGGGATAAGGGAACGCAGGGAGTGCATGAAGTTTCTTTCTAGCTAGGAGTGGTGTCATGGTATGGACCCCATACATTTTTACTTATGTGGATGATGGAATGAAGCACCTCAGATATTGAGTCCCTAGTGGCTCAGAGATAGGTCCTATAGGATCGGGAAACACGTGTTCAGGAATAACCAATCCACTAAAGTAAGTGTAGACCGGCCTGCAAGATCCAGGGATCGCCAGCGTCCAAGCCTTGAGGCATTTGCTAGAGTGTCTTGAATCGGTAAGGAGACCATCCCTTGCCTTGACTCAAGATGGAAATCCAACTTCCACTACGAAATTTTTCGGTTTTAGTTGTAAAACTAGTATGGCGACATAATATATGGTACCTATGTTGTCTATGATTGATACATTTATATTTGAAGTTGATTTTGACACTATGCACTTATAGTAATATCAAAATGATTTGTTTTAAACGTACCAAGTATGTTTGGCTATTATAAGGGGAAACACTATCCTTCGGCTTGTGTTGCATTGTGTGATGCGACCTGAGTCTTATAATAGCTTCATTTTCCAAAAAGCATTGCGTTGTTTTATTTTAAACTAAGATTCACGTGGAGTAAATCCGTTCCGTGTTATACGTCGTGGCCCCGTGATTTCCCAACTTTTAAAGTGAATATTTAATAACTGTTTTCGTTCTCACACCAGTCCCATGACTGACTCGGAGTTTATTGTTTTAACCTAAACTCTAGGTGTCCATATTTTCCACATGGAGAGCTAATAGTTTTGGTTTTGCAGATTTCTATTTCACAGGATCCTGGATTACAACTGGAGCTATATTCGAAAGCTTTGTATCCGTGTATTTCTTTCGGTTGTGACAGTTGATGTATTTCCACTACGCATTGTATTTATACATTTTATTTCTGCTGCTATATATTTTAAATCTCTGATATTATTTTCCACTGTATGTTATTTATTTGGTGCTCTAGAATATTCTCGTACTCTGATGTAAATTGTTGTAATAGCAATGAAATGTTCTATTGTTTGTGTTCTGATGCGTCATGTTCTCAAAGCAATCGAGCTTTCCCGCAAGGGGAAGTTTGGGTCATCTCAGTTGGTATCAAAGCTTTGGTTTACAAAGCTCGAGAACAAGACACATTAGAACTGAATGAAAGAACTCATCAGAGATATGATTAGCAACATCTTATAAGAGTAACTCATTAGAGATAAGGTTTGTAATACCCTAGAATGAGTTTGAAGCGTATTATTTATAAAAATGAATTTAATTTTGAAAATTATATCATATTATACGTATTTGAGTATTTTATTTTATATTGAATTTGGACAATCAGGTATATGGAGATTTTGAATATACACGTAATTAACGTGTATTCAATGTCTCAAATATACTGGGTAGATATAGAATCACACTCTAGTCACCCGGAGATGATTCTGGTGATTGATCGATCATCATCAGCATTTATATTCGAGTTTCGAAAGTGGGAATATATATATATTTCCAATTGACTGGTGTGAGAACCAAAAACTTTGTTAGAGTTTATTGTTCATGATTTAGCTTTGAAATACGATTTTTGATTATATAAAACTTATATATTTGGAAAGCTAACCAACTAATTGATTATTGATTGTGTGGTGTGATTACTAATTTAACTATTGAAATATTGGAATAATAAAACCAATAAGAAAATGAAAGCTGAATCAAGCAAAATCGAGTCAAATATTGAACTGAATTGAAAATTGATTAGAATTGCATACATGTACATATATATGTATTAACAGGTCATGGCATGGAAGCTAAGAAGAGGAATAAAATTGTATGCCCGACAATACTATTTACTGTATTTATTGGGGTTTGATGATCTTATGAGCAGATTGGCTAGTCACTTGCCTTTTTATTTTTCTTTTGGACTGATGAGGGCCCTGTGAGGCAAGTTGTGGTTTTACCGATAGGGCTATACAAAGGAGGTTATGGAGAAATTTTCCGAAAATTTGGGGTGTTAGCTAAATTTTTTAGAAATTAGAAAATTCTTAGAAACTAAAAATTTGAAGAATGAAAGCAAGAATGAAAGTTGAGTTGGTTAGTTAAACAACTTTCAGCTTCGTTCCTTTTCGAGGACGAAAAGATTTTAAGTAAGGGAGATTGAAACAACCCGGAGTTTTAGAACCAATTTAAAAATTTTATTTTAGCTATTTTACCGGGTTTTCATAAAAATGATTTATTTTAAATAATAACGACTAAAAATTTATTTAAATCAAAGTTAGAAGGTATAAATTTATTTTAACTATAAAACGAGCCTAAAATAGCACGGTAATTTGAAAATTCGATTTCTAATTTTAAATGAAGGTACAAAATTCAAAATAAATCGGATTTTAGTAAAACCAAAAATATTAGAATCTGTACAATAATATCTTTCTAACGAATGTGAAAATTTGAGATTTCATAATATAAATTGGAAGTTATGTCCAGTTTAAAATTTAAAATAGTCGTTATGCAATTTGTATATATTTTCAATAATATATAGCCCTCAAAAATAGCCATTTTGCAAACGACCTCCGTTTTCGATGAAACCACTTTTGTTGGATCTGGAATATCAAATTATTGTTAGGTACAAATTTTCATAATTTTTCGAATCAATATGTGAGCGTGGTATATTTAAACGCATTTTGTCAATTCAGTTTGAATTTAATCGACCAGAAAAAGACCATTTTTCAAACGGTCTCCAAATTGGACGAAATTAGTGTTGTTAGGACCGTATTGTCAAAACATAGCTAGATTTATTTTTCTGTAATTTTTGGAGTCAGTATGTGGCCCCGATAAATTAAAATGTACGTTTAAATTCAAAATATATTGATTTAAATTTTAATTTTGATGAAAACTAATCAAAACATTAGAATTGGCTTATGAAACATATCCTGTTGTGTCTGGAATGATGGTATTTAACTAGGGACGACAGTTGTTGGGTTTGGTTAGGAGTAAACAAGATATTTTTGAATTAAATAATAATATTTAAATATATAAATACCCATTTTTACCCAGTCAAACCCTAATTTCCAGAACCCGCCTTCATCGTTTGAACTGCGACTATTGCTCAGAGTTTCAAATCCAAATCTCGTCCAGTCCACCAAACGGTTTCAAAAATTTAGTGAACCTAAATCATAGTATTTTCTCTGCTCTTCAAATCCATGTAAGGAGGATCGAAATTCATTCAGTGTTTCGAGAGATTTTGGCCCTCAAAGGGCTTGACTTTCGAGAAGAATTGGGGATGATTGGGGGCACTGGACTTCAAGGCGCTTCTAGCACTGGTGGATGGCGGTACAGCGGTTGAGGGAGGATGCTCCGATGGGGGTCCGATGGTCAGAGATGGCGGCAGCGGCGGTTTTGTTTTGGTGATGATGGGTTTACACAGGTCCAGGTTTTCACGATAAAGGTGGAAGAAGGAATACAAAGTAATTAGTTTAATTAAATTGTTAGTTATTTTAATTATGTTATGAAATGTAATAAAAAATCATATCTTTGTCATACGAGCATGGAATCACGCAATTTCAGAAGCGTTGGAATCGCAGTAAGGAGAACTTCACAATGGAACTAACCTAAACGGAAACAGAGCTACTTGGAATTTTTGATAAAATTAAACGAACAGTTTAATTTTATTAAAACCATTGCCAATAAAAAATGGCGGAGTGGAAACTAAGGTGAGAACTCCTTCTTACTGAAATTATTTTATCAGTTAATGTTATAAAATTGTATACGGTGCCTGTTAGCTCACCTCCCTATCGTCCACAGACCAGGCACGATTTTAATTGAATGTACTGTGTTTTGATTGTGATGTTGTGATGATTAACATATTAAAAATAATGTTAATATTATCGTGATGAATGAAAATGGACATAAATATTCATTTATAAATCGAACAATGAAAATTGGTAAGTTAGAAAAATAATTCAAACCGAATTAGAATTGGTTAGATTTATTAACCAATGATTTATTTAAATAGACTGTTGTTGTTTGAAAACCTCACACGGGTATTGGGATGATATTTGACATACACTAATCCCGATGTTTAGTTGTATGTCAATCGATTGGTTGACAGACTGCGATGAGCGTTTTGTTTTAATGCTCACACAATTGTAAAGTGCACTATGGATGATGTTTGAATGGCTAATGATTTTTTATCATTATTGCGAATACATGCGATGTATGAAAATCCATATAAATATATTTATATGGTAATTGGTTGTGTCTGATTTCAATTTAGAAATAACGAATAGTTTTAAAATAGTATATAGTATAGTTTAAAAAATATTATTCTGTATAGTTTTAAAATAATTTATAGTATAATTTTCAAGTATTACTCTGTATAGTTTTAAAATAATATATAGAATAGTTTTCAAATATTATTCAGTACAGTTTTAAATTAATATTCTGTATAGTTTTAAAATTAAATTCAGTGAAGAATCAAAAATGTGATTTTGATATCATATTCTGGATTGACACGAAAATATTGAAATGTAAAGCCGAGTAAAGTAGTTAAACGCCGTTTTAACCCGAACGGTTTATCAATCGATTTTATTCATTTTACAATGAATACGAAAAAGAAATGGATTTCAAAATCTGATATTTTGAAAATGTTATCATTTTAATATTATAATGATATGGAATATTTAATTTTGATTAAAAATTGAAAATGAAGTTGAAATCGTTTTGAAATGAATTTATAAACGAATTTATAATATACAATTTGAATTGAAATCGACAATATATATTATACATATTTAAATGTCCTGAATAGAACGTGCTGGGCAGCGACCATTCACAAATTTCGACCATTAATTTCAAATTGATGTAACGGGAGATCCGACCGTCGGATTCTCCTAAAACCAGAACCTTGGTTCGTACCGAAAAGAATTTTCCAATGAATATATAAGATTTAAATTTGAACGGTTGGATTTAAATTATGTCCAAATCAATTTTAGAAAATGTTGTTATGGATGCAGTTCGGTGGCCGTTATTGGAAACCGATTGTAAGGGCCTTAATAAAGTTATCAAAAATATAGAAAAAATAGTATAAAATCATAATAAGTGATTTGGAAAGATTTTGGATGAAAAATTCCAGGTTTGAAAAGGTAAAAATATATTTTATCGAAATGAACTAGTTATTAACTAGAATAATAATCCAATGGTTTTTAGAAATAAATAAATTGGATTTGTGTATGGTTTTAAATTAATCAGAAATTTTCAACGAATAAATTGGAATGGAATAATCTTCGGAATATTTCAATATTGGATTCCGTGATTATACGTAAATTGTTAAGGAATTCAGAAGTTACAGATAACGTTATTCCTTATACGATATCCGTTGGTTTCAGAATTTGATATTGAATATAAGCCAATATTATTTTCTATTAAGAGCCTTGTATCTAATATCAAATTGGATTTTGGCTTGTCGTGAATGGTGTCTTTAATAACACTGTTCTTAAACCCAGTTGAGAACGGATAAATCTTTTAATTAAGATTTAGAGAAGTTTACCAATTAACTAATATTTAATTGGAATTAAATGGTAATGATTTTTGGGTTTATCGTGAACAGTGTTTTAAATAACATTTGTTCTTTAACCCAATCAACAGTGATGATATGATTTGGAATTTATAAATCTTTTTATTAAGATTAAATGGAAAATTTCCAAAGTAAAGTTTTCCAATTTAATACATTAAATTGGAATTGAATGGAATTAGATTTGATAATAATCGAGATAAGCTTTTGTGAAGGAAGACCGTTACTATATATGGAATTTAAAAGGCTTTACCACTATTCCATTTATATTATTAGTCTGATACGGGAATTTATATCAATTATATATTGATCTGTTTTCTGTGAAGATTCCATTTTTACGGAAGATGATTTGGGTTTATTGTGAACTATGATTTAAAGGACATTGGTTCTTTAACCCAAGTAAGGCCAGGATTTATTTCTTCAAATTTGGATAATCATTAAGCAATGAATCGAGAATGGAGTACCACCAGTTTTACTCCAGGTGATAGTTAAATCTTTAATTAAATTTGAACGTGAAATGGTAATCAATTTTACCGATAACACCGTGGGTGTTAGATACAGAGTACTACCAGTTTTGCTCCATGGGATAAATAGGTTAGGATTGGAAAAATATAATAAATAATTACTTCGGTAAGGCTCGATAATCCCGACTGGTTTTATAAACCTTAATTTGGTATGGAATTGTTAAAGGAAAAAATCTTTTGAAATCGATATCCAAAGGAATATTAAAGAATAATTTTTAAAAGAATTTATCTTTGATAAAATTAATGGGAACCTTTCCCTAGAAATGTGAATATTTGAATAAAAAAATACTCTGAATTGGAATGAGGCGTATGATGTGTTTTTACAGCGCTTGATTATTGATTATAAAATATGCGAGTTATTCGGAAACACCAGGTTTATTCCATTATGAATAATTAATACGACGACTAAAAATTGACGATGAAGAAGGTGGTTGAAGATCGGAGTTCTTCACATCGTTTGGATGATTACTGATGTCTTGATTGGGTTGTACACCCAAGACAAGGTAATAAGTGGTAATCGTCCAGACATACTTGGAGATCGACCGGATATGCAAGGGCCTCTCTCCTGTATTGGACATATGGGACGAGGAATAAGGCGCCTCCGGTTTATTCAGACCCAGAACAGACTTGTAAATGGATATGTGTCTGACATTGGATTTCATTCTGTGTTGATTAATTTCTATTAAATATATATCTGTTTGGTGGCGGGGAATTTATTCTCTAGCTTGACACCCTTCTCTGACACGTACGAGCTTAGAGGTTATACATTAAAGACATCAGGTGCATGGCGTGAATTGTCAAGGTGGCATGCTGAGATGCAAATGATCAAGACTTTTGTTGAAAAGCAGAGTCTTGTGGTTGACGATCAAAGCACGGCTTTAATTGGCATAGCTTTGTGTATAGCGTTAATTCGCGAGCCTCACACCTCGGTATGAGTCAAAAATGGGATAAGCAAATGCAGGGAGTGAACAGCGTGTCTTTCTAGCTAGGAGTGGTGTCATGGTATAGAGCCCAGACATTTTTACTTATGTGGATGATGGAATGAGGCGCCTCAGATATTGAGTCCCTAGTTGCGTAGAGATAGATCCTATAGGACTGGGAAACGTGTGTTCAGGAATAACCAATCCACTAAAGTACGTGTGGACCGGCCCTGCAGGATCCAGGGCTCGCCAGCGTCTGAGCCCTGAGACATTTGCTATAGTATCTTGAATCGGTAAGGAGACCATCCCTTGCCTTGATTCATGACGGAAATCCAACTTCCAATACAACATCTTTCGATTTTAGCTGTAAAACTAGTACGGCGACATAATATATGGTACCTATGCCGTGTATGATTGATACATTTATATTTGAAGTTGATTTTGATACCATGCACTTATATTAATATCAAAATGATTTGTTTTAAACATACTAAGCATGTTTGGCTATTATAAAGGAAAACTCTATCCTACGACTTGCGTTGCATTGTGTGATGGGACTTAAGTCTTATAATAGCTTCATTTTCCAAAAAGCATTGTGTTGTTTTATCTATACTATACTATTAAAGCTCAGTATAAAATAGTGAGCTCTCAAGCCTTCCCCAATTTAACAAATATGGTTGTGCTACGTGTATTCTAGCACTCATCAGTCTCAGTATACCTAAGGCGATTATTCTTTCTTCGTTTTGCTGACTTAACCCTAATTTTATATCGAAGCCTATCTTAAATTGAAATGCAGCGCTCAGTGAAAACTCGGCAACTTGTTTCTCCAAATCATACTATAGTGCCACCAAACTGCTAATCATAGGAATTCAATTATTGTTCACCGCTGCTGTTTTCTCTGGTTTTCAGCTCTTGCCCTATTTGTTTCTGATAGAAGCCCATTGTTTATCGCTGTTTGGTGGCGCTCAACCTTTGTTTGCCAAACTATCTACCATGTCTGAGGTAAAAACCCTAATTTTTATTGGGTCATCAATTCTGCTGTAGTCAGTTCCCTTTTTTCAAATGATTTTGGTCATAAAAAGGTGTATCTACACGAAAAGATATGATTTCATTTTTTGATTTATTGTTTTTTTAAGTTATAATTTTTTTTGCTTCCCTGTTTTCGGTTCTAAAATTCCAGGAGTTTGGAACAGATTTGAAATTTTAAGTAATGAGTAATGACTTATCAAAACTATATGTATATCTTTAAAATTATATATGTACATACATATTATAAGTTTCAGATATTCATGGTATATTTTCGTGATTATATGAAATTGTGATGCACATAAATATGATAAAAAATGTTTAGGGTTATGTGACGTCAAAATCAATACCAAGTGGCGATCTATGTTGTACTCAATTTGGCCATGGTGATCTGATCTTGATTTCATCATGCCGACCTCGGCAAACCCAGGTGAATCCACATCGCTTGCCCCTAAATCAATCAGCATTTATGGAGCAAAAATTGATTTTCAGGTATTTTTTGAGTCCATGGCCTTCATCCATTCCTTTTTATTGTTGAAATTTATTTAATTTATGCATGAATCTTCTTCATTAGAGTGAACGAAAATTACAATTTTTCACCATTTGTTGCGGTTACTTATAATCTAAATCCTCAATCGTTGATTTCTTTGCTGGATTCAAACATATATTAAGCAGGCTTTATGCATTTACTGATATATTTTTATAGCACTTCCATTTCACCAAACTTGAACCTTTTTAAATTGATGAATGTTAGTTTTCATCAATTTTATACCGTTATCACTCATTTACAGTAGTGAACCATTTTAAATTGATGAATGTTAGTTTCATCAATTTAATACCATTGTTACTCATTTACAGTAGATGTTGGATTCCAGCTATAAAGGGCTTTTGGATTCTACATACCATTTGGTTTTGTTCAGATACACACACACACACACAGATATATATATATATATGTATGTATGTGTATGTGTTTGTGTATGTATAAATGCTTCAGTCACTGAATTTTGCATTGTTCCCTAATTGTTTCAGTTTTCAATTCAATTATATTTTGTTATCTAATCAGACCTATGGCCTGGTTGTTTTCTTAAATGGCAGAATTTATGTTTTCACCCATTTTTTTGTTATGTTTAATGTGTGGCAGCTAAAAGTTATAATCATTGACCATCTGTTATGTAAAAGAAAGCCTTAATTTTTTTATTCTTCATTTCCCTTTTTGATATGACATTACCGTTGCTTGAGTTAAACTGGGAAATTAAGTTAAAATAATAATGAAAATATCTGATGTAAAATGCAATGCAAAGCATCTATGTTCACATGTGAATTAACTACGGTGCGTTCGTGCCTTCTTTATTAGTGTAGTGGCCACTGAATGAATTTGAATGTAACGACCTGCAAATCTGTACCCTTTGAATCGACTAATAACACCACACGTCCAACCCAAATGACACACAAATATGAATCATTATTAGAAAGAAGTTAGAGGATGAGAAATAGAAGGAAAGAAATATTAGAATAGAAGAAAACGAAATCACAAACTCAGAGCAGAACGAATAAAATATATTAGATAACATAAACTTTGAAATACAAATCGGTAACTTTATATACATACCATTATCAGAGCACAACGGTTATCCCTGGAACAGTTATAAGCGTCTGTTTCCAAATACAACATAGTACACAGCGGAAAATATGATAATCTATAGCTAACTGGTGAAGCCTCATGCTTCGAGCTCCTCCAAGTGAATCTGGAAAATCCCGACTACTTGATTGCCCGTACAAATTTGGGCACCCAAGAGTTTAGGGAAAACAAACAAAATAAACTCTTGGTCGGTCAGGGGACTGGTGCGAGTAAACTCCAACCATCAGTTTAACTTTCAAAAATCCTTTCGAAAGAAATGATAATTGTAAGACCAATCCACACATAAACACGGATGGTTTTAACCTTACGATAACCCAAAAAAAAATTTTGGTATCAAATCCAGTGATATTACAATAGCGTCTAAATCAAATAAATAGAACATAGTGGAACGCTTGAATCTCACGCTCCATATATAATATAAAATCAAAAAAACGCAGGGCGTTTATTGGAGATTGGATTTCCAACATGACAAGGTATGGGACCACCTGCCGATAGTGAATCTCTAGAGGCGAATACACTGGGTTCAAAAAGAATGTCTTGCAACCCGACCCTCACGTGACCGACCACTCATTTCGCTTGAGTGTATCGAATGTATATTACCAACGGTTGGGATCAGTAACCGTTTCCCGAAAGGGACAGCAACGATAGATTAAAGAACAAATGGAATTTCTCTAGATAGGTGATTATACATCCTAATGGGAGCGACCCACTTAGCCATGTTGCCTGCCCGATTTTTGTCAATTCCCGGTTGTGAGGCTTGAGGTTTAAATTATCCTCCAGAACATCTGGCCACCATTCACTTTGAACGCCACATCGTCATATCCGCCAAATCACAAATTGATTTCCCTAAAAATACCACGGGTATAAAGCTAAGAGAAACGAATTCCTCCGCCACCAAACGTAAGTACGTTTGAAGAGATCAACTTACGCGATTCGTTAGAAATACTCTGTTAGACATTTGTCCATTCACGTTGTCCTGGGACTGGACAAACCAAGGGCACTATCCCGTAAACAGGGTAGCCCTTGCATAACTCTGTCTTCAATTTTCTTCATCATATTCGATCGCAATGCTAACGTCTATACAGAGTGGTTTTCAGACACTGAATCTGATCCCGGTCTCTCCGTATTGACGACGGAAAAATGATCAAAAACTTCGATAGTCAGTGATTTAACTGTCAAAGAAAAATAAGTGTGCAACCAACAATCTTATTTCCAGGTAGGAATTCGATCGATCAATCATCAATCAACATTAGGCCCCTTTAAATCAATTCCTTATTATATTATCTTTTACATTTCCCATTTCTCATCTTTCATATTCTTCTGAAGTTCGATTTCCCCTCTCCATTCTTTGAAAAACATTTTCAATACTATATTTCCTTTATTCGATAAAATATCTCTTATTCCAGTTAGAAAACATTTCTAAATATTCACGAATCCTTATTTTCTATATTCAGAAAATATACATTATTAACATCGAAAAATATTTCCATATTCCATTTCTTAATTCCTCGTTAACCAATTCATTTTATTTTAACAACGGCGTTACAATCGCTATTTCCCAATATTTGATTTATAAAACATTTCTTTAACAACAACGTTACAATCGTTGTCTAGAATTATAGAACACTAATTATGATAATAGCAATAAGATCGCTGTTAAAACAGTTATTATAACGGCAGCATTAAAATTCCATTTTGATTTACCAAAACATTTATTATAATGACAACGTTTAAAATTGCCATTTAAAAATATTTGGTTTATCACAATGCAACTTGTATTTATTTATTTAAATCAATAAGTAAATAAATAAAGAATTATTAAATTTGATTCAAATGGAAAGTAAACTAACTACTTCCCTAAATTCAAGATAATCCAATTTCAATAAATAACTCTCTTTCGAATAATCCATATTCAAGTTATATACTGAACTTTACCATTTGAGGTAGATTCAAATTCCAAATTCACATTTGAATTCATCATTTCCAAATCACTACAAATTTCCTTTATAACCCCTCCAGTCCATGAAACGTATCACACTTTATTTTATATTCCAAATTCTAAACTAAACTCATCGTTTTCCCTTTTAAAACGATTACCCATTTCCTTTTCATTTAATTTCAAATCTAGATTTCATATTTCCAATCTAAATTCCGTTATAGGTATTTCATTCGCAAAATATTTCCTTTAAACCATTATTTACCTAAATCGTGAATATATTTCTTTTATATATAATCAAATCAGTTTGATTTTCATACCAAAAATAATATTTTAAACCCAACTTCTATTTATTGTCTATTCAGAGTAATTCATATATGTCTCATTTCCTTTTATTTAATCATTTAAAATATTTTTCTACATTTCCTTAATAATTTCTAAGTTTACCTCTCATTTCAAATATTGGCTTCAAAATCCATTTCCACTTTGCTATATAAATTCAATGTATCCAATGATAAATAATTCATTCATATATATTCTCATTCATAAACAAATTCTTGATTCATTCATTTGAACAGGTTTTCAATTTTCAGCTCTATTCAAAATTTAAATTTCTATTTTTAAAATAAAATTCCTTTTTAACACTCAAATTTCCTTTTCTATATTTGAAAATATTTTATGGTATTTAAATACCAAAATTCTAGATCAGGGTAGCTCAACCACAACAAAGTCAATCACTGACTATATATATCACACCACACATCAAAATCAAGGAAAAACAGTAATATAAATATTGAGGAACCCAGTTGGGTCCTCCAACCTGTTTTCCTGCATCCACAGGTGTTAATCAACATTAATTAAAATCAGAAATAATTATCGATCAACTATATAACCATATCAACCATTCAACCAATTTTATCAACCATTCATTCAAACAACCATCACACAGTATAAAATTACTAGAAATGAATTAAAACTCGTTTATATAAAAATATAAACGAGTCAGAGTTAATGAGTTTGCTCACCTTGGTTTGTGGTTGACAGTTCTGCTTTTGTTTCGTTTCCAATCAAACAAAATGTTTGATTATATCACGAAATTCCAGGAGTTAAATTCTCAGCCACGTCAATTCTACATTGTAGATTTCTCCATTGCGATTCCAACATGACTAATTTGTTCCGATTCTGTTCACATTGGACTAAGTTATTAACGTTCAAAGTACACGATTTATATTGAAATAATTTCCCTCTTAAATAAATTAATTAATAAACTAATTCTATCTTAATTACGTTTTGTTTAAACAAAACCGGTCTATTTAATTTCTATAACCTTCGTTCATGGTGTCCAACAACTGCTGCTGATAACTCCATATCCACGTCCATTAATTTTCATGTCCGTTCCCATCCAACTACATACCACTCCTATTAAACCATCTTCCCCATACTTTTGAAACTATTTCTTCATAGTGCACTCCCTTCTCCACCGTGTACTTCCTTATACTTCTACTAAAAATAGGTCCAAAACCGCATTCCACTTCGAACGTCAAGCCGCTTCACAAAGCCAGACCCTACAACCAACCTTACTGCAATATTGATTCCATTATTAGTTATTTACCATCGTTAACTATTAAAATCCAATAATAGCGTGATTAAATAATGAAATAAAAACCACCACTATTTACTTATGTTTACTGCCCATATAACTGCTAATTCATCTTCTCCTTCACTGATTGAAACCGTCCCTTAAAACCATAACATGTCGCATTATCCTTAATTAAAATCACCGTATTTGCTTCTTTTTTTTCCAGGTTTGAAGATACACGGTGCCATCCCCTTTCATTTTAAATGTTTATTTATTTTAAGGATCCATCACACAGTGTAGATTTTTATTCAAACCACACCATCCGCTCTTTACACAAGCAAAACTGAACCTATCAGTGAAGCTTCTTTCGGGAACTCTTCCATCGTCAAGCCTCTCAACTCCTACTGTTCATATACCAACAACTGTACAACCCAACCTTGATATGGCTCTCTACTACATTAAATCCAACACAGCTTCCCTTGTTGATCTTCTCACCTCAAGCCTCATCTTTCAATACCCCTTCACGCCATTTCTATTTGTTTGAGAAGCACCTCACTATCCTTCACTACATTCATCAACAACCGCAAGAAGCTTCAGTTTTTATATCCGAAACAAAAAGGGACCAAAGCATCACAGTGACCCCCATTCTTTGATTGCTGGCGCCATTCAACGCCACTGAAATCCGTTCAGGGATAACCGCTCCAACCCCCTACGCTCGGCGCACCAATCCGCCTTTGTCTGAAACTCCACCATCAACCACGGCGCCTGAAAATAAGCCCAAAGCCTCGTCCATTCGACCTTCGATTCCCAATGAACAGCGTCTTTAAACTCCATCACCAACATCCATCGTGAAGGCCTCGATCCCCCCTACAGTATTCACGTTGAATCTTTGGCAAATTAATTCGTGGATTTAACGGAAAAATTAGGAGAAACACCAAAAGTTTCTTGTTGTTCTATATTGGGTAAAGGCTGGTTCAAATGATAAAAAGGTGATGGAATTGTTTTCGTCATTTACTGAAGGGATTGGTTTTGCTGATTTCTGTTTTGGGAAGTTATCGTGTAGTGCTAAAGAGAAAAAAATGGAAGGGGACGACTTGTTTGTTTTATATAGGGATTTGAGAAGCGTGATACTCACGGCATTGGAGACAGCGTGCTATGCACGGTTTGGAAAAGCTTGGGATGCACGGTTCACTTACCTTGGCATCCACGGAACTTGATTTGCTTGGCGCCCACGGATAATAGCTTGGAGCGCACACTTCTGTTAGGCATAGTAACGTAACCAATGCTATTAAAATTTTGCTGTATTATTTTCTTGTAAACCAATACTGTTTAGTTTGGTTTTTCGTTTCAAACTTGCCCATCGAAGAATTTTTCTTTTCCATTTCTATCTTTATATATATTTGTTTAGTATTTCAATCGTTGTTTACCAAAGTATTTTAGTTGGTTTCAAAACATGGCAAGGACTGGTGAAAAGGCCTGTAGGCACTTGCTAGTGTTAAGTTAAGGTATGTATATAATCATGTGGTACCGGCTATATTGAATTTCGTTTATGTTCGAGCCGCTACAGACAGAAGTAATAATACGGTCTTGTCCAGCGAGGCACCACGATCCCAAAAATATATTAATATCAGTAGTTTAACTTATATCATGAAACCCCAAAATATTGATATAGGGTGCAAAATACTCCAAATAAAAAGTTGCGTATTTAATTAATTAAAAATTATGGTAAAATTCTAAAAATTAAGCTATAACTACACCTCAACAGAATCTTGTCCAAATTCGAGACCGTTATTTAAATATATTTAAATAACCGTTGTGGCTTATATACGATTCCACAACGACTTTCTCAAATTTTGATTTGGACACAACTCATAATCTACCAAACGAAAACTCGATTTTTCACTACCATTAGAAAGATACAGTTCAATAGATTTAAATGTTTCTTGTTTCACAGAAATCCGACATATATTGGATTTTGTATACTCAGTTGAAGTTCAAATCATAAATTACGAACTACCACGACCATACGAGTTCATATTAAATTATATTATAAATTATACATTTAAATATCATTTTATAAATTATTTCTTGTAAATAATTCAAATAAAATATTTAAAACAAATTTAAATATTCAGAATTCAACGGCTAAAAATTCGGGTCGTTACATTCCTTCCTCCTTAAAATAATTTCGTCCTTGAAATTGCTGAGGTAGGAAAAGATGCTTCATACCCTATTAACTAGATCCAAAAA
Organism: Allium sativum; assembly: GCA_030737875.1. Classification (NCBI taxonomy): domain Eukaryota; kingdom Viridiplantae; phylum Streptophyta; class Magnoliopsida; order Asparagales; family Amaryllidaceae; genus Allium; species Allium sativum. The sequence goes on from CM060924.1 coordinate 660,298,564, forward strand.
TCCTTTTTGTTCACTTCTTAACTTCAGTTTAACTGGACCAATTTATTTCAATTAAAATATTAATTTATTCTTACTAACGAAGAAAAAAAATTCTGAAAATTTTCTAACACTTTAAATTCTAAAAAATTTCGATAGCATCTCCTCTGCACGGTTCAATCGGTACAACCACAACTCGCCTTTCTAGGCCTTCTTCAATCCAAAAGAAAATTGAAAAGTCAAGCGGCTTGCCCCATAGGCTCATAAAATCATCAAACCCAAGTAATATTGTAAATATGTACCTTATTGTCGGGCATAATTCTATCTCTTGCATTTGCTTCCATTCAATATCTGCTCAGCATACTTATATCCGTTCCTAGTTGATTTCAAATCAATCCAACTTCCAGTTTTTAACTCTTATAATCAACTTTCTAATTAGTTCACTTCCATTCTATCGATTCCATTTAATCTTTATTTCAGAATCTATCCACTTATTCGGTTTGAGTTCAATTTTATCACAGCTCAACTCCAAATAACAACATTCAATATATATTCAACTTTTTATACATAAGTCGAATTCACTTCATTAATTACTATTTCAAGCATTTCTCTTTGTTTAATTTCATTCTGGATTACTTCTATTCCAGTTCAAATTTATTTAACTTAAGTTAAATTTTAATTTCAGAATTCAAATTCCAGGGTTTTATTTCAAATTAGTTTGAAATCATATATATATATATATCCATATATTTATAATCAACTCGATTCAAAACATTTGAATGTATAAAACAACTTTATTTTTCTCAAACAATTTCCCTAAATAATTCTATTATGGTAGCAATCCATCACTCAGAAACTTGAAAATGAATACCGATAATGTCACGACCCATTATCAGAATTATTTTCTCGTCACTGAAGTGATTTCAGTGCTTAATCAATTTTAAAATCAATTTAAAATCATTCTTATTTAAAAATACTTTAAAGTAATGTTATATTACTTTTAAAAATACTTCAAAAAATATTTCTAAACACCCGGAATTTAAATTCTAATTTTGGTTTGAACTTAATCTTGGTTTATCTCATTTGTATACATTATCCACATACAAATTATATAACCATTTCAATATTTCCAATTGATTGTAATAACAATCAACACACTCACATACTATAATAATTTAGAAATTATTCTTTTCATATCAAAATAAATTTTTGGGTAAAATTATTTCATTTACCCATTTAAAACCATACTGCATCGAATTGTTTTGTTCGAGAGTTTAGAAACAACTATCGATACAGTTGTACATCCTGTATCGACCAAAATTCATAAACCACTCAACAAACCAGTCAACACAATATAAACCAATTTTATATCAAATCTACAAATACGCGCTCATATATACACACTCAAACTCAACATAGGGTATTACTAACCCCATCTCTATTGAGTCATGCCACAGAGCTAAGGTTACTACTCAACCTTCAGCTCTGATACCAACTGTAATGACCCGCAAATCCGTACCCTTTGAGTTGACTAATAACACCACACATCCAACCCAAATGACACAGAAATACGAATCATTATTGGAAAGAAGTTAGACGATGAGAAATAGAAGGAAAGAAATATTAGAATAGAAGAAAACGAAGATCACAAACTCACAGCGAAACGAATAAAATATATTAGATAACATAAACTTTGAAATACAAATCGGTAACTTTATATACATACCATTATCAGAGCACAACGGTTATCCCTAGAACAGTTATAAACGTCTGTTTCCAGATACATCATAGTATACAGCGGAAAATATGATAATCTATAGCTAACTGGTGAAGCCTCCCGCTTCCAGCTCCTCCAAACGAATCTGAAAAATCCTGACTACTTGACTGCCCATACAAACTTTGGCACCCAAGAGTTTAGGGAAAACAAACAAAATAAACTCTGGTTCAGTCATGGGAGTGGTGTGAGTAAACTCCAACCATCGGTTTAACTTTCAAAAATCCTTTCGAAAGAAATGATAATCGTAAGACCAATCCACACATAAACACGGATGGTTTTTATCTTACGATAACCCAAAAATATTTTTGGTATCAAATCCAGTGATATTACAATAGTGTCTAAATCAAATAAATAGAATCTAGTGGAACGCTTGCATCTCACGCTCCATATATAATATAAAATCAAAAAACGCAAGGCATTTATTGGAGATTGGATTTCCAACATGACAAGTATGGGACCACCTGCCGATAGTGTATCTCTAGAGGTGAATACACAGGGTTCAACAAGAATGTCTTGCAACCCGGCCCTCACATGACCGACCACTCATTTCGCTTGAGTGTATCGAATAAGTATCACCAATGGTTGGGAGCAGCAACCGTTCCCCGAAAGGGACAACATCGATAGATTAAAGAGCAAACGGCATTTCTCTAGATAGGTGATTATACATCCTAATGGGAGTGACCCACTTAGCCATGCCGCCTGCCCGATTTTTGTCAATTCCCGGTTGTGAGGCTTGAGGTTTAAATTATCCTCCAGAACATCTGGCCACCATTCACTTTGAACGCCACATCGTCATATCCGCCAAATCACAAATTGATTTCCCCAAAAATACCACGGGTATAAAGCTAAGAGAAACGAATTCCTCCGCCAGTTTGAAGAGATCAACTTACGCGATTCGTTAGATATACTCTGTCAAACATTCGTCCATTCATGTTGTCTTGGGACTGGACAAACCGAGGGCACTGTCCCGTAAACAGGATAGCCCTTGCATAACTCCGTCTTCAATTTTCTTCATCATATTCGATCGCAACGCTAACGTCTATACAGAGTAGTTTTCAGATACTGGATCCGATCCCGTTCTCTCCGTATCGACGACGGAAAAATGGTCAAAAACTTCGATAGTCGGTGATTTAACTATCAAAGAAGAATAAATGTGCAACCAACGATCTTATTTCCAAGTAGGAATTCAATCGATCAATCATCAATCAACATTGGGCCCATTTAAATCAATTCCTTATTATATTGTCATTTACAATTCCCATTTCTCATCTTTCGTATTCTTCAGAAGTTTGATTTCCCCTCTCGATTCTTTGAAAAACATTTTCAATGCTATATTTCCTTTATTCGAGAAAATATCTCTTATTCCAGTTAGAAAAAATTTCTATATATTCACGAATCCTTATTTTCTATATTCAGAAAATATACATTACTAATATCGAAAAATATTTTCATATTCCATTTCTTAATTCCTCGTTAACCAATTAATTTTATTTTAACAATAGCGTTACAATCGTTGTTTCCCAATATTTCATTTATAAAACATTTCTTTAACAACAACGTTACAATCGCTGTCTAGAATTATAGAACACTTATTATAACAATAGCATTAAGATCGTTGTTAAAACAGTTATTATAACGGCAGCGTTAAAATTTTCATTTTGATTTACCAAAACATTTATTATAACGGCAGCGTTTAAAATTGCTATTTAAAAATTTTTGGTTTATCAAAATGCAACTTGTATTTATTTATTTAAATCAATAAGTAAATAAATAAAGAATTATTAATTTTGATTCAAATGGAAAGTAAACTAACTACTTCCCTAAATTCAAGATAATCCAATTTCAATAAATAACTCTCTTTCGAATAATCTATATTCAATTTATATACTGAACTTTAACATTTGAGGTAGATTCAATTCCAAATTCACGTTTGAATTCATCGTTTCCAAATCACTACCAATTTCCTTTATAACCCCTCCAGTCCACGAAACGCATCACACTTTATTTTATATTCCAAATTCTAAACTAAACTCATCGTTTTCCCTTTTAAAACGATTACCCATTTCCTTTTCATTTAATTTCAAATCTGGATTTCATATTTCCAATCTTAATTCCTTTATAGATATTTCATTCGCAAAATATTTCCTTTAAACCATTATTTACCTAAATCGTGAATATATTTCTTTTATATATAATCAAATCAGTTTGATTTTCATACTAAAAATAATATTTTAAACCCAACTTCTATTTAATGTCTATTTAGAGTAATTCATATAAGTCTCATTTCCTTTTATTTAATCATTTAAAATATTTTTCTACATTTCCTTAATAATTTCTAAGTTTACCTCTCATTTCGAATATTGGCTTCAAAACCCATTTCCACTTCGCAATATAAATTCAATGTATCCAATGATAAATAATTCAATTCACATATATTCTCATTCATAAACAAATTCTTGATTCATTCATTCGAACAAGTTTTCTATTTTTAACTCTATTCAAAATTTAAATTTCTATTTTTGAAAATAAAATTCCTTTTTGACACTCAAATTTCCTTTTCGATATTTGAAAATATTTTATGGTATTTAAATACCAAAATTCTAGATCAGGGTAGCTCAACCACAACAAAGTCAATCACTGACTATATATATCACACCACACATCAAAATCAAGGAAAAAACGGTAATATAAATATTGAGGAACCCAGTTGGGTCCCTCTTACCTGTTTTCCTGCATCCACGGATGTTAATCAACATTAATTAATAACAGAAATAATTATCAATCAACTATATAACCATATCAACCATTCAACCAATTTTATCGACCATTCATTCAAAAAACCATCACACAGTATAAAATTACTAGAAATAAATTAAAACTCGTTTATATAAAAATAGAAACGAGTCAGAGTTAGTGAGTTTGCTCACCTTGGTTTGCGGTTGACGGTTCTGCTTTTGTTTCGTTTCCAATCAAACAAAATGTTTGATTTTATCACGAAATTCCAGTAGTTAAATTCTCATCCACATCAATTCTACAATGTAGATTTCTCCATTGCGATTCCAACGTGACCAATTTGTTCTGATTCTGTTCGCACTGGACTAAGTTATTAACGTTCAAAGTACACGATTCATATTGAAATAATTGCCCTCTTAAATAAATAAATTAATAAACTAATTATATCTTAATTACGTTTTGTTTAAACTAAACCGGTCTATTTAATTTCTCTAACCTTCGTTCATGGTGTCCAACAACTGCTGCTGATAACTCCATATCCACGTCCATCACTTTTCACATCCATTCCCATCCAACTACATACCACTCCTATTAAACCATCTTCCCCATACTTCTGAAACTATTTCTTCATAGTGCACTCCCTTCTCCACCGTGTACTTCCTTATACTTCTACCAAAAATAGGTCCAAAACCGCATTCCATTTTGAACGTCTAGCCGCTTCACAAAGCCAGACCCTACAACCAACCTTACTGCAATATTGATTCCATTATTAGTTATTTACCATCATTAACTATTAAAATCCAATAATAAAGTGATTAAATAATGAAATAAAAACAACACTATTTACTTATGTTTACTACCCATATAACTGCTAATTCATCTTCTCCTTCACTAATTGAAACCGTCCCTTAAAGCCATAACATGTCGCATTATCCTTAATTAAAATCACCGTATCTGCTTCTTCTTTTTTCCAGATTTGAAGATACACGGTGCCATCCCCTTTCATTTTAAATGTTTATTTTTTTTAAGGATCCATCACACAACGTAGATTTTTATTCAAACCACACCTTCCGTTCTTTACACAAGCAAAACTGAACCTATCAGTGAAGCTTCTTTCGGGAACTCTTCCACTGTCAAGCATCTCAACTCCTACTGTTCATACACCAACAACCGTGCAGCCCAAACTTGAAATGGCTCTCTACTACACTAAATCCAACACAACTTCCCTTGTTGATCTCCTCACCTCAAGCCTCATCTTTCAGTACCCCTTCACGCCATTTCTATTTGTTTGAGCAGCACCTCACTATCCTTCACTACAAACATCAACAATCGCAAGAAGCTTCTGCTTTTATATCCGAGACAAAAAAGGGACCAAAGCATCATAGTGACCCCCATTCTTTGATTGCCGGTGCCATTCAACGCCACCAGAATCCGTTCAGGGATAACCGCTCCAAACCCCTACGCTTGACGCACCCATCCCCCTTGGTCTGAACCTTCACCATCAACCACGGCGCCTGCAAATAAGCCCAAAGCCCTGTGCATTTGACCTTCGATTCCCAAAAAATAGAGTCTTTAAACTCCATCACCAACATCCATCGTGAAGGCCTCGATCCCCCTACAGTATTCATGTTGAATCTTTGGCAAATTAATTAGTGGATTTAACGGAAAAATTAGGAGAAACACCGAAAGTTTCTTGCTGTTTGATATTAGGTAAAGGCTAGTTCGGATAAAAGGGTGATGGATTGTTTTTGTCATTTACTGAAGGGATTGGTTTTGCTGATTTTTGTTTTGGGAAGTTATCGTGTAGTGCTGAAGAGAAAAAAAATGGAAGGGGACGACTTGTTTGTTTTATACAGGGATTTGAGAAACGTGATACTCACGGCATTGGAGACAGCGTGCTATGCACGGTTTTAAAAAGCTTGGGATGCACGGTTCACTTACCTTGGCCTTCATAGAACTTGATTTGCTTGGCGCCCACGGATAATAGCTTGGAGCGCACACTTCTGTTAGGCATAGTGACGTAACCAATGCTATTAAAATTTTGTTGTATTATTTTCTTGTAAACCAATACTGTTTAGTTTGGTTGTTCATTTCAAACTTTCCCATCGAAGAATTTTTCTTTTCCATTTCTATATATATATATATATATATATATATATATATATTTGTTTAGTATTTCAACCGTTGTTTACCAAAGTACTTTAGTTGGTTTCAAAACATGGCAAGGACTGGTGAAAAGGCCTGTAGGCACTTGCTAGTGTTAAGTTAAGGTTTGTATATAATCATGTGGTACCGACTACATTGAATTTCGATTATGTTCGAGCCGCTACAGACAGAAGTAAAAATACGGTTGTGTCTAGCGAGGCACCACGATCCCAAAAATATAATAATATCGGTAGTTTAACTTATATCATGAAACCCCAAAATATTGATATAGGGTGCAAAATACTCCAAATACAAAGTTGCGTATTTAATTAATTAAAAATTACGGTAAAATTCTAAAAATTAAACTATAACTACACCTCAACAGAACAATGTCCAAATTCGAGATGGTTATTTAAATATATTTAAATAACCGTTATGGCTTATATACGATTCCACAACGACTTTCTGAAATTTTGATTTGGACACAACTCATAATCTACCAGACGAAAACTCGATTTTTCACTACCATTAGAAAGATACAGTTCAATAGATTTAAATGTTTCTTGTTTCACAGAAATCTGACTTATATTGGATTCTGTATATTCAGTTGAAGTTCAAACCGTAAATTACGAACTACCGCGACCATACGAGCTCATATTAAATTATATTATAAATGATACGTTTAAATATCATTTTATAAATAATTTCTTGTAAATAATTCAAATAAAATATTTAAAACAAATTTAAATATTCAGAATTCAACGGTTAAAAATCCGGGTCGTTACATTGAAAGAGGCATTGAAGTATATATGTTTCATTCTGAAAAAGTTGAGGCCTAATCTTTTTGTAATATCTCTTTTTTACTAGATGCATTTCTAGTTACAATTATTTTATTACAAGTATTCACTTGTTTACAATAATTTATATCATATTTGAATAATAAATTCATATTAGATGCAAATCTTCTATAAAAATTAATTCTTATGTTGCATTATTTTACTAGGTTCACAAATATACTTGATTCCTTATATTTTGTCTACTTCCTTTTGTTTCTATTAAAATCTTAGAGAGTAAGGGACATGTGACTTAAATTTTTGACTTAAGTAATTATTGGGTACAAATCTTTTATAACTTTATGGCTAATGTTGCGTTATTTTACAAGATTCACAAATACACTCAATTATTTTGAGTTACTTTACACAACGTAAGTTAATTCACTTTACTATTTACTGGCTTTGATCTACAGCTTGGATATGGTTTGAAATTTGAATGTTTTTGACCTTTCTTATGAAAAGTGATTTCCTTCTATTACCAGGTCAAGATGCCCCATGAGAACCTATACTTGCATAAAAAATATTTCACCTTCTTTATCTATTATTTTTAGTATGTATTCATTTAGTAGTACAAAGATTTTATTATTTTATATTTTGAAGTTGCAAGTAAAAAAATATATAAATTGAAACTAAAAAGGGTTCTGTTTGACATTTCATTAACTCCTAAATTAATCAAAATGAAAGTATTCTAATTTAAGCAGGCATCTCCGAACACGTTAGTTGATGGTGATGAATTTAAATCTAAATGTGAGTAGTACAAAACTAAAGAAATAAACATGTTTAGCATGTATATGTATCAATAGTAAAATAATAATATTTTGTTATTTTAAACTAGGTACTTATCTTGAAATAGGCTAAATGTTTGTTTTGTGTAATGTGTGCCCAGGTTGTGGTGTTACTTAAAGAAAAGGCCATTGGTTTGAGATATCAGATTGTATGGATATTTGAATCGGAGTCCTTGGACGAGACGTGTAACGGTCCGCAAATCCGTACTATCTGAGTTGACTAATAATACTACACGTCCAACCCAAATGACACAGTAATACGAATCATCAGTAGAAAGAAGTTAGAGGATGAGGAATGGAAAGAAAGAAAAGTTAGAATAGAAAAAAAACGAAGAACATAAATCTCACAACGGAACGAATAAAATATATTAAATAACATAACTTTTGAAATACAAATCTGTATATACATACCATTATCATAGCATAACAGTTATTCCTGGAACAGTTATAAACACCTGTTTCCAAATACAACATAGCACACAGCGGAAATATGATAGTCTATATCTAACTGGTGAAGCCTCCTGCTTCTAGCTCTTCGAAGTGAATCTGAAAAATCCCGACTACTTGACTGCCCGTACAAATTTGGGCACCCAAGAGTTTAGGGAAAAAAAATAAACTCTGGGTCAGTCATGAGACTGGTGTGAGTAAACTCCAATCATTTGTTTAACTTAAAAAATCCTTTCGTAAGAAATGATAATCGTTAGACCGATCCACACATAAACACGGATGTTTTTTACCTTACGATAACCCAAAATATTTTTGATATCAAATCCAGTGATATTATAATAATGTCTACATCAAATAAATAGAATCTAGCAGAACGCTTGCATCTCACGCTCCATATATATTATAAAACCAAAAACTGCAAGGCGCTTATTGGAGATTAGATTTCCAACATGACAAGGTATGGAACCACCTTCCAATAGTGTATCTCCAGAGGGGAATACACTAGGTTCAACAATAACATCTTGCAACCCTGCCCACACATGATCGACCACTCATCTCGCTTGAGTGTATCGAATGTATATCACCAACGGTTGGGATCAACAACCATTTCCCGAATGGGACAGCATCGATAGATTAAAGAAGTAAAAGGAATTTCTCTAGATAGATGATTATACACCCTAATGGGAGCGACCCACATAGCCATGCTGCCTGCCCGATTTTTGTCATTTTTCGGTTGTTGAGGCCTGAGGCTACGATTTCTTATCATTCATTGATAGCACAATCACTTTGAATGCCACATTGTCAGATCCGTAAATCATTAATTGATTTGCACAAATATATTCTAGATTTTATGCTAAGAGAATAAATTCTCCGCCACCATATATATTTACACAGACCAACATACATGATCATTGGAAATACTTCATCGGACATTCGTCCATACTCTTCGTTCTGGGACAGAACGAAACCGAAGGCGCAGTTTCTATTAATAGAAAAAGCCCTGCACTTTACTCTGTCTTTGATTATCTTCATATAATCAGATTCACAATGCTACTGCCAATACGGAGTGGTTCTCGGATAATAATCCAATTGGTCTCTCCATATTGACAACGATATTGGCAAATACTTCAATAGTCGGTTATTTAACTATCGAAGAAAAATAAACAAACATTCCAACCATCAAACAAATCACTGGGCCTCTTAATTAATATTTCATTAGTGAAATCACTTCTTCATTTCCTTATAAATGTTTGTTTACCAAATATTTTCAACCATCATCTTGGCCTTTTTCGGTATTTGGAAAACATTTCCATATCTCGTCTTCTTTTATTTTCTATACGTAGAAAATATCTTCTATTTATAATTGGAAAACATTCCAATTACTTATCTCTTTCACACCCGTTCATTTCTACACTCAGGAAATATTTATTTATTATATTTCCAAAATTCCACTTCCTTGGATTAAAACGAATGTTGTGTAAAACATCGTTACAACAACCCAAAACACTGCATTCAACTAACTCTTATTCAAACATTTCTCTTCGAGACTAGATCTTGCTATTTATCGGTTAAAAATGAAATCAATCAAGTTGGGGTATAACTACCTCTCCGACCTTGACCGAAAACATCTTTAACTTCAAAACGGACAAGACGACTTACCTCGAATAATCTACATCATACAAACCAATTATTCATTTTTAAACCTGTATACGTTTCGCTTTCTAATTTTATCAGATTTAATTATAGATCTCCCTTTTGTTTATAACATTCTATTTTCAAGTTCGTTTCCTTATCGAATTCTATATATATCGATACATTGGTTTCTAACTATCAAAATTTCTTAAAAATATTCTAACTCCTTGAATTCCCGGAAAATTTCTCCATAACCTCCTTTGTACCGGCAAATAGTTCAAACCTCAACTCCCCTTTCTAGGCCCTTTCCATTCAATAAGAAAATCAAAAAGCCAAGTGGCTTGCCGATTCGGCGCATAAAAACTCATATGGAATTTAAACGTGTACATTTTTGTTGGGCACACAAATTAAAATCTTCATATACTTCATTCCATACCTGTCTAACCCATATACGTCCATTCCCAATTTATTCTAAATCAATCCAATTATTTTTATTCAATTCGCTAACTAATCTTCTTATTAGCTCTTTGCTTATTTCACTTTTTGTTTGAACATATCAGTTGAAATACAAACATTTACTTGCTTATAAACCCATTTGAATTCCATTTTCAATTCAATTTGCATATTCGACTTCGAATATGAGTTACAAACCCCATTCACTTATCCATTGTCCAATTCAACCCAAAGGTTCATTAACTAAATTTTTCTTCTAATTAGTTAATTCTATTCAATAAATTAAAATCCGATTTTTGTTTCAAAAATCATTTTATTTACACAACTTGAGTTCGTATTTATTTTACAACTCAAATCCGGATTTTTCTAATGGAAATTCGGATTTTTATTTACTTAAAATCCTTATATTTATTTATATAAACCATTATGGTTTTTAAACAATTTTGGCGCTGCTTTTCTAAAAATTTATTTTTTGACATTACTTAAAATCTATCAGACGAAATCCAGATTTTTCTCTTCCATTAGAAAACTATTATTTAACCGGTCTTGAGATTCTTGTCCCAAAGAATTCTGACTTAAATTGAGTTTCATATACTCAATTGAAGTTCAAAACGCCAATTTACGAACTACCGCGTTGTTGCGAGTTCGTTTTAGTTATATTAATATATATAAATGTTTTAAACTTCGTTTATAATAAATTCCAACTCCATTTTAATATATTTTAATATATATTGAACCAATTTTCCCAATCTCACTTAATATTTCTGATTATCCCTAATCATTGATTACTTTATAATTTGGTTATAAATTTATTTACAACTCGATCTGCTATTCTTTTGAAGTTAAATAATAATAAAATTCGTTATTATAAAATTCTAAAAGTAATCCCTTTTGATTTTATCTTAACTCCATTTATATTCTGAATCCAGAATAAATTCTATTGTTCCCTTTTTAACACAATTCCAAATTCTTATTTTAAATTCATATTTGAATTTAAATATTTTAAATTATCCAAATGATAAATTTCACCTTTATTTATAAATATCCTTTATATTACTTGTTTATATATTTAAACAAGTCTTGGTTTCTAATACATTTGAAATTAAAACTCTATTTTGGAAAAATAAATTCCCTTTTCAAATTCACACTTGTATTACATTTCCCGAGTTATCCAATGTTAATTTTTCCCATTTCATTTATAACTCCGTTTATAAATTCATTTCACTTCTCTGCATTATTAATTTATAAGCAACGTTTGTAAATTCATTTCAAATCCTACATTATTGATTTATAAACAACATTTATAAATTCATTTCAAATCTTGCATTTTTCATTTATAAACAATGTTTATAAATTCTATACATTAATTTCCTGTATTATTTAATTTATAAACATGGTTTATAAATTCAATACTTGTTTTATTTAATCAAAACAAGTTAATATATTTATAGCCCAATCGAAATTCAAATTCTATTTCAGATAAATAGAATTTTCCCTTTAAATTTCAAAAGTACCAATTATCAACCACAGATTTTCTAACACACCATATATGAAAATATATATGAGAACAAACAAATAATAATATTTCGGAGGAATCCAGCTGGATTCCTCCAACCCGTTTTCTTGCATCCACATACGTCAGTTAACATAACTAAAACCCATCCTGCTTCGGGGCAGGATATCGCGGTATAGAAAGTCATCCACTATCATAGTGTGGGGCGTATATTGGTCATCCTCTAATGATACTGCGGGCATCCTCTAATGGTAATGCGGGAATCCAACCACCAATATATATATAATAACCACAACAACCAAGCCTAAATAACTAACATATATATAACAACCACAGTAATATTTTAATGCAAACAAACAACCATCAATTATTTTTAACGACTAAAAATAATACTAATAATAAATTGAGTGAGATTTACTCACTTGGTTTTTATTTTCGTTCCATTTTGATTTTCGATTTATTTCCAGCTTATGAATTTTCGATCGGCTCCGTTCGTTAAATCTAATATAGTTTAAACATGCCATTTAATTTAAGTTATACAAAATTTTAAATGAAATAAAAATTACATTACTAAAAATAATAATAGTTACCTTTTTAATTTTCCTTCATAACATTCTTTTTCTCTAAACCTCTTCTTCCAAAACATACCAATCCGACTGCTCAGTAAAAGAATGTTGTTGTCCCTTTTAAAATCCTCCATCATCAAGATACCTCATGAAATGGTCACCATTCTCCTCATTCAAAATTTTGTCATCAACATAAACCCCTCCATCTAGTTGCAACAAAAACACAACTTCCCCTTACTGGCATTTCAGCGCCCCTCTCATCAACCTGCACCCTTGACGCAAATGTAAAACTCTCAGCAAAACTCAAACAACCCAAGCCGATAATAAACACCAATCCAGTTCAACCAATGTAAATCAAAGGTATCAATAACCCCCCTGCCGCACTCCATAACATATCCCATTCGAATACATAGTCTTCGCACTCCACTTGCCAATATTGACATAACTTTGATTGAAACTTACCTCACTGACTTGTCTTGCTTCCAGAACATCACGATGTAAATCGAGACTGCTTCCCCTTGCTGCGTCGACAACTTCACAACCTCGCCCATCCCCTTTCAGACATCGACAGTTTTCTTCTTCTTCTAACGTTACCAATTCCATTGCGATGAAGCCCTCACCGCCCTAAATCCAACGCTACCGTCGAACCCTACATCAGTTGCATCCCGACTTGGAGCATTCTGAGCTACTGGACTTGATATCGCACCAGTAACCCAAGGCGAAAGGCCACCCAGAATATAACAACGATCGCTCCTCAGACACACGAACTTCACGACGTCCTTAAAAGCAGCGCATTCATCAGCAGTACAGTTGCCTTTTACTTGAGATTGCGACAGTCCCTTTGTGAACCCATCCATCATCGAGCTCCTCCAGAGCATCGCAACCCATGTCAGCTTCTTCCTGAACTATTGTGCCTCCAACGTTGAGTCTGAGTCCTTGGATCTCGCGATGGAAGTCATGATTGGATTTCCCCTTTTTGATTTTATACGAATTTTAGTTTGAAGAGATCGCATCCGTTTCTTATGTGCTGAAGTGGATGGAAAGATTTTTTTTTAAAAGGGGGACTTCGATTTTCTGAGTAATGAAAATGGAGAGAAAAGAACAGACTCGATTTACTTCAGAGGAAAGAAATGAAAGGAGTACAAAGGGAGTTTCATTGCGTTTTATAGACGAGAAGCATACTTCACGATTAAGGGAACGAAGTAAGTGTTTAACTAGGTAAGGTTTTATCAGAGGTAGGTTTTTTTGTGTACTATTAGCTTAGGAAGTAAGGAATCTATTTTATAATAATATTATATTTTATTTAGATTAAAACCGGTATCCTCTAATTTAAATTATCACGTTGATTTCAAACTCCTATTTGAGCCCAACAACAGACATTTTTAGGGTTATCCCACTTTCTGGACACACCAGGACAAGTTTCAAAGCCTCTTTTGATCATCTGGAGAAGATATCATTTTAAACTGATATAAATTAAATTCAACACAATAAACTCCTTGATAATGAATTATTATCGCTTTTATATTCAAATAGTACTGACATTGATCATCTGAATCATTTCGATTCAGTTTTAACTTCGATTTCAATATATTTTGTATTACGATAATTTAATATATTCGATATTAAATCGAAATCAATTTTTAAATCGATAATTAAATATAAAAATTCATTTATTTTATCAAATCAATATTTAAAATAAATATTAAATATTCAAAATTAATTGACCAAAAATCCGGGTTGTTACATTCTTCCCCCCTTAAAAGATTTCGTCCCCGAAATTACTAAGGTAGGAAAAATGCTTCCATCCCCTTTACTTTTTCAAAAACCACTTATGATTAATCCTAACTCTTTACATTTCTACAACCTTCAGTTCAACTAAAATTTTTGGTTCACATTTACATCACACCATATACACCTTCATTCATTTAATCTGAATGATTTACAACCAATTTATTTACATTCAATCTATATTCCATTAGTCTATTCAAATTGATTTTAGTCAATTTATTCACTTCGATCCATTTAACTTGCTTAAGTTAAATTTAAATTTCAGAATTCAAATACTCGGGTTTTTACTTCAAACTCTTTAGAAACCACATAAATATATACCTATATTTATTTCCATCTCAAATTCAAAACATTTGAATTTTCCAAAAACAACTTGTATTCTTTCAAACAAATTTCCATCAAAATTTTCTAAGGTAGCAATCCATCACTTAGAAACTCGAAAATGAATACTGATGAAGCTGCAATCCTCATCAGAATTACTTTCCTGCCACTGAAGTGAGTTTGGTGCTTTAACACTTTCAAAATCCATTCAAAAATGGTTTTCCATTTCAAAAATCCTTTTCAAAACTATATCATTTTAATATACTTCGAAAAATATTTTCCAACTTCCCAAGATTTGAATTCTTAATTCTGATTCTGAATCCAATTTTAATTCATCTCATTTGTATATTTAATTCTTATACAAATTATATTCGGTTATCTATAACCATTCCAATTCTTATAATCTCGTTTGATTATAATATTAACATCCAACACATCCACGTATTATAATAATTTCAGAAAATTATTCTTTTTATAGCAAAAATATAAATCTAGGGTAAAATTATTTCATTTACCCACTTTAAAACAATATCATGTCGAATTTTTCTGTTCAAATGTTTAGAAATTCCTATGGACCTTGTGGCGTCCCACGATTCGATCAGAATTCATAGGCCACTCAACAGACCAACCAACACAATATAAAATAATTGTTTTAATTAATTAACAAATACGTGCTCTCACATCTATACTCCTAACTCATTATAGGGTACTTCTGACCCTATCTCTAATGAGCACAATCCCAAAACCAAGGTATTCGCTCAACCTAAGCTCTGATACCAACTGTAACCTCCCGCAAATCCATACTATCTGATTTGACTAATAACACCAAAGGTCCAACCCAGATGACACAGAAATACGAATCATTAGTAGAAAGAAGTTAGAGGATGAGGAATGAAAGAAAGAAAAGTTAGAATAGAAGAAAAACGAAGAACACAAATCTCACAGCGGAATGAATAAAATATATTAAATAACATAAATTTTGAAATACAAATCAGTAACTGTATATACATACCATTATCAGAACACAATAGTTATATCTGGAACAGCTATAAACATCTGTTTCCAGATAAAACATAGTACACAACGGAAATATTATAGTCTATAGCTAACTGGTGAAGCCTCCTGCTTCCAGCTCTTCGAAGTGAATCTGAAAAATCCCGACTACATGACTTCTCGTACAATTTTAGGCACCCAAGAGTTTAGGGAAAACAAAAAAAACTCTGGGTCAGTCATAGGACTGGTGTGAGTAAACTCCAATCATTTGTTTAACTTTAAAAATCCTTTCGAAAGAAATGATAATCATAAGACCGATCCACACATAAACACGGATAGTTTTTACCTTACGATAACGCAAAATATTTTTGATGTCAAATCCAGTGATATTATAATAATGTCTACATCAAATAATAGAATCTAGCAGAACGCTTGCATCTCACGCTCCATATATATTATAAAACCAAAAACTGCAGGGCGCTTATTGGAGATTGGATTTCCAACATGAAAAGGTATGGAACCACCTTCCGATAGTGTATCTCTAGAGGGGAATACACTGGGTTCAACAAGAACATCTTGCAACCCGGCCCATACATGACCGACCACTCATTTCGCTTGAGTGTATCGAATGTATATCACCAACGGTTGGGATCAACAACCGTTTCCCGAATGGGACAACATCGATAGATTAAAGTAGTAAAAGGAATTTCTCTAGATAGGTGATTATACACCCTAATGGGAGTGACCCAACAAGAAGATCTTGCAACCCGGCCCATACATGACCGACCACTCATTTCGCTTGAGTGTATCGAATGTATATCACCAACGGTTGTGATCAACAACCGTTTCCCGAATGGGACAACATCGATAGATTAAAGTAGTAAAAGGAATTTATCTAGATAGGTGATTATACACCGTAATGGGAGTGACCCACATAGCCATGTTGTCTGCCCGATTTTTGTCATTTCCCGGTTGTTGAGGCCTGAGCCTACGATCTCTTATCATTCATTGATAGCAAATCACTTTGAATGCCACATTGGCAGATCCGTAACTCATTAATTGATTTGCACAAATATATTCTGGATTTTATGCTAAGAGAATAAATTCTCCACCACCATATATATTTACACAGACCAACATACATGATCATTGGAAATACTTCGTCATACACTCATCCATACACTTCGTTCTGGGACTGAACAAAACCGAAGGCGCAGTTTCTATTAATAGAAAAAGCCCTTGCACTTTACTCCATCTTTGATTATCTTCATATAATCAGATTCGCAAGGCTACTGCCAATACGGAGTGGATCTCGGATAATAATCCAACTGGTCTCTCCATATTGACAACGATATTGGCAAATACTTCGATAGCCAGTTATTTAACTATCGAAGAAAAATAAACAAACATTCCAACCATCAAACAAATTACTAGGCCTCTTAATTAATATTTCATTAATCAAATCACTTCTTTATTTCCTTACAAATATTTGTTAACCAAATATTTTCAACCATCACCTTGGCCTTTTTCGCTATTTGGAAAACATTTCCACATCTTGTCTTCTTTTATTTTCTATGCGTAGAAAATATCTTCTATTTATAACTGGAAAACATTCCAATTACTTATCTCTTTCACACCCGTTCATTTCTACACTCAGGAAATATTTATTTATTATATTTCCAAAATTCCACCTCCTTGGGTTAAAGCGAATGTTGTGTGAAACATCGTTACAACAACCCAAAACACTGCATTCAACTAACTCTTATTCAAACATTTCTCTTCGAGACTGGATCTTGCTATTTATCGGTTAAAAATGAAATCAGTCAAGTTGGGGTATAACTACCTCTCAGACCTTGACTGAAAACATCCTTAACTTCAAAACGGACATGACGACTCACCTCGAATAATCTACATCATACAAACCAATTATTCATTTTTAAACCCGTATACGTTTTGCTTTCTAATTTTATCAGATTTAATTATAGATCTCCTTTTTGTTTATAATATTCTATTTTCAAGTTCGTTTCCTTATCGAATTCTATATATATCGATACATTGGTTTCTAACTATCAAAATTTCTTAAAAATATTCTAACTCCTTAAATTCCCGGAAAATTTCGCCATAACCTCCTTTGTACCAGCAAATAGTTCAAACCTCAACTCGCCTCTCTAGGCCCTTTCCATTCAAAAAGAAAATCAAAAAGCCAAGTGGCTTGCCGATTCGGCGCATAAAAACTCATATGGAATTTAAACGTGTACCTTTTTGTCGGGCACACAAATTAAAATCTTCATATACTTCATTCCATACCTGTCTAACCCATATACGTCCATTCCCAATTTATTCTAACTCAATACAGTTATTTTAATTCTAAATAATAAATTGAGTGAGATTTACTCACCTGGTTTTTATTTTCGATCCATTCTGATTCCCTATTTATTTCCAGCTTATGAATTTTCGATCGGCTCCGCTCGTTAAATCTAATATAGTTTAAACATGCCATTTAATTTAAGTTATACAAAAATTTAAATGAAATAAAAATTAAATTGCTAAATAAAAATAATAATTACCTTTTTAATTTTCCTTAATAACATTCTTTTTCTATGAACCTCTTCTTCCAAAACATACCAATCCGACTGCTCAGTAAAACAATGTTGTTGTCCCTTTTAAAATCCTCCATCCTCAAGATACCTCATGAAATGGTCACCATTCTCCTCATTCAACATTTTGTCATCAACATAAACCCCTCCATCCAGTTGCAACAAAAACACAACTTCCCCTTACTGGCATTTCAGCGCCCCTCTCATCTACCTGCACCCTTGACACAAATGTAAAACTCTCAGTAAAACTCAAACAACCCAAGACGATAATAAACACCAATCCAGTTCAACCAATGTAAATCAAAGGCATCAATAACCCCCCTGCCACACTCCATAATATACCCCATTCGAATACATAGTCTTCGCACTCCACATGCTAATATTGACATAACTTCGATTGAAACTTACCTCACTGACTTGTCTTGCTTCCAGAACATCACGATGTAAATCAAGACTGCGTCGACAACTGCTCACAACCTCGCCCATCCCCTTTCAGACATCGACATTTTTCTTCTTCTTCTAACGTTACCAATTCAATTGCGATGAAGCCCTCACCACCCCAAATCCAACGCTACTGTCGAACCCTACTTCAGTTGCATCCCGACTTAGAGATTTCTGTGCTACAAGACTCGATATCGCACCAGTAACCCGAGACCAGAGGCCACCCAGAATATAGTAACAATTGCTCCTCAGACACACGAACTTCACGACGTCCTCAAATGCACTGCGTTCGTCACCAGTACAGTTGCCTTTTACTTGAGATTACGACAGTCCCTTTGTGAACCCATCCATCAACGAGCTCCTCTAGAACATCGCAACCCAGGTCGGCTTCTTCCTGACCAACTGCACCTCCAACTTTGAGTCCGAGTCCTTGGATCTCGCGATGGAAGTCACGATTGGATTTCCCCTTTTTGATTTTATACGAATTTCAGTTTGAAGAGATCGCGTCCATATCTTATGTGTTGAAGTAGATGGAAAGAAATGTTTTTAAAAGGGGGACTTCCATTTTCTGAGTAATGAAAATGGGGAGAAAAGAACGGACTCGATTTACTTCAGAGGAAAGAAATGAAAGGAGTACAAAGGGAGTTTCATTGCGTTTTATAGACGAGAAGCATACTTCATGGTTAAGGGAATGAAGTAAGTGTTTAAGTGGATAAGGTTTTATCAGAGGTAGGTTTTTCTAGTGTACTATTATCCTAGGAAGTAAGGAATTTATTTTATAATAATATTATATTTTATTTAGATTAAAATCGGTATTCTCTAATTTAAATTATCAAGTTGATTTCAAGCTCCTATTTGAGCCTAACAACAGACATTTTTAGGGTTATACCACTATTCCGTACACACCAAGACAAGTTTCAAAGCCTCTTTTGATCATCTGGAGAAGATATCAATTTAAACTGATATAAATTAAATTCAACACAATAAACTCCTTGATAATAAATTATTATCATTTTTATATTCAAACAGAACTGACACTGATCATTTGAATCATTTCGATTCAGTTTTAACTTCGATTTCAATATATTTCGTATTACAATAATTTAATATATTCGATATTAAATCGAAATCAATTTTTAAATCAATAACTAAATATAAAAAATCATTTATTTTATCAAGTCAATATTTAAAATAAATATTAAATATTCAAAATTAATCGACCAAAAATCTGGGTCGTTACAAGACGACACTAGAGAAGAAAACTAAAAGTATGCACTTCATTGCTTAAATATTATTTTCTTTCTCACTGACAGTATTTAATAACAAATATAGTTATATTAAAAAGTTCTACATAATATTTATAATCTAGCATAGTTTTTTTTAGTTCACTGAAATAAATGCTTGCTTCCTTCAACTTAATTACCGCTAGCTGATGAGTCAAGAAAGTTGCGATCTGTTGTTATTTGAAAATAAAAACCTGTTATTGCATTTGCTGAATTATTGTACTCTAGATGTTATATATACCAATCTAAAGGAATTTAACATTTTCTATTGGCTACGTGACACATTCCATCGCATTTGTTTTGTTCCTCCATGTAGTGCCAATGTGATGGCTTGGCAAGCAGTATAGACTTCACATCCGTTTACGCATACGTCCTACAATCCATTACTAGCTATAATTCAGTTGGGAATAGTCCGATATTGATGCATGTACAGACTGCATTTATCAGTTTTACATTAAAAATTCCAAATTTCTATAGTAACATGCTAGAAATTGTGAACCTGTGTTACAATTTGTTTTATGTTATTTTATTTTCCTAACAAGAAATCCAACTGTTTTCCAGTTGGTAACAATTTGAATATCCTCTCTCGTTGGCCTTCTGTTATGTAACAACAACCTGCGTTTGATCCAAAAAGAAATGAGGGGAATGCCCTTCATATTATGGACCCACAGGGTGCACTTGGCACTTTTGACATTTGACATTTTTGCAATTTCATATTGCATATATTTTAGTTGAAATTTATTAAGAGTTCACAAGTAGAGAAATATTTTCTTGAAAGTATATTTGTTGTTTGTAAGCTTTTGACATCTATAAAAATTGCATTATACTATATGGAACATCTAATTAAATATATGTGGGCATCACCGTTGCTTAACAATGGTTAAATTCTGCCTGATCAAATAAGAAATAACAATTTAATATATGCTTAATATTAATTTTTAATGTTTAAAATAAAAAATGTGTCGAATTAATGTATGTCTTCGTTCTTGGCTTCAATATGATATGCATTCCTCTCCTTCATATTGAAAATATACCTATACTCATTTGTATCAATGATGAAAAGACCCTCGCGCATCACTTTTTGATTTTTGTATTATTATGCATTCATTATCTTTTAATTGTTATTGATTTTTTTAGCATGGTGTGCGTAGTCTACTTCTTTATTTTACTAGCATGAACCCATGCTACGCACACGGGATAAAACTACACTTTTTTTAATTAGTGATGGAACTTTAATGTTATCTGCTCACTTGAAGAATCAAATTTAGACTTAAATGAATGTGTGGCACTATGGTCAGCTAAAGTTCACAGTGAAAAATATCCTTCTACTTTGTGAAAAGTAGAAATTTTTGCTTGAAATGAAGAAAAATTTAAACGCACAAAGTAATCTACTGACATTGTTCTTGAAACAATATTAAGAGTACTTATAGAGAAATATTAGTAAGTCACAAAAATGTAAAAAGCCAAATTTTCGTCTTCCATTAAAAAACAATCATCGTTTGATAATTCTACTATTGATTGGTTTGACGAACGAAAGCACTATACAGCTGAATAATCATTTTTGATCATGTGAAATAAATCCAACATACCTTGTAAGAAGGAAGATGTTTATAATAGAATTGGTAAATAGTAATAATACATGGTACATAATAACAAAAGGGACAGGGATCACATTTGACTGGATACACAATCAATCTGTAAAAAATTTGTGCATAATACAAACAGTCCACTGAATACATCACAGAACTGCTACATTTGGATGCACAATCATAAAAATTAAAATATTATCATCGAGCTACCAATACATGAACACATACATGAATATCAAAATTTTCATGTAAACTAAGAGTAATTATCTACAACTACATATACATAAACACCATTAAACCTTGATCCGACAACTGACACGCCATGCTTGCTAAACTGGCTTGAAATGGCTTAATGCGTTTTATCCCTTCGTTTTCAACTCTAGAATGACAAACATCCTACAATCCAAAATTTATGTTAATACAACGATGAAAAAATAGATACTTTTCAAGGATGTGATCTAAATTGTCTTAGACAACATACATATTAAGTTGCAAGCTTTGCACAAAGAAGGATCCAGTGGAATATTAAGAAACTAATGTATTGATGTACTGTTTTGCCTATATTGTCCTACAAATATCATATGTTGTTTTCAACTATTGTATTATAGGACAGATAATAGTCTCACTTGCATATGCAATAATATTGATATATCCAAATCATGCAAGAGTTATATATTTACAGGTAAACTTTTAATGCTTCCAAGGTACACTATCAAAACTATATTGTGAAATAATTGAGCACATAACATATTAATTAGCATGGTATATATTTCATATAAAAAACATATATAAATGCGGTAGAAAAAACAATCTATTAAATAGATTTAGACCAACTTTCAGATCAAGCTACAAATTGTAACAACCCGTATTTTCAATAACCTGTTATAACATAAATCAAGGCAGAATTAAATTCTAAAATATGAATCAAGGGAAATGGGCTATGCCATTGCGTTCGTCTCGGAAAAATACGCGAAACAGAGTCCGAGTTTTCAAAAATCGGAGTCCGTATGACCCGATTAAGGCCCAACGAAGTTTTCAGAAAAATTCAAAGTAAAAACAGATTTCAAATTCAAGTTTGAATTTGGAAAATTAGGTCAGATTGGGCCAGGCGGGAAAATTCTAGCCAGAGCACCCAAGTCGACAGCCCTGTCGACTTGGGAGTCGACTTGGTTGGACCCAAGTCGACAGCCCTGTCGACTTGGCTGTCAACTGGGTTCAGCCGGGCAGTTTTGCCTGGTGCACCATTTTGGGTTTGGGTTGAGCTTGGGGGCCAGATTCGGTTTTAAGGGCTGAGATTGGAATTAGGGTTTAATCCTAGGGTTGAAACTAATCCTAATCTCTATAAATAAGCCCCTAACCTAACCCTAAATCATCATTAATCAATCCTACAACTAAACTACGGCAAAATCATTCCTCTCATGGCCTCCACTCTCTTCATAAAATCCTAAATAAATTTCTATGAGAGATTTTCCATGCATACAAGTGTTTTCAAGCTTGTATGAGTGTCATTAGCTTGCATTCAAGTCAAGTTTCTATATTTACATCATAAAGCAAGGGTTTTTTATTGATTTGGAGCTTTCATATTGGGTTGATTTGATTGCATAAGGGCTTTATTTCAATCTTATATTTGCTTATACTCATTTGAGTCTTCATAAGCATTGTAAGCCCTTTTCTACTTTCATATTTAAACTCTAAAAGTTAAATGAATGATGCAAGTTTGGTTGATCATTATGATATGCAAGTTTGCCTTGATATGCAAGTTTGATATGTTATGATATGCAAGTTTATCATGTTATGTTATGCAAGTTTGATATGCAAGTTTGTCATATGATATGCAAGTTATGTTATTCAAGTTTGGGTTGATCATTTTGTTCTTGTTATCATCTTATGCAAGCTTATCTTGGGTTTATGAGCTTAAAGCTTCAAGCTTTATGCTAAAGGTTGCATTTTGGCAACATGTAAGTTATCATATCCCTTATGATAACTTGCATGTGAGGCTAAATGCGAACTTATGGCCATTTTTACATGTCATTTATCACCATGTATCACCAATATGCTAAGTTTGGTTTTATGCATGCTTTTGAGGCCTAAAAATGTAATATGCAAGTATATGAACATATGTACATTTCATATGCCACCATGTTAAACTTGTGGCTTCAACACCTTTATGTCATGATTATGCCAAGTTCCCTCTTTCTATCCTTTATGCGCTATTGCGATATGTAAGCGATGGGATTGCGTTTGGGGTTGGGTAAACTTAAAAGACATAAAAACATAAGCTTGGGAATTTACCTATTAAGTTAGGTCTACCCTTTGGGAATTTACCTATTAAGTTAGGTCTACCCAAATGCTTAAAAACTTGTAACATGTTTTGGAAACATGATGGACATGACACTTAGAAAAATATAAGTGTGACCAACTCGAGGTTGGGTTGAGTTTGTAGCGTAAACCTACCCGGAACCGACCGGCTTAACTAGTTGCTACAAACAATAGGACCCAATGTGAGAAGTTGGTCATGTTGTACCTTGAACCCGAGGTTAGACCAAGTTGTGGTGTAAAGCTACCCGGACCCGCCCGGCTTAACTAGTAACCACAACAAAGTCTAATGTGAGAGGTTAAGGCACATTAAATTAATTAATGCCTCATGATTAGGGTTAAGTCATGGTCCACTTAATACTTAACCAATTTGGGCTTGGTAGATTAATCAGGGTTAAGCCGTGAACTCATCGTTACACTTAACCAAGTTAATCCATGATTAGCAAGAGGGTTAAACCGTACTTAACCCACTAGAAAATCCTAGCAATGGGGGTCCACTCCAGCAGTAATCCCAAGTTTGTATCATTATGACCCTAGGGACTAGGCTAGGGTGGGGGCACGATTACTGGACTTGAAGTAAGTGACCAAAAGCGACGGCAGAGTGGTACGCCGGTGTAGTTCTGGGCGGACTATGGTCGTGCACATAGTCCGAAGCCGGGGAAAACATGCACGGGTACCAGTAGATCGAGACTGTGCACTTATGTTTATGGTGTCCAGGGGTTGACACCCTAGGGCTTGATACACCCGACGGGAGACCCTGCACAGTCTGACTACAATTATGTTTGGGCCGCATTGACACCAACACGTGACGAGTTAGGCTTATAGGGAGCCGATCGATTAGACCGTTTGGTTGGACCGCGTATTAGGGTCATTTCATGTTATTGGGCCAAAGCTTGGGCCAAGGGATCAATACTTGTTTATTCAAGTCATGTTAGATTGCTAGTACACCTGTGGTGCAAAAGACCTTAAACCTGATTATGCGATGACACCTTTATCTACCTTGTTAGTTGATCATCATGCTAGTATGTTGTTATCCTTATGTTCATCCCTGCTTCTCATGTCAGTTAACTTTATCAGTTTACATTGATTGTAGTAGGGCTTACTCAGTCTTTTTGACTGACCTATTTTCTTTCGCCTCTTTTCTTCCGTTCCCCCCCCCCCCCCAGGTTCTCAGGGTGGGAATATTGGAGCTTAGCTTGGATTTCTGACCGCTTGCTTGTGGGATTTAGCTCATGTACGGTTTGACATGAAGCTAGCTATGGTTATCACTTATTTTGGGGATAGTACTTATGTATTTCAGTTTATCAGTTGATGTTGTTTTTATCTAGACTTGTTTATTTGGAAAGTTATGTTGTACCAGACTTGTTTTGAAATAGTTTGAAATCTTCCGCTGTTTTACTTATATTACTTACTCTGTTTACATATATACATATGTTCTTGTTCTGCCTTGATATATCATTATGCATGTTTACCTGATTCAAACGCCCCTCTAAAGTCAGAGTGCTTGCAAGAGCCACCCTGGCGGAGGTGGGGTGTTACATTTGGTATCAGAGCATATGGTTTACGAGAAGGAACAAAAAGGTTTTTAAAATTTTTGGAAAACTATTTTCAAAACCAAGTATAAAGTATTTTCCAAAGAAAAGTCTAGTTTATTTTAAAGGCTATTCCCCAAAAAGCCATTAGCAAAATTCCTTCGCTTTTCTCCATTCTGAATCTGTCTTTTTCTTCGTTTTCAGTATGGCCGATAACTTTGCTATTCCGGAGGGAGTACACGTACCTGTTTGGTATAGGAGACTTTTGGAGGCTAGGGCGACCGAAGCCGGCCCCGCAGATGTTCCTCCTCCTCCGGTAGTTAATGTTCCTCCTCCTCCTGTCGCTGAGGTTCCTCTTCCTCCTCCCCCTCAGCATCCTCAAGCTGACCTCGCAAAGACTTGCAAAGATTTCAAAGCAATGGGTGGCAAGAACTTTCAAGGCACTGAGACTTTTGTAGAGGCCAGAAATTGGTTGAAAGAGACCGAGGATTTATTTGCTATCTTTGGGTTAGACGATCAGAGGAAGATCTTGTTGGCGGTTTGGCTTATGAAGGATGAAGCCGCTTATTGGTGGGAAGTCACCAATGGTACTAGGCCTATTGAGACTTGGGCCGATTTCAGGGCAAGGTTTGTGCTTAAGTTTCTATCTTCTGCTGAGGAGAATCTGCAAATGGAGAGGTTCATAACTTTGAAACAAGGAGATATATCTGTCAAAGAATAACAAGTTCAATCAGTTAGCTCGTTTTGGCTTGGATATGGTGAATACTCCTCAGAAGAAGGCTCTTCGTTTTGCTAGAGGATTGAATGAGCCGTTGCAGGGATTGGCTATGTCACATATTCCCCATGGGGCCACGTTTGAGAGCTTGGTTGATATGGCGTTACTTCAGGGAGATGTCAATAAAGAGATCAAGATGAATGATACTCAAGCCAAGAAGACTGATTCCCAGTGGAAAGGAAATCAGGGTAATCCAAGTGGTCAGAGCAGTCAAGGCAATCAGAACAAGAACAAGAACAAGAGTAGAGGAAACAAGGGGAACAACAACAAGGGCAAGAACAACAAGGGGAAGTGCCATTATTGCGGTTCAGTTGGGCATCTTATTAAGGATTGTAAGAAGAGGAAAAGGAAGAATGGTGAATGCTTTTTCTGCGGTGAGACTGGACATTTCAGTAAGGATTGCCCGAAGAAGCAAGGGCAAGGCCAGGGTCAGACTCAGTGTGCTGGACCTTCAGGAGGGCAAGTTCATGCTCTCAATGCCGCTCCAGTTCCCGATCGAGGTAGTATTTCTGTTGAGAGCCTTGTATATATTTCTGATTTTCCAGTTCGTATCTTGTTTGATTCTGGTGCATCGCATAGCTTTATCTCATCTGATCTTGTTGATAGTTTGCACCTTAGTACTAGCTTGGTAGATGATCCCGTCTGTGTCTCAAATCCTATTGGGGGTTCCGCCCATCTGTCTATGATATGTGGGGATTTGAGGATCTCTATACTGAGTGTAGAGTTCTTGTGTAGTGCTTATGTTCTTGGTTTTAGGGGATATGGATTGATATTGGGCATGGATTGGTTGTCCAGATATGGAGCCATCCTTGATTGTGAGCATAGGGTTGTGAGGCTTGTGACTCGCCTCGGAAACACCCTAGAAATTTCTTGTAATCCGAGAGGTCCCGTCATGTTGTGCTATCTGGAATCACTCGACTCGTCAATGGAAACTCTTCAGTCTGTGAGAGTGGTTCGAGAGTATCCGGATGTTTTCGATGAAGTTAGGGGGTTTCCCCCTAAGCGAGAGATTGATTTCCGCATTTATCTGGTGGATAATGCAAAGCCGGTTTCTTTGCCCGTTCGGCACATGGCTCCGCGTGAAAGGTGGGAGCTAAGTAAGCAAGTGAAGGAGTTGCTTGAGAAGAACTTCATTAGACGAAGTATATCTGAATGGGGAGCGCCTGTGGTATTTGCTACCAAGGCAGATGGTTCTCTCCGACTTTGTGTTGACTATCGAGAGTTGAATAAGCTGACTAAGAAGAACAGACACCCGTTACCAAGGATTGATGATCTCTTTGACCAGCTTATCGGTGCTTCTGTTTTCTCTCAGCTTGATCTTGCTACTGGATTCCATCAGCTCAGGGTAGCTGAAGATAGTATAGACAAGACTGCGTTCAGAACTCCAGA
This sequence comes from Allium sativum, assembly GCA_030737875.1. NCBI lineage: Eukaryota > Viridiplantae > Streptophyta > Magnoliopsida > Asparagales > Amaryllidaceae > Allium > Allium sativum. The sequence continues at coordinate 660,326,448 of CM060924.1, forward strand.
TGGATTCTTCGAATGGCTTGTCATGCCGTTCGGCTTGACTAATGCACCCGCATATTTCGTGGACTTGATGAGTAGGGTGTTCAGGGAGTTCTTGAACAAGTTTGTCGTGGTCTTCGTAGATGATATTCTGATCTTCTCTAAGGATGAGGAAGAGCACGCAAGGCATCTCGTGGAGGTGATGGATACGCTTAGAGCGCATCAGTTGAAGGCCAAGTTCTCCAAGTGTCACTTTTGGAGAAGGGAAGTTAGATTCCTTGGGCATATAGTATCTAAGCAAGGCTTAGCGGTGGATCCCGCTAAGGTAGTTGCAGTTCAGGATTGGAAGACTCCAAGGAATGCAACCGAAGTGAGAAGTTTTCTAGGTCTTGCAGGCTTCTACCGGAAGTTCATCAAGGACTTCACGAAGATTTCCGCTCCTCTCACTAAATTGACGAAGAAGAATTTAGTTTTTGCTTGGAACATAGAATGCGAGCTTGCTTTTCAGAAGCTCAAGAGAGCCCTTACATCAGCACCTGTTCTAGCTTTGCCCGATGGAGGGAAGTTATTTACAGTATACACCGATGCATGTGGCACGAGGTTAGGAGCTGTTCTGATGCAAGAAGGAAGAGTGATATGCTTTGGCGGTAGACAACTCAAAGTGCATGAGAAGAATTATCCCACTCATGACTTAGAGTTGGCAGCAATAGTATATGCACTCAAGGCTTGGCGCCATTATCTTCTGGGGGAAAGATTTGAGCTTTATACCGATCACAAGTCATTGAAGTATCTCTTTTCTCAGAAGGATCTGAATCTGAGGCAACAAAGATGGATGGAATTCTTGGCGTCCTACGATTTTGAGATAGCTTATACCCCTGGCAAGGGGAATGTGGTAGAAGATGCATTGAGTAGAAAAAGGTTGACTCTGAGTCCTCTATTCATTGAGATGAAGAATTTAGAGTATGTGGCAACCTTTGATTTCTCTTTGGCGGTTGAGTCGATGACCGGGTCTTTAGCATCTCTGGAACTCAGACCTACCCTTCTTGATCAAGTTGGGGCTTCGCAGAGAGAAGACCCTCAGATAGTTGAGATTATGGATAAGCTGATTCGAGGAGAGGCGTCTAGTCATCTCGCTCGATATTCTATTGATGACAAGGGTTGGCTGAGGAGAGATGGAAGGTTATGTGTTCCAATGGTAGAAGATTTAGTAAGAAAAGTTCTTGAGGAAGCGCATCGCTCTAAGTTGACTATACATCCGGGCGGAGATAAGATGTATAAAGATATGAAGCGCATTTTCTTTTGGCCTGGGATGAAGAAGGATGTGGCAGAGTTTGTCTCTAGATGTATCATTTGCCAGCAAGTTAAGGCCGAGTCGAAGAAGCCTGGTGGGCTATTGCATCCTCTAGACGTTCCACTATGGAAGTGGGAGAGTATTTCCATGTATTTTATCAATGGGCTACCAAGGTCAAGGAAAGGGAATACGAGCATTTGGGTTATTGTGGATAGACTTACGAAGAGTGCTCATTTCATTCCGGTGAAGAGCAAGAGGACCGCATCTTGGCTAGCTTCTGTATATCTTCGTGAGATTGTGAGACTACATGGAGTCCCTTCTAGTATAGTCAGTGACCGTGACCCAATCTTTACAAGTCAATACTGGAATAGCTTGCAAGAAGCTATGGGCACGAGGTTGAATATAAGTACGGCTTATCACCCACAGACGGACGGTCAAACCGAAAGGGTGAATAGGGTACTCGAGGATCTATTGAGGCTTTGTATTCTGGATTTTGGTGGTACTTGGGAAGACCATCTTCCTCTTGTTGAGTTTGCATATAATAACAGTTATCAGGCAAGCATAGGGATGGCACCATTTGAAGCTTTATATGGGAGGTCGTGTAAGTCGCCTACATGTTGGTGGGAGACTACAGATGAGCTTATACTTGGGCCTGATATGATCAGAGATACATCCGAGAAGGTCGAGTTGATTCGGAGACGGATGAAAGCGGCCCAAGACCGACAGAAATCCTATGCTGATAAGCGAAGAACTGATTTGGAGTTTGATGTTGGGGATATGGTTTTCGTGAAGGTTTCTCCTTTGCGGAATGTGGTCCGATTCGGAGCCGTTGGAAAGTTAGCACCGAGGTTTGTTGGACCATTCCCTATTATAGAGAGGATCGGGCAGATGGCTTATAGAGTGGAGTTGCCCGAGAAGCTTGCCGGAGTACACGATGTTTTTCATGTCTCGCATCTCCGGAAGTGTTTACATGAATCAGCAGAGGTTGTTGAGCCAAGTGTTCTGAAAGATGTGGAAGTGGAGAAAGAGGCTACCTTGAGGAGAGCTCCGATTCGTATCTTGGGGACGGAGACCAAGAAGCTAAGGAATCGAGAGGTCAAGTTGGTGAAGGTTCAATGGGGTGAAGCCGAAGAAGACGCAACTTGGGAAACCGAGGAGAAGATGCGTGGGCTTTATCCATTCCTTTTCGAGGGTACACTCTCATTCTCTTTTCTTTGTTAGCATATCTTTCTCTTTGCTATCCATGTTTATCTAGTTTATCGTGTTAATCTTGTCATGAGAACCTTAGGTAGAAACCCTTTGGATGAAACATGTGTTTGAAACATGTTATGCTTGATGTTTGCAAGTGGTTGCAAGTGTTTGCAAGTGGTTACTCGTGGATGCATTATACACGTTAGGCACTAGATCGGCTCACACACTCCTCATATTGCATATGCATGAGTGTTTATGCTTATTCATGGATGAAAATTTTTGTGTTATCACATGGATGTTGCATATGGATGTATGTTATGTGCACACATGTAGATGTTATATATTATGTTAGGAATTGCATATATATGGATTCATTTCACTAACATAATTTGCATTGATGATATTTGCATTAGATAAGTACATATACACACACCTTTGCATATGTTCATACAACATTTAGAATCTTGTAAGGACAATGATTGCTCGTGGATGATGTTTTGAGTAGATGGATGTTGGATGGTAGGATACGTTCTTCCTAACTTGAAGAATTCGGGGACGAAATCCTTTAAGGAGGGGAGAATGTAACAACCCGTATTTTCAATAACCTGTTATAACATAAATCGAGGCAGAATTTAATTCTAAAATCTGAATCAAGGGAAACGGGCTATGCCATTGCGTTCATCTCGGAAAAATACGCGAAATAGAGTCCGAGTTTTCGAAAATCGGAGTCCGTATGACCCGATTAAGGCCCAACGAAGTTTTCAGAAAAATTCAAAGTAAAAACAGATTTCAAATTCAAGCTTGAATTTGGAAAATTAGGTCAGATTGGGCCAGGCGGGAAAATTCCCGCCAGAGCACCCAAGTCGACAGCCCTGTCGACTTGGTTGGACCCAAGTCGACAGCCCTGTCGACTTGGCTGTCGACTGGGTTCAGCCGGGCAGTTTTGCCTGGTGCACCATTTTGGGTTTGTGTTGAGCTTGGGGGCCAGATTCGGTTTTAAGGGCTCAGATTGGAATTAGGGTTTAATCCTAGGGTTGAAACTAATCCTAATCTCTATAAATAAGCCCCTAACCTAACCCTAAATCATCATTAATCAATCCTACAACTAAACTATAGCAAAATCATTCCTCTCATGGCCTCCACTCTCTTCATAAAATCCTAAATAAATTTCTATGAGAGATTTTCCATGCATACAAGTGTTTTCAAGCTTGTATGAGTGTCATTAGCTTGCATTCATGTCAAGTTTCTATATTTGCATCATAAAGCAAGGGTTTTTTTTGTTGATTTGGAGCTTTCATATTGGGTTGATTTGATTGCATAAGGGCTTTGTCTCAATCTTATATTTGCTCATACTCATTTGAGTCTTCATAAGCATTGTAAGCCCTTTTCTACTTTCATATTTAAACTCTAAAAGTTAAATGAATGATGTAAGTTTGGTTGATCATTATGATATGCAAGTTTGCCTTGATATGCAAGTTTGATATGTTATGATATGCAAGTTTATCATGTTATGTTATGCAAGTTTGATATGCAAGTTTGTCATATGATATGCAAGTTATGTTATGCAAGTTTGGGTTGATCATTTTTTCATGTTATCATGTTATGCAAGCTTATCTTGGGTTTATGAGCTTAAAGCTTCAAGCTTTATGCTAAAGGTTGCATTTTGGCAACATGTAAGTTATCATATCCCTTATGATAACTTGCATGTGAGGCTAAATGCGAACTTATGGCCATTTTTACATGTCATTTATCACCATGTATCACCAATATGCTAAGTTTGGTTTTATGCATGCTTTTGAGGCCTAAAAATGTAATATGCAAGTATATGAACATATGTACATTTCATATGCCACCATGTTAAACTTGTGGCTTCAACACCTTTATGTCATGATTATGCCAAGTTCCCTCTTTCTATCCTTTATGCGCTATTGCGATATGTAAGCGATTGGATTGTGTTTGGGGTTGGGTAAACTTAAAAGACATAAAAACATAAGCTTGGGAATTTACCTATTAAGTTAGGTCTACCCTTTGGGAATTTACCTATTAAGTTAGGTCTACCCAAATGCTTGAAAACTTGTAACATGTTTTGGAAACATGATGGACATGACACTTAGAAAAATATAAGTGTGACCAACTCGAGGTTGGGTTGAGTTTGTAGCGTAAACCTACCCGGAACCGACCGGCTTAACTAGTTGCTACAAACAATAGGACCCAATGTGAGAAGTTGGTCATGTTGTACCTTGAACCCGAGGTTAGACCAAGTTGTGGTGTAAAGCTACCCGGACCCGCCCGGCTTAACTAGTAACCACAACAAAGTCTAATGTGAGAGGTTAAGGCACATTAAATTAATTAATGCCTCATGATTAGGGTTAAGTCATGGTCCACTTAATACTTAACCAATTTGGGCTTGGTAGATTAATCAGGGTTAAGCCGTGAACTCATCGTTACACTTAACCAAGTTAATCCATGATTAGCAAGAGGGTTAAACCGTACTTAACCCACTAGAAAATCCTAGCAATGGGGGTCCACTCCAGCAGTAATCCCAAGTTTGTATCATTATGACCCTAGGGACTAGGCTAGGGTGGGGGCACGATTACTGGACTTGAAGTAAGTGACCAAAAGCGACGGCAGAGTGGTACGCCGGTGTAGTTCTGGGCGGACTATGGTCGTGCACATAGTTCGAAGCCGGGGAAAACATGCACGGGTACCAGTAGATCGAGACTGTGCACTTATGTTTATGGTGTCCAGGGGTTGACACCCTAGGGCTTGATACACCCGACGGGAGACCCTGCACAGTCTGACTACAATTATGTTTGGGCCGCATTGACACCAACACGTGACGAGTTAGGCTTATAGGGAGCCGATCGATTAGACCGTTTGGTTGGACCGCGTATTAGGGTCATTTCATGTTATTGGGCCAAAGCTTGGGCCAAGGGATCAATACTTGTTTATTCAAGTCATGTTAGTTTGCTAGTACACCTGTGGTGCAAAAGACCTTAAACCTGATTATGCGATGACACCTTTATCTACCTTGTTAGTTAATCATCATGCTAGTATGTTGTTATCCTTATGTTCATCCCTGCTTCTCATGTCAGTTAACTTTATCAGTTTACATTGATTGTAGTAGGGCTTACTCAGTCTTTTTGACTGACCTGTTTTCTTTCGCCTCTTTTCTTCCGTCCCCCCCCCCCCAGGTTCTCAGGGTGAGAATATTGGAGCTTAGCTTGGATTTCTGACCGCTTGCTTGTGGGATTTAGCTCATGTACGGTTTGACATGAAGCTAGCTATGGTTATCACTTATTTTGGGGATAGTACTTATGTATTTCAGTTTTTCAGTTGATGTTGTTTTTATCTAGACTTGTTTATTTGGAAAGTTATGTTGTACCAGACTTGTTTTGAAATAGTTTGAAATCTTCCGCTGTTTTACTTATATTATTTACTCTGTTTACATATATACATATGTTCTTGTTCTGCCTTGATATATCATTATGCATGTTTACCTGATTCAAACGCCCCTCCAAAGTCAGAGTGCTTGCAAGAGCCACCCTGGCGGAGGTGGGGTGTTACATTTGGTATCAGAGCATATGGTTTACGAGAAGGAACAAAAAGGTTTTTAAAACTTTTGGAAAACTATTTTCAAAACCAAGTATAAAGTATTTTCCAAAGAAAAGTCTAGTTTATTTTAAAGGCTATTCCCCAAAAAGCCATTAGCAAAATTCCTTCGTTTTTCTCCATTCTGAATCTGTCTTTTTCTTCGTTTTCAGTATGGCCGATAACTTTGCTATTCCGGAGGGAGTACACGTACATGTTTGGTATAGGAGACTTTTGGAGGCTAGGGCGACTGAAGCCGGCCCCGCAGATGTTCCTCCTCCTCCGGTAGTTAATGTTCCTCCTTCTCCTGTCGCTGAGGTTCCTCTTCCTCCTCCCCCTCAGCATCCTCAAGCTGACCTCGCAAAGACTTGCAAAGATTTCAAAGCAATGGGTGGCAAGAACTTTCAAGGCACTGAGACTTTTGTAGAGGCCAGAAATTGGTTGAAAGAGACCGAGGATTTATTTGCTATCTTTGGGTTAGACGATCAGAGCAAGATCTTGTTGGCGGTTTGGCTTATGAAGGATGAAGCCGCTTATTGGTGGGAAGTCACCAATGGTACTAGGCCTGTTGAGACATGGGCCGATTTCAGGGCAAGGTTTGTGCTTAAGTTTCTATCTTCTGCTGAGGAGAATCTGCAAATGGAGAGGTTCATAACTTTGAAACAAGGAGATATGTCTGTCAAAGAATATGTGAACAAGTTCAATCAGTTAGCTCGTTTTGGCTTGGATATGGTGAATACTCCTCAGAAGAAGGCTCTTCGTTTTGCTAGAGGATTGAATGAGCCGTTGCAGGGATTGGCTATGTCACATATTCCCCATGGGGCCACGTTTGAGAGCTTGATTGATATGGCGTTACTTCAGGGAGATGTCAAGAAAGAGATCAAGATGAATGATACTCAAGCCAAGAAGACTGATTCCCAGTAGAAAGGAAATCAGGGTAATCCAAGTGGTCAGAGCAGTCAAGGCAATCAGAACAAGAACAAGAACAAGAGTCAAGGCAACAAGGCGAACAACAACAAGGGCAAGAACAACAAGGGGAAGTGGCATTATTGCGGTTCAGTTGGGCATCTTATTAAGGATTGTAAGAAGAGGAAAAGGAAGAATGGTGAATGCTTTTTCTGCGGTGAGACTGGACATTTCAGTAAGGATTGCCCGAAGAAGCAAGGGCAAGGCCAGGGTCAGACTCAGCGTGCTGGACCTTCAGGAGGGCAAGTTCATGCTCTCAATGCCGCTCCAGTTCCCGATCGAGGTAGTATTTCTGTTGAGAGCCTTGTATATATTTCTGATTTTCCAGTTCGTACTTTGTTTGATTCTGGTGCATCGCATAGCTTTATCTCATCTGATCTCTTTGATAGTATGCACCTTAGTACTAGCTTGGTAGATGATCCCGTCTGTGTCTCAAATCCTATTGGGGGTTCCGCCCATCTGTCTATGATATGTGGGGATTTGAGGATCTCTATACTGAGTGTAGAGTTCTTGTGTAGTGCTTATGTTCTTGGTTTTAGGGGATATGGATTGATATTGGGCATGGATTGGTTGTCCAGATATGGGGCCATCCTTGATTGTGAGCATAGGGTTGTGAGGCTCGTGACTCGCCTCGGAAACACCCTAGAAATTTCTTGTAATCCGAGAGGTCCCGTATATGTCACAAAAGAATACAGATTGCAATTAGATGATTTAAGTATATGTTTAGATAAAAACATTATATATTGCCATAATATATGATTAACTTTTAGCCTTTAATCATAATATTATGCAAATAATAACGTGCTAATAAGTAAATTTTCATATTTCCAACTATTTTAGCCTTTAATCAGGCAATTTATATCTTAGATTGCCTAAATTACAAAGACTGAATTATAATACTTTTAATAGTAATATGACTTTAACTCATCGTGATTAAAAACCGGTATACATTTTCATATCTAAGCATGCTATTCAATACCAGTAGACTTAATAAGGCAAGTACGATTAAAATTAATTCAAGACTATGCATAAATTGGATAAATTGGATCCAAAGGAGGAAAGCACACACACATCAACCAAAACATGTATGGATATTAAATCACGAAAATCAATATGTTGTAAAAGTAGCATAAGGAAATAATGCAGATACACATACATATTTGATTCGTATGAAATACATGAAAGTCATTGACACTTCTAAGATAGACCAATGGAATATATATATATACATATTTGATCCTATCTCATATATATATATATATATATATATATATATATATATATATATATAAAGACTATAATCATTTTACAATCCCAAAATCACCTTTCTGCATACATTTGTAAGTCTGACTCCCACCCAGTTGAGCAAGTAAGACTATATGTTTTTATACTCCATATCAAGCCGATTTTACCAAATTAGTTTTAGCTTGTACTATTTAGAAAATGCCATTCTTCCTTATATGGAAAACCATATAATGGTAAGCATAACTAGTTTGATCAGATTACACCCAACTTAAACAATGAATTGTTTGTTACTGCTGTTCTTATACCAGGTTTATATGATGTGTACAATATTTGATATGGTAACAAATCATAATATTTTTTCCAACTAATATGGCATACAGAATTTAACTGTTAAAATTTAGAAATTGATTTTTTGGAGAAGCTTAAGATAGGACTGGAGAAAATGAGAAGGTTTTAATCACATATAATAACGGACCCAAATAGAACCAACATCAAATAAGTTCCATATATAACGTACAGAATAAAGTGTATAATTGAACGTCAGAAGGAGCTTTCCTCATACAGTTGGAGCAATTGGGGATACATATCATATATAAAATTCATGTAGTAATGAACTACGTAAAACTAAACTATTATTCGAAAATAAATTTGTTATGGCATTAAATCAAAGTGGAAGACAATAGAACAAAATTATGTTCCATTATCAAATTTCATTCAAATTAAAAGCTTTGATATGATTTCCATACCAAACATCTCACATAAAGTAAACATTTAGACAACATTAATATTACTGTTTTTAATACCATCAATCTATGGGGAGAAAATACGAATTTTATAATCATTCTGGAAAAAGAAAAATCAAAACTGAATATAAGAAGCAAAAAATAAAAGAGAAACATATTTGAATAGAATTATTATGTTAAAAATAAAAACCTGTAGAAATGTAACACCTGTAAACTGCAACAAATAAAATTAATTATTCATCCAAATCAGAGCAATGACAAATGAAATGGCATGAACTATACCCTTTAAATTCAAGCATAGTAAGGGATCGAAAGCAGAAATATGGAATTGACCATGGTTATATATATAAAAAAAATCTGTTTGGATAATTGAAGATTCACATGCCAGCAACATGGGACTGAGAATTAGAAGAACAAAGAAAGTGAAAATACTCACTCGTCTATCATGTATAATATAAATATACTATAGATAAGAGAAAACTATACTTATAACACTGCAGAAAAAATATAAATTTCGAGTATCCAATTAGTCGTCAAAAACAGGAATTTAGTATCCCATATCCCATTAACCCATAGAAGCAGGACTGATAAATTCCGTTGACAATTCACTTTTAAATGTATGTAGCAAAATAGTTGGAGTTATCTTAGCCCATCAAGTAGTTATGTATCTTTAGTTCATGACTCCCAGTGATAATCATAAATTTGATACTTGATAGTGATTTAATTACAAAAGAAGACTTGCTTAAAAATATATTGTAAAAATATGCCTTTGTCAGTATTTAGTTTAAGAAAAAAGATCTCATTAAGGGGCAGTGCATAACCAGTAATGAAATGTATAATTTTCCTCTTTTGAATTTGTACATTCTGTTTCAAGATAAGACATGCCTAAATTTAGTAGTAAGTTATAATGTAGACCTATTTCTGTAATATTTTTCTTAAAGAAGCTCAACTTAAAAATGAATACTAAAATAAACACTTTCAAGCTTTATTGAATAGTTTAATTTCACTTGAAAGTACTATAATATTGAACCAAAACCTCTATTCTAAATCTCAGATCTTTCTGACGACATGATTCAATATATTTTTATTACAGGCATTAATGGTGAAAATTGAGACCAACCTCCCCACCATGGAAAGATTTCTATTATAGGCATTGTAGTGATCACAATTTTATTGGCTACAAATAAAGCCTTAACAAACAGTATGTATACGTAAACCATTATCCAAATTGAGAATTGATTATTTTATAGATTTGTCCAATTTGGATGAACCAAGCTAGCAATAACATTCAAAGAGATACGTTTGACAATAAAATATGATTAAATTGATATATGAAATCATTTGTTACCATATAAAATGAACAAAACAACGTTATAAACTTGTAAGGTTCTAAATTCCAATTTCCCACCTAAGATATAGTTGATTGGACTTAAGTATTTTTGTTTCCCACAGGTGTAGAATGAGAAGCACAAAAGTAGAAGCTATTTAAAAAGGAAGTAATAATTTCGAATTTCAGTGCTTAAATGAATAAATTACATGTCAAACAATGAAACAGAAATCATGTTAATTTTATAAAATTATTCTACGAAGCATAAATAAAAAATGTCCTTTAAAAAAAACTTCGATCAAATACCACATTTATTGTTTTTTATTCTATTTGCTTCTTCAAAACAACTATTAATCTTAAGTATAGAATTAAATGATTACACTACATATAATAGAATGGATACATGATTAGATTTCACAATGAACAGATAGACAATAATTTTTTGTTTGTGAAAATCATATGAAATTTGCAATTAGTAGGCCTTCCATGCCATTAAGTAAATTAAAATATTTCATCGATAAGTTAATATCTTAGGAAAACAAAATTTCTTAAACTACCTTAGAAAACAAATTGTTTAAAACTAAACTATTAAAATTGAAGAAGCCAAATGAAATTAACAATAAAATACATTTCTATCAAACTAGCAATTTCAAAAGTATATTAGTCAGTAAATTCAACATCAGAAATTAAAAAGGACAGTAGTTCAAGAAGCATAATTATTTTAAACTATTATTTAACAAATATATGAACTTAATTTATAAATATTTTACAAAATAAAATGAATTAAACACAATGGTTCTTCATTTGGAAAGTATATAAAAAATATACTCACATCCACACAGCCACATAACCAAAACCAGTAATCAATTAATTATAACTTCAATGTAACAATTTAGCAACCATTAGTAATCAAAGATTCAAAATTAGATGAAGAATGCACCACAGAAGTTTGATTAGAAAAAAGAATTAAAAAATGCTACCACAAACGTATAAAATACTATCAAAAAATAAATTTTGAAAAAGAAGGGCCTGAGAAAATAAAAGAAATTTAAAGTCACAAAAGGGCATGTTACGCATTCTTAAACAGGATGTAGTATGTTCTGTTTATTGATATTTTGCATTACCTATATAAAAACATAATTAATAACCATGGTACAGGGGAGGAAAAAATATCAATTATTTATGGAATTATACTCTTGCACTTTAAAGGAAAAATTCTAATAATTGGTGGCGTAACTTTGGAGGCCACCAATGGTTGTACGAATATGTTCAAAGACAAATTTCATCTTATATTCTTGCTTTGCGAACTCATGTGACAGTAATGTGACTGCATAACGGTGTAAAGGGCAATTTGAGTTCTAAAACAGGAAGAAAAAGTCATGTGTTAATTTATTAGTAAATAACCTACATGTTAGTTCAATAAACATAAAAATCAAAGGCTGCTAGTTAAAATTAAACAGGTATTTACAAATGTTAATTTTGCTCAACGCCATATAAGTGGAGACAACATACAAATATTACACAAAACAAAACACTAAATTTATAAGCATAGTGTGGGGCTGATTCGAAAGTTGTAAAAGAACAATACACAAAGTAGGAAAGGATAAAGGAGAAGTAGGGATTATGGTATAAGGCATGTTAATGTAAAATGCTACATCACTTTGTTCTTGTATGAATATGCATAAAAACATCTTAGTTACTGCATATTATAAGGTAATTTAACTACATACCTTGAAGCTTCCATGACCACGACCTTAGGTATTTCTTCAAATATACAGTTATTGTATACCCAGAATCTGTGCATAAACAATGACATGAAATGTTTTAGAATTGAGCAACCAAATAAACATCAATTGAATACAAAGTCTCTTAGCGCATTACCCAAGCAAACCTAGCAGAATGCATGTCCACTGGTATGGAAATCATCTATGCAAATACCAATTTAGATGAGGAATTAGTATCATCCTTACATCTAATTTCTTCAAAAAAGAAGGCATCGCTATTTATTGATTTGAAGACAATTTTTTGACCCACAAATCTGCAGTGCATTCTATAATGAACTTCATCAAAGCTTTGCAATGGATGTGTTTACATATGTAAACAAATGACATAATCATGGGAGGGTAAGAAACTTGTGTATGCTCTTTCCATGATCTTACAATTGTCAATAAAGATTCTTACTACATTGATTTAGCATCAATCAATTTCAGCTTATTAAAGAACCTAAAAAATTGATACATAACCACTAATTGGTAGTAACAGAAGAGGTAAAATTTGCTAAAGAATTTATCCCTTGTTGTCTTCTTTTATATTTAATATAGTTGACTAATGTTTTGTTTGCAAGAAGTTAAAAAAAATGCAGTTATCATGCATAAAAACTACATGATGAAGAAATAAAATAACTATTCATGAATCACTGGTTACATGGACCTGCCTTGTAATTTCAAAGGTAGTGGGGGTTTCATAAATTCATTTATATGTAGAAAATGCCTATTCAACTTGTAAATGTAAAAGTAGCATAGAGTTAAGAAGAAACAATGGTTAATAATTTGTCAGTTATGTTTATGGTAGGCCTAAAATAAATAACCTCGAATCAAATGTCAAAGATGCTTGGGACATATAAATAATTAGGAAAACAGAAAATATACCTATATTAGCTGCTGGATTGTAAATTAATTAATTTCCAAACTTAGAAGCTCTTCATCCGTTAAAACTGGAGGTCTTTTACATAGGTAGAAATTTTTTACGAGGTCGGTACCGTGGAACCTTTTGCAAAGTTCATCTGATATAACATTTGAATTAATGTGAATAAAAATAATATTCAATAAGCTGACCACTGCTAAACCAAAAAGTATAACTCATTATGTATCCGCTACAATGTTTTACAGGTTTATATACTTAAATACCTTTGATTCTTTCATGTCGAGTTGTCTATGTTCTGTGATACGACCGAAATGTGTATTACTTGATGGCTACTACCTCGTTACCATGTTTGAGATATTGCAGATAATGTAAATGAATCTGGATGCGTTTACATGAGCCAATGCTGACATAATTATAACTGGGATATCTGATAAGAAATAAACATAAAATAAGTTTACAGTCCTACTTCTTTCAAGTAATGTTTATTTAAATATGCCAAAGCCAATCTTGCATGTTAGAAGTAAATGTTGTGTTTTGGATATTTAAAGAACTACATGTTTGCTTCAAAAAACATCTGATTTAATTAGCATTTACCATCCACTTTCTGTCCAGATAAACTCAATCTGCAATCTGCCAGATTGTGATTCTAGATTGCCTCATGAACACTAATATATGTATAGTCCTAAATAGATAAACATAAAAGAGATATGCTTTATGCATCGTTGGAAAAAAATGTGAGCAAACCTGAGAACCGCTCAGCTAAATCAATAAATGAGCTTCTAAGCACCAACTAAGATACCTGATTAGAAATAAACATAAAATAAGTTTAGACTTCTTTCAAATATTTTTTGTTAAAATAGGCCGAAGCTAATCTTGTATGTAAAAGGTAAGTGTCGTGCTTTAGGTATTCAATGAACTATATGCTTGGTTCAAAAATATATCTGTTTTAAGTAGCACTTACCTTCCGCTTTCTGTCTAAATAAACTCAATTTCGAATCTGTCGAACTGCTTCATAAACATGAATACATGTATAGTAGATACATATAAAAAAGATATGATTTATGCATGGTTTAAAAAAAACATGAAAGAACGTGAGTGCAGCTTAGCTAAATCGATAAATTAGCTTCTAAGCCCAAACCAAAGTATTAGTCATATGATTGCGATTTTCGAAATGAGAAATTGGGTCAATGGAAGAAAAAACAACACTCATGTCAAACTCATATCAAAGAATCGCAGTTCTACTTAAGTCTGGTTTTACTTCAAAAAAGAAAGGAAAAAAATTCATTAGTCAATTAGAAATTAAAAAAAATGATATCAGATTGTATTTTTAATGTATAACATTAAAATTGGCACGCATAAGCCTTTGGACTTATATTCATAATTATCAATTTTCAATGGCTATCTTGACTATCTTGTCGAATTCATCTATTACAACAACCAATTCAAAGGCCAACCCTTTATAACATGATAGTTGATAAGCAAATAAATGTAAACTATGGTTGGACGATAATTAGAAATATAAAAAATGCAATGCTTGACAGGAATAAAATCATAGCAAATTAGCCAATTTGTATGTCATCAATGAGGAGAAAGGCATCCATGAAGGTAGGGACCTATTGCACGATATCCTATGTAGGACCAAAAAACCGTAAACAAAAGGCAAATAAAATATGCTTATTCAAACAGCAAAGAAATAGCAACAGAGATGCACATACAGAAATTTGAATTCTTTACCTCAAATAGGATAGATAGCCAGTCAAATAAAGAAGTTTGAAACTGAATCGACCAATAAGATCACAAGATGACAACAGAATTAACATAAGCAATGGTGGAAAATCTGCTAAAAATAGCATTGAGAAAAGATTTGTGAACCGCCGAGGGTAACACGAAGAACATGAAATCATAGTGGAGGCATGTGGCTCAACCGCGGTCGAATTCATGTACAGATTGGGCGGAGGGGTGGATGAAATGCAAAGGGGGAAACTATAGGGAGAGCGCATGCTTGCTAATCAAACGGCTGAAGGTGGAACCGAATAGGCCCAATTCAATTTAGGATTTAGCAAGGAAAACCAGTAGAGTGCGAGAAAATGAGTGGAGGGCGACTGGAGAAGGGAGATGTGCAACAAACATAGGAAACACAATGTGGGGGGAGGAAGAAGGCAGCAGGGAAGACGATAGTGAACAACGCCGAGGAGGGGAGGGATTAAGCAGATGAGAAAGTAGAGGAAAAAAAGCAAAAGAAGTTTGAACACCGCTGAAAGGGTGAGATGCTTCAGTGCACAATACATGTGGCATGCTCACATTCTACTTTGGTTCAAATTGGAGGAGTTTTGAGAGTCATCTAAAAACAACTCAGCTTTAATAGTATAGTATAGATATTTGGACATTTTTAATTGTATTAAATGCTTTATTTGGTTCTTTATGGTTTTGTAACATAATCACTGAAATGAATCAGGTAAATTAGGTAGGTTTGTTTATGTTTAAACATTGCCTTATGCTTTAAAAAAGGATAGTGGATGTAAAGAACTTTTGCAATATTATATCACAATTGATGAAAATGTAAAAAACAGAGCATAATGTACAGATAGGTAGACACTTATATATATATTACACACTCACAGCCGCATGGGCCTTTGAATAAAAAGAAATAAATGAGTTAAGCCCAAGCCCACTGTTTATTTATATTAGAGATAGCAGATCCGCTTTATACTTTATTTCGCCCTCTCGAGACAAGCTAGGGTTTCCTCTTCAACCTCTAATGTCGGCTGCTGTCTACTGTCCTCAAATCGGCTCTAAATCTATGAAATTTTTTTGCTGATAAAGCCTTCGTCAGCACGTCTGCTCGTTGAAATAAGGAAGGGACATGTCGAATGTCCAGTTTCCCTCTGTCTACTTCCTCACGTACGAAGTACAAATCAATATCGATGTGCTTCGTGCGTGAGTGTTGAATAGGGTTCGAAGACAAAGATATTGCGCTTAAATTGTCGCACCAGATGATGGGTCTCTTGTCTACGGTGATTCCAATTTCCCTGAGCAGATATCCGATCCACATTAGCTCAGCTGTTGTACTGGCGACCGCCCTATATTCTGCTTCTGTACTCGAACGAGAGACGGTTGGTTGTTTTCTGCAGCACTAGGAAATTGGATTCGATCCCAAATAAACACAATAGCCCGTCGTTGATCGTCTGTCATCGTGGTCTGAAGCCCAGTCTGCATCACTGTAAGCGTTTATATTCAAATTTCTATTAGCACTTAATGATAATCCATGATCAAGTGTTCCCTGTAAGTATCTTAAAATACGTTTGACCGCTCTCCAGTGTTCTGATAGAGGATTATGCATGTATTGACACACTTTGTTAACGCTGTAACTAATATCTGGCTGAGTAATTGTTACATATTGAAGTGCACCCACGATACTCCTATAGAGTTTGACATTTTCAATGGTTTCCCCTTTGAATTTAGATAGCTGCAAATTGCTTGCCATAGGAGTAGGTAAGGGTTTTGCCTTGTCCATATTTGCTCGTCTGAGAATTTCCAGTATATACTTCTTTTGAGATAATACCATTTCAGTACTGTTTTTTTGTTCTACTTGTATGCCCAGAAAGTAGTTTATGTTTCCCATATCCTTGATAGAAAAGTTTCTGTCCAAAAAATCTATTATGTCATTAATTTCAGAGTCATTATTCCCAGTAATGAGAATATCGTCAACATAGACCAGTATATATATAGTTGTGCCAGCTTTGATCTTCACATATAGAGAACAGTCTGATTTTGTCATGTAGAAACCCAATTTAGTGAATGTATCTTTCAATTTTTCATACCAAACCCTTGATGCCTGTTTTAATCCATAAATTGCTTTGTGCAATTTGCACACGAGCCCTTTATTCCTTTCATTGATATACCCTCTTGGTTGCTGCATGTAAACATCTTCCTTTAATTCACCGTTTAGAAAAGCGTTATTCACATCCAATTGCCTGATTCTCCATTGATTAGTTAATGCTACGGACATTATAATCCTGATAGTCGTAGGCTTGACCACTGGTGAAAAAGTTTCGTTGAAATCGAATCCGAACTGTTGTGAATAACCTTTGGCCACCAACCTTGCTTTATACTTTTCCACACTGCCATCAGGATTTTTCTTTAGCTTATAAGTCCATCTACATCCAACAATGTTTTTGTGCTCTGGAGCTTTTACTAATGTCCATGTCTGATTTTTAATTAAAGCTTCATATTCTAAATCCATGGCCTTCTTCCAATTAGTATTTAATTCAGCTTCTTCAAAATTAACTGGTTCTCTGTCGTTGATGTTTATGAAAAATGCCTTAGGTTTAAAGATACCACATTTGCTCCTTGTCATCATATGATGCCTGTTTGTAGTGTTAAGCTGATCTTCATCTTGATTGTTGTTGAATGAGTCAGATCTGTTGCTTTCACTGCTTTGAACTTGTCGATCACTTTTGGCTGATTCAATGTCGTCTCGCTGTTCATCATAATATTGATGTTCCATGTTATCATTAATGTCTGAACTGTATCCAGTTGCTGTGCTTGGTATGCTTTTAGTTTCACTTTGTTCATCAGCATGTTGGTCATTGTTTGTGTCTTTAGACCGGTCAGTTAGAGCCACAGGTGGCTGCATGGTATAGGTAGTCTTTATAACCCTGTTGGTAGTTTTCATGCACTTTTCTGCGAATGGGAAAATGTTTTCATTAAAAGTAACATGTCTTAGAATATATAATCTACCATTACTGTCCAAACATTTGTAGCCTTTTTGATTGATTGGATACCCCAAAAAGGTACAAGGTGCTGATCTATAATTCAGCTTATGTTTGTTGTAGGGTCTAAGGTAAGGAAAGCACAGACAACCAAAAACTTTCAACCTGTTGTAATCCGGTTTAGATTTGTATAGCATGTCATGTGGACACTTGAGTTTTAAAACTTTGGTTGGCATTAAGTTAATTAAGTATACTGATGTTGCAAATGCTTCTGCCCAAAATTTGAGTGGCAGTGACGCTTGCGACATCAGTGTTAATCCAGTATCCACAATATGCTTGTGCTTTCTCTCGACTAGACCGTTTTGTTCAGACGTATGTGGGCAGGTGATTCTGTGAGTGATGCCTCTGTCAGTAAAATATTTTCTTAGTGGCATAAACTCACCTCCCCCATCTGTCTGAATCGCTTTCACCTTATAATCAAACTGTTTTTCAATGGATTTTATGAAATAAACAGTTTTATTGTGAGTTTCAGACTTGGATTTGAGAAAGAAAATCCAAGTATATCTACTATAGGCATCTACAAAAGAAAGATAGTACCTGTAGCCTTGATCTGTTTTAAAAGGAGATGGGCCCCAAAGATCTGCCGCAATAAGCTCAAAAGGGCTACTATATACAGTTTCAGAATTAAAAAATGGCAACTTATGACATTTCCCAATTTGACAGTGGGTACAAGCAAAGGAATTAGGTATGTTTGCTGAACTGATTTTATTTTCAGTCAAGAAATGTTTGACGGTTCTGATATTGAGGTGCCCCAATTTTCTATGCCAAACAGTAAAAATATCATCATTGATGCTAATTTTATTTTCATTACAATTAGCACTAGTATCAGTTTGTGCAGTAAAAATATCATCAATAATGTCAACATTATTTCCATTACAATCAATATCAGTTTGAACATTAAGGCAGTAATTTCTATTTCCACAAACTTCTCCGGTCTGGAATTTGCTGAATTTGTATAGGCCATTTTCCATGTTACCCTGTAATAGTATTTTATTACTAATCAGGTCCTTAACTAAACAGAATTTGGGGTGAAACTCAAAGTATATGTTATTATCATTGGCAAATTGTGACACGCTTATTAAATTTTTCTTAATATTAGGAACCCTTAATAAATTGTTAAGATATAGGTGCCTCTTGGCATTAATGCACCCTTTACCAATGTGTGATATACTTATGGTTTCCCCATTACCTACTTGAATAGATTGCTTACCTGAATAGCTCCTGTTTCCCAAATTTAAATTCTGCAAGCTATTTGTAACGTGGTTTGTAGCACCAGAGTCCGGATACCAATCCTCAATGTTTAAGTCATCTGTTCTGGTATCTTCTCCATTGTTTGTTTGACTTCTATTGCTGTCAGCATTACCATTCTGCTGGCTTAACTGTGTCACGTTCACATTTGGTTTGTTTTGACTGCCTTGAGTCTGTCTTGCCACATTAAATTCTGAGTTGAACCTAAAATAACACCTACTAGCAACATGACCGAATTTATCACATATTTGGCATCTAACTCTATTATTACTGTTCCACCTGCCACCCCTTCCTCTGCCTCTTTGGGTTTGATTTCCTCTCTGAACATTATTGCCTTGATTTGGGTTTTGACCACTCGTGTTTCTTTGCTGCCCTTTGTTCTTGGCCACATTAGTATAGTTAATTGAATAATCTGGTTGGTTTGCTCTTCTTTGTTCTATTCTTCCCTCATGTGATAACAGTGTAGAGTGAACATACTGAATATCTGGAATATTCCTTTGGGAAGCAATAAAGGTAACTACGGATTCATATTCTTCGTCTAAACCTCCAGTAATGTAGAGTACATGCTCACTTTCAGATATTTTATGCCCAGTTGTAGCTAGTTTATCACACAGAATCTTGATTTTTGTCAAGTATTCGCTCATGCTCATTCCATCTTTCTTGATGGTCTGAAGCTGACTCCTGTAGTGCATTATTCTTGAAGCAGATTGAGAATTGAAAATTTGTTCTATAGCAGACCATATCTCGAAAGATGTATTAGCGCCAATAATTTGTGATAACAAGTTTGCACTTACAGAAGAAATGAGCCAAGATGCAAGAAGACTATCTTGTTTTTGATATAGAACGTAGTCTTCATTGCTAACCAGATTTCCATCTTTATCTTGTATCATAATGGGTGGAATACTTACAGTACCTTTGATGAAATCTTGTAAGCCGTAGCCTTTCAAGGCTGTCTCTACTTGATATTTCCACAACATGTAGTTATCATCATCTAATGGAATACTAATCACATGACTTTTTTGGCTTGATCAGTGTTGTAACAGGTGCCGAGGGTCTAGCAGTATCAAGCCTTGATGTTGCTGAACTCAAGGTGTCTTTATCTCCTGCCATTGCAACTGGGTTTTGGCTGAAAAACAATATCTGAAAATGGTATGCTAGGACGGCAGAAATTCAATGAATGAATTCTGAAACCAGCTACTGTCGATTTCAGCAAGATTTGCGATGATCTTGATCGAAAAAATAATCAAGAAAGCTTTATAAGACCGATATGGGGCTTTCTTGATATGTTGGGAACGGAAAACAGTAACAACTGATCTGAACAGATGCAAAATGAACAGCACCTGATCTGAACAGATACTACACTGAGATCGGAAGGCTTACTTCGATGATGAAAATGGATCAAGGACGGCGGTTGGCTTCAAAGCTTTCTCGCAACCGGATCCTTTGAGAAGTAATCAACAGCCTCTCCTAATTGGAAGTTGTAGATAGGAAAATTTGATTTCTGAAATGTGTATTGTTGCCGTTTGGCTTTTCTTGCTCTGATACCATAAAGAACTTTTGCAATATTATATCACAATTGATGAAAATGTAAAAAACAGAGCATAATGTACAGATAGGTAGACACTTATATATAAATTACACACTCACAGCCGCATGGGCCTTTGAATAAAAAGAAATAAATGAGTTAAGCCCAAGCCCACTGTTTATTTATATTAGAGATAGCAGATTCGCTTTATACTTTATTTGGATGGTGGATGGTAGTAGTATAATTTTATGGTAGTTCACGTCAGCTTTGGAACAGACAGTAGTAATAACCATTTATGGTAGGTTACATCAGCTTTGGCATTGTTAGACGTAAATAATTATATGAATTTAGTTTTATACACAAAAATATTTTTGTTCCTATGTAAGGCTAATTGTGTATAAATACACGGAGGGTTAACCGAAATTAGCAGAATTAATATGTCCATGTAAGAAATGGATGAAATTAAGGAAAGAAAACCGAACTAAAAAATGAATGAAAATTATATGTCATGGCATTTGTGATGTTTTAAACTGACGTTTTGAACAAAGCATAGAAATGGCATATTTAAAGAAACATAGTTTATATTTGGATTATTTGTATGCCTAATTATAAAGTCATGTGGAAATAGTTATTTAATGAAATTAAACCTTTACATGTTGGACAAATGTTTGAAGCAAGATCAATACCAAGATCGTAATACTATCATAGTTATTAAATGTGATTTAAAGCACACCTGCTTTGCTTTAAACTAACGTTTTGCTTTCAATTTTATTTGCTGCAGCAAAAAAGGTGAAAACAAAATCTATGATACAGGGGTAGTCAAAGAACTTGTGCTGGCCAGTCAAATTTTAGCTAATGAAAACACATGCACCCAATTCAAGTTTCTTTTCTTAAACAGCAAGATGAAGCTTTCAAGTAATTAAAAAAAAACTCAAATGATCATCATTGAAGCCCAGTATTGGTTGTACCTCTCATGCTCTTATGTAGATAAAGATCCGTATTATTCAGTTTGCGTTTCCTGCATTAAGCTAAAATTACGTTTATATCTAGATTACTGCATTTTCTATTTGTCAAGTCATGCATTCGTTGTTTCTTGGACTATCAAAATGCTTTGTATAATTTCATTTTTATCTCACTTGAAGATGATTGAAATGTTAGAATATAATTGGAGCTCTTGCACCCATCACTCACCAGTATTGGTTCAATAAGTGATTTTGTCATCACCATTACAGTTAGGTCCTATTTCATGAGATGTTCTTCCAATTTCCCTCCATGTGAGTTTTTAAAATAGATTCTCTTTCCATACTTAAGTACATACATTCTTTCAGGTTATAGATTTTTTGGTTATAATTAATCTACGTTGTCATGCAAACTTATTTTCATAAGTTAATCTATTGAAACAAATTATAGTGCCAACATCTATATTGAAATAACGCTTCCCGTTGGTTTCAAAATTCATTTCCATCCATCTAGAAAAAAAAAAGTTTTTAACAAAAATCACTGTTATTATTTTTAGTACAAATGTGTTGTTTATATGCAGAACAATTGCAGTTCAACTTTCAAATGCTTATTGTGCAAAAATTTGCAGTTAGAACGTAGATTTTTTTTCTCTTATCAATCATAGATTATCAAAATCATACAATAGTACACATAGAATCAGTGACCTAAAACTCCAAAAGGGTTGATATTTGCTAAAGCCGGTATTAGACTAACTAAAAATATCATATTGTTAGTTATAATCTAAACTATAACATCTTCTTTGTCAATGCTTTTAGAGATTAAAGAAGATAATTTTCTTTTCTACCATGCATATGCTTTATGTGGTATTGGGATAATTAAATCAATTTTCTTTCCTCTTCCAGGTACATCTCATAGTTTCAATCTGAAAATAGAAAGATGAAATCCCTTCCACCCGATGAAACTATGCGATGATGTTGGTTGTTCTTCATCGATTTATTCCCTCATATGTACAACAAAATTTACTACAACTGATTACTTGCTGCAAATTATACTTTACACTGTACTATTTTTCAATTCATGTTTTTTGCCTTCTAGATAATTTGGACTATATTTCGTTTGTAAGTTCTGAAAACATAATCTTCGATAACAAATTCATCTATAATAAATAGAAAACTATCGTAAAAATTTGTATTTTATGCACTATTGTTTTTCTACGTTGTAACTATTATACTTTGAATGTTGTATGTATGTATGTATGTATGTATGTATATATATATATATATATATATATATATATGTGTGTGTGTATGTATATATATATATATATATATATATATATATAGGGAAAGTCTATTTTGGCACAATTTGGTGACACAATTGATGATACAATGAATTCTCACCATTGGATTGCCCCCTGAATTCCACCTTCCCATGTAAAGACAAAAAGATCCAATGGTGCAGATCTTTTGTGTCACCATTTGTGTCACCAAATTGTGTCAAAATAAACGCTCATATATATATATATATATATATATATATATGTGTGTGTGTGTGTGTGGGGGGGGGGGGGGTTGGGTGGGTGGGTGTGCCTTTGTTGATAAATTAATTCCTGTGCCTTTGTTGATAAATTAATTCCTTAATATTTATTTTCTCATTTGGTGTAAAAAATGGATTACTTGAGATTTAATGACACCTCAATTGCATTACAATTTTCTCTACTGGTTGAAGTAAAGGTGCAAGGTAATTTGATCTACCACACTAAGAACACTTTTCTACAGGGAAGGGATTAGAAATGAAAAAGAGGCTTGCAGCTTCAACCCTTCCAAATGACACCTACCCTCTCTCATGTGAGGCAATAAATTGGTATGCCCCTCAAATATTCTCCTTTCAATAAATATTTATAAAGTTAGAATTCTTACGCTTCAAAAATTGATTATCTGAACGAATCTTCATTCACTACAGTCAATACATGTATGTCTAATTTTTCCGCTGTCATCCATTATTTGATACAGCTGACTTTTTAATGTCTACTGACTGATATTTGTCTGCTTTGGCATTGTGATGGTATATCTTAATGTAAATCTTACTAGACTCGGTATATCATGGCTAAAATGATGAATATTTAAAGATAAGTTCTTCTTTTGGTAGTTCATATACGCACTGATTTCTTTTTTTCCTTTTCTTTTAATATATTAACTATGACATCATTTTACTATCTTATAACTTTTAAGTAGCATCAATTATGCTTTGATATTTTGTATCATATGCTGTTGAAAACATCAGTAACTGGCATGACCAACCAAACATTTATATTTTTCAATAAAAGCATATTTTCAGCTGTTCATATTTAATTATGATTTCCTTTTCCGCATACATGTAAAACAATCCTTTTTTAGTTCAAACATTGTCAATTAACATTGATCCTTCTCATGAAATCTGAATCTTATCATAAAATTTGGCATATGTGTCGTGTTAATGTCATATAATTTTCATCATGTATTATCTAAGCTTTTTAATTGTGGATCGAAGGATTAATAGATGAATTTTAGGATTAAAAAAATGATTTAGCTTATGTGAATTGCAGCGGTTGGTTTGTTCTCATTTTTGTTGACCTGAAAATCAATATTCAAACTTATATCATGTTAGTTTTCTAGAAGTTCCATTCATTCTTACTCATTTACCTATTATGTACAATTTTGCCCTCCTTTTTTTTATACATTCTTGCTGATAATTGTCGTACATATTCTTGGTTAGTTTTCCATATAATCTGATTAATCTTTTACCCTTAGCGTAATTTGTAGACTCCCCAAATCAAGGAATATAAAGCACAACATTCAAGGTAATATACTTAACACATGATAATATTTAGTAGTAAAGCATTTTTTAGACCAGCTATGTTATAAAAATAATCAAATTCCTATCCATTGTCAGGTTGCACATATTTTATGTATGATAATTACAATATTCATATCATTTAAATACTCAATATAGTCTTTGTTTTTGCGTAATAAAACGGACTAAACTTTACCAATTACAGTGTCATCATCACTATATAGGTTTCATAATAATGGTGGTACATCCATATGAAATGATCATGTTCAGCTCATTTCCTTTACAATTTTGAAATTTATTTTCCACTTTATTGTTAATGTTCTTGCCTATTTTGACCTATTTACAGAGCAACGAGGAAATTTTATTTGCAATTCGGACATCACGTTCGCAGTCTAAATGGGCATCTGTCAAAACTTTTAATTACCATAATGGTTTTAGTGAATATCTGGATATTTTAACATAATCTTCTGATTATAACCAATTATGTGTGTCATCATATTTTCCTTAACTCATTTTGGTACAATTGTTTAAAATAATAATTTAGTACTTCATACTTTGTTTGTTCTGTTGGATGCATTTATTTTGTTCTACATTTAATTCCATCAGTATGAGGTATGGTTTGTCTTGGGTTTTGATCATATATTATCATTTATATTACTAATCCACACAATCCCGCCGATTATATTTTTGTTTTTGCATCTTTTCAGATCGTTAATTATTATATGTTGCAAGAAGACTAAAGC
The DNA here is from genome assembly GCA_030737875.1 of Allium sativum. Lineage (NCBI taxonomy): Eukaryota > Viridiplantae > Streptophyta > Magnoliopsida > Asparagales > Amaryllidaceae > Allium > Allium sativum. The sequence continues at coordinate 660,351,501 of CM060924.1, forward strand.
ATCGATCCAATCTGGGTTAGATGACGTAGATCGATTAGAAGGATGGTTTAACCAGGATGAGCTGAATTAAAGAGAGTTGTAGACTAGAGAAACATGAGTACTGTATTGTGCATATATGGACTCTCCTGGTGTTAATGATTTGCATAGCAAACTTACGTACATGAAGTAATAACCAAGCTCCTATTGTATAACCATATACAGTAGGACTCTCTTTTGGCATAGAGTACCCAAATTCTTTATCCTATGCATAAATAATAAACATTACAGGTGTAAACGCATTAAATATATCAAGGTTTAGATGATGTGTTGTACGTATTTGATTATATGGATTAGCCTATTGTCTTTGTGCGTAAATGGTTTGTCAACGTTTTGAAACTTGCATAAAGTGTATGATACCAGATGAATCTATGGCAAAGTCTCTAAAAGACATCCGCACTACATTAGAGGAAACGGGTTATTTTGCACACCATAATTTCATTTCGAGCATGTATACCTATAATGGAAAATTTTGTAATGTGCATGAATAGGAAGAAGTAACTGTTATCTCTATTATAACCAAATAAATAAAGTATGACGTGGACTTGGTCAAATTTCACGTGATTAGATTTCACACCGAAAGTTGGGAAATAGGTCGGATTTTTGTTTCCTGAGTCATAACATGTATTTTGTCCGAAAGTTGCGAGCATTAGGTTGTGTTTGGATTACGCTTTTTAGTTTATGGTTTTCACCCACACCAAAATGCAAATGATGGATATATAATGTCAAAAAAACGGTCGTTTTAGAAAATAGAGTTAATGCACGAAATAGAAAACAACTTTTATTTATTTTTCTTTATATTGGAAATTAACACAAAAAGAGGGTGATTATATCATTCTGTCGTCCATCTCTCCTTTACGTGATCCCCTCCATCACCTTTTTACTTCCACTATCGTCCCTTAAATTTTCTTATGTTTTGTTATCGATATTGGACTCAAAACTCAAAATATATTTTAAATCAAAGACTATCTTAATTTTTGACAACTTTGTGATATTATCTTGAGTGTATGGAGTAGAAATTCTATTGCCATTCATTGATGATTGGTTATTTGTTTTCAATTTTTGATTCCTTCTCTTATTGTTCTTGGATGATTTTGGCTTATTGATGTCATTATTCTTTTTTACTTTACTCAATTGGTGTTTGAGTTATTATGAATATGTAGTATGCCCAACTATCATGCAATGCTTAACCTCAACAAGTGTCAAAATACAATAACCAAATCAATATCATTTACTATTAATTATTTCTCAACCCACTTTAAGGCTATAAATTTTAAACTATACCCGTGTGCGAAGCACGGGTTCACACTAGTTTTAAACTAAGGTTCATGTGGAGTGAACCTATTCCATGTTATACGGCATGGTCCCATGATTTCCAACTTTTAAAGTGAAGATTTAATAATTGTTTTAGTTCTCACACCAGTTCCATGACTGACTCGGAATTTATCATTTTAACCTAAATTCTGGGTGTCCATATTTTCCACACGGGCAGCTAATAGTTTTGGTTTTGCAGATTTTTATTTCACAGGATCCTGAATTACAGCTGGAGCTATATTCAGAAAGTTTTATGTATTTCTTTTAGTTGTGACAGTTGATGTATTTCCGCTACGCATTGTATTTATACATTTTATTTTCGCTGATGTATTTTAAATCTCTCATTTTATTTTCCACTATATATTATTTATTTGATACTCTAGAATAGTCTTGTACTCTGGTGTAAATTGTTGTAATAGCAATGAAATGTTCTATCATTTGTGTTCTGATGCGTCGTGTTCTTAAAGCAATTTGGGCTTTCTCGTAAGGGGAAGTTTGGGTTATCTTAATTTCTATACTAAAATTTTAACTCGTTTTATCAAATAAATATTGATTTTTATTTGAAAATATCATTACCAATTAAAATCCATTCATCGAGTTATTTTATAATTTCATAATCAAATTCCACTCCATACTCTCCATTCACAAGTAAACTTCTTGATAATTTTATCAAGTTTATAACTTCATCTTGATTTCAAAATCGATTTACATTATTTGTTTCAAATCAAATATTAACTATCCTTTCGAATTCTAAATTATATAATATATAATTTCTAAATTAAAAATATTTATAAAATATTTGATAAAGTCGAACTCTAATTTTAAATCCTTATGTATTTATTTCAATCTTGCTTACATTTCGAGCATCGAAAAATCTCATCATTTTCTTTTGAAAACGATTCCTTATTTCCTACTTAAATTCATTCTTGGATTTACATTCCCAAGTTATTATTTAATAATAATTATTCCATTTTATTTTAAAAATATTATCTATAAATTTAATTACTTGTTTTATTATTAAAACAAGTTTTCTAGCTTACTCGAAATTCAATTTCTATTTTAAAAAATAGATTTCTCCTTTTTAAAACCCCAACTTTCTTTTCCAATATATTCGAATATATTTTTATGTATTTTAATACCAATTAATTCAGGTCAATGTTGTTCAAACATTTCAATCGTACAATAATCAACCACAGATTATTCGTCACATCATATAATGTAATATATGAAAATAACCAATAAAATTGTTGAGGAATCCAGTTGGATTCCTCCAACCTGTTTCCCTATGTCCACATATCTTAATCAATATAAGTAACCCCAATTCCATATCGGTATGAAATTAATAATAAACAGAATCGGTATTAAATCAATGATATATATATATATATATATATATATATATATATATATATATATGTGTGTGTGTGTGTGTGTTTGTGTGCAACTATCAACTAATTTATTTGTAAATCATCCAAACAACCATCACACAACATTAAATCATTATTTATCAGTTCTAAAATATGTATAAAATTATAGAACTGGGCAGATTAAGTGAGTTTACTCACCTTGTTCTTTAATCGCTAAATTGTGATTAACATCGGTTGATCCGATAAGACGTTTTAATTTCGTCATAAATTCAAACCAGCTCCAAATCACGCCAGACTAGAGCATTCATGTAGCCTGCGATCCAACGATTCCAATATTAATTTGGCCCATCACCCTTTAGAAGCTGATGACCGCTCCCCCATTTATCATTTTAATATTCCTTAGCCACGTCAGCTAATCCTTTCTTTTCCATTCCTATATTATAGAACACGCTGTAACTAATTCTTCCCATGGTCGAGCTTTGTTTGTGTGAATGTTCTCCATTCCTTCACTAAAACTCGTGCCACCTTCACCCTCTTCTTCTCCTTTATAACCTGCACTGATTTTCCTTTTCCTGTATTCCATCGCGCCAAAACAAAACCCCCTCGTTTCTCTACCCTACTTAAAACTGAAAGCACTATTTCTCTCCTTCTTCCTATGCTTATCCTTCTGCGCACCCATTCTTCATGTTATAATCCCGTGCTGTTTTTTTTTTTCTATCAGTGGCTCCTCCCATTTTCCCCAAGTATAAACTTCTCTTCCTTCTTCTTTGCATGACACGCACCCTCCATTACAATTCCGAATACAAAACAAAAGCCTTGAACCTATACTCCACCTTTTAACACACCATTGCCGCACCCATAAAACCACGTCCCAACTGCTAGTATATATTTTTTCATTTCAGATCCTTTCGAACCTGCCTGAAAACCCTGGCCAGATCCTCCTCGCGCAAATCAACCCTCTAAACCTACAGCCATCGAACGGCCTGACCATGCTACATCCATAGAATAGTGTGCCTTCTTTCTCTTTTCCATGAACTGCTCCTCCATCGAGGTACTGGACCACCCGTGACAACCAGCTTCCGACTCCACTCACCAGACAATGCCAATCCGGTTTCAGATAGTAGCAGCTTCTATTATTTATTTGTTTTCTGATTTTGCTAAGCTAAGTTTTTTTATTATATTTTTGAAATAAAAAAGAATGCCCGCATAAGTCTGTATTTATAGATTTTAATTTCTTAATGGCAAAGGAATTAGGGGTACTGCTAACATATAGGTTTGCAGATGATACAACTTTGATTTTGCCTTGACATAGGTTGGGGTTTGACAGGGTACCCGTGACATGTAGTATGTTCAGAGTAGTTACTACATGTACAGAGTATGTATTAGAATATTTAGAATGCGTTTGATTTTGAATGGGAAGGGGTATTTGGAAGGGTTATTTTGAAGGGGATTGTTGCGAACGAAGAATGTGTTTTTTTATTTTACGAAAGGGGAAAATTGAAAGGGGAAAAGTTAATATTTTATTGTTTTTGTATTTATTATTTTTATTATTTGTGTATGTGTGTGTTTGTTGTCGAACATAGTAGTAGAATACAGAATACAAATTGCAGAATCCACATTGTAGAATAAAAATTGCAGAATACCAATTTCGGAATACAAATCACATAAATTTAAAATACAGAAACAGGCTATTGAGGTGGATACTGATGAGGATATTGAGGTTGATACTGAGGTGGTTAATGAGGTAGATACCGGGGAGGATTCATTTTAAACCGCCTGTATCGGATTCCTTTCTTGCGAAGCTCGATTTCATAATGCAGCCAGTTATTTGCTTCTCATCATTAACAAGAACCATGAACGTATCTTGGTTTTCCTTACTTTTGAGAATTGATATAGTGTGGGTTATGTCAATACCATCAAATGTTCTTGCATGGTCTATTGCATGCTTTACAATCGAAATTTCAATAGGCCGTGGGCTTTCGTTAGACGATGGAGAATAACTAGCATTCGTAGATGGATTTAAATTCGGACTGTCGGATTCAGAATGAGCTTTATTGTTCAATTGTTTGGAGTGTATCATATCAAAAATTCCTTCCACCTTCGAAGAAGTTTCAGTTCTTCCTCTTCTGCCAGAACGAGGTCTAGATGAAGAATCTGCACCCAGTGGTTGGTTAGGAGGCTCATGAAACGATTGTTGAGTCGGAATGTATTCTAGTGGCACTTGAGATTCATCGAAGAACGTAGGTTGTACAAATTCGGTTGGAGGAGAACGTGGCTCTGGCTGCATGTTCTGACTTGTAGAGCCTGAAGTGTAAGCGTCAGAACCTGTGGCAACACTATTGCCGAAAATTTGTTTCAATTCGGTCAAATTTTCTACTGGACATGTCTTGTACTTTAAACCATAAAGTCGTACTCCTAAATAGATGTTTAAACTGTAAACTTGTAGATGAAATACAATACTAAACTTGTAAATTAAAAAAATGGAGTTGACCTGTTTTACCGCCAATCGATCACCCCACCAACTTTCGCTTCCACCGACTGCTCCGTATTTAGGATCCCATCTGGCGCTCGTTTTCTCATTCAAATTGTGTCATACAGTCCATTTCTTCTTACAAGCATCATATTTAGTCGTCACTTGTTCAGCAGAGACTGGTATCTCAGTCGGTGATGTAGCTAAAGACTCGTTCAGAACAGTTGCAATCCTCTTGTGTATCCTTTTTTGTTCTTTCCACCATCTCGATAAGCATCAACAGCTATACGGAGAAACTCTGAAGTTGCAAACGAAGACCACACTTTCAGAGGTTGGCGAAATGTTGCTTTCGGACGAGTTACTTCAGCTATTATAGAAGAAAATTTTTGGTGTTTGAGGTATGGAATGTTGAAGAAAATGGGTTGTAAAGGGGTTGATTTTATAAGATTGGAGAAAACAGCCGCTACAAATTTTTTCAGTTGGCGTCTGATGCTGCGTCTGACGCGTCTAACGCATCGGACGCGAAAGCTTCGATTCCAACTGTTAAGCTCAACTGGGCAAAGTAGTGGGTCCTACGTTAGACGCGTCAGAAGCATTGGACGCGTCCGACGCCTACGCCAACGTAACTTGCCCCTTTCAAAAATCAAACGCTACCTTAACCCCTAAGTTTAGAGAGGAAAGCATCATTCATGAAGATAGGATGTGCACGTACGGTGTAGCCGAAAGAACATATGGGCATTTAGTGGGCATGAAATATACCTCATTTACTTTGTCAACTGGTTGAACATATGTTTACTTTAATATAGTTTGAATTATAATGTTTAGCGTACCGGTTATAAAATACTTTGTTCGTGTACGAGCCACCACAGACACAAATAAAAATACCGTCGTGGCAAGCAATGTGCCACGATCCGATAAATATAATAAAATAGACAAGTTAACTTAATTTGTGAAATTCCAAAATGCTGATATAGGGTAAAAAATACTTCAAACAAAAAGTTGTTTATTTCCCAAAATAAAAATTACAGAAAAGTTCTATAAATTAAATTAAGTATACATCTCAAAAATCTTGTCCAAATTAGAAACCATTATTTAATTATATTAATTATATCATTATAGCTTATAACCGATTCCATAACAACTAGTTGAAAATTTGATTTGAATAAAGCGTGCAACTTAAAAGGCGAAATCTCAATTTTTCACTTCTATTAGAAAAATATAATTAAATAGATATGTTTCTTGTTTTAATGAAATCTAACTAATAACAAATCATGTATAGTCATTTGAAGTTCAAAACTGAATATTATGAACTACAGCGACGTTACAAGCTCAATTATGATTATATTATAATTAATAGTTCAACCATCATTGCTATAAATTTATTCGTTATTCTAATTCAATTCTAAACTGAATTAAATTTCGTATATTATCCAATTCACACACCATTGCGAATTCAACTCATTTCCGATCATTTCAGAAATTAAATATATTATCGCATATTTATATTTAAATTAAATATTTAAAATATTTGAATTAAAACCATTTAAATTACCAAACCACTATATTAAATTAATTAAATTAATTAACTATTATATCGTTAAAATTCTGGAACGTTACATTCACTCATTGTCTATATAGGAATCCTAAACCTAAGCTCTGATGCCAGATGCAACAACCCAAATTTCAATAAAAAAAATTTCTTTTCAAAATTTCAATCCATCGAAGCTCGAGTCGGCTTATCTGGTATCCTGCAGAAAAGACAAAGGTAATAAATATATCAGAGCTCGGTAAACATCTCATAGTGGAATGGTTAAAATATAATGTAATCAAATATAGCCTTACCGATATTGTCTAACTGGTATCAAAATGTAACGACCCGCCTTTTTTGCCTGATTTTCGCCAGTAATTAACCAACTTAAATCGTTCATAAAGATGGATAGTTATAGTACCTAACATATTTGAACACAAATAGCAAAACTTTTTATTTCATTACAAAATTTACATCAGAGTTACGATAAATTAGAGTACAACATAAGCCCAGCAGAAACAAAATGCTCAAAGTGGAAAAAGCAAAACCAAGACAAACTCTAGCTTCCCGTGCAAAATATGGGCATCCAGAGTTTAGGTGGGGAACAATAAACTCCAGGTCATTCGTGGGACTGGTGTGAGAACTCAAAATAGTTATTATTTCGGGTTAATTTTAAAATTGGAAAATTCACCGAACCACGCCGCTAATGCGGAACGGGTTTACTCCATGTGAATTCTTGTGCATAGAACATCGCAATGACTTTGGAAAATGAAGCTATCATAAGCTCGTCCCATATCACACAATGCAAGTGCACACCAAATGGGCGAGTTTTGTCTTATGATAACCAAAAATGCTTTCATACATGGAAATTTTCTTAATACTATTATTAGTGCATAGTGATTGAAAACCATTTCACAAATTAATATATTAATCTTGGCCAACATAGTAGCTATGCCCACATACATAGTTTACAAACAAATTGAACGGCTCGTATTGGTTATTGGATTTTACAACATGATGGTTCCTAGCACGAATGATCAATCATGGACATGAAGCTAAGTATCTCCCGATTAACATCCAGACATGGACACCGAATAAAGAGTGTGAAGCATATATCCCAGTTTTCATCTAGACATCGGACACTGTATATACTTTGTTCCCTCAGGTTATGAGGTAGATCTACCGCCGAAGCTTTCGATTTCACTAGAGATTTATATATGTATACAACCTAACCGCCAGTTTACCATCAACCCGGGGTGTGAGGTCCGTCGATGTTATGATATACACAAAGCTTCGCTTCACTAAGCCATGCTTTGATCACCGCTAGCTCATTTCATAACTGGAGTATGCTACATTGACAATTCACGATATGCCACTGATTTCTACCAATACATAACCTCTAAGTACATACGTCCTAGAGACGAGAATAATTCATTGCCACAAATCCGATATATATGAATAGAAATCAGTGCTGCATAGTCAATTTCAATTTCTAAGCAGTCATTATTTCATTCTTGAATTATAGATTACAAAATAAATGTAACAACCCGAATTTTCAAAACCAATTTAAATTTTTTATTTTGGCTATTTTAATGGATTTTGAATATTTAAAATGATTTATTTTAAATAATAATGACAAAAAATTATTTTAATTGAAGTTCTTATAAATTTATTTTAATTATATAACCAGCCTGACATGGCGTGGTAGTTTGAAAATTCGATTTTAAATTTCAATTGAGTATATAGAATTCAATATAAGTCAGAATTGGACGAAACAAGAAACTTAGAATCTATTTAACTATATCTTTCCAACGAATGTAAGAAACTGAAATTTCACTTTATAAATTGAAAGTTATGTCTAGTTTAAAATCTAAAATAGTCGTTATGGAATTTATATATTTTTTTATATAATATATAGCCCTTAAAAGTAGCCATTTTGCAAACGACCTCTGTTTTCGATGAAACCACTTTTGTTGGATCCGGAATGTCAAATTATTGCTATATTCCAATTTTCAGAGTTTTTGGAATTGATATGTGAGCGTGGTAGATTTAAACGTGTTTGGCAATTTCAGTTTGAATTTAATCGACTGTAAAATGACCATTTTTCAAATGATCTCTAAATTCGATGAAATTAGTTATGTTAGGATCGTATCGTCAAAATATAACTAGATTTAATTTTTTTGGAATTTTTGGAGTCAGTATGTGACCCCGGTAAATTAAAATGTACGTTGAAATCAATATAGAACGTTATATTAATTTATATTTTAATTTTAACAAAAACTGATCGAAATAGTCGAATTGCCTAACGGGACAGAATGGGGGTATTTGGCTAAGTTGGGTTTGATTTGGAGTTTGTTTGCGATTTTGACATTAAAATTGATTAAAATAATAATATAATTTTATATAAAAAGCCAAAGTCAAACCAGATCAAAAACCCTTACCCTATATTCCTTGAGCCTCCGTCATTCAAAACCAATGGCCTAAGGGCTGCGAATTTAATTCCCAAAAATCTTCAAATTTAATTCGAGTTACATTAGGGAATCAAAATGGAATTGGTAGAGGAAAGTTCGATCTTCGCATTGGCAAAGGTTTGATCGAAAACCGTGGTGTCTTTGTCATGATTTCTGCGCTTAAAGGGGGGAGTTCGGCGGCGGTTTCCACAACGAGGGGGAGGCCGAGTCAGTTGACGTGGCAGGCGGTTGATGGCGTCGTGAAGCTCTATGATGTAGCGACAATCGTGGACTGGAGCAATGTAGCGGTGGTGATTGGGAGCCCTAGGAGCTGAGCCGTGTTCGAGCGATGCCTGAAAGGTTAAACGGTGAAGAAGGATAATTAAGAAAATAATTAGGTTAATTATATTTTAATTAATTTAATGATGTGATTAAAAGTTTAAAAGCTTATAACTTTTACATATGGCATCAGAATTCAGCAAATCAAAGTCCGTTGGAATCGTGTCGAAGAGCACTACACAATGGAACTGACCAGAACGGAAATGGAGCAAGTTACAGTTTTTGATAGACGCCCAGTTTAATTTTATTCAAAATAAAACCGAAATTCAGAAATTCAAAAATAAAAACTGGCGGAGTGGAAACGAAGGTGAGAACTCCTTCTCACTCAAAATTATTTTATCTTATTATTTGTATTCATGTATAAAAATATTGAATTGCCAATGTATATTTTTATCAGTTAAATTTTTGTCAGTTTCAATCATTATAAATTGTATACGGTGCCTGTTAGCTCACATCCCTCGTCCACAGACCATGGATGATTTAATTGATTGTATTCTGTTGTGATAGTGATGTAAAATGGAGTGTGTGTGTGTGTGTGTGTGTGTGTGTGTGTGTATATATATATGTATATATGTGCGTTGTATTAAAATATAAATGCATTGTATTAAAATATAAATGTGTTGTGAAATTATGTATACATATGCGTTGTATAATATATATATATATATGCATTATGAAATTTATATATATGCATTGTGAAATTATATATATATATATACATATATATGCATTGAGAAATAAAATATACATATGCGTTGTATTAAAATATAAATGCATTGTGAAATTATATATATATATGTATTGTATAATAGAATATATATATATATATATATATATATGCGATGTGAAAATTATATATACATTTATATGAGTCGTGAAATTATATATATGCGTTGTGAAATTATATATATATGCGTTGTGAAATAAAATATACATATGTGTCGTATTAAAATACAAATGTGTTGTGAAATTATATATATATATATGCATTGTGAAGTAAAATATACATATGCATTGTATAAAATTATATATGCGATATATAATATGGTCATTTAATGAAATAAATATTTGTTCACTAAAAATATTATTCTTAGCTAATATATGTTATATATAAAATGGTCATGTAATGCAATAAATATTTGTTTGCTAAAAATATTATTTTTAGCTAGGCGATGAATAAAATTGTCATATAATGGAAAAATTATTGGATTGTTAAAAATATATTTTTTAACATACATATGCATGGTATAAAATTGTCATGTAATGGAATATTCAATTTTGATGTAAAATTGAAATAGAAGTTGGAATCGTTTTAAAATAAGTTTATTAATGATTTATAAAATACGTTTTAAATGGAAATTGACAATATATATATAATATATATTTTATATATATTATAATGGCCTGAAATGAACGCGCCGCGTAGCGACTATTCGCGAATTTCAACTATTAACTACTAATGGATGTAACGGGAGATCCGACCGCCCGATTCTCCTAAAACCGGAATTGTCGAGTTTGTATCGAAAAGAGCTTTTCAACGAATATAAGAGATTTAAATTTGAACAGTTGAATTTCAAATTATGTCCAAATCAATTTCAGAAAAGGTCGTTATGGATGCAGTTCGGTGGCCGTTATTGGAAACCGACTGTAAATGCCTTAATAAAATTATTAAAAATATGGAAAAATTATGAAAAATCATAATAAATGATTTGGGAGGAATTTGGATGAAAAATTCCATGTTTGTAAAGATAAAAATGTATGCTTATCAAAATGAACTAGTTATTAACTAGAAAGATAATCCAACGTTTTTAAATAAATAAATTGGATTTGTGAATGGTTTTAATCTAATCTAAATTTTCCAATGTATGAATTGGGATGGGTTTGAATAGAAATCATCCCCAGGAGATTTCGATATTGGATTCCGTGACTATGTGGATATTGTGGAGGAATTTGGAAGATAGATATATATCGTTATTCCCCATACGATATGTGTTGGTTTTCGGAATTTGATATTGAATGTAAGCCGATATAATTTCTGTTTAGAGCCTTATATTTAATATCAAATTGGATTTTAGGTTTGTCGTGAATGGTGTCTTCAGTAACACTTTTCTTAAACCCCGTGTGAAAAGAATAAATCTTTTAAAAAGATTATTAGAGTTCCCAGTTATATTTAGTAAATGGAATGTGAATTGGGTTTATTGTGAACTGTGTTTTTAACGACATTCGTTCCTTAATCCGATTAACAGTGAAATGTGATTTGGAATATATAAATCTTTTATTAAGATTTAATGGAAATTTTCCAAAGTAAAGTTTTCCAATTTAATATAATAAATTAGGATGGAATGGAATTCGATTTGGTAATAATCGAAGTGAACTTCTATGGAGGAAGAATCTTAATATATATATATATATATATATATATATATATATATATACATATATGGAATTTAAAAGGTTTTGTCGTTATTCCATTTATATTATTAGTCGGATATGGAAATTGATATCAATTATATATTGATATGTTTCCTGTGAAGATTCCATGGTTAATGGAATATGATTTTGGGTTTATCGTGAGCTGTGTTTTAAATGAATTTTAACCCAGTTAAAAACAGGATTACATCTCTAACATTGTATTTCAAACTGTATTATTGATCTCTACTGAATAAATTTCTGTTTGGTGGTGGAGAATTTATTCTCTTGCTTAACACCCTTCTCTGAGACGTATGAGCTTGGAGGTTATATATTGGTAGAACTCAGTGGTATGGTGTAGATTGTCGATGTGGCATGTGTGTTTTCCCAAAGTTAAATAATTATTAATAATGATTTTTGGGAAGATTAAAACTAAGTGGAGTTGTAATGAATCTTTAACTCGGTTGAAATGTGAATAGGATAATTTAAATTATCAAATTTGGGAAATGATCGAGAATGGAGTACCACCAGTTTTACTCCAGGCGATAGTTAAATCTTCAACTAGATTTGAACATGAAATGGTAATTAATTTTACCGATAACGCCGTGGTGTTAGATATGGAGTATTACCAGTTTTTCTCCATTGGATGAATAGGTTGGGATTGAGAAATATAATAAGTGATTACTTCGGTAAGGTGCGTTAATCCCGACTAGTTTGGAAACCTTTAATTTGGTTTAAATTGTGAAAAGAATATTTGAATAAAAGAATATTCTGGATTGGAATGAGGCGTATGTTGTGTTTGTGTACCACTTATTTATGAGATATGCGAGTTATTTGGAAAGACCAGGTTTATGACCATTTTGAATAACTGATTCAACGATAAGTCGATGATGAAGACGGTGATTGAATACCAGAGATCTGTATATCGTTTGGATGATTACTAATGTCTTGATTGGGCTGTACACCCAAGACGAGGTAATAAGTGGTGATCATCCAGACGTACTTGGAGATCGACGTGATATGTGAGGACCTCTCTCCTGTATTGGACATATAGGATGAGGAATAAGATGCCTCCAGATTCGTTCAGACCCAGAACGAACTTATAAATGGATAGTATGTCTGACATTGTATTCCTTTATATTGTATTCGTTGATCTCTGCTAAATATATATCTATTTGGTGGAGGAGAATTTATTCTCTTGTTTAACACCCTTCTTTGAGACGTATGAGCTTAGAGGTTATATATTGACAGAAATCAGTGGTACGGTACAGATTATCTATGTGGCATGCTGAGTGGCATGGATCAAGGCTTTTGTTAAACAGCAGAGTCTTGTGGTTGATGATCAAATCACGACTTTAAATAGCATAGCTTTGTGTATAGTGTTAATTCGCGAGCCTCACACTCTAGTACGAGTCTAAAACAGGATCAGAGACGCAGGGAGAACATGACGTTCCTTTCTAGCTAGAGGTGGTATCATGGTATGGAGCCCAGACATTTATATTTTTACCTATGTGAATGATGGATAGCGAGGCATCTCGGATATATCGGTCACTACGGGGCCGATGGATAGGTCCGATAGGACCGGGAAACATGTGTTCATGAGTAACTAATTCACTAACATAAGTGTGGACCGGCCTTGCAGGAACCAAGGGTCCACTGCGGGGATCCTAAGGCATTTGCTAGAGTGTCTCTAATCGGAAGGATCCATCGCTAGCCTTGACTCATAATGGAATCCAATTTCCAATACGTGACTTTTCGGTTTTAGTTGTAAACCTAAATGGCGACATAGAGGGATGAGGCGCTCATGTTGTCTATGATTGAAACATTTATATTTGAATTTGTTTCTAACACTATACACTTATAGTAATATCAAAATGATTTGTTTTAAACGTACCAAGCATGTTTAGCTATTATAAGGGAAAACTCTATCCTCCGGCTTGCGTTGCATTGTGTGATGGGACCTAAGTCTTATAATAGCTTCATTTTTCAGAAAGCATTGCATTGTCTATAAACTGTTTTATGCATCGGTATTCTTCAGAGAAAACCCGTTCCGTGTTATACGGCGTTGTAACAACCCGCCATTTTGACCGTCCCAAGTCGATGAGTAAACTGACTTGAAGCATTCAAAACAACGGGTTGTTATTCTCTTACAGGATTTAAACAGAATTAACCCAGAATCACAAAGTACAATACCGCAACGAAATTAAAATTTTATATAAACATTAGAAATTTCAGTGTTTGTACAACGGAAAAAATAAATACATACAATTTTTATGAATAAACTTTACAGAGCTTTTGTTAAGCATTGAACGCACATGCGTCTTCTCGCACCTCCCCTCTTTAAGAGCTAAACCTGGGATCTGTAACACTTGAGGTCTGACCCGAGCGTTCCATGCCAAAACACAAAACACTCAGATCAGGATTAAACTTGTTACCAAGTCAGTTACTTCAAATATACACATAAATATAATTAGCAAATTCTGATAATTCATTGATTAATTTGAGTATAAAAACTGATGAAGAACATCGCAAGAATGGAGCTTAGCGAAATCCGCAATACAAATAAAGCACGACCAAAATGAGGAGCATATGCCCACTTTCACATGTAAGACACACAAAATAGGGTACTGTAGTACCCATATGTGCATAACACTGAAATATTTAAAGAAGCAATCTGATTTTCTCCAAAGCATGTGCATGCTGGCCCCAAAATAAAATTCCATATATATTGTCATACAATTCACGAAATAAAAAAAAAGTGGCTAAAGGTGGACAACTCAGGGAAAGACACACAAAATAATGTGCCTGTTATAATACTTGGGGAACTACAAAGTGCAAACCACTATTTTTTTTCTATCATGCGTGAGGTATATGTGGACATTACAACAAGTGGCCAAACCAAAATATGGGAACTTCTATCCTCAAAGAAGAACAGTAGCATCAACTTGCATGTAAATTTCCCAACATGAATTAGCAGCATGTACTGGTATTCAAACCAAGGTTTCAACATGGCATTGAAGTGATAAAGCCATGCATTGGATACAAAAGCTATAGGGCAGCAAATTGCAATTTTTTTTCTCATTATGACTAATAAAGAAATGCCCTAACTATCAACTACAAAGATGCACAAAGATCTTAGGATCGTTATTAATTGGGCATTATGACGTGTTGAGCATTATGATGTGTTTAAATGACAAGGGTACTAATGCTTAACGCAACTACTATAGCCATACCACCATCACCAGATGCTGCATTATCTCAACAATAAAGAATTGCAACCAATTAATTCCAACATCACTGTACAAGAGAATGAATGGTTTGATACAACTTGTGGGTTTCGATGGTTACAAAGTTTTATGTATTAAACTGCATACTTCTCACATTAGAGCAAGCATCTATTTCAAAATAACTAATTAATATACTAAAAAGGGTGAACATATCTAGATGTAAACTAAAATGTTTGACTGTTAGCATGTACAAGTTAGCCTCATCATGTTTGACAATATTCACATTAAAGCCATTTTTCTAAACTTCTTGCCTATATCAGCATCATACGATCATATAAAATAATAAATCCCGAGAATACCAGGCTTCAATCAATCCAGTCCGCATTACCAAGGTAGTAGTATACATCTTCATTCATTGATTATACAGGTAGAATTTGTTAATAATTTCCACTCTCAATTCCCGAATAAATTTTTAATTATCTTCTACATCTCCTTCTTATGTTGTAACAGATTTAAGTTCAGTAAACAAAGTGTAATTTTTTGAATCAAATATGATGATTGTAACTTTCAAACACTTTTCACACCTCCTATTTCACTTCAAACAAAACATAAGTTTGTCAAAATTTCACAAAACCAAGTCGCGGCAAGGACTTGAGCATTAAGCATAAACATTAAAGCTTCGGACTATGATTCCACAGCATAAATCCTTTCACTCTCAGAATACAAGTAAAAAGTGGATATTATATCCTTCATTACTTCCGAAGGAGGCTCAACTATATGTGTCCTAACAATCACTTAATGGCCTACCTTAGGGGTTTTCAGTTAACTACTGGACTGAGTCTTAAATACTAAATCTGAGGCTGATTTTGATCATGAACCAATATACGACCAAAAAACTTTAGCCATCAACCCAAACCATGAAACAAAACAATACAAACGCTTACCTTCTAGAAAGAAGAGGAGTTGCTGGAATAGCCATATTCTTCACTCTCCAGAAACATTTATCTTCTCAGCGTGATCATTCGAGCAGATGCCCCGAACTCTATTTAAAGATCCAACCTTTTGTTGATTACTCACATTCCAATAAACAGGAGCAGCGAAAAATGCTAACTCCATGTCCTTAAGGTAACCAAATGCGGGAGAGGCAGCAGCAAGCGCGGGAGCCGTTGTACCGGTGGAAGGCGGAGTCTGCACACGGTTTGGGGTTCGACTGAAGGCGGTGGATGACAGAGGGGGGTAAGCCGCTACTGCCCATTCCCACAATTATCATCGATCAGCTCGCAGTCGGTTTGCATTCGAGCAGGAGGTCGAATTTCTTGGTGGAGGATTTTCCGATGAATATAGAGCTTATGGCGGCTGAAGAGGGTACTGACGATATGGATAGTGAAGCGGAGGAAGGAGCAAAACAACTCCGATGGCGATGGATTTGATGGCGGCCATTGCTTCGTCAATTTTGGTCCTGTTTTGAAATTTGGGGAAGATTATCTTGGGAGGGGGAAACACAATGCGACTATTAAATTAATGAGGGGAGGAGGAAGCATCGTTCGGTCCCCCCCCCAAAGGAACTGGGTTTACTCATTCTATAATATGAATGAAGGATCTAGACCATCCTAGATAATCAAAACACGTGGTACCCAACATAGACAGTAAAAAAAACAAGTGGTCATAAATTTCTATACAACGAAAACAATGGGTACGAATTTTCAGCGATGAGATTCAAAATTCTTAGATATAAATATAGTTGAACAAACGGCTAAAACCAAAGTATGGTTGAAAAGAAATATGCATTATATCAACGATTCAAACAATTTATAGGATATTACTTGTAACACCCCGTATTTTTTTTAATATAATTAAAAATGAAATAAAATATATGAAAATATGCTTATGATAGGTAAATAATGGTGATGCATAAGGAGAATTAATTAATACATGGAAGAGAAGAAAAATTAGTTCGATAACGGCGTATGTAACGGAAAAGATAGTAAAATAAGGATAACTAATTCAAGAACCAGGAATTAGGTAAAATGGACATCACCATTGCGTTCCTCTCGGAAAAATACGCGAAAAAGAGTCCGAGTTTTCGAAAATCGGAGTCCGTATGACCAAGATATGGCCAAAACAAGATTCAGAAGGTTTAGGTCAGCACAGAACTGGCCAGGTCGACCTGGGTGTCGACCTGGGGGCCAGGTCGACCAGGGGGTCGACCTGGGAGTTGACCTCCCCCATGGGGGTCGACTATAGTGTCGACCTCCCCCCCCTCCAGGTCGACCTGGTCGGCCTGTTTCGGGCCAGAACCCATTTTTGAGGCCCGAGATGAGTTTTGATGGTCCGGATTGACTCTAGGGTTGATCTAATGGCCTAAATGAGTTTCCTACACCTATAAAATAACACCTAGACCTAGCCTAACTCACACAAATCATTCTTACATTGTTATGCTGCTAAAATCTCTCTTGAGCCATGGCCGCCGTCTCCAAATTAAAGCTTAAGCGTCCAAACTCAAATCAAATCAAAGATCAATGCTTCTACAACAAATTCAAGGGGATAGATCAATGACACTGCAACTTTCTAAGACAAATTCACTTCTTAATTCATTAGCCGTTCTCTGTAAGTGCTAGTTATTTTCAAATCTAAATATTTAATTTTAATATGGGCATGAAATGAAGTGGAATTGGATCTAAGTATGTTTATCGATTCAAATCTATTCCTGTTGCTTTTTGAATCTTTAGTTTTGAGGCTTGTCTACCTTTATTCTGTTGACAAGTTTGTGATTTATTCAGCAGTTTCCTTGATTCGTAATGATGTTATCATCAAGTTGTATTCTTTATGCCTATCATGATGTTGTTTTCTCTCTGATCTATTTATTATGCAAATTTCTACCTTTCCCTATTTATTTTCTTTTGATGAACCTTGGTCAACTTCGGACCTCGGCCTAAAATCGCGATTCGCAGACGAGATGTATACGGGGGAATAATGGGATTATTGCCTATAAGAATATGATTAATAATTGGCAACATGAAATTGGATGTTATCATTTTATTTGCAAGTTTGGGGTAGATCTGTAAATTTTGGTATAATCCTGTTATGATAAAATTTGCATAAATATTATATACATGGAATTCGACACCAATTGGATCTATGTAATGTAACATGAAATTTGGTATATATAACATGTATGTAATTTGGCATATAAAATAAAATTATGAGTTTTGGAGCCTATGTAAATTAAATCAAAAGATTGGGCTTATGTTAATTAGGCATGTGTAGACTTGGAAATTTGAGCATGAAAGCGATTGTAAACTTTATAATTGGCATAAACATGTATTATGAACTTGGGCAACTGGCATGTATTGAAATAAAAAGATTATAGTTTGAGATAACTACATCATGAATCATCGGATTCGGGTTTATTGGGTATGAAACTTGATACATGTAATTTTGGCTAGATCTTGACATATGTAAAAAGGCATGAAACTTGGTATATATGTAAACTGACTAGAATTGGGTACATATATTAGTTGGCATGTAATATCCTTAAAAGAGGGATAAATATAAATTGAGATAAGTCGCCTTTAATGGCCTAAGATAAATTGTGGTAAAATTGGTATGATTTTGCATACCATTAATTGATGGACATAATTGAGTCAATTATGGACATCGTTAAATTAGGAATTAATTGATAATTTGAATAGGGGAAATAAATTCAAATTGGGGTAAAAGATTATAAGTGATAATCAATGCTTAGGACACGAGGTTGGACTCGTTTGTGACGTAAACCTGCCCGGAACCGCCCGGCGAATCCAGTAGTCACAAATGTCAGCCCAATGTGAGAGGTCCTAGGCCCAAATTAAAAGCGTAATAGTTGTAAAGACACGAGGTTAGACTCTTTTATGGTGTAAGACTGCCCGGACCCGCCCGGCAAATCCATCTGCCATAAATGTCAGTCTAATGTGAGAGGTCTTTATAAGGTTACGGCCTTAATGAATTAAGAAATACTTAACCAGATAAACATGTGGTGGGACATGAGGGTTAAGTGGGTGACATGTGGGTCACATGTGGAAATACGAATAGTAATACTTAATCAACGTAACATGGTAATTAGACCAGTGGGTAGGGTTAAGTAAATAAGAACACTTAACCAATATGATATAAATGGGTGGGTTAAGTAATATGATTAGGTTAATCTGGACACTTAACCAATTTAATAAGTTGACTACGGGAGTGGGTAAGGTTAAGCAAATGTTTAACCATTATAACATGATTAAACTGGACTAGAGAGTGAGGTTAAGTTAATGAGAACACTTAACTAATACAATGGGTTAATTAGACAAGTGGTTGCGGTTAAGTAGTAACACTCAACCAACATAACAGGACAAGCGGGTGGGTTAAGTTAACTTGAATTAGTTGATAACACTTAACCATTATAATATGACTAGTGGATGGGGTTAAGTTAACATGCACTTAACCAATCTGATGTGATGCGTAGTAGGGTTAAGTAACACATGGGGTTAAGTTAACAAGAAAATTCTTAACCAATATAACCAGATAGACGAACGGGGTTAAGTTATTAAACCACACTTAACCAGTCAAACATAATAAGCGAGAGGCTAAGTCAACTAAGGTAAACACTTAACCATGGTAACCTACAAAGCAGGGGTGCTTCAATTATGCGAAGAATTGCGCACCGATACGTATGGGGTGCGGGGGTGCGGGGGGTGCGGCAAAATTCGTACGGGGTGTGCCACGCGGCGTGTCCCCGTATTTCCAGAAGTGGGTGCGGCGAGATACTTAAAATGGGGTGCGGCGAGGGTAGAAACGTAATATTTTTTGTGACTAAAGTTACATACCGCTTCGGTTTGAATAATCACGCTCGTTTTATTTCCAATAGGAAGCGACTGAAGCCCTAATCCCTAATTTCTCCAGCCTCGTCGCTCCTCCCTGAGTCGAATCAACCATCGCCACCGCGCCTCGACCATCGCCACCGCCCTTATCGCCCTCATCGCCCTCTGGCCTCTCGCTTCGCCCTCATCTCATCTCGATTTCCTCGTTCGTTGCTGCCTCGCTGTCGCTGGTATGTATAAAATTGAAGCGATTGTTTTTTTTTTGAAGGGCATTCGATTTGTAGGGGTGACAGCAGGCATCGATGTGTATTCTTTTTTTTTTTTTGACTAATTATTTGGCTCCTCTCAGTCAATAGAGGTAACAGTAGGTAGGGCATTTGGATTTATTTTTTTGGACTAATTTTTTATTAGAGGTAGCTGATTTTTTTTTCTGCAGTAATTTTTTTTATGGACTGATTTTTTTTAACTCTTTTAGTTATGGAAACTACCTCATCTACCAATTCAACTACAAATGTGGAAGCTTCTCAAAGTCAACAAAGTGACGTTGAATTTAGTTTATGGAAGCATGTTATAAAAGTTGTAAAATTAAAAGAAAGAGGCGGAAATACTAAATTTAGATGCAATTTTTGTAACATTGAATTCACCGGTTCATATTCAAGGGTGAAAGCGCATTTGTTGAAGATTAAAGGGGTTGGAATTGCGGTTTGTTCAAAAGTCACTTCCGAACTTTTAAGTGAATTTCAAAAGGAGTCGGCGGAGGCCGAAGAGAGGAGGAAACCAATAGATATTCCACTACCTCCTTCGAATGTAAGCCAAACTCAATCTTGTAGTAGTGCTTGGGGTGGAAAAGAGAGAAATCCAAGTCAACCTCAATAAAAAAAAGGGTGGTTGATCCAAGCAATCCAATCAACAAAGCATATAGAATGGAGATGAGAAATCAATTGGATGGTGGATTTGTGATCCTAGTCAAATTGAGTCTAATATGAATGCCTTCATTGAGTGTCGTTGGATTACAGAAGTGGCTAATAGAGCATTAATGATTAAGAATTTTATTCTTAATCATAACATGGTGTTGACAATGTTCAACAATATTGCTCCTTTGAAGCTTCTTGGAGTTGCTGAAACAAGATTTGCATCAGTAATCATTATGCTCAAAAGAATTAAACTTCTGAAAAGTGCTTTAGAAAGGTTGGTGCTTAGTGAGGAGTGGAGCACATACCGTGAGTGTGATCAAGCCAAAGCCGCCCTCATAAGGACTTCAATTCTTGATGAAATATGGTGGGATAAGGTTGATTACATTCTTGAGTTTACTGCTCCTATACGTAGTATGCTCCGCTTTGCAGATACGGATAAGCCTTCACTTCACTTGGTATATGATATGTGGGATGACATGATTGAGAAAGTGAAGTCTATCGTATATAGGCATGAAAGGAAAGATCTCATTGAGGAGTCTACATTTTATAATGTAGTTTATGGCATTCTCATTGATAGATGGACTAAGAGTTCTTCACCACTTCATTGCTTAGCTCATTCACTCAACCCAAGGTAAACTCACAAATTTTCAAAATTATGCAACACTTTAATGAAGTTTGGTTATACTAATTTATTACTTGAACTTGATTCTTTCCTTTACTATGGTATAGGTATTATAGTGAGGCATGGCTTAGTGGAGCTCCAGGTCGCCAACCTCCTCATCGAGATATTGAGCTATCTGTGGAACGAAACAAGTGTATCAAAAGATATTTTGATGGAGAGGCAAGAAAAGCTGTGAATGGTGAATTTGCTCGATTTTCAGGCATGTTGGATATTTTTGGTAGTGCTGACTCGATAGATGATAGAGGCACTGAGGATCCTAAGGTTTGGTGGCTTATACATGGAGCTTCGGCTCCAAATCTTCAAAAAAAATTGCTTTGAAGCTATTAGGACAACCGTGCTCTTCTTCTTGTTGCGAACGAAATTGGAGTACTTATTCTTTTATTCACTCGGTTAAAAGGAATAAGATTCTACCTAGTCGGGCGGAAGACTTGGTTTATGTCCACACCAATCTTCGGCTCCTTTCTAGAAAAAGTGACTTATACATGAAAGGTGAGTCAAAATTGTGGGATATCGGAGGTGATCGCTTTGATCCACTTGATGGGGCCGAGGAGCTTGAGATAGCTAGTCTTTCTCTTGATGAGCCGGAGATGGAAGCTGTGATCATTCAAGATGAATGAAGTGCTTTAATTATTATGTTTAATTTTGTGTGTTTTAATTAGTAACGATGATGGATTATGTATTTCGCTACTTAGGATGTTGAACCTATTTATTTAACTATTTTGTTTGACTATTTTGTTTATTTAAAATGCATATGTTGGATTATATTTATATGTACAATATATTTTTAATATTTTAATATTTGCCGTATCTCGCCGCATCCGAATCCTCATATTTTTTAATTTGCCGAATTCATGTATCCCCGTATCACGCACCCGCACCCCCGCACCCGTATCCTTGCTTCCTAGATGGTAACATAACTAGTAGAAGGGTTAAGTACATATCGGGTTGGTGGATAATATTAGTAAATATAGGCCCACATACACTTAACCATTAAATACACATGCTTGAATCAGTAGCGGGGTTAAGTACACATCAGGGCTGGTGGGTAATATCAGAGAATATAGGCCCACAGACTTAACCATTAGAAAAACCTAGTAACGGGGACCCATTTCAGCAGTAACCACTACGCCATAGATGAGCTATGACAACGAAAATACAAGGTGTTGCTAGCTATAATGTCACCATAGCTATGCTGATTTTTGTCTATTGCAACACATGCTTCAGGGTGTTAGTGTAGATATACCACTGTGTTGCATAGCTGTAGATATATTCGAATTAAAAAAATTAAAAAAATTGTCAATCCACGTGAAAAATAATCCAACGGTCTACACTAGCAATCCATGTCAGTCTGATTTCCCCCCAAAATTTCATTTTCCCGCTGTAAGATAATTCCTCAAATTTCATTTCCCCGCTGCAAGATAATTCACGCGATCTGATTTTCATTTTCCTTAGCTCGATGTTTCTTCTATCTCCTTCCCAAATACTAACCCTAATCTCGATATTTCGCTCCTTGCTTCTCCCAATTTTTCTCTGAATTCCCCGATTTGATTTCCACAAAATAAAACTGCGCCCAACTCCTTACCTCCTCCGATCCTCCACATAAAGTCCAAAGAATCTTCCAGAGTTATCGGCGAATCTTCTAGAGATATGTTGGCGGGCCCACTTTGGGAACCGGGTACATGTGGAGAAGAGCGAGTCCGGCGATTCAAGGAAGGTGATCTCTTTGAATTAGTGGGGAACCGGGTACATCGTTGAAGCCATATCTGCATCCGATTTCGGTTCCAGCCCTGAAATTTGGGTATTATTATTCTTCACCATACAAATTTGGTTTTCTTTCTCCATATACACCGTCAGTCTAATTATTTATGGGTAAGTCTGGTCCTACTTCGGTTTCTGATTGCGCTTAAGCAGTGACAAATATGCGGAATCCATGTTTCCGCATTCATTCACAGAACAATGGTCCTACAATCGAATTTGTTTTATTTGTAGAAGATGTGTATCAGCAAAAGATTAATTTGTGGTCATGTTTTGTTGAAGAAGGATGCTTGATTTCAATGTGATGCATTACATTTAGGCCTACTGTGCTTTCTATAATCACTGCATCCATGCTTAATTTGTGCAACAGCCAAAGGTTATTGTGTCTCTCTTCAAAGGTAGAAATAGATTTATGTCAATTAATTAATGACCGTTCTTGCAATCTTTCTTTCTTTTCTTTCTTCTCTTTTATCCTGTCCTGTATATATTATCCTAGTAAAATTATATTATTGCAAGGCATAGTATAGTGCAAAGTAGAGAAGGAGCACGCCTTAATTTTCCATGTCACATATTGCATTTCCGGTCATGCTACATGCCATGTTTGTGAAGCAACTAATAATTTTATGTTGTGGATGTGGTTTGATGCTCCAAGAAAGGTTTCCTAATTTTTTCTGAAGTTAACATCCCTCTGTTTTTAATTATCTGTCCTAGCTAGTTGATTATAGCATGTGTTTTAATGAATCTTATAATGAATAGTTGATCAACACTATGAACATATATTTTGCATTAAGGGAATGCCAATGGAAAGTTTTTACTGCATACATGCTGTTGTTGCATGCTATATATTAATATGACCACTCTTGATGATTCTATCCTATAATTAAGCAGTCATGTGGGTTTGCCATGGGCATCAGAATCTGGATTTCTCTTTCTCCAAATTAATCAGTACACAAGATAGGTCTGACATCTTCTCCTGTAATTTAGGGTCATCTTATTTTTCAACTTTTGATCGACTCGCCATTGTTCGACTAACATGGTTTCTCTCTGAATTTTTCACCTTGCAGCATATGTTATTCTGCTGTGTTATCTACCATTGTTATATATGCTTTTGCATCCAGATTTATGTAATTTGCAGACGACGTTCATGTTGAAAATGAGATGCTCATGTTCAATCATTCAACTCTTCGATCCCAATCTCTGTTGCGGCTAACTCCTCTGATTTAGTGCGACATAATTAAAGAGATAAGTTGCTTCAAAGAGAAACTGTCGATGACAAACAAACCCAGAATAAGAGCATCACAAGAGATCTGAAATCAATATTGAGCTTGCTCGTTAGGACAATAAAACAACTGCAGTTGCCACTACCACATTCTTCTAAGAGAAACATGAAAAACCACATTGCTTGAGAGGAGAATTTGTTCCTGTTCCTTGATATTTGTCCAAATGCATCACTGGTTTTCAGTGTATTCTTTATGCAGTACAAGATTCTTCTTCTTGTGTGTTCATAGCGCAGACTTAACGATCTTGTGTGTGTGATTCATCTTAAGATTACTTGGCGTATTATGTTGTTCATAATGCTTATTTCTGTTACCTTCCATGGTTAGATAGATCGTAATGTGAGGACTAAGATGGCTATATACACCAGCATTTCAAGATCATTGTGGTAAGTAGTTTCATTAGGGACGACACGCAGAAGGGGGCTTTTTTCTGCAATATCAGACATGGAATGATATAACTGATTTGGTTCACTCATTGCTTTGTCTTCCAAAACACTTGATGTAGAAAGCGGCGACTCAATTTGCTGAGACATTTGCTGAAAAGAAACGCTCGACAAAAGGTGCTTAGTTTTCTTTATAAATTATTTTGATACATATACTTAAATACAAGTTGCATTACACAGTCTTATTCAGTTCTTTATTCAAATAGAATCAGAACATTGTTATATGCAATATATGAGTCAAAACACTGTTTTTTTTGTTATTGGCTTGTTTTTTTCCCTGTTAGTGCATCAAACCAGTTGCTGTTGTACACTTCTTTTGGCCATGCACTATTGTTGTTGTTCTCGGTAAGCATAATTCGTTTTTGTCTTCTGTCTAGCATTTCCATGTACACCAATTAACTTGGACTATGTTCATCCATAATTAGATTGGAATATGTAGAAGAAGCAGCAGCAAAAGATCGTCCAACATTTGTTTGCAGCTGCACATAATCAGATTGGTATGAATATTGATTTGAAAGTAGTAGTTTATATAATCATTTTCGTGTGTTTTTTCTTGCTTATGGTTTTATGTGTAAGTCTGTATATGAGCGAATCGAGTGTAAATGTAGTGAGGAATGTATGTAAATATGAAATATACCAGTGAATGTACAATGTTGGAGTCCAAAAAATTTGTACCGTTTGAAATGTTGAAATAAAATATTTATTTGAATAAAATATAGTGTTCGAATACTGTGTTATAATAATATTTATTATAATATTACGAAAATTTTGATTAATAGCAATTGAGGTATAATTACTTTTAACAGTTGTAATTTTTTTAACAACTGCTAGAAACAGTTGTAAAAAGGGTTGACTTTATTACGATTGCCAGCTGTACTAGACATATTACAACTGTTTTTGGCAGTTGTGAAAGGGTATTTTTTGTTCTAGTGGTACTTGTGGCAACACCTGTACTGATGTTACCGTAGAGTCGCAAAGGTGTTGCCTTTGACTCTAAGGCAACGCGGCAAAAGACAACCCCGAAAAAGTGTTGCCACGGATCATTTTTTGCCTCCAGCAACACTTTTTGGCATCTACTGCATCACTTCTCTGGGGTTGCCGTAGGCCATCTATGGCGTAGTGAACCCACATTAGGTATCAACGGAACCCTGAGCTAAGCAGGGTGGGGCACGATTACTGGGCTGATTATAAGAGGTCAAATTAGCGGCGGTTGGTGCAACAGTGCAGGTTCTAACGGAGTGCGGGCGTGCACACACTTCGGCGCAGAAAATTTAGCCACTGGGCATCAGTAGGTATAAAGCTGTGCATCTTGATTGTGTCAGGGTTGCCACCATGGGACTTGATACACCCCATGGTGGGACCAGCACAGGTATCTACAAGTAGGGGGCCGCGTGTCACAAACGAGAACTAGGTCAAGTAGGGAGCCGATCGATAAGGTAGTAAGGGTGCATCGAATATATATACATGGCCATTGGGGTGATCGAGGTGGAATCCTCATAATCGATGTACACCTGAAGGCTACCATAATTGCGGGGATTGGGATCACATTGTAATTATTATATAACACGGGCTACTAGTTGGGACACTAGTAGGGGGTACGGATCCTGGTTACACAGGACACTAGTTGGGACACTAGTAGGAATACGGATCATTCCATGTAAGACACTTATGAGGATGCTAGTTAGGTGGTGCAGAGCAAATAGATATCGTTTTAATGGTAAAGCTTAGAAACCTTGCGATGTTATTCTTGATAGAAACCATGCGGTGGGATACTTGATAAGAATTATAGGACGTTATACTTGTTTCATCGTGCCCGAAGTTTATCTTGTTACCTTAGTTTACCTTGTTATCATAGTTTATCTTGTTGTCTTAGTTTTTCTTGCCTACCTTGTCATCATGCTTATGTTTACTTTCAGTTTATTCATGCCATGTTATCTTTAACTATTTTTATGCTGAAAATCACTAGGACTTACTCAGTCTTTATGACTGACCTGTTTTGTTTCGCCTCTTTTTCTTCCGTTTCCCCCCCAGGTTCACAGGGTGGGAATACAGCTTAGTTCGGATCTTACCAAGCTCCAAGGCTCTTTCATGTATGGCTTGGATTTCTCTTGGCTATGACTAGTTTTGCTTTATTGGGGAATACTGCAGTTTGTTTTTATGCTTCCTTGTTTTTGAGCAAGACAGATATCTTAACTATGAAATTGGGTATTGGGAGTTGATGGGCTTTTCTTGTAAACATTTATATTTAATAAATGATTTGAAGTACTTCCACTTTATTTTCCGCTGTTTTATATATGTCTGTCTTGTAATATTTCTGTTCCAGTACCCATAATACTCCATTGAAGTTAAGGCATTCCCTTTGTGAGTGGCCTTAACAGATGTGGGGTGTTACATTACTAGTCCTACCTCTGATGATTCTTTTCAACGTGTTCTATTAATGATCTTTAATTGATAACCCAACTTCCTTAAGCAAAATAGGAAAAATATGTCACGAATTTTGGAATGAAAGACATTTAAAAGTTATTATTATTATTATTAAACTAATAATCCCTTAGATAAATAACTTCCACTTATAATTTGAAATCGATTTTTTTTTTCAAATCGTTCAAAAAGCATTCCAACGTTAAATACTCCAACTAGAAATGGTGTACATCACTTTTATTTCTCAAACGTTCATATGCGAAATAATCCATGAGGAGAATTCTATATTAAAAGTGAATTCAAATAAATGCAAATCATTTCTTTCTCAAACTATTCATAGGAAATTTAAAAGATTTATATTCAAATTTGATAAACATGGGAGGAAAGCCAAATTTCTAATTTGGGATTCAATTTTATTTTGACTTTAAATCTTAATTTAGTTCATTTTCTGAATGCCAAAAATTCTATGAGCTATTACAACCCTCTTCAAAAAATCCGGGTTGCTACAAACTCCCCCCTTAAAGAAATTGCGTCCTCGCAATTTACACGGGTCAATATATAACATTACAGTATTCCAACGTCGCATCTTAACTTCATTCCTTCAATTTAAGTATCCAACCCATAGAGTTCGAAATTTCTGTTGCCTTCCCCAACTCATTTAGATTGCAACTAAAAAGAAAAAGAAAATTTTCAAACTTAATTATTTAGTTGTAAGAATTACAATTTTTATCCCGAATAAAATACATATTTTGGGGACATCCACTCTCCGTTTTCAATATGAAATAAGGGTATCGTATATGAATCAATACGATTCCGACAATAATAATTCTAGAAAATATAATTAAATTAAATAGAGTATATAAATACCAATTTGATACCCATAATAGATGTCACGAAAAATATTATAAGGAACCAAGTCAAAGTATTATATAGAAGACAATAAATATTTAATGACATTTATCATATTAAGAACCATATGATAAAATAAATCAATGAAGAGCCAAATAAACCTACATGGCATTTATCATATGTACAAACAATATGATAACATAACATAAATCAAGTTGGGGCATCATATATAAATCAATAAAATCTTCATGGCACTTATCACATGTAAAAGCAATGTGATCAAATCAGAGTATTATATGTAAATCGATACGATACTCATAACAATTATCATATGTAAATCAATATGATAAAATGAATCAAAACAAAGTATCACATATAAATCAATGTGATACTTGTAAATATCTTAGGTTAATCAATCGAGTCGATAAAATCTTCATGGCATTTATCGTTTGTAAATCAAATCAGAGTATAAATCAATACAACAATTATCATATATAAATCAATATGATAATAAAATCAAAACAGAGTATCAATCAATACAACAATTATCATATATAAATCAATATGATGATAAAATCAAATCAGAGTACCGTATATAAATCAATACGATACTCATAACAATTATCATATATAAAATCAATATGATAATATGATCAAATCAGAGTATCATATATAAATCAATACGATACTCATAAAAATTATCATATATAAAATCAATATGATAATATAATCAAATCAGAGTATCATATATAAATCAATACGATACTCATAACAGTTATCATATATAAAATCAATATGATAATATAATCAAATCAGCTA
This sequence comes from Allium sativum, assembly GCA_030737875.1. Taxonomy (NCBI): domain Eukaryota; kingdom Viridiplantae; phylum Streptophyta; class Magnoliopsida; order Asparagales; family Amaryllidaceae; genus Allium; species Allium sativum. The sequence goes on from CM060924.1 coordinate 660,380,642, forward strand.
TGGGATAAATGTAACTTGACTCATAAATACCAAATAAACAGATGCTAGTATTGTAAAATCACAGTGGTAGAGCTCGAGCGCGCATCGAGACATCCATACTGTAATCCACTCATAGCGCCATAACGAAACTTGGCGATCAACCCAGGATAACCAAGACGGTCTAAGGCGAAGGCCATATGCTACACGTTCACGACACTACACGTAGGACCCCCCACGCCTCCATCTGATGTAGTCCGTGACCCGCCGATCGGGAATCCCGATCAAAACCAAAAAATTGCCCAATGTAGCAGACCGTTGACCTTTGGCGGTAAATGGGCGATATTTAATACCCCGATTCAGGTAACGATCCTGAATCAGGTCGACCAAGATGGAGTTTTTTTGTCCATTGGTACAACAGAGTCCAATCTATCCCAATCCCAAAATCAAAAGTATTTTTCAAATATTATTTTATAATACATATGCCATGAAGTTCAGAGTGTTTATAACGTCAAAACACTTTATAAACTTAATCATGCTTTGAAAATATACCATCACATCACATGCAAAACAAAATAATAATCACAACCCAAATTAAACAAAACAAAGCTGATATTCGACTTTATCATATATAAAAACAATATGATAAAATAAATCAAGTCAGAGTATTATATATAAATCAATATGATACTCATATAAAACAAAATAAATCAAATCACAATAATTGTGATAGAGAACAAAAAGTATCGTCATACTAATGACGTAAAAGCGTGACAACTTAGAAAATACTTCGATCCAGTAATCGAAGTATACTCTCAAACAGTAATAATTCAAATATAACCGAATATTCCATATGAGAAGTCAAAAGTATAATCATAAAAGTATTACCAAACGTCCCATACCGCTTCGTATTACTAATCCATTTACTCGAAATCCTTGTCATAAAGAACTTCACATAAATCTCAATGAAAATTATGTTCAATTCAAACTATATCCGTCAAACTAATTTACTCATGTTTGTTTTTTATTATTTATTTATCTATTACTGGTGTTCTTACTTTATTTCAATTACACATTCGATCCGTGTCAATTCCAATATCGGTTCAGCTCTTGTTTCGACATTCATTTCTCAAATCGAACATCGTTCGAATTCTGCATGGCTAAGTTTCAAAGTATCTTTCGGGGAAAAAAAAACCATACTCAGTACAATTTTTTTTTCTTTTCAAAATTACTCAAAAAGTTTTGAAAACACTTGGCACAATCAATTTGCTTTTTTTCTTTTTTCTTTTTTTTTTGGGATGATGACTTCAACAAATTTTCTCTAAAGAGCTTTTTTACAAGGGAATTCCAAAAGAAACTTATATTTCCTTCATTTTTTGTATTAATTTTTTTTAAGGTTTTCTTCAAAAATAATTTATTTTTCCCCAAAATCGCGCTCTCTCAAGAGCGATTCTATATTAATTCCGCTCATTCTAGGGTATTTTCACCCTATCTCTAATGAGTCTTTAAACCCAATAAGCCAAGCATTATAAAAACCGTAGCGCTGATACCAAATGTAACAGCCCGCCATTTTGACCGTCCCAAATCGATGATTAAACTGACTCGAAGCGTTCAAAACAACGGGTTGTTATTGGCTTACATGATTTAAACAGAATTAACCCAGAATCACAAAGTACAATACCGTAACGAAATTAAAATTTTATATAAACATTAGAAATTCCAATGTTTGTACAACGGAAAAAAATAAATACACACAATTTTTATGAATAAAGTTTACAGAGCTTTTGTCAAGCGTTGCACGCACATGCGTCTTCTTGCGCCTCTCCTCTTTAAGAGCTAAACCTAGGATCTGTAACACTTGAGGTCTGACCCGAGCGTTCCATGCCAAAACACAAAACACTCGGGTCAGGATTAAACTTGTTTCCAAGTCAGTTACTTCAAATATACACATAAATATAATTAGCAAACTCTGACAATTCATTGATTAATTTGAGTATAAAAACTGACGAAGAACACTGCAAGAATGGAGCTTAGAGAATTCCTAAATACAAATAAAGCACGACAGCAAAATGAGGAGCATATGACCATTTTCACATGTAAGACACACAAAATAGGGTACTGTATTACCCATATGTACATAACACTGAAATATTTAAAGAAGCAATCTGATTTTCTCCAAAGCATGTGCATGCTGGCCCCAAAATAAAATTCCATATATATTGTCATACAATTCACGAAATAAAAAAAAGTGACTAAAGGTGGACAACTCAGGGAAATACACACAAAGTAATGTGCCAGTTATAATACTTGGGGAACTACAAAGTGCAAACCACTATTTTTTTTCTATCATGCGTGAGGTATATGTGGACACTACAACAAGTGGCCAAACCAAAATATGGGAACTCCTATCCCCAAAGAAGAACAGTAGCATCAACTTGCATGTAAATTGCCCAACATGAATTAGCAGCATGTACTGGTATTCAAACCAAGGTTTCAACATGGCATTGAAGTGATAAAGCCATGCATTGGATACAAAAGCTATAGGGCAGCAAATTGCAATTTTTTCCCCTCATTATGACTAATAAAAAAATGCCCCAACTATCAACAACAAAGATGCACAAAGATCTTAGGATCGTTATTAACTGGGCATTATCACGTGTTTGGCATTATGATGTGTTTAAATGACAAGGGTACTAATGCTTAACGCAACTACTACAACCATACCACCATCACCAGATGCTGCATTATCTCAACAATAAAGAATTGTAACCAATTAATTCCAACATCACTGTACAAGAGAATGAATGGTTTGATACAACTTGTGGGTTTTGGTGGTTACAAAGTTTATGTATTAAACTGCATACTTCTCACATTAGAGCAAGCATCTATTTCAAAATAACTAATTAGTATACTAAAAAGGGTGAACATATCCAAATGTAAACTAAAATGTTTGACTGTTAGCATGTACAAGTTAGCATCATCATGTTTGACAATATTCACATTAAAGCCATTTTTCTAAACTTCTTGCCTAAATCAGCATATACGACCATATAAAATAATAAATCCCGAGAATACCAGGCTTCAATCAATCCAGTCCGCATTACCAAGGTAGTAGTATACATCTTCATTCATTGATTATACAGGTAGAATTTGTTAATAATTTCCACTCTCAATTCTCGAATAAATTCTTAATTACCTTCTACATCTCCTTCTTATGTTGTAACAGATTTAAGTTCAGTAAACAAAGTGTAATTTTTTGAATCAAATATGACAATTGTAACTTTCAAACACTTTTCACGCCTCCTATTTCATTTCAAACAAAACATAAGTTTGTCAAAATTTCACAAAACCAAGTCGCGGCAAGGACTTGAGCATTAAGCATAAACATTAAAGTTTCGGACTATGATTCCACAGCATAAATCCTTTCACTATCAGAATACAAGTTAAAAATGGATATTATATCCTTCATGACTTCCGAAGGAGGCTCAACTATATGTGTCCTAACAAACACTTAATGGCCTACCTCAGGGGTTTTCAGTTAACTACTGGACTGAGTCTTAAATACTAAATTTGAGGCTGATTTTGATCATGAATCAATATACGACCACAAAAATTTAGCCATCAACCCAAACCATGAAACAAAACAATACAAACGTTTACCATCTAGAAAGAAGAGGAGTTGTTGGAATAGCCATATTCTTCACCCTCCAGAAACATTTATCTTCTCAGCGTGATCATTCTAGCAGATGCCCCGAACTCTATATTAAGATCCAACCTTTTGTTGATTACTCACATTCCAATAAACAAGAGCAGCGAAAAATGCTAACTCCATGTCCTTAATGTAACCAAATGCGGGAGAGGCAACTCTAGCAGCAAGCGCGGGAGCCGTTGTACCGGTGGAAGGCGGAGACTGCACACGGTTTGGGGTTCGACTGAAGGCGGTGGATGACAGAGGGGTGAAAGCCGCTACTGCCCATTCCCACAATTATCATCGATCAGCTCGCAGTCGGTTTGCATTCGAGCAGGGGGTCGAATTTTTTGGTGGAGGATTTTCCGATGAATATAGAGCTTATGGCGGCTGAAGAGGGTGCTGACGATATGGATAGTGAAGCGGAGGAAGGAGAAAAACAACTCTGATGGCGGTGGATTTGATGGCGGCCATTGCTTCGTCAATTTTGGTCTTGTTTTGAAATTTGGGGAAGATTTTCTTGGGAGGAGGAAACACAATGCGACTGTTAAATTAATGAGGGGAGGAGGAAGCATTGTTCGGTTCCCCCCCCCCCACCCCCGCCCCCCCACCCCACCAAAAGGAACTGGGTTTACTCATTTTATAATAGGAAGGAAGGATCTAGACCATCCTAGATAATCAAAACACGTGGTACCCAACATAGACAGTACAAAAAAAGAAGTGGTCATAAATTTCTATATAATGAAAACAACGGGTACAAATTTTCAGCGATAAGATTCAAAATTCTTAAATATGAATTTAGTTGAACAAACGGCTAAAACCAGAGTATGGTTGAAAAGAAATATGCATTATATCAACGATCCAAACAATTTATAGGATATTACTAGTCCTACCTCCGATGATTCTTTTCAACATGTTCTAATGGTGATCTTTAATTGATAACCCAACTTCCTTAAGCAAAATAGCAAAAATATGTCATGAATTTTGGAATGAAAGACATTTAAAAGTTATTATTATTATTATTATTAAACTAATAAGCCCTTAGATAAATAACTTCCACTTATAATTTGAAATCATTTTTTTTTCAAATCGTTCAAAAAGTATTCCAACTTTAAATACTCCAACTAGAAATGGTGTACATCACTTTTATTTCTCAAACGTTCATATGCAAAATAATCCATGAGGAGAATTCTATATTAAAAGTGAATTCAAATAAATGCAAATCATTTCTTTCTCAAACTATTCATAGGAAATTTAAAAGATTTATATCCAAATTTGATAAACATTGGAGGAAAGCCAAATTTCTAATTTGGGATACAATTTTATTTTGACGTTAAATCTTAATTTAGTTCATTTTCTGAATGCCAAAAATTCTATGAGCTATTACAACCCACTTCCAAAAATCCGGGTTGTTACAGACCCCCCCCCCCCTCCTTAAAGAAATTGCGTCCTCGCAATTTACACGGGTCAAAATATAACATTACGGTATTCCAACGTTGCATCTTAACTTCATTCATTCAATTTAAGTATCCAACCCATAGAGTTCGAAATTTCCGTTGCCTTCCCCAACTCATTTATATTGCAACTAAAAAGAAAAAGAAAGTTTTGAAACTCAATTATTTAGTTGTAAGAATTCCAATTCTTATCCCGAATAAAATACATATTTTGGGGACGTCCACTCTCCGTTTTCAATATGAAATAAGGGTATCGTATATGAATCAATACGATTCCGACAATAATAATTCTAGAAAATATAATTAAATTAAATAGAGTATATAAATACCAATTTGATACCCATAACAAATGCCACGAAAAATATAATAAGGAACCAAGTCAAAGTATTATATAGAAGACAATAAATATTTAATGACATTTATCATATTAAGAACCATATGATAAAATAAATCAATGAAGAGCCAAATAAACCTACATGGCATTTATCATATGTACAAACAATATGATAACATAACATAAATCAAGTTGGGGCATCATATATAAATCAATAAAATCTTCATGGCACTTATCACACGTAAAAGCAATGTGATCAAATCAGAGTCTTATATGTAAATCGATACGATACTCATAACAATTATCATATGCAAATCAATATGATAAAATGAATCAAAACAAAGTATCACATATAAATCAATGCGATACTTGTAAATATCTTAGGATAATCAATCGAGTTGATAAAATCTTCATGGCATTTATCGTTTGTAAATCAAATCAGAGTATAAATCAATACAACAATTATCATATATAAATCAGTATGATAATAAAATCAAAACAGAGTATCAAACAATACAACAATTATCATATATAAATCAATATGATAATAAAATCAAATCAAAGTACCGTATATAAATCAATACGATACTCATAACAAGTATCATATATAAAATCAGTATGATAATATGATCAAATCAGAGTATCATATATAAATCAATACGATACTCATAACAATTATCATATATAAAATCAATATGATAATATAATCAAATCAGAGTATCATATATAAATCAATACGATACTCATAACAATTATCATATATAAAATCAATATGATAATATAATCAAATCAGTTATAGTAATGTAGTAAAATACTAGGGGATTATGGGATAAATATAACTTGACTCATAAATACCAAATAAACAGATGCTAGTATTGTAAAATCACAGTGGTAGAGCTCGAGCGCGCATCGAGATATCCACACTGTAATCCACTCATAGCGCCATAACGACACCTGGCAATCAACCCAGGATAACCAAGACAGTCTAAGGCGAAGGACGTATTCTACCCGTTCACGGCACTACATGTAGGACCCCCCACGCCTCTATATGATGTAGTCCGTGACCCGCCGATCGGGAATCCCGATCAAAACAACAAAATTGCCCAATGTAGCAGACCGTTGACCTTTGGTGGTAGATGGGCGAAATTTAATACCACCGATTCAGGTAGCGATCCTGAATCAGGTCGACCAAGATGGAGTTTTGGTCCATTGGTACAATAGAGTCCAATCTATCCCAATCCCAAAATCAAAAGTATTTTTCAAATATTATTTTATAATATATATGCCATGAAGTTCAGAGTGTTTATAACGTCAAAACACATTATAAACTTAATCATGCTTTGAAAATATACCATCACATCAAATGCAAAACAAAATAATAATCACAATCCAAATTAAACAAAACAAAGCTGATATTCGACTTTATCATATATAAAAACAATATGATAAAATAAATCAAGTCAGAGTGTTAGATATAAATCAATATGGCTCTGATACCACGATGAAACGACCCGAACTTCCCCGGTCTCCGAAAAGAAGAGGAAGAACGAATTGTTTTGAGAACACGACAAAATAGAACGCAGACGGAAGAACATTTCATTGTATATTACAATAATGCATCAGATTACAAGAATATACAGAGTAAAAATGAATATTACACAGAAATATCAGAGATTTAAATTACATTTAAATACATAGCAGCGGAAAATAATACAATACACAACTAGAAGAGATATACGGATATAAAGCTTTCCGGATATCGTTCCAGCTGTAAACCAGGATCCTATGAATATAAATCTGCAAAACCAAAACTACTAGCTGCCCGTGTCAAAATAAGGGCACCCAGAGTTTAGGTTAAAACAATAAACTCCAGGTCAGTCATGGGATTGGTGTGAGAACTAAAACAGTTATAAATCTTTATTTTAAAGTTAGGTAAATCAAGGGACCACACTGTATAACACGGAACGGGTATCCTCCCAAGAACACCAGTGCATAAAACAAACAGCGCAATCCTAAATAAGGAAAAATGAAGCTATTATAAGACCCAGTTCACATCACACAATGCAACGCAAGCCGGAGGATAGGGTTTTTACCTTATAATAGCCAAGAATGCTTGATACGTTTAAAAGAAATCATTTGATACTATTATAAGTGTATAGTGTATAAAACCACTTCAAATCATAAGTATCAATCATAGGCGGCATGAATGCCCCATACCACTATGTCGTCATATATAGGTTATACATTCAAAATCGCAAAGTCACGTATTTGGAAATTGGGTTTCCATCTATGAACCGAGGCAAAAGATAGTCCTCAACCGATTCGAGACTCTCTAGCCCGAGCCTCAGGACCCAGACTCAGGTGGGCCCTTGGAGCGACAGGGCCGGTCCACCGATGTGGATTAAAATGCCTGAACACTGCGTTTCCCCGCCCTTTGGGGCGTAAATGAGCCAACGAATGGCTCCATCGGACCTGGATCGTCCGATCTAACCGAGGCGCCTTGCAACAGCAACAACCATACAGGTGAAAAGTATATAAATGTCAGGGCTGGTAGGTCACTGACACCACCCTAGCTAGAAAGAAACGCATGTCCTCTCCGAGGTCCTCTCCCGTTTCTGTTTCACAACCGGGGTGTGAGGCTCGCGAATCAACGCTACACAAAGCTACGCTACAAAGGCCGTGCTTTGATCATCAACCACAAGACTCTGCTTTTCAACAGAAGCCTTGATCATTCGCATCTTAGCATGCCACACAGGCAAACCACTCTATGCAACCGATATCAGTCACACAGAATGAAATCCGATGTCAGACACACAGTCCATTTACAAGTCCGTTCTGGGTCTAAACGAAGCCGGAGGCACCTAGTACCCCGCATATCCATCGATCTCCAAGTACGTCTGGACGATCACCAACTGATTCCCTCCTCTTGGGTGTACAGCCCAATCAAGACCATCAGTAATCACCCAAACGACGTGAAGACCTCCTGTCTTCGACCACCGTCTTTATCTTCGACACCACGTCGAATCAGTTATTCAGAATGGGATAAACCCGGACTTTCTGAACAACCCGCGTATATTAAAAACAAATGTTACACAAACACAACATACGCCTCATTCCAATTCATTAGTCACTAACCGTAAATCAGTAAGAGGGCAATTCTCCAAATATTAACACCGAAGGCAGAAACCAACATCAGATCAATACCCAGGAAACCATTCTTATTAACTAACCTACAGCTAGTTTCTAAATTTTACATTCTTAGGGAAAGGTTCCCATTAATTTTATCCAAGATAAATTCTTTAAATTTATTCTTTAATCTTCCTTTGGATGTCATTTCAAACCCGATTATGGTTTTCCAAACTAGTCGAGAATAGCGAACCACACCGAAGTAATTATTTATATTATTTCCCAATCCCAACCTATTCATCCCATGAAGAAAAACTGGTAATACTCCATATCTAACACCGTGGGGTTATCGGTAAACTTAATTACCATTTCACGTTCAAATCTAATTAAAGATTTAACTATCGCTCTGGAGCAAAACTGGTGATACTCCATTCTCGATCTTTTCAATCTAATTAAAAATTCAATAAAACTCCCCTTAGTTTTAATCGTTAACTGGGTTAAAGAATCAGTGTCATTTAAACACGGTTCACGATAAACCCAAAACCACATTCCATTAATTATCGGGTTAAAGAACGAGTGTTATTTAAAACACTGTCCACGATAAACCCAAAAATCAATATCAGTTCAATTAAATATTATTTAATTGGTACACTTCATTAAATCTAAATAAAAAGATTTAATCTTTTCTCAACTGGGTTCAAGAACAGTGTTAGTCAAGACACCATTCAACCCAAATCACATTTGATATTAAATACAAGGCTCTGAATAGAAAATATATCGACTTATATTCAATATCAAATTCTACGACCAACAGATATCGTATTGGAAATAACGATATATAAATATCTTTCAAATTTCCATAACAACATCTGTATAATCACGAAATCCAACATCGAAATATTCCGAAGACAATTTTGATTCAAATCCATTCCAATGCAATTATTGGAAATTCTGGTTATTTTCAAAACCATTTCAAATCCAATTTATTTATTTAAAAATAAATAGAATTTTAATCCTAGTTCAAAACTAGTTCATTTCGATAAAAATCTATTTTTATCTTTTCAAATATGGAGTTTTTCATCCCAATTCTTTCTAAATCATTTCTTATGATTCAAAACAAATTATTACTATTTTTAATAATTTTGTCAAGGCCCGTACAGTCGATTTCCATCAACGGCCATCGAACTGCACTTACAACGACCTTTTCTAAATTTGATTTGGACATATCCCCAAATCCAACCGTTAGATTTCTAATTTCTTACATTCGTTAGAGAGCTCTTTTCGATACGAACCCAACGGTCCCGGTTTTAGGAGAATCCGACGGTCGGATCTCCCGCAATATCCGTTCGAAATCAATGGTCGAAATTCGCGAACTGCTGCGGCGCGACGCGTTCTATTCAGGCCATTATATTATATATATAATATATATAATATATACTTCGTCGATTTTAATTCAAAACGTGCTTTATAAATCGTTTTAAATTCATTTTCAAAACGGTTTCAACTTCATATTCAATTTCAAATCAAAATTGAATATTCCAATATAAATTCGTTTTAAATTCTTTTCAAATCGATTTCAATTCGAATTCATTTATATTCAAATTCAATTCGAATTCATTTATATTCAATTTCAATTCGAATTCATTTCTATTCAATTTAATTCGAATTCACTTCTATTCAATTTCATTCGAATTCACTTATATTCAATTTAATTCGAATTTCAATTCTTTTCAAAATTTCAGATTTTGAAATCACTTTCGATATTCATTATAAAATGAATAAAATCGATATAAATATCGATCACGTCGAAATGGCGTAAATCTAATCAACACGGCTTCATATATTCATATTTTCAAATATTTCTTTTTCAAATATTTCTATTCAAATATTTATTTTTCAAATATTTCTATTTCAAATATTTCTATCTCAAATATTTCTATTCAAATATTTCTTCTTCAAATATTTCTATTTCAAATGTTTCTATTTCAAATATTTCTATTCAAATATTTTTTCTTCAAATATTTCTATTTCAAATATGGAATGAGGCCCAATCAATTACCATATAATGTTGATTATATGGATTTTCTACAACACATGTATACAATAACAACGATGAACAATCAACCATCATCCAAAGTGCATTCTACGCTGTATAAGCATCAAATATAAATATTTAACGCTCCTAACAGTTTATCAATCAATCGATCGACATACAACTAAACAATCGGGAGTAGTGTACGTCAAATATCATCCCAATACCCGTGTGGGGTTTCAAACAATCAAACACAGATTTTATTTGTGCAGTTGGGCAATGTGTAAAATTTATCGTCCCAATTAATATCAGTCAAATGTGTGTATATAAACAAATCGTCCGATTTGTTTATATTAATTTATTTCATTTCATATACACGTTAAAAATTCTATTTTTAACTATAAAATATTTTCCACTATAAAATATTTTATTTCATCTATATAAATATTTTATTTCATTTCACATCACACAATTAACTACACATCAAAATCAAACAAACAAGCATACAAGCCGTCCATGGTCTGTGGACGACGGGTGTCGGGTGCTACTAAACACCGTCTGCATCCTAGTATATATTTATATAACTAAAAAAATTAAATTGAAAGGTGAGAAGTTCTCACAGAATAGCTAATCCAACGCCCGACTCTTCTTATGTAGAAAATCTTGTCGTTCTCGCCTTTTGTCACTTTCGTTGCCCGTAGCCACTACGTGTATAAAAATCACATTTTTACATTCTTGGCATGTATATAAAAATCATATTTTTACTTCGCTATTCAATATATAAAAATCGAATTTTTACTTTGCTACTCAATATATAAAAATCGAATTTTACTTTGCTATTCAATATATAAAAATCGAATTTTTACTTTGTTATTCAATATATAAAAATCGAATTTTTACTTTGTTATTCAATATATAAAAATCTCACCTTTTCAAATATAAAGATTCAATTTTTATTTCATCACTATAAAAATCACTTCTTTCTTTCAATATATATATAATAAAAATCATATTTTTATTTTGCTATATTTATAAAGATGATATTTTTACTATCTCTACTATATAAAAATCACGTTTTTAATATTCCTACTTCATATATGTAAAAATCATTCCTTTATATGTTAAAACAAATATATAAACCTGAAATTAAATTCAACAAAATAAAATCAAAATAAAAACTTACAGCAGCGTTGGGGGATGCTACTGTCAGCGATGCGAAGAGGGAGGGGTGCTCCGGCATTGGGGTTTCACGGTTTTAAGGAGGGAAAGGGGGTTCGGATCTTCATCGGGGGAAGGGGGAGCTCGCCGCTGCGTCGCAGGAGGGCGGAAGGGCTGAGCGAAGGTCGGAGGTGGTTGCGCTGGGGTCATGGGAGCGGTTTAGGGTTCAAAGGGGGGGGGCTGCGTCGTTTCTCCAGAGAAGGAAGAGGAGGGTGAATCGAGAGAAGGGGGGTAGCGGATGGCGTCGGAGGTGGTTGCGCTCCCAGGCTGTGGCGGTGAACAAGGGGACGGCTCCGTCGATGCTAGGGCAGGCGCGATTTGTTTTTTTTTTAATTTTGAATGAACGAAAATGAAGAATGGGGGTGGGGGGGCTGAGAGGAAGTAAGGGGGAGAGGGGTATTTTTTTAATTTTTTTAATTTATTTATTTTCCGAAAGTCGACTTTTTTATTCGACCTCTAACGAGGCCCACCGCCTGTCGTCCATAGCGTTTTACCCTCATTCCGAACACAATGGGATATGTACCATAAGCTGATTCGATCATTTCGATCAGTTTTCGTCAAAATCAACATATAACTCTATATATTGAATTTGAACGCACATTTCAATTTACTGGGGTCACATACTAACTCGAAAAATTCCAGAAAAATATTTTCTAGCTTCGTATTGACGATACGGTCCTAACAAAACTAATTTCATCGAATTCTGAGACCGGTTGAAAAATGGCCATTTTCCAGTCGATTTAAATCAACTGAAACTGGTCAAACGCGTTTTCCTTTGCCACGCTCACCTATTGATTCGAAAAATTATGAAATTTGAAACCTAGCAATAACCTTACATCACGGACCCAACAAAAGTGGTTTCGTCGAAATCCGAGGTCGTTTGTAAAATTTCCATTTTTAAGGGCCTGAATTCCACAGCGACTATTCAGAATTTTCAACTGGACATATCTTTTAATTCCCGCTATGAAATTTCAATTTTTCGGATTCTTTGGAAAGGTATTCTCTATTAGATTCAAATATTTTTGGTTTCACTAAAATCCGGTTTATTTTGCACCCGGTACATTCAATTGAAGTTTGAAATCGAATTATCGAACTACCGCACCATTTTCAATTCCTTTTATATATATAAATAAATATTTATATTCTAACGACGATTCAAGCGAATATATACGTTCGAATTATATTCAAAATAAATTTCTCGTCGATATTATTTAAAATAATTCATTTTAAATATTCAAAATTTGCTAAAATTGCCGAAATAAAAATTTTAAACTGGCCCAGATTTTCGGGTTGTTACAGATACTCATATAAAACAATATGATAAAATAAATCAAGTCAGAGTATTATATATAAATCAATATGATACTCATACAAAACAAAATAAATCAAATCACAATAATTGTGATAGAAAACAAAAAGTATCGTCATACTAATGTCGTAAAAGCGTGACAACTTAGAAAATACTTCGATCCAGTAATCGAAGTATACTCCCAAACAGTAATAATTCAAATATAACCGAATATTCCATATGAGAAGTCAAAAGTGTAATCAGAAAAGTATTACCAAACGTCCCATACCGCTTGGTATTACTAATCCATTTACTCGAAATCCTCTTCGTACAGAACTTCACATAAATCTCAATGAAAATTATGTTCAATTCAAACTATATCTGTCAAACTAATTTACTCATGTTTGTTTTTTATTATTTATTTATCTATTACTGGTGTTCTTACTTTATTTCAATTACAAAATCGATCCATGTCAATTCCAATATCGGTTCTGCTCTTGTTTCGACATTCATTTCTCAAATCGAACATCGTTCGAATTCTGCTTGGCTAAGTTTCAAAGTATCTTTCGGAAGAAAAAAACCATACTCAGTACATTTTTTCTTCTTTTCAAAATTACTCAAAAAGTTTTGAAAACACTAGGCACAATCAATTCGCTTTTTTTTTTTTTGGGATGATGAATTCAACAAATTTTCTCTAAAGAGCTTTTTTACAAGGGAATTCCAAAAGAAACTTATATTTCCTTCATTTTTTTTAATTAATTTTTTTCAAGGATCTCTTCAAAAATAATTTATTTTTCCCCCAAATCTCGCTCTCTCAAGAGCGATTCTATATTAATTCCGCTCATTCTAGGGTATTTTCACCCTATCTCTAATGAGTCTTTAAACCCAATAAGCCAAATTTATAAAAACCATAGCTATGATACCAAATGTAACAGCCCGCCATTTTGACCGTCCCAAGTCGATGATTAAACTGACCCGAAGCGTTCAAAACAACGGGTTATTATTGGCTTACATGATTTAAACAGAATTAACCCAGAATCACAAAGTGCAATACCGCAAAGAAATTAAAATTTTATATAAACATTAGAAATTTCAGTTTTTGTACAACGAAAAAAAATAAATACATACAATTTTTATGAATAAAGTTTACAGAGCTTTTGTCAAACGTTGCACGCACATGCATCTTCTCGCGCCTCTCCTCTTTAAGAGCTAAACCTGGGATCTGTAACACTTAAGGTCTAACCCGAGCGTTCCATGCCAAAACACAAAGCACTCGGGTCAGGATTAAACTTGTTTCCAAGTCTGTTACTTCAAATATACACATAAATATAATTAGCAAATTCTGAAAATTCATTGATTAATTTGAGTATAAAAACTGATGAAGAACACCGCAAGAATGGAGCTTAGCGAAATCCGCAATACAAATAAAGCACGACCAAAATGAGGAGCATATGCCCACTTTCACATGTAAGACACACAAAATAGGGTACTGTAGTACCCATATGTGCATAACACTGAAATATTTAAAGAAGCAATCTGATTTTCTCCAAAGCATGTGCATGCTGGCCCCAAAATAAAATTCCATATATATTGTCATACAATTCACGAAATAAAATAAAAAAGTGGCTAAAGGTGGACAACTCAGGGAAATACACACAAAGTAATGTGCCTGTTATAATACTTGGGGAACTACAAAGTGCAAACCACTATTTTTTTTCTATCATGCGTGAGGTATATGTGGACATTACAACAAGTGGCCAAACCAAAATATGGGAACTCCTATCCCCAAAGAAGAACAATAGCATTAACTTGCATGTAAATTTCCCAACATGAATTAGCAGCATGTACTGGTACTCAAACCAAGGTTTCAACATGGCATTGAAGTGATAAAGTCATGCATTGGATACAAAAGCTATAGGGCAGCAAATTGCATTTTTTTTCTCGTTATGACTAATAAAGAAATGCCCCAACTATCAACTACAAAGATGCACAAAGATCTTAGGATCGTTATTAATTGGGCATTATGACGTGTTGAGCATTATGATGTGTTTAAATGACAAGGGTACTAATGCTTAACGCAACTACTACAGCCATACCACCATCACCAGATGCTGCATTATCTCAACAATAAAGAATTGTAATCAATTAATTCCAACATCACTGTACAAGAGAATGAATGGTTTGATACAACTTGTGGGTCTCGGTGGTTACAAAGTTTTATGTATTAAACTGCATATTTCTCACATTAGAGCAAGCATCTATTTCAAAATAACTATTTAATATACTAAAAAGGGTGAACATATCCAGATGTAAACTAAAATGTTTGACTGTTAGCATGTACAAGTTAGCCTCATCATGTTTGACAATATTCGCATTAAAGCCATTTTTCTAAACTTCTTGCCTAAATCAGCATCATACGATCATATAAAATAATAAATCCCGAGAATACCAGGCTTCAATCAATCCAGTCCGCATTACCAAGGTAGTAGTATACATCTTCATTCATTGATTATACAGGTAGAATTTGTTAATAATTCCACTCTCAATTCCCGAATAAATTTTTAACTTCTTATGTTGTAACAGATTTAAGTTCAGTAAACAAAGTGTAATTTTTTGAATCAAATATGATGATTGTAACTTTCAAACACTTTTCACACCTCCTATTTCACTTCAAACAAAACATAAGTTTGTCAAAATTTCACAAAACCAAGTCGCGACAAGGACTTGAGCATTAAGCATAAACATTAAAGCTTCGGACTATGATTCCTCAGCATAAATCCTTTCACTCTCAGAATACAAGTTAAAAGTGGATATTATATCCTTCATGACTTTCGAAGGAGGCTCAACTATATGTGTCCTAACAAACACTTAATGGCCTACCTCAGGGGTTTTCAGTTAACTACTGGACTGAGTCTTAAATACTAAATCTGAGGCTGACTTTGATCATGAATCAATATACGACCAAAAAACTTTAGCCATCAACCCAAACCATGAAACAAAACAATACAAACATTTACCTTCTAGAAAGAAGAGGAGTTGCTGGAATAGCCATATTCTTCACCCTCCAAAAACATTTATCTTCTCAGCGTGATCATTCAAGCAGATGCCCCGAACTCTATTTAAAGATCCAACCTTTTGTTGATTACTCACATTCCAATAAACAGGAGCAACGAAAAATGCTAACTCCATGTTCTTAATGTAACCAAATGCGGGAGAGGCAGCAGCAAGCGCGAGAGCCGTTGTACCGGTGGAAGGCGGAGTCTGCACACGGTTTGGGGTTCGACTGAAGGCGGTGGATGACAGAGGGGGGTAAGCCGCTACTGCCCATTCCCACAATTATCATCGATCAGCTCGCAGTCGGTTTGCATTCGAGCAGGAGGTCGAATTTCTTGGTGGAGGATTTTCCGATGAATATAGAGCTTATGGCGGCTGAAGAGGGTGCTGACGATATGGATAGTGAAGTGGAGGAAGGAGCAAAACAACTCCGATGGCGATGGATTTGATGGCGTCCATTGCTTCGTCAATTTTTACTGCATTTAGCAGTCATGTAAATTAATGAAGGGAGGAGGAAGCATTGTTCGGTTCCCCACCCCGCTCCCCTAAAAGCAACTGGGTTTACTCATTTTATAATACGAAGGAAGGATCTAGACCATCCTAGATATTCAAAACACGTGGTACCCAACATAGACGGTAAAAAAAACAAGTGGTCATAAATTTCTATACAATGAAAACAACGGGTACGAATTTTCAGCGATGAGATTCAAAATTCTTAGATATGAATATAGTTGAACAAACGGCTAAAACCAGAGTATGGTTGAAAAGAAATATGCATTATATCAGCGATCCAAATAATTTATAGGATATTACTAGTCCTTCCTCCGATGATTCTTTTCAACGTGTTCTAATGGTGATCTTTAATTGATAACCCAACTTCCTTAAGCAAAATAGCAAAAATATGTCACGAATTTTGGAATGAAAGACATTTAAAAGTTGTTATTATTATTATTAAACTAATAAGCCCATAGATAAATAACTTCCACTTATAATTTGATATCAATTTTTTTTTTCAAATCGTTCAAAAAGTATTCCAACGTTAAATACTCCAACTAGAAATGGTGTACATCACTTTTATTTCTCAAACGTTCATATGCGAAATAATCCATGAGGAGAATTCTATATTAAAAGTGAATTCAAATAAATGCAAATCATTTCTTTCTCTAACTATTCATAGGAAATTTAAAAGATTTATATTCAAACTTGATAAACATTGGAGGAAAGCCAAATTTCTAATTTGGGATTCAATTTTATTTTGACGTTAAATCTTAATTTAGTTCATTTTCTGAATGCCAAAAATTCTATGAGCTATTACAACCCTCTTCCAAAAATCCGGGTTGTTACAGGCGTGGTCCCTTGATTTACTCTATTTTAAAGTAAAGATTTAATAATTTTTTTAGTTCTCACACCAGTCTCTTGACTGCCTCGGAGTTTATTGTTTCTACCTAAACTCTGGATGCCCATATTTTCCACACAGGTAGCTAGTTTGTAGATTTCTATTTTACAGGATCCTGACTTACAGCTGGAGCTATACTCAGAAAGCTTTGTATCCGTGTATTTCTTTCAGTTGTATTTGTTAATGTATTTCCGCTACGCATTGTATTAATTTTCCGTTGCTTTGTAATCTAATCTCTGATATTTTCCTGATGTATATTATTTATTCATACTCTGTTATATTGTTGTACTCTGACATAATTGTTGTAACGGCAATGAAGTGTTCTATTGTTTGTGTTCTGATTTGTCGGGTTCTCAACTCAATCTGGGCTTTCCCGTAAGGGTGAGTTTGGATCATTTCAAAAAAGTTCGATTTACTTAATGTTTCTTAAGTTCAATTACAATTCGAACTTTTCCTCTGAAGACCCGATCAAACTTCAAACTAAGATTTTTCACTTAATCAACCTATATCTTCCAAACATAATTTCCTGTTTCCAATAACCTTATCTTAGATTTGCAAATTTCGGAATTCCAACTTCCACTTTACTTGGATTTACATACCATAACGGTAATCCAAAATTAATAGATATTCAAACATAAGCTTATGTAGAGTTCAATCAACTTATATTTGATACCAATTCACAAAATCAACGAATACTATAAGTGGAAACTCGATATATCATTTTCCAAGTTTCCTCAGATAGTAGTTGTCCAATAACAGAATTTCTGTAACGACCCGCATTCTACGCATCAGGGGATCATAGAATATTTATTTCTTTCACGAAGTCGTATAGCCATGTAACTTTGGGAGATGACTATTGGGATCATTTCCCATGTTCATGATTTTTGCCAATTTTTAAATGACCATTTTGCCCCTAGCTGATCTCGTTTTGGCCATAACTTTTGATTGGTAAGGAGTTTTGACCTGAAACCACTTCCATTGGATTTGAATGATGGTTTACCTTTCCGTAGAGTGGTCACATTGATCAAACGGACTTACCGTTTGGGAGATGTGGCTGAAATAAGGTTTGGAAGATGAAAAACAACACTAATTGGACTTAACCGGATTATTAGCAGCTAGGCCTATAACCCATTTCGGGATTAGGGTTATGGAAGGGCTGAGATGAGTTAGTAAATCAATTTTTATTCATTTCCTAGCCGCCACTTACAACCTTTGAACCCTAGCAATGGCCTCCAATTTCTAAAATACCCCAAATCACCTTCTAATCACTAGTTAAGCCAAATCTACATCAAATCAAGGCGGATTAGCACCAAAATCGAGATAGAGCTGCTGGAGTGTATTGGAATCCGAACCATATTATCCAAAAGTTTTAGATCTGAGTTTATTTGTGTCTAAGGTGAGTGTTCAGCATCTTTTTACACTAATTACGGCTAATTAGGAGTGATTAGTGTTAATTAACGAAGTTATGCATTATAAAAATCTGGAAAAATATGTAGAAAATCTTAATGTTATTTTGTACCTTTATTAGGAATTTGGGTTAATTTGGAGATGTTTTGCTAATCGTATTGTTAAATCATGATTAAGGGGAAAATCATGCTTTTGAGGTATGTTTTGATCTAAATAACCTATATGCTTGATGTTTTGACCTTGTTGATTGATTCTATATGTTTCTACTACTATTTGGAATGTTATATGATTGATCAATAAGGTTAGAATGGTTGAAAACGCCATCATATGGCGAGAATAGGTGAAAAATAGCTTGTTGGAAATGCTACAGGGATCCAGATCGGAATGGATTAGGGGATCGGGTCGGATAGCCGAACCGAACCAAGGTGATGGCATCTTCAGCAGCGTACAAATTCTAGGGCAACGAGGAAGGCCGGATCAGATCGGATTGGAGTAGGAGTGGAGTTTGAATAGAGCACCGAACCGAACCGCTCCAGGAGCATACTAGGAAGAATTGGACCGAACCAAGCCAGAAGGGGAGCACCGAACCGCACCCAGGAGCATACTAGGAAGCATTGGATCGAATCGAGCCAGAAGGGGAGCACCGATCCGAACCGCACCCAGGAGCATACTAGGAAGCATTGAACCGAACCGATGATGACTGGAGCACTATGCATATTCGAACCGAACCCGACGTGTGCTATTACTACTATGCGACTACTTTTCTGAAGACCAACTCCAATTCGACCAAACCACGAGATGCAAAGGTAGTCCAAATGAGTGGTTGTAGCTCAGGATCCAAACGGGAACCAATGAGTTAACTTCATGAGTTGGGCTTTGCTGTAGGACGTGTGGTAAGGGGTTATCGATGTTTATAACTTTGGATCACTATGGAGTAGGGGGTATCTGAACGGATTCAGGGCCACGGTGGCCTATGTAGGACTATTGTCTATGGACCAATGAAGTGGGGTCACTTGTAAGGATTTAGTCATGACTCCATGGGGCAAGCTTGGTGGTAGCAATAGTTATACAAGTCGGACTCCATCACTGCCTCGATGGGTCTAGTGATCAAAGTGGTAGATATCGTATGCTTTACGCACTGAGTGAGAGATGAAAGGATGATTGCTATGTTTGATGTTTTGCTATCACCATGACATGCACACCCCCTCCCCGTCATTTTCACACTATGTGTTCATGTCACCTTAGAGTATTGTACATCCTGTGTGCTAACTCTTTGGTTGCAGGTCCAGGTACAGGTATGGTTCTTATACCTGTTATTCTTCACCTTAGAGATGTATACTTGCTACCACTCATACCAGACTTTTGTCTGACCCAGAGTTTTATGCCACTGCTTATTACTCTGGGTGCTCTTAAACGGGCAAACTAGAGACAGGTCAGGTGACTATGCACGAGTAGTTGTCCCGGAGATGAGCAGGAGGCTTCCACGTATGATATCTATAGATATTCTCCCTATGTCGTTGCTGGTCACTACTTTCGGCATTTGTAGTGTACCTTCCTTATTTTGCTTTAGAGACGGTTTTTAAAAGTTGTAATAACGATGATGTGGAACATAAGCTGTATTTGGATTTTCCGCTGCTATGATGGTTTAGTTTTCAGCTTATGCACTGTCTCGCCTGTTTTATGTCAAGTATGTTATTATTATATTTTATTCCACACACTGTGAGACATTCTACAGGTTCCTTGCTAGTTCAAATTCCCTTCTTTCCTTTCTTTGGCGACCGTCCCGTGCTGGTTGGACATTGGCACAACGCACTTTCATTGAAATGTCGGCTAGTGCGGGGCGGGCCGTCACATTTGGTATCACAGCTCTAGGTTGCGTAGTTAACATAGGGAAAGACACCAGGGAGAGATAGTTTACGTATATGAGAGTGTGTATTTGTGTTATTTTGATTTTCAAAAGCTATTTATATATACTATTATTATAGATAAGAATGAAGTCGCACTGCATTGACACCACTAAGGAGATGGTAACTCATTTTCTTTTTACAGATTGAACGATGAATCGAAATACGGGAAAGGCAGTGAGGAACTCCGCATCAGGAGTTGAAGAAGAAGCGGGTTCAGGGGACAACAATGGGAATGTCCCTGACATAAGGGATATGTTCACTGCCTTCATACGAGAGATGCTTAGGGATGATCTGGGAGCAGTTCTTAATGCAACTAATGGTGGCGGTGTAGTAGTGCAAGCGCCTAGAGTCGGTCTCGCCAATATTAACGAGGAGTCCCAAAAAAAGAGGATACAGAACCAAGCCAAGGATGGCCAAAAAAAGAAGAACAAGAAAGATGTAGAGTGCTTTAGCTGTGGCAAGAAGGGCCACTATGTCAAAGAATGTCGAGCGAAGCAAGGGGAAAGGAAGTGCTTCAATTGCGACCAAGTGGGACATCTAAAGAAAGAATGACAGCAACCCCCTAAGAAGAAGCAGAGGGTGGAAGTGTATGCTATCAACGCTGTTCCTTCTTTATCAGATGCCCCAACTGCGGTGGAGAAGGGAAAGGGTGTTATTATTCAAGGTATGCTTTCCATTTATGAGGTTCCAGTTCTATTTTTTTAATATTGGGGTTTCCCATTCCTTCATATCTAGTGACCTAGTAGATAGGTTGGGATTGGAACCCGAGATAGTCGAAAGACCTTTGGCGGTGACGAACCCGATTGGTGGTTCGATTAGCCTTAGTATGATTTATCATAATGTAGTCCTATCAAGTCATGGATGTATGTTTGCTTGTGATTGCTTTGTTTTGGGATTTACTGGGTTTGACATTATTTTGGGATTCGATTGGCTTCAAAGGTATGGGGTGGTGGTAGACTATGAGGGATCTTCGATGACCATCAGAGCGGATGGTGGGCAGAGGGTACTGTTTGGTAGCCTAACCAGTGATGAGGTGATGGCTAGTTTTCTATACTGTTTGGTAGCCTATCTAGTGATGGGGTGATGGCTAGTTTTATAGATTCCCTCGACATCCCGCATGATGAGTTGTCAGATGTGCCCATTGCTGGCCAATATCCGGACGTCTTCGAGGAAGTGACCGGACTTCCACCATACCGAGAGATCGAGTTTCGAATTGATTTAGAGAAAGATGCCAGGCCTATAGTGATGCCACTTCGTCGCATGGCGCCAAGGAAGCAGCGAGAGCTCGGGGTGCAAGTAAGCGATCTTTTGAAGAAGGGATTTATCCGAAGAAGTGTCTCTGAGTGGGGAGCACCAGTTATATTTGCCATTAAGGCTGATGGGTCCCTTCATTTATGTGTGGACTCGAGTTAAAGATGGAGTTAAGGGCAACTCTTCTGATGGAGTGCCAAGGAATCGTCGATAGTTCGGAGTGTTCTAAGCGGATTCGAAGCAGGGGTATCTGGGGACGCCCACTTACCTTGGATCCGTTGGACGTGATCTAGTTATCCTTGGAGGATAAACGTGCGTTGGACGTCCGGTAGTCCGTTTGGAGTCGGGGCTTCCATTAGCCCTTGATACTGGTTGGACCAGTCATTCGGGTGTCGACGTATTCATGGTTTTAGCGGATGATAGACGGGACTTGTTCGATGAATGCTATGGATTGTTTAGGACTTTATGTTAATGTTCTATTTGGTTCAAAAATGGTAATAACTTCGAAGTGAAGTCAATGGGGAAATATTGAAGTAATAAGATGTGTTCGTTGATCTTGGAGACGCAACGAGCAGGGAGACGACTCATGTTGGACTTGAGTTGTGGGTAACGGATACTCGAGACTGGGTCTAAGTTATGAATAGTCGTCGGTGAAGCCGACAAGAGTTATGAGGGGATTATCGTTGTCGTAAGTTCTTCCGGGCTCAAAGCGAGGGTATGGTAGGGGCACTTAAAAAGGCAAGCTAGACTAGTCGAATACCCTAAACCTATTAGATGAGCCTAGTTGTCTTTGGGAGGCAAATGTACATTGGACGTGCAGTAGCCTGATTAGAACTGGGGTTATCATTAGCCCTTGATGGATGGTATGGTGACATAGCCAGTCACACGATCAACGATAGTTTCAAAGTGGCGAGGACATCCTAAGTTGGTCATGAGTGATTGGTTTCTTTGTTGAACCGTCTCACGTGAATTGTCACTACAACAAAATTGACCTTTACCTACCAATATTTTACCTACCAATAAACATGGGTAGGTAAAGAGAACCTTTATCTACCAATATTCAATGGTAAAATTTATTGGTAGGTAAATATTGTCAATGTTATAAAATTGTTAAAGGATGATTATCTACCAATAATTATAGGTAGGTAAAATGTATTATCTACACATATACGGAAGGAGAAGCTTTTTTGCGATTAGCCCCTACATTTTTCTCATATCATCTTAAACTTTCGTTAAAAATAATGCTGAGTTGTGTGATGATGTGGCAAAAAATTATATTCTAGCATCTTTTTTGAATTCAAGATTTCGTTTACAAATCCTAGCAATGTTTTTTATAAAATCATTTTTTTTATTAATTAGTAATAATTATTTTGAAACATGAAATAATTAACCATTAATGAATTAATAAACAATAATAAAATTGTAAATAATTAATATTAAATAATCATTTGTTAACAACTTATCATACATTGTTATTTTTTTCCAAACAATTTACTACAAAAATTTTAACTTTAAATTTTTCTAAAATGTTTCTCAATTTCACACTGATAAGTCATCATCTGAAATGACTAAAATATATTTCTCTAGTTTATTGCAGAGACATAATCTATACCATCCTCTCTGGCTATAAATCTAACGGCTTATTTTAAATCAAATCTAATGGTACAAATCTCAATCCACGTGG
Organism: Allium sativum; assembly: GCA_030737875.1. NCBI lineage: Eukaryota > Viridiplantae > Streptophyta > Magnoliopsida > Asparagales > Amaryllidaceae > Allium > Allium sativum. Next base: position 660,404,457 of record CM060924.1, read on the forward strand.
TCTCTTTTGTGGCCTCAATCCACGTAGTCTCTTTTGATTGGCCACAGTATAAACTACAAAAACTGCCACTAGAAATAAATATCAATAATCTTGATGACAACTATTTATTATAATTGCTATATTTACATCCCTTTCTAAAACAAGAGAGACGTTCTAATTTCAAAACTTAATTGATTTCAATATCTTTCTAAAATCATGTTTCATGAAATACCCCAATAAATGTATTTTTTCACCTTTTTATTCACACATGAATCTGCACAATAACAACAAAAAATCATTTATTTTATTTAAATTTTTGTCTATGTATTTTGCAGGCCAAATTAGTTACATTCATGCATATATGTAGGTAATGACAAATTCTATTTACACAACACAAATAACTATACATACACCAAAAAAAAGTAAAAATAACATACACCACTTTTTACTTAGTATACACCATGCATTTGTTCAAAACTACCCTCATTTAGAATAAAACATGCATTTTTCTTATTTTACTTTCTCTATCAAACGTTAATCATATTAAGAAGCGATAGTTTCAAAATTTCTCAAATTTACATTTATAGATTCCAAATTCAGAAAATTCAAAGGAAAGTTAAAATATTTAGTTATCTATCTATAGAAATTTGAAATTTTTTTAATATAATAAAAAGTTACATTAGTTAAACTTTAATGTCAAGTTTAAACACGATTGATTTTAAAAAAGGACTAAAAAAATTTAGTACTCTTAACAACATTATATTTAGTAGTTAATTTTAAAACATAATGCAAACAAGAAATAATTGTATAATATTTCCATTTTTTAGTTTTTATTTCTTTTTTAATAAGGACATTTTGGTCTAAGGTTTCATTTGCAATCTCATGATGTGAGTAAAGAAATTTGCGGTGTTTGAATAGAACTTGCCGTAGATAATACATATATGCATACAAGGAATAAATTCAATGATATAAGGAATAGATTCATGCATATAAGGAATATAAGGAATACATTCTAGCTCCAACTCCAAAATAACTGTTCAAATTAATTACATTCATGCATGTAAGCAAAAGATTCATGCGTATATGGGAATTAATTACATTTATGTATATCCTCTTATTCTTCTTTTCTTTTATTCCCTACTATTCTACGCATCATATTTGGATAATATAATATACATTTAATTCCGTTTTGTTTGTATATATATATATATATCAAGAGTTTAATATATTAATTCCATATGCGATTGCTCTTTTTTTCATCTGAATAAGGGAATTAATTACATATTCAACTTCCTATTTGACTCCACTTTCAAAAATTTTGGCTCCAATAAACCCAAATTTCACGTATTTCACTTTCTCTGCGCCTTAAAGTTTCTTCATCTCGTACAAGAACTATTTTCAGATCTAACTGTAAACATAAATTCCCTCCTTCCACTTTTTTCTTTTTTTCTTACAGTAAACATAAATTCATTATTTCCAATTTCACATATTCTAACAATGGTACTCCTACTGTCTATCATCCTTCATTTTTTTTCTTAAGTTTAGCTAAATGCATCGCGCGGTGTGAAACCATTAAGCTTCTAGAGGTATCCTAACCTTGGTTTTCAAAGAAATCTGGATCTAGTTCTAAGTAGTTTGTCAGCTGCCTTAAGATAGTGGAAGAAGGAGATTAACGAAGATTATATGAAAATATGCCCAGCAACCTTACTAATGATCTATTTTGCCAAAGTTAATTGGATAGCTTTCAGAAAGTAACATCTTTTTATCCGCTTGGAGAAGAAAAGTTGCAAAGATAATTTTAATGCTAAAGATGTATAATTATTAGCAATCTCTTTTGTCTTTATCTATATTACTGAATATTTTAATAAATTAATCCTCAGATCATAATTGTTTTGTTAAAACATTGACTAGCCTTTGCTTACACTTGTATAAATTAGCGTTAATCAATGTTAATATGTTACCATTTTCGCTTGAATTTATTCCTTTTCCATTTATTTCATGCTATATCGCATTTATTCCTTTTCCATTTATTTCATGCTATATTGCATTTATTTCATGTTATTATTTCTCTTAAATTTTAATGTTAATTAATTCTCATATATTTGTTTCATTTTCAATGCTAATTTAATTTGATTTGATGCTGATATCATTTGATAACTTTATACTAACCTTTGATTTTATTTGGTATAAAACTAACTGGTTGGATTTCAATGAGTTCAATTCCTCCATCCCTTCCAACATGTTCCATGTACCAATGGTAAATTTAATATCTTTCATGTCCATATGGTAAATTTAATTCCTTTTACATTTATTTCATACTTGATTTTTTAAAACATGGTTGACATTAGCCTTGCTTGCACTTGTATAAATTAGCGTTAATCAAAGTTAATATGTTACCATTTTCGCTTGAATTTATTCCTTTTCCATTTATTTCATGCTATATTGCATTTATTCCTTTTCCATTTATTTCATGCTATATTGCGTTTATTTCATGTTATTTTTTCTCTTAAATTTTAAGGTTAATTAATTCTCATATATTTGTTTTATTTTCATTGCTAATTTAATTTGATTTGATGTTGATCTCATTTGATAACTTTCTACTAATCTCTGATTTTATTTGGTATAAAACTAATTGGTTGGATTTCAATGAGTTCAATTCCTCCATCTGTTCCAACATGTTCCATGTAGCAATGGTAAATTTAATGTCTTTCATGTTCCATATGGTAAATTTAATGTCTTTCATGTTCATTTCTTTTGTAATTCTAGTTACATTAACTAAGAATGTTGCTATATTTAGATGCCTTTTGGTTTTTTGTTCTTTCATCCCTTAATGCAGTTGGCAAAAACTATAATGTGCAACTTAATAGGCTATACTGTTCGAGGCAATTATCATGTAGCGACTAAACTTAAAAAAATTTGTCCTATTGTCAGTGCAATTTGTAGGCTATGCTGCATATTTTCTATTGACATATTGTAAGTTCCATCTACTCTATGCACTGCAAGCAACTTTCATCAGCAAGGCCAGACATGCCTTTGAAATATATTTCAATTTGACGAATTTAGAGTACAAACACATGTACTTGAATTTTTTCTCTCCGTGCTTTTGTCGCAAAACAATTATGATGTATTTACAATGCATATTGTGTAGGGATATTAATAACGAAAGTGTAGATCTTTCATCATGTCTTTATAATTACCATTCTCGTTTAAATTAATGATTACCATTGTGGGATACTTGATGCTAAAAATTTGGTAAATTGCATTTCTTCCACAATTTTGCTTCTTATTTGCATGATTATTTAGTCTGTGTACTTGAAGCGGGTAAGCAGAAGTTTCAAATGCACACCGAAAGAAGTTAATCAAAGGGCCATAAAATTGCTTTGAAGGGTTATAGTCTATTAGACAGCAAAGGAATATAATTGAGAGGCAGGGAGAGTTCGGATGAAACTAGGGATGAAACTACAGGAGAAGAGAAGAATGGGATGTTCCCAGCAAATTTGGTCCTTCAGTGGGTTCTTTAGTTAGATTTGTTCTTAATGTTGTAATATTGACGGATGTAAATATTATTTTGGCATAGTAAAATAATGTTGTATTAGTGATATTTGTAATGATTTATGAATGATAAATATTTTTCATTTGAAAATCATGTTTACAAAATTGTCAAATGTTGTTGGATTTGCTATTTCAGTGTTAGTTAACATATGGAAGTTGTGCATATCATTGTAAACATTGTATATAAAATAGTTTGAAAGTATTATTAAAAAATGCATTTACAATGTTTGCCACAATGGTAAATAAACGTTGTAATAGTGGGTGGCTTTCTCTTGTAGTGTGTAGACTAATGACATAATAACACGTAGCAAATCAGATAATGTTACATGGACTAATCAAATAATGCCATATGGCCTAAAAAATGATGTCATATGCACTAATCAAATTATGTCACATGGACAAATTATTATTTGACACATGAACCAACCATTAAATGCCAAGTGTCGGCATTAATATATGTCATGTGTATAATACTACGACAATCATGTCAGCAGCCATGTAGGATGACATATCATCAGCCATGTCAGTATCCATGTAGGATGACACATCATCAAACACATCCGCTGATGACTCACCATTTGAGTTATAACGTAGTGGGGTCCATTGATTCTTTTACCCACCAATATCAATAAGTGTAGGTAAAAGCCCTTTCTCTACTAAGCTTTACCTACCAAGCTCTACCAATTCAATATTGGTAGCTAAAATATATTACCCACCATTATGTTAGTTTTACCTACGCTTACAATTGGTAGGTAAAGACTCCATTTTCTTGTAGTGTGTCCAATGTCGAAGAAGACGTTTCTTGGGTGCTTGTCTGATATTAGTTTAGGCCTCTGGGGCTTGTACTTGTGGGATGTTGAGTTCGATTAGGATGGTTCACGCGAGATGTATAAACTGAATGTTATGAGTGTTGTTATTTGGTTGCTTTTGATTGCTAGGGTTGAATGAATCATTTCGGTTTCATCCTGAAGTAGGGATGAAATATTTTATTGTAAAGGTTGTCACTGTCGAGTGTGCGGAGTTGGGCTTGGAGTTCTCCTCTAGTAAGATGATTGGTAGATTGATGGTTAATCTGCCTATTCTCGTATATCTTATTGGTGATATTAGTTAGTTGTTTTATCGCTCCCTAAGATTAGTAGTACCCAACGTAAATGGATTGAGAGAAGAAGTGCTTAGAGAATTTCATCACTTGAGACTGACTATACATCCCGGTGGTAACAAAATGTATCGAGACATGAAGCAGACCTACTACTGGGAAGGGATGAAGAGAGACGTTGGGAAGTTTATATCCAAGTGCATGAATTGCCAGTTAGTTAAAGCTGAGCAAAAGAAGCCTAGCGGTTTGTTACAACCGTTGGAAATTCCTGAATGGAAATGGGGACAAGTCCCAATGGATTTCGTTGATGGTTTACCAAGGACTAGATCAGTTTATGGTAGTATTTGGGTGATTACAGATCGATTGACCAAGAGTGCAAGGTTTATACCAGTCAAGTCGAATAGGATGGCGGCTAAGTTAGCAGAACTGTATATGAAGTGGGTAGTGAGATTTCATGGAGTACCTAAAAGCTTTGTGAGTGATCGAGATCCGTTGTTTACTAGTGGATTTTGGAAAAGCTTACAAGAGGCTCTAGGGTCAGAAATATATCTCAGTACCGTGTACCATCCTCAAACCGACGGTCAGACAGACAGGGTGAATCGAGTATTAGAAGATCTCTTGAGAGCTTGCATATTGGGTTTTGGTGGATCATGGGATGACCATTTGCATCTAGTAGAGTTTTCATATAATAATAGTTATCATTCCAGTATTGGTATGGCTCCATTTGAAGCTTTGTACAGAAGACCGTGCAACTCACCGCCATGTTGGTTAGAAACTGGTGAGAAGTTTGTGCTGGGCCAGATGTGATAAGAGAAACCTCAGATAAGATCAAGGTTATCCAACAACGAATGAAGGCTGCCCAAGATAGGCAGAAGAGTTATGCTGATAAGAGGAGAAGAGATTTAAAATTCTCCATTGGCGACTTGGTGTTTGTCAAGATTTCTGCATTAAAGAGCATGATACGATTTGGTAGAAGAGGCAAGTTAACACCAAGATTTGTTGGTTCATTCCCAATCCTCGAGCAAGTTGGGAATTTGGCATATAAATTTGAGTTGCCAGACAAGATGGAAGGAGTTCATAATGTATTTCGTGTTTCCCAGTTAAGGAAATTCGTGCACAACCCCGATGTGGCTATTTCACCTGATCAGTTAGATGATATCGAAGTAGAACCCGTGGCGGTTGGAACCCCAAGTCGATTCGTATTGTCGAGCACGGTACGAAGCAATTTCGAAGGAAAGCGGTGAATCTAGTCAAAGTTCAGCGGGGTGAGAATGAGAATGACTGTACTTGGGAGACAGAGGAGAGTATTAGGAAGACGTATCCAGAACTCTTTGCCTGGTAAGATTTCAATCACAATTTAGTTTTCCGCATGCCAGGATAGACTTGTTTGTTGTTTTGCATGTTTGATTGTTGTGAATGGTTGGTAGGCATGCGGGATCCTTTACTTGTTTCTTAGTTAAGGAATTTCGGGGGCGAAATTTCTTAAGGGGGGAAGAATGTATTGACCCGCATTCTACGCATCAGGGGATCATAGAATATTTATTTCTTTCACATACGAAGTCGTATAGCCATATAACTTCGGGAGACGACTATTGGGGTCATTTCCCATGTTCATGATTTTTGCCGATTTTTAAATGACCATTTTGCCCCTAGCTGATCTCGTTTCGGCCATAACTTTTGGTTGGTAAGGAGTTTTGACCTGAAACCGCTTCTATGGGATTTGAATGATGGTTTACCTTTCCGTAGAGTGGTCACACTGATCAAACGGACTTACCGTTTGGGATATATGGCTGAAATAAGGTTTGGAATATGAAAAATAACATTAATTGGACTTAACCGAATGATTAGCAGCTAGACCCATAACCCATTTCGAGATTAGGGTTATAGAAGGGCTGAGATGAGTTAGTAAATTAGTTTTCATTCATTTCCTAGCCGCCACTTACAACCTTTGAACCCTAGCAATGGCCTCCACTTTCTAAAACACCCCAAATCACCTTCTAATCACTAATTAAGCCAAATCCACATCAAATCAAGGCGGATTAGCACCAAAATCGAGGTAGAGCTACTGGAGTGTATTTGAATCCGAACCATATTGTCCAAAAGTATCAGATCGGAGTTTTTTGTGGCTAAGGTGAGTGTTTAGCATTTTTTACACTAATTACGACTAAATAGGAGTGATTAGTGTTAATTAACGAAATTATGCATTATAAAAATATGGAAAAATATGTAGAAATTCTTAAATGTTATTTTATACCTTTGTTAGAAATTTGGGTTAATTTGGACATGTTTTGCTAATCGTATTGTTAAACCATGATTAAGGGGATTAAGGGGAAAATCATGCTTTTGGGGTATGTTTTGATCTAAATAACATATATGCTTGATGTTTTGACCTTGTTGATTGATTCTATATATTGCTACTATTGTTTAGAATGTTATAAGATTGATCAATAAGGTTAGAATGGTTGAAAACGCCGTCGTATGGCGAGAATGGACGAAAAATAGCTTAATGGAAATGCTACAAGGATCCGGATCGGGTCGGATAGCCGAACCGAACCAAGGTGATGGCATCTTCAGCAGCGTACAAATGCTAGGGCAACGAGGAAGGACAGATCAAATCGAATTGGAGTAAGAGTGGAGTTTGAATAGAGCACTGAACCGAACTGCTCCAGGAGCATACTAGGAAGCATTAGACCGAACCGAGCTAGAAGGGGAGCACCGAGCCACGCCCAGGAGCATACTAGGAAGCATTGGATCGAATCGAGCCAGAAGGGGAGCATCGAACCGCGCCCAGGAGCATACTATGAAGCATTGGACCGAACCGAACCGATGATGACTGGAGCACTATGCATATTCGAACCGAACCGGACGTGTGTTATTACTACTATGCGACGACTTTTCTGAAGACCAACTCCAATTCAACCAAAACCCGAGATGCAAAGGTAGTCCAAATGAGAGGTTGTAGCTCAGGATCCATATGGGAACCAATGAGTTAACTTCATGAGTTGGGCTTTGCTGCGGGATGTGTGGTATGGGGTTATCGATGTCTATAACTTTGGATCACTATTGAGTAGGGGGTATGTGGATGGATTCACGGCCACAGTGGCCTAGGTAGGACTATTGTCTATGGACCAATGAAGTGGGGTCATTTGTAAGGATTTAGTCATGACTCCATGGGGCAAGCTTGGTGGTAGCAATAGTTATACAAGTTGGATTCCGTCACTACCTCGATGGGTCTAGTGATCAAAATGGTAGATATCGTATGCTTTACACACTGAGTGAGAGATGAGAGGATGATTGCTATGTTTGATGTTTTGTTATCACCATGACATGCAGACCCCCTCCCCATCATTTTCACACCATGTGTTAGTGTCACCTTAGAGTATTGTACATCCTGTGTGCTAACTCTTTGGTTGCAGGTCAAGGTTCAGGTATGGTTCTTATACCTGTTATTCTTCATCTTAGAGATGTATACTTGCTACCACTCATACCAGACTTTTGTCTGACCCAGAGTATTATGTCTCTTCTTATTACTCTGGGTGCTCTTAAACGGGCAGACTAGTGACAGGTCAGGTGACTATGCACGTGTAGCTGTGCCGGAGACGAGCAGGAGGCTTCCACGTATGTTATCTATAGATTCTCCCTGTGTTGCTGCTGGTCACTACTTTGAGCATTAGTAGTGTACCTTCCTTATTTTTCTTTAGAGACAGTTTTTAAAAGTTGTAATAACAATGATGTGGAATATAAGCTGTATTTGGACTTTCCGCTGCCATGATGGTTTAGTTTTCAACTTATGCACTGTCTCGCCTGTTTTATGTCAAGTATGTTATTATTATATTTTATTCTGTGCGTTGTGAGACATTCTACAGGTTCCTTGCTACTTCAAATTCTCTTCTTTCCTTTCTTTGGCGACCATCCCGTGCTGGTTAGACATTGGGACAACGCACTATCATTGAAATGTCGGCTAGTGTGGGGCGGGCCGTCACAATTTCATATCGAATATCGAAAGATTTTCTCTATCTAAACTTATTCAAATTTCAAGTTTTTGTTTTAACTCAAAAGTTTGCCAAAGCCTTTTTCATTACTACATAAATTAATTTATATAGAATATTTATCGATTTAAGATCCTTTAAATTTTCACAAATCTTTTAGAAGTGATACCTTAAAGTTTGAATACAAATTCATGGGTTACAAATATCAAAATAGAATATTTTACAAATAAATACCATGATAGCGTTACAAAAGCACTGCAAATAGCTAGTTACCACAAATGGATTTGAAACCCATTCATAAGTCTTACCTAAATTCACTTCCACACAATAAACTTCAATTTCATCATGAATTTTAAGCCTTGGAAAAATATTTTACAAGATCATTTAAAATAATATGGAAGACAAATTGTAGGTTAAAACTTAAAATGGGTAAATTTCCAAAAGAAACGTTGCACTAGCAATTAAGATGTGTTGCAAACAATTATATTGACTTACTTGATCAAAATAGCATTTATATTATCCAAATCTTAAAATTGAAAACTTAATATTATAATATTAAACAATATGTTTTCAAACTCGTCTGATTATTCTCAAGATTTGCAAACATTCATTATAAAATAATTAAGGATAATGGAACAAACGGTTCGTGTAAAAACATATATACTTAACTCAAGTCTCTTTTCATAATGAATTTCAAAATCCAATCCAAATTTTAAAAGGCCATAATAGTTGAATCGTATCCAAACCATTTCTGTCCTTTACGAATGTTACTCGTACTTACATAACTTAGATTTCCAAACAGTTTTGAAATCACAATTCAAAATATGATTTTCAATCATTATTTTCATAATAAAATAATGTCATTGTTGTTTATATGGAAGGGATATTTGAACTTATCACCTATATAATACCACAACTCAAGTGTGTATGGTTTTATACAACCAAAATAAACCATATTTCAACAACACTAATAACTACAAATCCATACATTACAACAATTAAATAGTCAATTTAATTGTGTATAAGAGTTATGTTTATTAACGCTTAATTGTGTCCGTTGTGTTTCTAACTACATGAATATCCATTCAAACATCACATACAACAATCAAAATCCGCAAACCATCAATTAACGTTAACTAATTATAATTATCAGCTAATTATAATTAACCAATTATATAAAATACCATAATTTAAAATTAAATGTTCTCACCGAACTAGCTTCCCATTTTGTGACCTTCCCATGCTCTGCGTTCGCTAAACGACCGACTCGAATTCCATTGTTTATGCGTCTTCTCGGACTCATTCACACATGTATATGATTTTCATTCTCAGGAAACAATATTTTCCCATTCATTCTTGCGCCATGTATCTTTCATCGCCAATGCAACCCCCAGGAGCCAATATTCATACATTCCCTACCATTTAATCATCACGTTTCCAAGCCTATATATGCCTGCGCACTGCCTCCTTCTAATCAAGCCCCATTTCCACTTCTCTTCCACATACAAGTAGTTTAGTCACTTGAACAGAGTATGTATTTATATGAGGAAAATTTCACATGTCTTTGTTCAGTGAGGCCTATTGGTACCAAATGGGTAAGGCGACGGTTTAAGGGGTATCCGAACTGTGTTGTTGCATGTGGGTTTAAAGAGGAGACCGTTGTTGTTTGTAGGGGAGAGAGGGAGTGCACATAGCTAAGGGTGGAAGCTGGACATCAGGTTCAATGGGTGGTTTGGAGTACGGTAAGGCAGCGGGTGGAGGAACAGTAAGGGAAGGCTGACTCTTTTTCTTCTTCTAAGTGGAGGCCGACAGTTTATGGGGAGGGAAGTTCTTTGGCGGTGAGTTGTAGAGAGTTGATGGTTGTCGGTGGTGGAGTGTTGGAGGGTGCAGGAACTTGTGGTGGTGGTGCCAGATAGGAGGAGGCGGGTGAGTTGTTGACTGGGGAAGGTTCGACTGCGGCGAGTTGGGTGGAGCAGGAAGCAACACGACGGGCTGAATACTTGCGTGTGAAGGGATGAATGTATATGGATGCTACTGCATGGACGAAATGGAAAACAATGGCCGCTGTTTGGAGAGGAAGGGGGTCGAGCAGCTCGTGTGGGAAGGAGGAAAGACAGATGAAAGGAGAATGGTGAGGAGGAAACAAATATGGTGAAAGTGAAATTGGGTGCGGTCTACAAGGAAAATTTACATATGGTGAAGTGTATCAGACACTAATTGCCTAATGTTCAAATGCCCAAATTATTTTTCCGTGTGTTGGGCATCTCTAATGGAGATATACAAGTGTCCTGAGCATTTGTTCAATACGTTTACAATACTATTAGCTAGACGTACCGTGAACGACAATAAGCGTAGGCAAAATATGGTTTGAGTGCCCGAATTTATTTAGATTACAAACGACAATGAAATTACGATTGTATACAATGTTGTGTACAAATCTCAAAATAGAATAGAATAAACCAGTTATTTGATTCTATAAAAATACATTAGAAAAATATGCTTATTTTCCAAATTAAAAATTACAGTAAAATTCTGTAAAATAATTTAAGACTGCGAATACAGAAACCAAACGATTATTTGAAGCGAATATTTAATTATAAATTATATAGTCGTTTTAGCAACTATATTACAATCCGTTCGACAATTTGACCAAGGACGAACTATTTTGCTACACAGATATTGTTTCAAATAATATCTTTGCCTTGAAATTTTTATTCAAAATTCATTTCTGCCTTCCAACATTTATTTAAAATTCTATTACTAATAACGTTTACAACTTACAAAACTTTACTTGTAAATATAATTTTTCAAAATCACATTAACCAAAGTAAAGTTTAAATACTTAAAGCTCTCCACAAACTCATATCAAAATTAAATATCATTTCTTATTAGTATTAAAATATACAACAAATTCTTTTAAATAAATTTATTTACATCTTTGCGATCATATTATTGGTAAAATCTTTAGAAATAAATCATACTTACAAAAATCTATATTTATAAAATAAAGATAGAAATTCATTTAAGAATTGTTCAAATCAAAATTTATATTTAAGCCTTAGTTAAGTCAAATTTATATTCTAGAAAATTTAAACTAATTTCATATTAAAACGTTGAAAATTTTGGATCATTACACCAAAGCTATCAAACATCTATCATAAACCTGACCTACGAGTATGTTAGGAGGAGAGGGTTAGAACACAAAGTTCTGGTGACTGGACAAATTATATATTTTGAAATAACCCTACATATATCGTTCAGTTATGTTTTCTTATTTATTAGGTTATTTTGGGTTAACAACACTTAAGGATCTACACTCACGTCGTACCTATCTACTCCCTGGGATTAACCTAATATAGTGTGTGTGTGTGTGTGTATTTATATATATATATATATATATATATATATATATAGCTATACCCAACATCTCAAGGAACTTCCTATAGTACCCTCCTCGTACGGTCTACATCATCATGGAACAGAAGCGTATGCAACATCCATCCTATGTCGAATGACATGCGAAAATCCAAATCATTACGCCACCTAATTGCACAAAACCATCGTAGCTATGCCATGTAAGCATATGGATTGTCGTATTCAAACCCATCGTCGAATCAAGTATTAACAGAGTAATGCTCTACTGTCAATGATACACTACTTAGTGCATGTATCTAGACCCTCACACGAACGTACTGTCTACTGTACCCTAAGTCCCGTAATAAGGCTGCATCTAATGCATGGAACTCGGTCCGGAGCTTTCCATATCTATAAATGTCGACCACATTAGGCATATAGTACAAATACTCAAAGTATGGTCTGCATTTTTATGATGGTTATGGCCTACCTTGGCCCCTCCCTCAACTAATGAAAGACTACATCAAGAACTAAGTGATGTGCCCCTATCAAACAATCTAGCTTCCAATATGGCGTGTCCCGAAACCAACGTCTCGATAGTGAAAGATTGATATTCTCTAAGTTTAGCTCTAGTCTATTCACATCACACACTGACTATCGATGACAAGTTCCCGACGATTACTATCCTGTATTGGTCTTGATCCGCCTTCCACAAGGCAAATAGTCGAATCACCCAATGCCATCCACCACAATCTTCTAGCTGCCAAACTACAATTGTAGTCAAGGTATACTTATTGGGTGATACCGCACAGACCAAACCTCTGCAAGTACTGTTTGAGCATACCCACACAGAGGACTACCACGGAGTACCCTACCACGTCGCTCAGAAGTCGCATGCTTCCCTCCAGTTTGGCAAACCAATCAGACAGAATATCAAGCAGAATAATCAGATGGACATGCTCCTCTCGTGTCTCCAAACACCACGATGATCTACCTCGTTGGGTTCTTCACCTTCGTACGTGCGGACTGGTCCAAGCGCATCATGCAAACGTGTTATTAGACACTATGTCTACTCTTTTAAACATGCACTTTCTTTATCTTATCAAATTGCTAATTAAATTGATTATCCACATATTCACTTTTATTCAAGTTACTATGTTTTCCCTAAGCCCCTTATATCTCATTAGAATGGACCCCTTTCAAGATTAGCTTATTAATTAGATAAGTTTAACTTAATTATGCTTAAGTTCATTAATAAGCCTAGTGACATAACATGTTATTCCTTAGATTGTAATTAACGAAAGTAACCTACAACCTTTTACCCTCAGATTGTAATTAACGAAAGTAATCTACAATCTTTTACCCCCGGATTGTAATTAACGAAAGTAATCTACAACCCTTTTTATTACCATGTCATTTACTGTCCAATTACATGTTTATAAGTTCAATAACATGTTTTACTTAATGTATAATTAAGTATATCCATCCCCGATACTCATGTTTTCTAGTGACATGTCTACTTAATATATAACTAAGTACAACTTGTTTCATTTCATAAGTCTACTTTATTCTTTCTTATTTAATCATAACCTCGTCTTACATTGTCATCACAACCTGTTGTTGTTTACTTATTAACTTAGTTCTCTTAACTAAGGTTTATTAATAAGTTCCCCTTTTCATTTATTATAACCCATGTTATAATTCCACTTGCCCATAGGACAAGCCTATTTATTATATTACATTCTCATTCATATAATCAATTATAGTAGGTTATATTCCCATTTCATCACATTTTCCCTTGGCTCCTTAACATTAACAAAATCTTTATTGTTGTAACATCCATTTAATTATCGTTTTGTATATTTTCACCAATCTAGGAAAATACTTCACACACCTCATTTGATTGATTAGTGGAAAAATATAAAGATCCATTTCCATAACGCACCTAAATCAAGGTCCATAATTGCAATCTATTTCTTTTATTTTTGTAACACCCCACCTCCGCCAAGGTCACTCACAAGAGAATGCACTAGCTTTGGAGGGGTGTTGTCTATGTAAACATGCACAGAGATATCACAAGACAGAACATAGATAAATAAATAAGTAAAGCAGTGGTAGAAATTTAAAAACCATAGTTAACCATTTCAAAACCAAATAGTTTACTTTATGTTATTTTCAGTTTATGTTTTCTAGACTTCTGGAAAACAATGACTAAGTACTTTGATGTAAGTTGACTATTTGGTTTTGAAATGGTTAACTATGGTTTTTAAATTTCTACCGCTGCTTTACTTATTTATTTATCTATGTTCTGTCTTGTGATATCTCTGTGCATGTTTACCTAGACAACACCCCTCCAAAGCTAGTGCATTCTCTTGTGCGTGACCCTGGCGAAGGTGGGGTGTTACAATTTTCGTCGTGGACATACGTATATATTTTTATTTGATTAGAGTGCAATACGGTAAAAGAATCCCTATTTCACACTAATCCCTTTTTCCTTTCTTTTCTTGCAACTACGTTCTTAGTAATTTAACCATTACGGAAAAATATCAATTTTCCTAAATCCATCTTACCCGGTCTACTACAAATTTTCCCTTTTATATTTTTTGAGTTAGATGTTATTTACAATTTCTAGATAACTGTAAACTTTCCATACGAATTAGACACATCTATTCTTTTTCCATTATTCCTAATTTCATCGTAATTTGATTTACAATATATCCAATTTTCATTAAACAACATCTTCAGTAACATATTCACGTTTATTGTAAATCCCACAATTTCAGTACTATAGTAATTCTTAATCCAAACAGAAGATTAATAGAATAGATTTGTACAACAACGCGTTCTTAACATACTTGTAAATAAATTATATCGCAATTACCATAAATTACAATTATTTATCATGTTAAGAATAACGGGGAACGTAAACAGTAGATATACCACTACCCAAAAGGTATAATTATAAATCCACTCACCTGACTGCTTTTCAATCCTTGAATTTGATTCAGATCAGTGATTCCATGGTCTTCCTAACTGAATCTAGTATTAAAATACCCACAGATTTACAAATCTGATACTAAAGAATAAGGGAAGAAAAAAAGGAACCTAATAATTTAAATTCATAGGATTTACGTCACGTTGACAAGAAATCTGAACACCTATATTGTAGATCTACATTCTTTGTCTTCAAATCTTGAATCAGACTTTCCTAAAGCTAATTTTCTATTTTCTGAGAGATTTGAAGAGAAGAGAAAATGATACGGCCTTGGCGTTGTCTCGGAAAATATGAGTTGAAAGCTAGGCTTTGCTAATCTATTTATAGGTGTATAGGAAATTCTGGTCTGTCGGATTTAAAAGTATAAAAATCTGAACGTTTAACCAAGAAACACATGTCACTCAAAATGCAGACCTGGCCTCGGGTGGGTCGACCCATGTGTCGACCCACGTTAAAGGTGTGTCGACCGTATGGTCAACCCATGGGTTGACCCAGAGCCTAAATATGAACGTGATTTCAGCGGCTATTGATTTTATTTTAATGTTACGTTTAACGTTCATTTTATTTCTTAATATTGCTTATGTGAATTATTATTTTCCACTTATAACACTTACCTAATTTTAAATTTATGCATGTATATACGCATACAACTTTTCAAATCTTTGTTTGTTAATAGATGCTCAATTAATGTAATTAATAATGCTTATCAATTCATTATTTCTTCCCTTTTTGTATATTCTAATTTCAAATGTAGCCATCTTTTTGTCCATTTTTCATTTATTATGCATTTGTTACTTTCTACTCTTAACTTTCACTTTTATTTACCACATTTGAATTTATGCATACATATACGCGCAACCTTTATTTTTTTCAAAATTCAAATGGCGTTCAGCCGCCATCTATTTCTTACCTATTTTTATTATTTGTAGGCTACTTTTGGATTTCATATATATATATATATATAAGCACACATATATGCACATATGCATGTATACATATATATTTATACTTACCTATATGTATAATTTTCCTTATATGTACATTTATACATATTTTTCTCTTAGAATATGCATTTCTTTAGTCGTCCCTCTAAAAGTAAAAATATGACACTAGTAGGACTCTAACATGCACCATCACATGGGAGAGACATATGTCTACCAACTGGACTACATAAACTTTTGTTCACAAGTCTAAAAACATTGGTGGTCGTTGTTCTCCTAAGTGTTCTTATTATATACAGCTTTGTTGTAATATTTCATTTAAAGAAGAAAAAAATTCATCCTAAATCTATTTTCAGCAAACCATATGTCTAAATTGATTAGAAAATTGCCACGGATGCAATGATGCTAATTTCATGACCAAATTTTGAAAACTTTTCAAAATTTTATTTTATTATTTAATTAAAATGCAGGTGTTACACCCAGCACTCCTAGCTCAGTTGGTTAGAGATGGGCAAATTGGGATGAGACATAGGAGGTCTCAGGTTCGAGGGCCGCCTCTGCCAGCTTCTAAGGTGACTATCTTGGTGGTGTGTAGGCGTTGAAAAATCGGGGTATACACCACCCGTGTGATTTAATAAGACCAACATGCAATGTCTTGAGTGAAGTCTTAGGTTCCACGTGAAATAAAATGTGGGTTTACATGATGGCTCTTCAATATGAGGTTTTTGCATGAGTAAAGATGTGGTGCTATGACTTAGTGATTTCATCATTCGCCGATAGTAAAAAAATTCCATGATAGGAAGCGAAGATTTAATGATGGATGGTTATTTCTCATGATGCGGGATGTTGATAGTGAGTCGAAGAGGAAACTATTGGAGATGGTTGAGGAATGTGATTCAGCTTGAAAAACATCGGTTATCTACGCTTGGTCCCAACCGACGACTTCACATCATCATTGGAGTAGTTACAGAGGATATGCTCTATTGGGAATGACTTGTGCAAAGGGATTGCATATACATAAAGTTTTTGTAGTTTCTCACAAAGAGAAAGTAATGGGTGTGATGTCCATTTAAGACCACGTCTAGTCCTTATCTTCATGTCAAAAGATTTATGACATTCACCTATATAGCTCCTTACCTCGAGTTGTGCACGTCGGTATAATCTAGTCCCTAGCCTACCGAGTGGTCTGAATTCGAATATCTTGGAAATCATGCACTATCGTTTGTCCAATGCATTTATTGAATAAAGTGAAGAAGGATGATGGATGCCATGTTTTATTATTCTCAATTTAGGGACATCATATGATGTGGATATCATTTATTCGAATATCTAGACATTCCTAATATTCGGATGCAGAATACATCCATAACGATTATCATAAAGTAGTATATATCTTATATGTGAAAACTCTATGAATGTAGAGAGAAGTTAAGCATGATTATTTATACCCTATGTGCAACTAATTACGATTTTTATAGTATTCTTGTCTATTGCTCACACTTTACCGTTGTTTGACCTAAGGTTTTACTTTTACTCATCGATAACGATGATGAATATGTTTGGTAATAGGAGCAAGGATTGTTAAGAGCTATTGAGTTGGAGTGGTAGAAGGTGGTATCTTATCATATTTATACTTGTATTATTATTTATTATGATGTATGGCATTGGGAACCGTGATAGTGTTGACAATTTATCATTTGAGACAATTATCAGTGTAATTATGTATCCTTGTATAAACTCTATCTATGTGACTGAATGAGCCATTTTACTATGATTATATGATTTATATAATTATTATTGTCTTTCATGTTTTGTATTTGTGATTACTGTTATATTTTATGTAACAATCCAGAATTTGGCAATAATTAATTTAGTTATTTAATTAAGTCCCAAAAATGGAATCTGACCAAGAAACTTGGACTGTTGCACTCGTAATCGAATTTTGGTCAACTTTCGTGTTTGAAACTTCACGAACGAAGTCCTATGAAAAAGTCAAGGATGAAATACGAAAATGGATGAAAAAAATTAAAACAGAATCTTTTATATATTGTAATATATATATTTTTCCCCGGCCTGCTGCCAGGTCGACCGGGCGGTAGATCGGGGCATTCGACCACTTGGTTTATTCCTGCCGGTGGCAACAAGGTTTTTATATATTATAAATATATATATGGACGAATCTTTATTAAACTAAATCTAATGGTGCTAGATCATTTCTACGCCTATAAATAAAGGGCTAGACCCCCATTCTCTTATTCATATTATCTAAAGGCATCAGCGAAGCTCTACAATTTCCAATAATCCAACCTAATCCAAAACACAAAATTTAAACTGTACACAAATCAAATTTGTAAGATTGGAGAGATTAGATTCAGAACTATGAAAAAGAGACGGTTCTACGAATAGACAATCTAAGTTATTGAATTTCCTTCTTCTTTTCCTATTTCTTTTCTAGATATACATATCTAAACTTTTGTTTGTCAATCACCCTTTTGAAATTGTAGATCTGTAAGATTTGGGAATTTTAGGCCTAAATTTATGTTAGATTTGGATTTTGATAGCTTTCAGGTGAGTAAGAAATTATATACATCGTTTATAATAAACCTATATAATTCGTTTGTATATTGAATTGAAATTATATGACTAAGAGTGTCATATTTGTGTATGTTGTCAATTCTGAATTATTATGAATATTGGTTAGGTGTGGATTAGTAGGCCTTTTAAGTTATTATCATCTTTTCCTACAATTGTTCTTTTGTTGTTGTGTCTATTGCAAATGTTAAATCCAAAAATGACGATAACGCCTAATTGATTGCAAAAGCACCGCCATGTGATAGGAAACAGAGTAAAGTAGTAAAAATTAAATGAAAACATGAAAGAAACGAAAAGCAGAGAAAAAGAACACAATTTTATAGTGGTTCGACTTTAGATCAAGTCTATGTCCACTTCGAACATTTTTTATGATGTCATATTATGCATGATTACAAAGTTCCCCAAAATAAAGATTAACAGACAATCGTTAGTACTATTGGATGTCAGTGAATCATAAAACCAGCCTAGGTGACATAAATTTGCTATCTATGGAGAAGAAGCTTTGTTGTAGGAGATGAGTAATGATTGTCAGAGATGAAAAATCTATCCTGGTAGAGCTTTGGCAGGGAAAGAAAATCAATCCCCTTTCATTTCGGGGCATAGGGGAAATCCATTGTTTAAACAGAAAAACAAAAACTAAAATTTATAGTGTCTTCGCTCTTTGTCCTCGATTCCCCCCTTTCCATTATCTCGACAACTCAACCTTAATTTTGCCTTTTTTTAAATAACCACCCATTAGCCTACTTTTCCTTTTCCTTTCCTCACTAATCATAATTGATTCATAAAAAAATCATCTTTACTGCTTCTCCATGTCTCCGCCTCATCGGAGAAAAAAGCATATCGCCACTCCTTCAAATCGGTAACTGCTAACCAGTCCAACCTACCTTCAAATCGGTAACCACTAACCACTTCATCGTTCGCAGGCGCATTCAATCGATCTACGATTTTCCTTTAATTTCGGAAGGTATCTAAATGTCCTAATTTTTTGTTTTCTATTAATATTTCACTCTATATTTTCAGTTGGATCCAAACGTCAACTTACTTGTACACTACGAAAGTAACTATATGAATATCATTGAAGTGAATTTTTTTAAATGAAAATGGTGGAAGGGACACTGCGTTTTGATTAGTAATAAAGATGGGAGTGTGGTTCCTCCTTAAAAGTATGAAATCATGGGAATAAAATCAAAACAACACTACAAATTTTGTTTATTTCCAATTATGACTTCAGTTGAATCCAAATGAATTCTTGATGTTGTTGACTTTCATTTTGCCGATATGACTTTCGTTTTTCCAACTTTGACTCCATTCTTTGAGTACTCCTTAATCTAATGTAATGGCCTAAATTTCCATACTCTCTGAGTCGACTAATAACACCACATGTCCAACCCAAATTGCACAGAAATATGAATCATCATTAGAAAGAAGTTAGAGGATGAGAAATAGAAAGAAAGAAATATTAGAATAAAAGAAAACGAAAATCACAAACTCACAGCGGAACGAATAAAATATATTAGATAACATAAACTTGGAAATACAATTCAGTAACTTAATATACATACCATCATCAGAGCACAACAACTATTTCTGGAACAGTTATGAACACCTATTTCCAGATACAGACATAATACACAGCGGAAAAATATGATAGCCTATAGCTAACTGGTGAAGCCTCCTGCTTCAAAACTCCTCCAAGTGAATCTGTAAAATCCCGACTACTTGACTGCCCGTACAAATTTGGGCAACCAAGAGTTTAGGGAAAACAAACAAAATAAACTCTGGGTCAGTCATGGGACTGGTGTGGGTAAACTCCAATCATTTGTTTAACTTTGAAAATACCTTTTCGAAAGAAATGATAATCGTAAGACCGATCCACACATAAACACGGATGGTTTTTACCTTATGACAAACAATATATTTTTGATATCAAATCCAGTGATATTATAATAGTGTCTACAACAAATAAATAAAATCTAGCGGAATGCTTGCATCTCACGCTCCATATATAATAAAAAATCAAAAACCGCAGGGCGCTTATTGGAGATTGGATTTCCAACATGACAAGGTATGGAACCACCTTCCGATAGTGTATCTCTAGAGGGGAATACACTGGGTTCAACAAGAACGTCTTGCAACCCGGCCCACACATGGCTGACCACTCATTTAACTTGAGTGTATCGAGCATATTATCACCAACGGTTGTGACAAGTAACCGTAACCGAAAGCATACAACATCAAATAGAATAAGAAGTAAAATGAAATTTCTCTAGATCAGGTGATAATACCCCTAATGGGAATGACCCACATGGCCATGCTGCCTGCCCAATTTCTGTCATTTTCTGGTTGATGAGGCTAGAGGTCACGATTATCTTTCAGAACATATTTCCTTCATTTACTTTGAATGCTACATAATCAGATCCTTCTATATACGTTGTCCTAAGACTAGACAAACCGAAGGGTAATTTCTACCTAGGATTAACAGAACAGCCCTTGCAATTTATTCCATCATCAATTATCTTCAGCATAATTTGTTTCGTAACGTTTTTGCCTATACGGAGTGGTTTTCAGGTTATCACCTGATCCCGGTCTCTCCGTATTGACAACAGATTTATAAATTAAAACAAAACTTTGATAGTCGGTGATTTAGCAATCAAAGGAACATCCATTCAATCAACGATCCTATATTCCAAATGGAATTTCTACCGATCAACCATCAAACAATATTGGCCCCTTTTAAATCAATTTCTTATTTTATTATTATTTCTGATTCCCATTTCCCACCTTTCGTATCCTTTCAAAGCTCGATTTCCTCTCTCGATTCTTCATAAAACATTTCCAATATCATAATTTCTTTATTCGAGAAAATATCTCTTATTCCAGTTAGAAAACATTTCTATATATTCACGAATCCTTATATTCTATATTTAGAAAATATACCTTATTAATATCGGAAAATATTACTATATTCCATTTCTTAATTCCTCGTTGACCAATTCATTTCATTTTCTATGCATAGAAAATATCTCTCATTTTATTTGGGGAAAACATTTCAAAATCCTGTAAATTAACGCGATGTTATAAAACATCGTTATTATAACTCAAACCATTAATCATTTATTAACTACTATATTGCTAACCAATCTTTACTGTCGAACTTTAAACTTCCTCCATAAATCATGAAGTCAATCAAGTTGGGGTATAATTACCGCTCAGACCTTAATTGAACAACATTCTCAACTTTGAAATAGTCAAAGCTCACAACTTCAAAACAAACCTCGCTTACGCGACTCTCGGATCCAATCTAAGAATCCACTTCTTCTTTTTTTACAGAAAAACATTGATTATAATGGCAGCGCTATAATCGTTGTGTCCAAATATTTGATTTATAAAACATTTATTAGAATGGCAGCATTAAAATCGCTGTTTAGATTCACAAAACATTTACTATAACAGTAGCGTTATAATCGCTGTTCCCAAATATTTGGTTTATAAAAATATAACTTGTACTTATTAATCTCAATAAATAAATTAATTGGTAAATAATTAAATAATTAAATTTGATTCAAACGGAAAGTATAAACAACTATTTTCCTAAATTTGATATAATCGAATTCCAGTAAACAACTCTCCCTCGAATAATCTATATTCGATTTATATCCCGAACTTCGGAATTTATCTACCATTGCAGCTTAACTCAAATGGCCTTAAAATTCATTTCCAATTGTAAACATTTTCTTCCAACTGTTATTCAATTTTCAAATACGAATTTCATTCCTTAATACGAATCTAGACTTGTTTATTCAAATCAACTTGATTTTTATTTGCGAATATCATTACTACTCAACTTCGAATTATCGATTCGCTTTTGAAATCCACATCATATTCTGTTTCATTCCTGAACTTCATTTATAAAAACAACTACTCCATCAGCACTTTCTCCGTTTATTTTGCACAATTCAAATTTTCTTTCTGAATGGATATACAAGATATATATCCCTTGATTTCCAAAACCAATTTTATTTGCTTTCTATAAATCCCTTCTCATATGGTAATTCTAACTTAAAATAATATTAAAATATTTCAAAACATAGAGTTTTATTGACATAACTATAAATATTGGAATAAAATCTATCGTTATCCTTCGAAAACAAATTCCCATTTCTATTTCTCATTTAAATATCCATCTGAAATTATATTTCCAAATTCAAATTTCCTTTATAAATGTTTTCACTTTAAACCATTATTCACTTTAGTCGTGAATACTATTCCTTTTTATATAATCAAATTTATTTGATTTCATACTAAATATCTCAAATTCAATTTCCTTTTATTTACTTCCCTCGTTCATAATTCCCTTTTTAACTTGCTAAATTCAATACCAATTTTGAATATCGGTTTTAAAACACCTTTCCACTTTTCTATATAAATTCGAATTTGAATTTATATTTTCAATTTATCCAATAATAAAAATATCACTTAATTTACAAACTCATTTATAATTTACTTCTTATTTTATCCATTTAAATAGGTTTATATTTCCAAATCTATTCGAGATTAAATTTCTAGTTTTGGGAATAAATTCCATTTCTAAATCCCAATTTTCTTTTCCATATTCGAAAATATTTTATGGTATCTAAAATACCAAGTTTTTGGGGCCAGGGTAAATCAAACACAACATATCCAATCATGGTTCGTATAACACATCATATATCACAATCAAATAAAAATAGTAAAATAAATGTTGAGGAATCCAGGTGGATTCCTTCAACCTGTTTCTCTGCATCCACGGATGTTAATCAGCTTCAATAATATTATTTCACATCAATATGAAATATCAGAACTAATAATCGATCAACGATGTAATCATATCAACCATTTCAACCAATTTTATCAACTATTCAACCAATCAACCATTGCATATTATAAAATTACTCTAAATAAATTTAAAACTCGTATATATAAAAAAATAAACGAGTCAGATTTAGTGATTTTACTCACCTTGTTTTGCAGTTGATGGTTCTGCTTTTGTTTCATTTTGAAATCAAACAGATGTTTGAATTTATCACAAAATTCCAATAGCTTTGTTCTCAGTCACATTAGTTCGGTAGCATAAATCCCGTCATTACGATTCCAAGTAACTGACGTTGTTGAATTCTGTTCACAGATGAGTGAAATATACAAGTTACAAGTTTATACATCAATTAACGTCACTAATAGTTAATTAATTAATTAAAATTCTTAAATACCTTATTAACCAAGTTTTTGTTGTTAATTACGTTCCCTAAACTCACGGTTTTCCTGTAATTGCTTCTTCCCAGTAATCACGACACGAATCCTTCCTTTTACCAAAACAACAAACATGCTTCTCATTAACTTACCACCATTTACATGTAGAAGGTGAGCGCGTAGGAAATCTATCGTGCACCAGCAACTTCCCCTTAATTCCCTCACTCAAATGACTCCAAATCCTTTCCAGAAATTTTAAACACAAACAAAAACTTCACTTAATCACTTATCACACCAACACTATCAAACAGAACTGCTCCTAGCCTCATCCTCTACATCACCATAATGTAAACTATTCCTCCACGAAATCCTGACTATAACATCACAACCCTTTTCCATTTGACCAAAGTCGCATCGATATTGGCTATTGCATCGACCAGCCCTTCATTACCATATTGTGCTAGTATCGAACCCCTCTTTTTTCTATCCTCATGAAATTCTTACCACACCGTGAGCTTGACCTCCAGGACCACCATGCGCTCATCAACTCAACATCATCCAGGCGACAACGTCCCCAACTGAATCCTATACCTCTCGATCACCATCACATGCCATTCAACAGCCTCCCTTTCATTGCACCTTTCATCAATACCAAGCTCCAGTAAAAACACATCACCCTGTCCCCATCAGAACCATCGCAGAAACTCGCTCGCCCACTTGACAGGCGACTCAGCCCAAATTACACAAAAATAAAAAGTGTGAACACTTTTAGTTCCAGTCGCCTCAAGACGCTACCAGTATGTGCGTCCCACTACCATGATCTCGAATACCCACTTCGCTCATCACCTTAGTGTTTAAATCGAACGATAGTTTGAAACCCAATAACGTTGTATGATTATCACCTCGATCGAACTGAACGAGACCCACTTCAATAGAAAGAGCAATCTATAAGGATCAAGAATGTACAAGATTCGTGATTTATCAGAACTTCTTTGATTTTATATGATTTTTTAAAGTGACGATTTGGCTTTGGGGAAATTTCCTGTGGCGGCTCAATATGTTTCGCTGACCACAGATCAAATTGGGGAAGGGTTTGAAGGGTTGGTTGTGTTTTATAATTAGCTTTAGGAATATTCTATGATAATTAATTTACAGATTATATTGCCAATTTCAAAATACATTAACAAGTTTAAGCCGGGAATAAGGGATCATAGTGACTGTGATCTTAGTACATGTTAGCACATAAGTTCACCGTCAATGACCGTTTCAATTCTTGTAATGCAAATACAATATATCATATTAAATATGGAGACACGGGCGTAAATATTTAAATAAAAAATATAGCTACCTTGTCAAACACTATTTCATATATATACTAGCCGAAAACAACAAAAGTAAAAATAATGTGAGAAATAAATCTGTATATAATCGTTTTAAATTAGCAATACAACATTTAAAACCAATTTAAATTTCAAAATTAAATAGCTAAAATTCTGGGTCATTACATTCCTTTCCACTTTAAATAATTTCATCCTCGAAATTGCTAAGCAGTAAAAATGCTATAAGTCTAACTCCTCATAATCCTAGTTAGTTGAAATCTTATATTCCATATCTTCATAACCCAGTTCTTATCCAACCTTCGAATTCTCATGTCAATACTCGACCATTCATAATTATTTCCAAATGATATGTCCACCATTTTTGGACAATCCATCATCACTTTCTTGTCTTCAATCCATATGCTCTTCTGCATATCCACACCCATTCCAATTGATTTTAAATCCATTTATCAATTTCATTGTTCCACTTGAAATTTTATTAACCAATTCTGGTTTTCTTATTTCAATTACAATTAACACTCGATTTTAAATTATCAAAAATTTCTTGAAAATTTTCTAATTCTTTAAATTTTCAAAAAATTTCGCCAGCATCTCATTTGCACGGCTCAATCGGTACAGCCACAACTCGCCTTTCTAGGCCTTTTTCAATCCAAAAAAAAATTAAAAAGCCAAGTGGCTTGTCCCATAGGCTCATAAGACCATCAAATCCAAATATTATTGTAAACATGTACCTTTTTGTCCGGCATATATTCTATCACTTGCATTTGCTTCCATTCAATATCTGCTCAGCATACATATATCCATTTCCAGTTGGCTTCAAATCAATCCAACTTCCAGTTTTGAACTCTCTAATCAACTTCTGATTAGTTCACTTCCATTCTATCACTACAAATCTGATTTCTATTTAAGTCTACCCACTTATTATACTTGAATCCAAATTTATCACAATTCAGTTTTAATTAACAACATCCAATATATATTCAACTTGCTTATTCATAAGTTGAATTCATATTAACAATTCGAATCTCAACATTTCTCTTTATTTCATTTCATTCGAAATTATTTCTAATCCAGTCCAATTTGGTTTAACTTAAGTTAAATTTCAATTCATTTGATACATTTTTACCATTTCTAACTATTCAACTTATACAAGTTAAATTTTAATTTCAGAATTCAAATTCCCGGATTTTATTTCAAATTAGTTTGAAATCATATATATTTTTATATATATACAACTCAATTCAAAACATTTGGATTTCTAAAACAACTTGTCCTTTTCAAACAAATTTTCCATTCCCAAATTACTATGGTAGCAATCCATCACTCAGAAACTTGAGAATGAATACCGATAATGTCGCGATCCATTATCAGAAGCATTTTCTCGCCACTGAAGTGATTTCAGTGCTTAATCCCTCTAAAAATCCATTTAAACCATTCTTACTGAAAAATACTTTAAAGTACTGTTATATTACTTTATAATATTTTAGAAAATATTTTCTAAACACCCGGAATTTAAATTCTAATTTTGGTTTGAACTTAATCTTGGTTTATCTCATTTGTATACATTACCCATATACAAATTATATAACCATTTCAATATTTCATAATTCCATTTGATTGTAATAACAATCAACATATTCATATATAATAATTCAGAAATTATTCCTTTTATATCAAAATAATTTTTGGGCAAAATTATGTCATTTACCCATTTCAAAAACAATACTTTATCGAATTGTTTTGTTCGAGAGTTTAGAAACACCTATCAATACAGTTGTACATTCTGTATCGACCAGAATTCATAAACAACTCAACAAACTAATCAATACAATATAAAACAAATTTTGTATCAAATCTACAAATACGCGCTCATATATATACACTCAAACTCAATCTAGGGTATTACTAACCCCATTTCTATTGAGTTACGCCACAGAGCCAAGGTTACTACTTAACCTTTAGCTCTGATACCAAACGTAATGGCCGAATTTCCACACTCTCTGAGTCGACTAATAACACCACACGTCCAACGCGAATTGCATAGAAATACAAATCATTATTAAAAAGAAGTTAGAGGACAAGAAATAGAAAGAAATATTAGAATAGAAGAAAACGAAGATCACTAACTCACAGCGGAACGAATAAAATATATTAGATAACATAAACATGGAAACGCAATTCAGTAACTTTATATACATATCATCATCAGAGCACAACAACTATTTCTGGAACAGTTATAAACACCTGTTTCCAGATACGGACATAATACACAGCAGAAAAATATGATAGTCTATATCTAACTTGTGAAGCCTCCTTCTGCAAAACTCCTCCAAGTGAATCTATAAAATCCCGACTACTTGACTGCCCGTAAAATTTGGGCACCCAAGAGTTTAGGGAAAACAAACAAAATAAACTCTGGGTCAATTATGGGACTGGTGTGAGTAAACTCCAATCATTTGTTTAACTTTGAAAAAAACCTTTTCGAAAGAAATGATAATCATAAGACCGATCCATACATAAACATGGATGGTTTTTACCTTACGATAGCCAAAATATTTTTGATATCAAATCCAGTGATATTATAATAGTGTCTACAACAAATAAATAAAATCTAGCGGAATGCTTGCATCTCACGCTCCATATATAATAAAAAATCAAAAACCGCAGGGCGCTTATTGGAGATTGGATTTCCAACATGACAAGGTATGGAACCACCTTCCGATAGTGTATCTCTAGAGGGGAATACACTGGGTTCATCAAGAACGTCTTGCAACCCGGCCCACACATGGCTGACCACTCATTTAACTTGAGTGTATCGAGCATATTATCACCAATGGTTGTGATCAGTAACCGTAACCGAAAGCATACAGCATCAAATAGAATAAGAAGTAAAATGAAATTTCTCTAGATCAGGTGATAATACCCCTAACGGGAATGACCCACATGACCATGCTGCCTGCTCAATTTCTGTCATTTTCTGGTTGATGAGGCTAGAGGTCACGATTATCTTTCAGAACATATTTCCATCATTTACTTTGAATGCCACATCATCAGATCCTTCTATATACGTTGTCCTAAGACTGGACAAACCGAAGGCACCATTCTATTATTCCATCTTGGGTAATTTCTACCTAGGATCAACAGAACAACCCTTGCACTTTACTCCATCTTCAATTATCTTCAGCATAAGTTGATTCGTAACGCGCTCATATATATACACTCAAACTCAATCTAGGGTATTACTAACCCCATCTCTATTGAGTTACGCCACAGAGCCACGGTTACCACTCAACCTTCAGCTCTGATACCAAATGTAATGTACCGGCGATTTCGGTAGGCTTTTTAACCATCCCTCAACCCCCAAGTCAGCGGGCTAACATCCCACCATTGCTTACATTAGTACCCTACCAACTCATTTTACGGCCAGCCTTTCGACTTCACAACCAACCCTCCATTACTTTCGAGGGACATGTAGAGGTAAGAGTCTCCTGTCCGCCATCCAACACGAAGCGAGAACCCACTATTATGCGTACCCAACTCACATAGCTAGCAACGAGTTGGGGTATACTTACCTCTCAGACCTTAATTGAACAACATTCTCATCTTTGAAATAGTTAAAGCTCTCAACTTCAAATAAAACCTCGCTTACGCGACTCTCGGATCCAATCTAAGAATCCACTTCTTCTTTTTTTACAGAAAAACATTGATTATAACGACAGCGCTATAATCGTTGTGTCCAAATATTAGATTTATAAAACATTTATTAGAATGGCAGCATTAAAATCGCTGTTTAGATTTACAAAACAAGTATTATAACAGTAGCGTTATAATCGTTATTCCCAAATATTTGGTTTATAAAAATATAACTTGTACTTATTAATCTCAATAAATGAATTAATAGGTAAATAATTAAATTTGATTCAAACCGAAAGTATAAACAACTACTTCCCTAAAGTCGATATAATCGAATTCCAGTAAATAACTCTCCCTCGAATAATCTATATTTGATTTATATCCTGAACTTCAGAATTTATCTACCATTTCAGCTTAACTCAATTGGCCTTAATATTCATTTCCATTTGTAAACATTTTCTTCCAACTGTTATTCAGTTTTCAAATATGAATTTCATCCCTTAATAGGAATCTAAACTTGTTTATTCAAATCAAATTGGTTTTTATTTGCAAATATCATTACTACTCAACTTCGAGTTATTGATTTGCTTTTGAAATCCACATCATATTCTGTTTCATTCCTAAACTTCATTTATAAGAACTACTACTCCATCATCACTTTCTCCGTTTATTTTACACAATTCAAATTTTCTTTCTGAATGGATATACAAGATATACATCCCTTGATTTCCAAAATCAATTTTATTTGCTTTCTATAAATCCCATCTCATATGGTAATTCTAACTTAAAATGATATTAAAATATTTCAAAACATACAGTTTTATTGACATAACTATAAATATTGGAATAAAATCTATCGTTGTCCTTCGAAAACAAATTCCTGTTTCAATCTCTCATTTAAATATACATTTGAAATTATATTTCCAAATCCCAATTTCCTTTATAGATGTTTTCACTTTAAATCATTATTCACTTCAGTCGTGAATACTGTTCCTTTTTATATAATCAAATTTATTTGATTTCATACTAAATATCTCAAATCCAATTTCCTTTTATTTACTACTCTCGTTCATAATTCCCTTTTTAACTTGCTAAGTTCAATCCTAATTTTGAATATCGGTTTTAAAACACCTATCCACTTTTCTATGTAAATTTGAATTTGAATTTATATTTTCAATTTATCTAATAATAAAAATATCACTTAATTTATAAACTCGTTTATAATTTACTTCTTATTTTATCCATTTAAACATGTTTCTATTTCCAACTCTATTCGAGATTAAATTTCTAGTTTTGGGAATAAATTCCGTTTTTAAATCCCAGTTTTCTTTTCTATATTCGAAAATATTTT
The DNA here is from genome assembly GCA_030737875.1 of Allium sativum. Taxonomy (NCBI): domain Eukaryota; kingdom Viridiplantae; phylum Streptophyta; class Magnoliopsida; order Asparagales; family Amaryllidaceae; genus Allium; species Allium sativum. The sequence goes on from CM060924.1 coordinate 660,434,505, forward strand.
ACGGTATCTAAAATACCAAATTTCTAGGGCAAGGGTAAATCAAACACAACATATTTAACCATGGATTGTATAACACATCATATATCACAATCAAATAAAAACAGTAAAATAAATGTTGAGGAATCCACCTGTTTTCCTGCATCCACAGATGTTAATCAACATCAATAATATTATTTCACATCAATATGAAATATCAGAACTAATAATCGATCAACGATATAATCATATCAACCATTTCAACCAATTTTATCAACTATTCAACCAATCAACCATTGCATACTATAAAATTACTATAAATAAATTTAAAACTCATTTATATAAAAATATAAATGAGTCAGAGTTAGTGGGTTTACTCACCTTGTTTTGCAGTTGACGGTTCATCTTTTGTTTCATTTTAAAATCAAACAGATGTTTGATTTTATCACGAAATTCCAATAGCTTTGTTCTCAGTCACATTATTTCCATAGCATAGATTCCGTCATTATGATTCCAACGTAACTGACGCTGTTGAATTATGTTCACAGATGAGTGAAATATACAAGTTACAAATTTATACATTAATTAACGTCATTAATAGTTAATTAATTAATTAAAATTCTCAACCACCTTATTAATCATGTTATAGCTGTTAATTACGTTCCATTAACTCACGGTTTCCCTTTAATTGCTTCTTCCCAATAATCACGACACGAACCCTTCCTTCTACCAAAACAACAAACATGCTTCTCATTAACCTACCACTTAGGGCTGTCAAAATTTAAGGCAACCCTTTAACCCAACCCTGTTAATCCATTTTTAAATGGGTTGGGTCGAACAAATTCATTAATATTTAGGCTGGGTCAATAACCCGTTTAGCCCAATTAAAAAGAAGTCGGACCCTGTTTAACCCCTTGTCCGTCCAAAAGCCTAACTCCCCAGAATTTTGCTTCTTCTAAACACGAACGATGTCGTTTCTCTTTCGTCCCTAAATCTTAAATCCATCGTTCGAAACTCTGTGGATTCTCTTCAAACAATCGACTTCGCTCGAAACTCTATGGATCCATCTTCGTTGTTCTTCGACGAAATCCTATCTCTTGCTGCAATTTCCGGATCGATTCCTGGATCAATATTAGCATGGAGTTGAAGGTATAATTTCTAGACTATCTACAGAGTTACAATCATAAAACTAAATCAATCTCAGTATTACCATGGATCGATTTCTGGGTCAGTTTATTTTTTTGATGATTTCTGTAGATTTTTGGGTCAGTTTGTTTTTTGTTGATTTCTGTAGTTTCAATTTATTGATGCCTGTTATTGGCTGCTATTGTTGTTTAAATCTCAATTTGTAAGCAACATAGATTTTTCGCTTATTTGTTTGCATTACATGACCTCTATGAGGGGATCGCTTATTTTGTTTACTGTATATGCAGCAGTATTTCCGTCCCATATACTCAATGAGTTATACATCTGCAAATGGTGAAATCCAATGAAATTCAATGATATTTGGAATTACCTATTTTTTGACTTTGAAAAATAATTTAATTTTGAACAATTTGTTTTAGCGACATGAACAAATATCCGCGTCTTGCTGAGCATTGCACAGCTTACACAGCTGCAACAAGTTATACATTTTTCACATAGGAGTTCTTTATTTTAAAGATATAAGCATCATATGTTAATGGAATAAAAATGAAAATGGGAAATATAATCAAGTGCTAATTAATGTAAGTTGGTGGTCGTACTATGATGGTGTTTTGACATTCTGATATTGTGTGAATGCTCATGAATTTCTTATTAACAACCATTATGATTTATCTATTCAGATTCTTTTCTTATGAATGAAACATAGATAACTCAGCCTCTTTATATAGGAATAGAGCCTTATTGTGATATCAAGTGATTTCCATTTCTTTGCTTTAATAATCAATTAACTTCACAGAAATGATAAGTTCTTTGTGTCTACATATAATTTAAATATATGGGATTAGACATGAGCTTACCCAAGGGAGGTTACCTCTGGTGAAGTGTAGCAGGGTTAACTGGTGGAGTTTATGTATGCAAAATGGTGCGGGGGCCATGAAATCGGATTCCACTTGTAGCAGAATGTGGGATTCTCTTTCAAATTATGTTAATAATTAAACCACGTCAGAAACTTGAGTGAGTTTTTATATATGCAAAGTTTAATGCCCGAGTTACATGGATTCAGCACAAAATGCGTTTAGCATTCTATGTGAAGTAAATGCGTTTAGCACTCTCTTTAATCATATACATGCTGTTTGATTTTAATGGCTTACTTGCATTTACTGCTGCCTTATTTTACTCCCTTTTTGACTTGACACTTGGTTGTATAAACTGTATTTACTTACCAAGCATATGTTGTATGTTGCATGGTCCAAGTTTTATAAGGTAATATCGTATTATGTTGCTGCTTATTTTTTCTGGTATGGCCTTGTTTTTACAGGTGTGAATTGAATTTGTAAAGCTATTTTCATAAATTAACAGTCTCTGGCACATGAAATTGGAGGCAAATACATAATACTTCGGGTATTAAAATTTACATTTATATTCGTACATGCATCTTTTGATCACACCATATAATCTATTTACATATTAGATTTCCAAATGCATCAAATCCTGATTACATTAGCAGTTATATTCATAACCCACACCTTCATGTCTCGTAATTCAGCAGCAAAACTGCAAAAAGAAGTAGAATAAAGAATCCAAGGATATAACAAATAAAAGTTGTAGGTATTGCAAAAGTGCTATGATTATGAACATTAGTTTATTACTTTATGGGTAATTCATAATCTTATTGCAGAAAGTTTTATGATTGTTTTTATCTTATTCATGTTCCTTATTTACTATAGGGTAGAAAAATTAACTTATTCTCTTTACATATGCTGCTGTGTATGCATGTGATGTCTAGGAGATGGTAGCATTTGGCACACTCTTTACATATGCTAGTGTATATGTTAGTTTTCACACTCTTTACGTTAGCAGTTATATTCATAACCCACACTCTTTACAAATTCCCGAATTAACTTATTCCCGGATCTTTTTAGTACTTATTAAACAAAGTTGAAAACTAGAGATTTCCTCATTCAGATTATAAACATAGAGATACATGATATCATCATTTTTCCTTCAGAAAAAGATCCGGGACAAACAAGAAACGAGTGCTAGTATACTTTATTAAGACATAAGCATAAAATATAATAGTATTGTTGATGTTTAGTTGTCTTGGGATCAACCTGGGTGACTTGCTTCTAGCACTTGTATAATAACCTATTTTACTTTTGTTTTGAGCATGATTACAGCAGATAACTTTTTAATTATTCTTATTCTTATCCCTGTTTTTTCAATGCATTAAATAACCTAATTTTCTTTTATTTCTATGCACTGGTTTTTTAGGGTTATTAGAACTTACATGCATGTTTTATTTCTTTGTGCAGGTTCTTGTTGGTGCATGATTTAGTTTCAGTAATTTTGAAGGCCATTTTATCTTGGTTTTTATGTTTAACCCACTTTCAAATGCAGTGTCATATTGATAAAATTGCAGTGTTATATTGGTATTCAGATTCGGTGTTATTTTGATATGAATTACAGCATTATATCAGCATTATTTGATGCAGTTTTATCACAGTTTGATGTTTCAAAGTTGTATTCATGCACTTTCAGTGATATGTTGATGTTATTTTAATGATATTTGATGGAATTTTTATGCAGATGCATTTTGAGTGTTATATTGATATTATTTGATGCACTATCATACAGTTTCGCTGCTGTATTGATGTCATATATGGTTACATAACCATATCTAAATGCAATTTCAGTGTTATAAGCAGTTCCAGACTTTCAGTTTTATATTTCAATGTACTGCACGCATGCTTTATGCTTTATTGTTATTTGTAGTGATGATGTGTTAAATGGGTTGACCCTAGAAACTAGTGGATTGGATCTAGTTTGTTATTTAATAAACATGATAAATGGGTTAGGGTCATAAAAAAGGTCAAGTTAAATTTGACCCTACCCATTTGACAGCTCTACTACCACCATTTACTTGTACGATGTGAGCGCGCAGGAAACCCATCGTGCATCAGCAACTTCCGCTTAATTTCCTCACTCAAATGACTCCGAATCCTTTTCAGAAATTTTAAACACAAACAAAACTTCACTTAATCACTTATCACACCAACACTATCAAACAGAGCTGCTCCTAGCCTCATCCTCTACATCACCATAATGTTAAACTATTCCTCCACGAAATCCTGACTATACCATCACAACCCTTTTCCATTTGACCAAACTCGCACTGATCTTGGCTATTGCACCGATCTGCCCTTCATTACCACACTGATCTTGGATATTTATCGGAATTTCTTTGATTTTATATGATTTTTCAAAGTGACGATTTGGCTTTGGGGAAATATCCTGTGGCGGCTCAACATGTTTCCTTGACCACAGATCAAATTGGGGAAGGGGTTGAAGGGTTGGTGGTGTTTTATAATTAGCTTTAGGAATATTCTCGGAATATTCTATGTTAATTCATTTACAGCTTATATTGCCAGTTTCGAAATACATTAACAAGTTTAAGTCGGGAATAAGGGATCATAGTGATTGTGATCTTCGTCTATGTTAGCACATAGGTTCACCGTTCATGACCGTTTCAATTCTTGTAATCCAAATACAGTATATCATATTAAATATGGAGATACGGGCGTAAACATTTAAATCAAAAAATGTAGCTACCTTGTTAAACACTATTTCATATATATACTAGCCGAAAACAAAACTAAAAACAATGTGAAAAATAAATCCTTATATAATCGTTTTAAATTAGCAATACAACATTTAAAATCAATTTAAATATTCAAAATTAAATAGCTAAAAATCTGGGTCATTACATCTATCGTCTAATCGACCCTCTGAAATGGACATCGACATCTGTGTCGCCCACCACATGTTACCATAGAAGAATGATGTGGCAAAGGTATACCATGACTATCTATCGAAATTTGGTTTTTACAATTTTTTCTCTCATTGTTGGAGAATATGCCAAGATGTTGAGAAAGACTATGCCAAGAGATATGCTGAGAAATAAAACGTTAGAAAATATGCCAAATATGATGTTAGAGATAAGGAAAATATGCCAAATATGATGTTAGAGATAAGGACAAAATATATTACCTTATATTTTGTATTGCATTAATGGTGAGTGAATCAATAAAATGTAGTCTTCTAATGTTCATTACTTTGTCTCTCTCCTCTCTCTGATCTAAAATTCTATCATGGTATCAGAGCCAGGGGAGAAGGAGAGAGATATGTATATATATATATATTAAAAAAAAAAATCTTGTTGCTGCTTGCGGATTTTTTTTTAAGTTTGGCGTTTGTTGTGGCTATTCCCCCCTTGCTGATATATTCTTTTGCCCTACTGATGGATCTATTATGATAACAGCCAGTCATCTTCCATTAACCTCTAGTGGTTGGTCCACTTTAAAAACCAATATACTCTAGTGGTTGGTCCACTTTAAAAACCATTGACCTCTATTGAGTGTGGTCCACTTTAAAAACCACTAATATTGAGTGTGGTCCACTTTAAAAACCATTATTGAGTGTGGTCCACTTTAAAAACCATTATTGAGTGTGGTCCACTTTAAAAATCATTATTGAGTGTGGTCCACTTTAAAAACCATTAATATTGAGTGTGGTCCACTTTAAAAACCATTAATATTGAGTGTGGTCCACTTTAAAAACCATTATTGAGTGTGGTCCACTTTAAAAACCATTATTGAGTGTGGTCCACTTTAAAAACCATTGAGTGGTTGGTCCACTTTAAAAACCGTTTGTTAAAAGATTGAAAAGTTGATGACGGCTTCTGAGGCGATGTTGAAGTAGCAGTTTCTATTCGGCAAACTCACGATTTTCAGCATCGTGAGTTTGAGGGGGGATGTTGGAGAATATGCCAAGATGTTGAGAAAGACTATGCCAAGAGATATGCTGAGAAATAAAACGTTAGAAAATATGCCAAATATGATGTTAGAGATAAGGAAAATATGCCAAATATGATGTTAGAGATAAGGACAAAATATATTACCTTATATTTTGTATTGCATTAATGGTGAGTGAATCAATAAAATGTAGTCTTCTAATGTTCATTACTTTGTCTCTCTCCTCTCTCTGATCTAAAATTCTATCACTCATGAATATTTGTGGCGCCTAAAGGCTATTTGGTATACTTAAAATCATGATTCTATTGAATGTATCTTCGATTATTTCCATTTTAAATGTCTGCTCCATACAGTTAATCAATCAAACTTAGCATTTAAATTTGTATTATTAACATAGTAGAAAAAAATTGACCAGCGATTGACAGTTAGGAATTTTTACAGTGTGTTTTCATTAATAGACTTTCCTCCATTTTTTTGGAATAAAACAATCGTAAACTTTTGGTAACGGCTGTAAGCTATATTGTTTCAACAAAAGAAGTGCTTACTTTTGTATTCACCTATATTTTGACCTAAATTAAAAGCAATCATATTGGTTAATGCTTATCAGGCATGCACTACCTCTAGAGGATCATATTTTTTTGTTGTAATGGTTTTTACGTATCGTTTGAAAAGAAAAATGGCCAGTTTCCATGTTCTTAGTTGTATAGCCATAAAAATCCTAGTCGGTCATTTTTTTATATATTTGTATATCATCTATCCTAGATAAGCTTCCTCGAGATTTGCATGTTGATATATTAGTCTAGCCTATTGAATATCACTTTGCAACTAGCTATTCTAAGCAATATAAATATTTTAGCACGTTCCAACCACTCTTTTGGTTCCAAGTTTGTTGTTGTTTATTTGCATTACTTGCCTTTATCATAGGTTATAGCTCCTGCATGCAAGCCTGTTGCTAAAGTTGTTAAGAAGAATAACAGTAAGGCAGTAACAGCAATAACAACGATGATAGCTCTACTGAAGAATTGCTGGATGTAAAAATATATATCAGTTAGCTTTCCTTCAATCATATAAACAACTAAAACGTCAGCCTCCTTGCATATGTTCCTTTGTCTTTTACATGATACTCATGTGCATTCTTGGATGAATCCCTATTGGTAGTATTGTTAATGAAAAAGCTGATTAATAAAAATAACAAATTGTTAATGAAATTAGATACCCTCACCAAATTAAATGTCTTATCACAAATCATTGTTTACTTTAATCAGTAATGGACCATTGGTCATATCAAATTTCAAAATATTTTTGATGCATAGATTGTGGTCTGCAAACATTATGCAAAATAATTTTGCTTCTAAAATATTAGCTTCTTAAATAGAAGATGTTTTTAAGTATGAATTTAATTAGCTCTCAATTTATGTTATATTGAAGAAAAAAAATAAATCTAAGATGATACTTTATAGAAGTAATGACAAATCTGATGTGATAGTCAAAGATAAGTATTCTTTCCAGCACAAGTACACGTTCTCTTACCAACTTGTATGCTTAACCATTTTTTCCTACTTCTGAGTAACAAAACATGTTAAGTAATATATTAATCTTTCTATTGCACCATGGGCATATAGAAGCACAAGTTTATTGGCAAAAGCATGGCAAATACAAGCATGAAAATGATCATAATGTTAGTGGTAAGCAAGCTTAATCATAACTGTTTGTTTATTTATAATTGAAGGTTTGAAACTGCATTGTTAACCGTGGAATAGTTTATGATTTGTATATTTCTTTGATGCACTCCTATGATATTGACAAAAATGATTTTCACATGTAAAATATAACCAATGGATCACATATGTTAATAAACAGAAAAGAAACCAATGGTGTAAGGTAACACATAAAGTCAGGGGCAGATCCACTCTTTGGCCAGCAAGGGCCAAAGCCCTAGGTGGAAAGTTGAAGCACAGGCAAAAATAAGGAAGGGACAAGTTTTTTTGCCCTAGCTGGAATTTGTTATCTGGCCCTAGCAGGAACTTGCAGCCAAGCATTTGGCCCAAATGATGTCATATTTCATGATGCAGTGAAACTTTTTCCTATGTTACAACTTACAACAGCTTTGCAATTAATTTGGTGATGTGGGAGAAACGGTTTCAGTTTGGCCCTACCTGAGTCTGGAAGCTACATCTGCCACTGCGTAAAGTAACACAGCTATGCATACCCAATGATGAAATTAAACAATGGTATTGTTTAGAAACAACAATTACACACCATTATTAACATGCAAATAATTTTTCAATGTTTTTGGACAAAGAAGTAGCAGTTTCAGTTGCATAAAAAGTTAAGTTTTCTCTGTTAAATCAACTACATATTGCTCTTAACGTGATGGTGGAAAATTAACAAGATTTCCTTCACACCAACTTAGAAGTATGGACTATTGGCATAACAAAGAAAGCTTGAACAATTCAAGTTGGACATACAAACACTTATTTCCTAAATTTCATTTATTAATTATTAGCCACCAAATATACTCTATACTAATACTGCATGTATCTGGCATTGTTTTATGTTGACACAACTCTGTTTGCATATTGAACTGACTCTACAGTAAATGCATCGATGTCTTTGTCTAGGCATTTGATCTTTAGTTGAAAATTGAAATATGTAGGACAAACATCATCAAAACTTTCTAGGTTAGGTGCAAACATTATTATCTTTCAAATATAATACTCTCTTTTTGTTTGACTATTGCTAACATTATTGTGTTTTTTTAATTCTCAAGCTATATTAACTGCAAACATAACTTAGTTTGATGGTTGCTCATGAAGCAATGGACATGCTTACATACCAACTGCAATTGATGTTGTCAATATTACTGTGGAAAAAATATTCAATCACATCTACTGATTTTAGTAGTTTTCTATTTTAACTTTTCAGATTTCACACTTTCGTCCTACAAAGTAAAAGAGCTTTAGTTTAGGGACAAATAGTACAGTAATTTTACAGGCGTGGTTTTTTAACAAGCAATACAATAAAAAGAAGGAGAGTTACTGTACCGATTTGTTGTATTTCATGATACTTGCATTCTCGATGCTTTTTGTTCCAAATATTTACTGATTAATGCCATCATTACCGCAGTATACCATGGCAGTAACGGATCAATACTAAATTCATTTCTTAAAACCATCTGCTCCATTTTTGAAGAAGAGCAAAAAATCATGGAAAAGATCTTGTAAATAATGAAGGCCAAAAGGAAGCTTCCAACTGAATGGTAGTTTACTAGCTATAATTCGTGGAGTGTTTATTGTAGAAGAATTTGGACTTTGTATTGGCTATAATTCGTGTAATGCTAATCGAGATGTCGAGTGAATACTTAAAACTATTTTGAAATTTTGAAAATATTTTAACTTTTGATTTATATATTTTTCAAAAATTTATGTATATGTTTGAGGATAAATATGAACCACTTAGTTTAAATATATTATTTAATTACTATTTCCCTTCCTTATTCCTTTTTAGGACGAAAAGTTTTGAGTGAGGGAAAGTGTAACAACCCGCTATTTTTAACTATTTAAATCGAATTTTCATTTTGAAAATATTATATGGTTTTTCATAATGAGAATTTAAAATACGTACAGTGAGGCGTAACAGTTGTGAAAATTTCATCGGAAAATTCGAATGTTTGTCGATCGCGCAATTTTCAGTATAAAACTACGCATAGCAGTTCGAATTTAAGCAATCTTAAAATCTCTCCGGCACCAGTTCGAACAAACATGAAAGATATTATATTTTTTGCCCGACGAAATTCGTTTCTCGAAAATCGGACGTTTTGACCTCTCTTTAATTATTTTCCTATCTGAATTATCCGTTTAAAGGGGTCCATAATGCTTTTTGAACGGAGCATCGTAACAATGCAAATTATATACCGTTGTGTCCGTCTCATCGTGCTGATTTCCACAATATATTCATTTGTCAATTTCAGTGCTGGTTCGCAATGATATTGCGGAAAGGCTTGCTCGGTTCATTTTTGAAACAAAGTCATTTGAGTTCGATGTGTCTCTATTCGGGTTCTACATATTTTTCTGTACATTTTGGGTATGCGTAGCTCGTCCTTTTATTTTATTAAACCACCCATTTATTTTTTTTATTTTTCCAAAAGCTTAGTTAGTGGGTATATTTTCTCCTTATTCCTAAAGACTATAGCCATGCACGTATTCATTTTACCATGCGCGTCCAATTTGTTTCCAACCGTTCGAATTTCGTTTTATGTTTCCTTTGGTTTAAAAAAACAAAAAAAAAAATCCTTTCACTTCATGCCAAAATATTAGTTTATAAATAATTAGGGAGAAGGACAAACTTTACCGAAAAATTAGGCTGAAGGACATTAAGTTTTATTTTTAGTCTGAAGGACAAACATTGAACCAAAATTAAGCTGAAGGAAAATGCTAAATGTAATTAGCATTATATTTAGTGTTTTACACTACACGAAAATGCTAAATGTAATTAGCATTATTCAGTTTTACACTGAAGAAAATGCTAATTATATTTAGCATTGTCCTTCAACCTAATTTTTTTCAAAGTTTGTCCTTCAGCCTAAAAATGAAACTTGACGTCCTTCAAACTATTTTTTTCCCAAAGTTTGTACTTATGCCTATTTTCTAATTTATTTTGTACGGTGTTGAGTATTTCTTAAAAACAAACCGTTTGATGATGATTTTATTACTGATGCTAATGCTTCAGGAAGCCAAAGGGTATCTGTTCTCTCCACCTTCTTTTACTCCATGGCATCGTTCCTTCCAAAATGTGTTGTTTCAAGAAATTTAAAACTGCTCCTATTTTTGGTTCATGCATTAAACTGCCTACACCCATTCTATTCCCATTTGGGTCCTTCCCCTTTATACAAATATAACAACTCCTCCCTTATTTTATTCTCATGAAACCAGTGTTTTAAAGACCCAACCCGACCTCGGTTCGACCGCGATTAACCTTCGACCTTGGAGCGCCACGACTCTTAAAATGAAATAACCTTGCGCGTTCACAGATCCGCGGTTTAACCTCAAAACCCTATAAAAACCTCAGGTTCGACCTCTTTGAACCTCACGGTTCTTCAAATTTGCGAAAATATAATTAATTCACTCTTTATTTTTTACTATAATAAATTTAACAAATAATTTTATAGCAATTGTTATTAAATTTTGGATTATATAATTCATTATTATGTACATTTTACGAACTATTATTGAACCAATCCTCTTTTACTATAGAAAATTAGTAAATTTACAACTATAATTATTTCAATTAGGTAGTTTGGACACGGATGTTTGTCATAATTGCTTAAATTTTATCGATATTTAAATTAATTTTACATTTAAGTCAAAAAATAAAAAATAAATTATCAGCGCGGTTCTCACGGTCTGACCGGTTAAACCACAAAAACCTTGGACCTTTCACTGTTACGGTTTGACGTAGGGTTCGATCTTCACAACTATGCATGGAACAAGCAAAAGCCACCTGCACCATTCCATTTCCCTCATCGTTTTCTTTTCCCCACGTCACCCTCTCCCTTCCCTCGCAAGTCCCACACCTCCCATCAGCCGAAGCCGTGCCTTACCGAAACATCGCTCTTCCCTGTAGCCTCTGCTTCCTGTAGCCCCTTACGAGCATCTCCCACCGACTTCTTTTCTCCCTACTATTTTCTTCCCTCACCAAGTCGCAGCAACTCTCCACTTCAGTCAAGACCTCCCAACTACCGCGACCCTCTTACCTCAGACTGACCCCATCTGCTGCTGTGTTTACCCGTGCTCTTCCCACTGATGATGACCTGAGCTCCGCCCCTCCAAATCTCTGACCACCACCTAGCCGAGCATCCCCATCTTGCCTCCCCATCACATTTCGTTTAAGAGTGTATATGATTATTTTATTTTGTTTGTTGAGGTGTTTGGTCTGTGCGTGTAATGGTGTCTGGGTGTTTTGAAAAGAAATTGTTTCGTGAATTATATATATATATATATATATATATATATATATATATATATGAATATATTGTATATATACTGTGTGTTGGGCTTACGGTGTGTGTAGCGTATGTAATATTGGTGTGCGAGAGTTGTTGCAAGAATTTATATGCGGATGTAGCCCAGTTATTACTCTTCACACCCCGGTAAAAAAAATAAAAATTTTATACCAATTATGTCCTTTAATGACTTTTTAGATAACATGTTTAATGTGTCTATTCATATTCCATTTCATCTTACATCTTTATCTGTTCAAATTGGCATGGATGCTGAAAGCAGTAAATCGACGACTTACTTTATAGATGACGTACAACAAAATCAGGTATGCTCTTTTCATGGCTACACCTATACTAGGAACTAGCATAATCATGGTGTCATTGCCACTCGGAATTGCTTGAAACCTAGTTCACTTTGTACTAAAAAGTGAGGAAAACATTGTTTGTCTTTTTTTTAGATTGCATCGATGGAAGAGGAAGATGAAGAAATGGTTATGGATTATAGAATGAATTCACAACTTATGATGTATGCAGTTTATTTTGGTACTACATGAATCAACTCAATTTCTAATTTGATTTTTTTTTTCATATGAAGGTGTTCCTTAATAGACATAAAATGAAAGAATGGATTGATTCAACGGCTAAAAGGAATGCAATGGTAGTGGTAGTTTTAAAATCAGATATTAATAGTAGCGATAGAAATCCAAGAATCATATTTGGATGTGAGCGAAGTGGAGCATACAAGGTGCACAAAACCAAGAACTCAAGCAATATCAGATCTACCAGTACAAAAAAATGCAATTGTCCATTTCGTTTGAAAGGTGTTAAACTCTAGTTCAGATAGTTGGAAGTTAGAAGTAATATGTGGTATTCATAACCATTCTACACTTTATAGTTCCGAGGGTCACTCTTTTCTTGGTAGACTAACGGAAGACGGAAAAAAAAAATGTTGAAATGTACAAAAATTTGGTCAAGCCAAAAGCCATTTTACACACTCTAAAACAAAATGATCCATCCAATAGTACGACAATCAAAACCGTTTATAATGTCCTTTCTAGGCATAAAAAGGTGGATAAAGTGGGGCGTTCTCAAATACAATATCTATTAAGCAAGCTTAAGGAAAAAAATTACTTTGAATGGCACCGTAATACCTTGGATGGAAGTGACATAATTATAGATATATTTTGGGCTCATCCTACGAGCATTGATTTGTTAAGAACATTTCCACATCTTCTTGTTATGGATTGTACTTACAAAACAAACAAATATAGAATGCCGTTGTTGGAGATTGTCGGTGTCACATCAACAAATCAAACTTTTTGTGTTGCTATTGCATATCTTGAATCCGAACGTGAAAATTACTATCTATGGGCCTTAAATCGTCTTCGGTCGGTAATGTTTGATTGTGACATAGAAATGCCAAGTGTTATTGTCACGGATAGGGAGACAACATTGATTAATGCCATTAGCATTGTTTTTCCACAAGCAGCCCACATCTTATGCAAGTGGCATATTGGAAAAAATATTCTTACATTTATCCAAAGAAGAGTTACGAGTATGAAAAAGGAAGAGAAAAAACATTTTTTTCAAGATTGGACCAATTTATGTGAGTCCGGAAATATTGAGCAATACAATAATAATCTACAAGATTTGCATGTGAAGTATGCCGAATATCCGAAGCTAATAAAATATATTAAGGAGAATTGGCTTGAGACATGGAAAGATCGATTTGTGCATGCTTGGATCGACAATTTTATGCACTTTGGAAACTACACGTCAAATAGGTAAAACATTTACTTATATGTTTATTTAACTATATATTTTTTACAATAATAACTATTTTTTTTATAGAGCGGAGGCAGCACATGCTATTGAAAAAACATTTGGCCACAAGCAATTACAACTTCGAAAGAGCATGGGAGAGTATGCACTCATTGCTTGAACTATCTTTTACAGAATTAAAAGCTTCATTTGAAACAAGTTTGTTGAAAGTAGCTCATGTTTATCATCGAAAAGAATACAAAAATTTATGTGGTGTTGTTTCGATTGCGGCGTTGGAGCTAATTCGGTTCGAGCTTCTGCAAATAAGTTCATATGAAATCATGGATGATGATTTGTGTGAATGTGTTATTCGTAAGACACATGGACTTCCATGCTTTCACGTACTAGCAAAACTAGATCCAAATGTAGAAATACTGTTGGACTTGATTCACGTTCATTGGACTAGATTGCATATTATGAAAATGGGAGAGAAAAGAGATTTTAGTATTAAGAACAAGCTCGAAGAAATGGTAAACGAAGTTACAAAGTTGGATTTACCGCATCAATTGCAAGTCTATAAGAAAATAAAAGAGGTTGTTTATCCACAAACGTCAACTTTGCATCTCCGAATAGCAAAGTCAAAACCCGTGGAAGATCTCATAATAAAATTGATACATCAACTAAAAGGTTTCCTTCCGCATTTGAGTTAGGTGAATGTGCTTCAACCCAAGACGGTGTGGCAAAAAAACAAAAATTTGATCCTTGCATTTCGATGAAAAAAGAAAAGTTGGCTGTTCGTAGACCTAAAATAAATAAATTTAGGCGTGTATGAAGATTGTGTACCAAATGAGTGGAAGCCGTATATCGAAGAAATTGTAGATGTGGACATGGACGGTAATTGTGGATTTAGATGTGTTGCTTCCTTTTTAGGATTAGGAGAAGACCATTGGTGGCAAGTTCATAAAGAATTAATGGAAGAACTAGAAGAACATCAAGAGGTATATGAACAAGTGTTCATTGAAAAAGGTCGTGTTGCCTATTTACTAAATGTGCTTGACCATGAGTTTGGCGGTGCCGCACCAAGTAATTGGATGGTTATGCCTGAGATTGGATTCATAATAGCTACTAAATATAATGTCATAGTATTTAGCATTAGCAAAAGTTTGAGTTTGACCATACCACCTTTAAGAGGAAAAATACCATCTTCGTTGGAACGTCGTGAATTAGGAATTCTTCATACGAACAATGTTCATTTTGTCCAGGTAGTTAATAATTATGAATTTGATTTTAATTTGTACGTGAAGAAATTTCATTTACAATGTACGGTATTTGTTTGTGCAGGTTATCCTACAAGCAAACCATCTGGTGCCACCAATATATGTAAATTGGTTTGCTAATTGCCATACTAAAGCTGAGCAATGGGAGAATATATTACGGGATAGAAGAGAACAATGGGAAAAGTTAGAGAATTCTGAAATTATGGCTACTTAGGACTAGTTAGTAGTTTGGTTATTGTTGTTTAGATGGTTGAAAGTATTTGGTTATGATGTTTGTACGAAATTGTTGAATATTGATTATTGTTGTTAAGTATCATTGAAGTTGTTGAAATTATTGTTGAAAATTTAGTATCATTGAAGTTGTTGAAATTATTGTTGAAATTTTAGCAGAAGTTGGCTGAAATTTAGTGGTGAAATTGTTTGAAATTATTGAACTTGTTGAGTATCATTTACAGTACCCCTTGTCACTATTGGCTTCAGGTATATAACGTGAGAGGGACGGTAAAAAAATAGTATCCACGTCCACAGTGGACGTTGAAAAAATTTGAACATGCCATGCTTTGGAGTTGAAAAATATTGTACCATGCAGTCTACTGGTTTTGAAAAAATATAATCCATGTATAGTGCCAACGTGGAATAATTTATACCCCCATGTCCATACTTGGTCACAACTTCAATCTTAAACTACTGCTCTTCAATTAATATACACTGACAACTACCACTTCATTCTTATAATACACAAAATGAACCACAACTTCATTCTGAAACTACAAAAAAATGAACCATCATATTTACAACAAAATGAACATTCACATAATAGCAGCAAAATGAACTTTATATTAACAACAAAATGAATATTACATGGTAACAACAAAATGAACATTCATATTAACAACAAAATGAACATTCACATGGTACCAGCAAAATTACATTTTCCATTCAAAATTGTATTCAACAAAAATAAAAATTCACAACCAATACTTCAAATTAAAAGCCAGTACATTCATATTTTCAAAATACAAGAAATAACCAAACTAAGCATGACTTTTATTAAATCGAGCACATATCTTTCGTGCTTTGGTTAGAGCTTTGCGGATCCTACCAAGATGAGACAAACGCGGACTTTCCGGTTGCGACGAAGCCAATGTAATTCCATCATCAAGCACATTTTGAAGTTCTCTCCACCTACTTTCACTCCATGGCATCATTCCTTCCAAAATGTGTAGTTTCAAGAAATTTAAAACTGCTCCTATTTTTGGTTCATGTATTAAACTGCCTACACCCATTCTATTCCCATTTGTGTCCTTCCCCTTTATACAAATATAACAACAACTCCTCCCTTATTTTATTCTCATGAAACAAGCAAAAGCCACCTGCACCATTCCATTTCCCTCATCGTTTTCTTTTCCCCACGTCGCCCTCTCCCTTCCCTCGCAAGTCCCACACCTCCCATCAGCCGAAGCCGCGCCTTACCGAAACTTCGCCCTTCCTTGTAGCCTCCGCTTACTGTAGCCGCTCACGAGCATCTCCCACTGACTTATTTTCTCCCTACTATTTTCTTCCCTCACCAAGTCGCAACAACTCTCCACTTCGGTCAAGCCCTCCCAACTACCGCGACCCTCTCACCTCAGACTGACCCCATTTTCTGTCGTGTTTACCCGTGCTCTTCCCATCGACGATGACCTGAGCTCCTCCCCTCCAAATCTCTGATCACCACCTAGTCGAGCATCCCCTGTTAGAGTTTATTTTTGGCTTTAGCTTTGATACCAATTTATTGGTTTTTGAAGAAGTTTTGATACTAGTTTGATGGAGTAGAGAAGCACTAATATAAAATTGTTGGAGGAAGGAGACTTTATTTTGTAGGAGGAAGAACTACTTTTTTTTTCTTTTTTCCTTACATCAACTTACAACAAAATGACCACATATATATAGTGGTTTACATTCTATTTCAATAGACACGACCATTAAATAAATATGACTTTTCATCGAACAGACATGACGCTTCACTGAACGGACATGACACTTCACTGAACGGACATGACGCTTGACGAACGAATATGTCTCTTTATTTTAATAGACACTTAAGTAATTAATGAATTTCGGTTTGTCTCTTTATTTTGTATGAATGTAAGCAAATAAGAACAATGTAGTCATTAAATTATTCTAAGTTAAAAAAAAAACTTGTTAGAGTTTTTTTGGCTTTTGGCTTTAAGACCAATTTGTTGGTTTTTTAGAGAAGCTTGATACTTATTTGATGGAGTAGAGAAGATACGACATAAATTTGTTGGAGGAAGGAGACTTTATTTTGCAGGAGGAAGAACTACTTTTTTTTTTCTTTTTTCCTTCACTTTCAACACATTACAACTAAAATGACCACTTATATATAGTGGTTTACAAATCATTTCAATAGACACAACATTAAATGAACATGACTTTTCACCGAACAGACATGACACTTCACTGAACGGACATGACACTTCACTGAACGGACATGACACTTGACGAACGGATATTACTCTTGACGAACGGACATGATTTTTGACGAATGGACATGTTTCTTTATTTTAATAGACACTTAAGTAATTAATGAATTTTGGTTT
The DNA here is from genome assembly GCA_030737875.1 of Allium sativum. Lineage (NCBI taxonomy): Eukaryota > Viridiplantae > Streptophyta > Magnoliopsida > Asparagales > Amaryllidaceae > Allium > Allium sativum. The sequence goes on from CM060924.1 coordinate 660,452,074, forward strand.
ACGCCAACAATGTCTCCCCTAAACCAAAATTCCTTCGAACATCCAATGCGGCAACACTTCTTGAACACGATATCACTTGTGGTCTTTTGGTCATTCGTACCGCTATCCAATCTTTATATTTTTCATGTTTCGGTAAAAATAGGGATATTATCCGAATTTTCTTTTTTGTCTTCTTCTTCTGTAGAGACATCAACTTATCATGCATTTTACCCTTGGGAGTTATCTTTTCAACTGCATCCTTGCTAGTAAATGTCACAAAGGAAAAACCACTCGACCTTTTGGTGGCATGATCAACCATAATTTGATCTTCAACTATTTCTCCATACGATCTACAATGCTCTTTTAGTTTATCATCAATGTATGTTGGAGGCAAACCGCCAACAAAGATTTTCTTTGTTATGAGTCCACCTGCTTCTTTAGTTGGCGTGCTATTTCTTGGAAACACTCTTTTAATATCCCATGTTCTTTTGTCTATGATATAATCATCACTTAGAACTTTGTCCAACAGCGATGGATTGACAAATCTAACAAATCCAAAACCATGAGGTTTTTGTGTGAATTTATCTATTATTATGGTTGAATCTGTGATCTCCCCATATTTCCTGAAGTGACTGGAGAATGTTTCTTCAGTAGCATCCTCAGTAGGATCATTTGTTTCTTGGGTATCTTTAGCACCATTTGCTTCTTTGATGTCATTAGCATCATTTGCTTCTTTGATTATCTCGACTGATCCATCTTCAGTCACCATGACCTTCTTCTTTTTTGGTTCAGCTGCAACATTTTTGTGCTTTAACTCCATCCTTTTGTTCTTGTTATGCTCAACTACGGGTGTATTGCCCTGAAGAAAGTTTGCCTCTTTTGAAACCACAATTTTAGATTCTTTTCTCATATCCGCAATGTTACTAGCCGTGTCTTTGACATCATTTTCTGTAGTTTCTTTTGATGCATCGTCGACCTTGGGCAGTGATTCATCATCTTTTTCTTCTTCAGGTTTGTTTGCAACATCTCCGTATTTCATATTGTTTGTATTATCTTTCACATCATCGGTTGACTTAACCTCTTCAATGTGTACTTTGACTTCGTTGCCATTTGGCACGTTTGCGGGCTCAATTACGCTACTTTCAGCTTTGACTTCAGAAAAAGCCTCTTTCAATTTATCTTCGTGTATGTTCTCCTCCACATTCTTACCATAAATCTCCTTTAATAAATTCCACGCATCTTTTGCACAATTTTCTCCAATAATATGATCATATGCTTCATCATCGATATTTGCAGTCATCACAATACGAGCTTGAAGATCGTTCCAACTCAATATTGTGATTGATTTTCTTTCTTTCTCCGTCAAATCTTTAGTATCTTCTGGATCTTCAAAGCCATTTTCAACGATCTCCCATAATCCTTTAGAGATCAATTCTTCTTTCTTTTTGTTACTCCACGCTTCATAGTTTTCTTTTGTGAGAATAAACGGAAAAAGAAATTGAAATGCCATATTTCAACCAGGCTCTGATACCACTTGTTAGAGTTTATTTTTGGCTTTTGGCTCTGATACTACTTGTTAGAGTTTTTTTTGGCTTTTGGCTTTAAGACCAATTTGTTGGTTTTTTAGAAGAAGCTTGATACTTATTTGATGGAGTAGAGAAGGTATGATATAAATTTGTTGGAGGAAGGAGACTTTATTTTGTAGGAGGAAGAACTACTTTTTTTTTCCTTTTTTCCTTCACTTTCAACACATTACAACTAAAATGACCACTTATATATAATGGTTTACAAATCATTTCAATAGACACAACATTAAATGAACATGACTTTTCACCGAACAGACATGACACTTCACTGAACGGACATGACACTTCACTGAACGGACATGACACTTCACTGAACGGAAATGACACTTGACGAACGGATATTACTCTTGACGAACGAACATGACTTTTGACGAATGGACATGTCTCTTTATTTTAATAGACACTTAAGTAATTAATGAATTTTGGTTTATGCCAACATCCCCATCTTGCCTCACCGACTCCTGATCTAAACCCGAATAGCCCGCTCCGCTTGTTGTCCCCATACTTGCTTCTCATTTGAACCCAGCAGCACTCGAGACCCCGAGCTAAATTCCCTTGCGTGTGTAAGCTTGCATGAAATAGCGAGTGCGTGTGTGTATGCAGTATTGTGCGTGCGTGTTGTTTATATTGCGCTGAAGGTGCGTTGAATACTGTTTGTGTGAGTGGTGTTGTATTTTAGTGCGAGTATGTTTTTATGAAGAATACTCTCTGTGTGTGTAAAGTTGTGTTTGTTTGTGTATGCGTGAGTTATATATACATATACCTATTTATATTATATAGGTATTTTTCGTATTTAAGAGTGTATATGATTATTTTGTTTTGTTTGTTGAGGTGTTTGGTCTGTGCGTGTAATGGTGTCTGGGTGTTTTGAAAAAAAATTGTTTTGTGAATTATATATATATGAATATATTGTATATATACTGTGTGTGTAGTGTATGTAATATTGGTGTGTGAGAGTTGTGGCAAGAATTTATATGTGGATATATATATATATATATATATATATATATCTTATGTTATAATAATAATAATATAATGCAAAACCCGTGGTCAGGAGGTGAAAGTGAAGCCTTTTTGATAGTTCAAAAAATATCCCTACCAACGTTTTGCTGTTCAAGTGCTTTTAGAGGGTAATTCAGTCTTACTACAACTATACGACGCCACATCTATCCACGTTTCCGTCAAATCTGCAGAATTTCCCTTATCTTCCTTTTCTGCCTCATTTCCCCTCAGTCCACGTTTCCTAACTTCTCCACAATTTCCTTTTTTTCCTTTTGCCCTCTTCGTTTTCCAATCTCAGTCTCCCTCTTTGCTGCAAATACTATTTCTGCAAATCGTCCCTATTAAGAAAATCTTTGATGAAGAAAATATGGTGGAGTGCCACAGACAACTCTTCCATCGACTGAGTTTACCACTGGATTCGGCGATAAATCTTCTGAAGTTCAACCGATAACCGAAGCCAAAGCCGCCAGCGACCGATTGGAAGGTAGAGGGTCTGTTCCAACTAACTGCAGATTTATTTGTATATTTTCAATACTTTCTTTTTTTTAGTAACTTTGGACATTGAAATATTTATTTGGAGATGCTTATTTGGTTCATGGCAGAAGAGAATTTTTCAAAGTCTTTCCCTCTTTTTTCCATTCGGTAAGGCGATTAACTTTCTGTACTTATGCTTTCTATCAATCTTAATTTGCGATTTACTTTTCAAAATGTTGGCCTCAGTATGAACATCAATCATGAAACAGTGGCATAAATTGAGATACTTCCGATATTGACTTCATGTAATCATGTGCACTGCTCAACAGCTAGCCTTCTTACCTAAGTATGCGCTGTAAGGTCTGTAACTGTTTCTTTCTTCATTATGATCACTGTGCTTAGCCTACTAATTTATTCAACTACTTCTGCTTATAATTCATGAAAACCGTATTTTTCTCAATACTTGGAGGAACTGAATCATGAAAGACTCCATAGTTACGCAGGTATCTTTTCGATGTTTTACTGTGTTAACAGCACAACTGAAGCTATTATTACTCAATGGTTTCAATTTAATATTTATAGTTGATTGTTTTAAGTAGTTCATTGTGTTTGGCTGTGATTTGAGTAAAATACTATCTAATGTTTCTGCAGTTTCATTATTATGTTTGTCACCAGTTATACTCTGACGGAATATGAATATAACCATAAAAAAGCTCTAAATCATGTTGGCTGATATCAGGTATGATTTTATGTTGCTTTTTGTTATGATTGGATGATTGATACAAAAGCGTATTATAAATAGTTATCCGTTTGTTGATTTCCTGACCGGTCTCATGTTATCCGTATAATCTATTTTCCTTCATCAAATCTAAATCGGTGTATTATTATTCTTTGATGGGGTCTGCAGTGTGCGTTTTTGTCAAATAAGTTACGTGGATTATTGTAATTTGATGAGAAAGATAGCAAATTAGCAATGAAGCTTATTGAGTTAATGCATATGAAAAATAGAGGTTAACATGGTGAAAGGTGGTTGAAGCGAAGAATCGTCCATCTGTATTACTTACATAATTAGATCTATTACATGCATGAATAATCACAATGATATATTTTATATTTTATAATAGTAAACTGCATATTGATCTGCCATTGATTTTTTGCTCGATGTTTATATATACTTGATCATGATAAACGATCGATATTTTATAATGTCTAAATATTTGTTCTCTAACTACTCAGTTTTGCCCTTAACTTAATTTAATGGGATTAATCTTAGGTAATGGTATAAGTGGTCATGTATATTTTTCCTTTATTTCATTAGGCAAGTTCATTTGTTAATAGAGCTTTACATATCTTAAATGTGTTTGTGCCCATGAATAAAAGTGCTTCTTTATGATTTTTTTTTTCTTCAAAAAAAATATCACAAATATGATGCAAAATGAAAAAAATAAAGATTACGTCCTTATCATGCAAAATGTACACACATTTTCTACTTGATTGTTTTGTAGTGTCTGCTTTTGTTATAGGCACTAAACATTTCGTTGGATCTATGATTTACATAGTGCATCAACAGACAACCTAGGCAAATTAAATGTACTATTTTTCTCAGTACAATCCATTACTTACCGAATGCGAATGCATGATCGTGTAATGAAATTTTCCTGTTGTGACACTGAATGAATTGACATCCTTTAAGTTCAATTTTAAATGCAATATCTATTCACACATTGGTTTTCAAATTGATTTTCCAGTGATGATATTACCCTATCATGGTTAACATACTCAGAACTGTTAGATTACTGTTGTTCTAATTATTATTGATTTCCAACAATTTTTGGTCCGTGAGTGAAGATTCCACTCTTTTGTGGCAATCAGGAACCATCAGCATGAATTTCAGTTATGATCGATTCACATTCCCATAAAAAAAAGTTGAAATCTGTCAGAATTTTTTATATGTACGCAACAGTGCCACTCTTGCTGCTCTTGCTGCAGGTCTAAATGGAGACTAAACGAAAACGATAAGAAGTGTGGAAATGGAAATGAGGCTCTGTGCGTTGTGCATCTTCAATAAAGAAGGCATTGAGGTTTGCCTTCTTCTACTCATTCTTTTTAGCTTTTCACATTCTCTTCAATGTGAGTTTTGTGTTTAGCAGTTTTTAGGGGATTTCTTCCATCATGGTATTAGAACCTGGATTACTCATAACCACATGACATACTCCTTATATCTATATTTAATGCGCTGAGTTGATTCTTGGACAACAAATTCACTTATGGGTATTATTTAAAGCCTTATACACACGCGCGCGCACACACACACATATAAATGCATATATCTTCACTAACTTTTTTTTTTTTTTTTTTTTTTACAAAAGGTTACCAAACACAACATTAGGCGATATTTGATGTTGATCATTTGTTGTAATTCATACATGTGAAATTGCTGAGTGAGACAGACATAGTGGTGTCAGCTCATGGAGCATAACCAACAAACATAGTACTCACGGATAAAGGAAGTAGTATGATGGATTTCTACCCAAAAGGATGGCTGGAACATGCAAGAATGGGACAGTACGTCTTTAAATGGATGCTGGATTGGGCAGGGATGAAACACCTTAGTGTTTGGAGGGATCAAGAAGGCCAAGATTGCTTCCATTTTCAGAAAATATGCATGGGTGGGTATATTTCGTTGATTCATTAATCTATCTTGTAATAATATACATTTACTGCGTTCAACATTTACTGAATTCCCATTGGTTAGTGCAATGCATTTAATTTTTGTTCCAAGCTATTGAGTATTATATCCTTTCCAGTGCAAATGCTATAAAATGGGTTACGTGAATTTAAAGGTAGAAAATATTTCAAATGCCAATACATACAAGTATGATATTATTATTTTTATTCTGTAGGAATATTCTGCAATTGACAAATGAAGTTAACTTCAGAAGATGGTTTCTATGCTATCATTATTAAGACACAAATCAGTACTCCAAATTGTAACATTGGGTTCTATGCTATCATTTGTTAGAGAACCCCGAATTATCACAAAACCAATTGGCAATGTGATGGGTGAACTCATTATAGTTATACAAGATTCATTTTACAAATTCCCCAATGTGGGACTTGTCTCAACACGCCCCCGCACGTGTGGCATATCATGAGCCTAACACGTGGACCTTTATATTGAGTGACGTTGATAAGTGTGGCATTGTGCGCACGAATTAAACCCGCTCTGATACCACTTGTTGGCATTTTATAGTTCAACATGCTTCACATCAGTTCTGGGTGTACAGCTTCTTGAGCATCATTTTTCCTGCTGTCTTTGCCTCATTTCTTATACAGTTAACATTGATATGTTTGTTTCACATCAGTTCCCTAACTACGCATGCATCACATCAGTTTCGGATGGGCAAAGGCCAGCCATATGCATGTTTATATAATCGGCTACATTGCGTGCAACTGTTGTATTATGTTTCGTTTTTTTCTTTCTTATTTGCGATATCCTAAATTTGGGCATCCAGTGCGCTGCAATAATTGCCCATTTTAAACGTCACTTCCAGCTTTGGTCAAACACATCTATGCATACGCCCATCGGGCGTGCCTGCGTACTGGTAAACATGATTTATAATATATATATACATTTTTGGTGTGTGTTGTATTTTAAATATATATATATATATATATACATATACACACATATGTTATGATTTTTTTGTGTGTACGTATATATAAAATATATGTAGTATTTTTGTAAAGAATTTTGTGTTTATTTTTGTTGAATTGAATTTGGTGTTGAGTTCCGAAACCTGACCAAAATCCAAATAGTCATACCGATCCATTGAAAATTCCTAGCCTCGTCTTATGAAAATAAAATATACATTGAGTGATTATTGAGTCAAATTCGTTCTGAATCATGCTTGAAAATCATCATGTCAGTCTATGTCAATTCGTTTGGTGTTTCCATTCTGTGCCATGAAATGTGAGTTTATCTCACACTTGTCCTACATTGTTTCATGATTGTTAGATCAGCAAAAATGAACTGTTATGAAATGTATAGAATTGCCAGTAGAAATTGTTTATTTAATATGTATACTTTCATGTATGACACAATATTTATATGACTCATAGGTGCACTGATGCTATATGACTCTATTGATGCTATGTGATGATTTGTTTATGTTGTTGATACCCCTAGTTTAGAAAGAATCACTAAGGGTTGAAATGATACATGCCCGAACGGACATTAGATTAGGGAAAAATCATTATGCGTTGAAATAATAGACATGAATGATTTTTTACTGAATTTGGAATTACGGTTGAAATGATATATACCCGTAAAATTAAAAATTGTGGGTTGAAATGATTAATATCCGTATCACTTGACCATTGGGTAGAAAGTTATATACGGACACCATTGGTCATGTTTTCAAAGTAAAGTGATTTGGAAAATGTAATTTTAAAATGATAATTTAAGATTACATTTTTATATTTATATTTTAAGATTTTAAACTTAGATATTGTAAATTTTAAATTATATGTTTACAATGATTTTTTATGAATAAATAAAGATTTAAATGATTAATTAAGATTTTACTTATAATTTTATTTATTTTAAATCATATAATTAAATCATATAAGTATTTTAAACTTTTTATATTATAATAAATATTTCTTTAAACCTATTTCTATATTATTTTAAGCTTATATATGTTTAAAATATGTTTTCTAATTAATTTTTGAATTTTAATAAATTTACATATATATATATATATCCATTTTCAAGTTAAATTTTCTTTTATATATGCCTTGCAAAAAAATTCTTTTATATATTTTACAAACTTTAACAATAAACTCAAGATGGATAAGTTAAGATTTTGCAAAATAAATTCGAGGTTTTAAAGATGTAAATTTATATTACGATATTTGACTTAACGAATGAACTCATATAAGATATGAATTTGAATTTGAATCGGTGTAAATTTATACGAGATAAACTTGAATTGTGAAATTGTTTTCTGAATTTGAATTTCCAAATTTAAGGAATGAATTTGATTATAAATCAACTTAATGCGAATTTGAATTTGGTTTTGAACTTTTATAAGAAACGATCTTGAATTGTGTAAATTGATGTTTAATTTGAATTTTTAATTGATATGAAATGAATTCGATTTCAATGTGACTAAACATGAATTTGAATATATAAATTTTATATATGGAATCAATTTTATAATCCTATGGTTTAAATTAGAATATTTGTGAAATTGAATTATAAGAATTGTTTTAAACTGTATGAATTGTTTGAAAATGAAATATAATATTTTGGTTTCGAATTTATAAGTAATAAATTTGAATTGTAAAACAACATATGATTATATAAATTAAAAGATAAGTTTTGACTTGAATTATATATTCTGAATTCGAACCAAAATGTTGAATTTATGAATCGACTTAAACGAATTCTTATAGAAGTAAAAACTAGATTTGATGATTTGTTTGAACTTGAATTACGATAAATATAAATCAAGTTAAATACTATCAAAGTTATGTAATTTAGTTCTGATTTGCATGGCATTTGAAGATATGCTTAATATAAATCGATTTCGGATTTGAAATTCGTTATACGAATACTTTAGGAAATTATAATCGAAGTTAAATATTATAGTAGTAGTTTATACTATATATTGAGAGCTTTACGATATGGTTTCTAAATTGATTCAATTTAAGTGATTAGAGTTGTTTTCAGTTTAAATATAATCGAAGAGATATTTAAATTTGATTTCAAATTCGAATATGAGATTTCGTACAAAATATTTTATAAAGTGATTTATAAAATAATGACCACGGTGTGAAAAATGTAAACGATTTGTTGCTAAAGAGTCTGGGATCGGCTATTGTCATACACTCTGCCAATACGGAAAACCACTTTAACGACTGTGTACGCAGTGGAGTTCTAGAATGAAGTGGAGACCGGGATCGGCTATTGTCATACTCTCTGCCAATATATAAATGATTGATATTTTTACTTTACAGATAGACACTATTGTATGTAGCATATTATACTATATAGTATTAGTTTGACGGATCCTTAGAGGATGGTGATCCCAAACATCCTTTAAGTTACTGATTGCATTTCATCGAACATCTCATTTGAGTTGATTTACTTCCATGAGAATGTTAGTCCTAATCCGAGTTGTTTTGTTTTGCATTATTGCTCGAGTTAGATCGAATATACAGTTTTCGAGATTCACCCTTGGAGTTGGAGCTTATACCAGGTTTTTCTCACCTGTGTCTTCCTATTCAGTTGATCCAGTTTCATTTATTCTTGTCGTCTCTATTTCATAATGTTATTATGTATCTGACATTCATTGTTTTAGACTTCTACTGTATTGTTTATGTAAACCTTGATGTAAAATATTTATTTAGTAGCTTCATGAACTACTATTGTATTTTCCGCTGTGTAACAACCCGAATTTTAATAACGTGTTAAGACAAGAATCGCGGCAGAATTAAATTTTAAAATAGGAATCAAGAGAAACGGGTTGTGCCGTTGCGTTCGTCTCGGAATTCTGGTTGGAAACGAGTCCGAAATTTCGTAAATCGGAGTCCGTATGACCGACATATGGCCTCTAGAAGTTTCACGAAAAATCAGAAAACGAAAGCAAATTTTCGAATTTCGAATTTAGCCCCAAACAGACTGGGTGGGAAAATTTCCCGCCCAGCCCCAGGTCGAATGGGGAGTCGACCCCCTAGGACCAGGTCGACTGGGCAGTCTACCTGGGTGTCGACCTGGGGGTCGACCTCCTTGGTCGGGCCAGGTTGGCCTGGTGCACCTGCTTGCTCCTCTGGGTCTGTTCTGTTGGTCTGTGACGAAATTGGATGGTTCAGATCTAAACTAGGATTAATCTAAGGGCCTAAACTAGTCCTAACTTCTATAAAAACACCCTAAGACCTAGCCTAATTCACTACAAACCATCCTAACAATGAAGTGCTGCCCAAATAAACGGTAGTTCTAATGTTGACATGAAATAAAATGGGATGAAACCTAAGTATGTTAGTCTATGTGAATCTAGTCTTGCCCCTCTCTTGAACCTATGACTTTGGGCTATTTCTTAGGGATTAAATCATGCCACTCATGCTGTGTTTGACCTAGTTTATCATGCAAGATTTAATCTTGACTTGTGGAATGTTAGCATGAACCCTTATAACAATTTTACTTGTAGACATTCATATGAACTTGACTTGGGGCTTATGCATGTAAAAGAACCTAAACCCCTCATGACCATTTACATGCCTATGATGATGAACCTAGTGTTATGCTATCATACATGTTTGAGGCCAATCCCTTTATGCTATCATACATGTTTGATGCCAATATGTTGTCATATTATTCCTACTATGTTGACTCGCTTTCACTTGCGTTGGGAATACGCCTTGGATAGTTTAGACAAACTTGAGATGGGCTATGAAACTTAACATGAATTAAGTAATGGGACAATGGGCATAAGTGGAAAACGTGGACTTTGTCGTGGCCTAAATTTGACATGAACATGACAAGTAGGAAAACATGAAAGTGGCCAACTCGAGGTTGGGTTGAGTTTGTAGCATAAATCTGCCCGGAACCGCCCGGCAAATCCAGTAGCTACAGACAATAAGACCCAATGTGAGTAGTTGGTCATATCGCGCTTAAAACCCGAGGTTAGACTAGGTTGTGGTGTAAAGCTGCCCGGACCCGCCCGGCGTAACCAGTAACCACAACAAAGTCTAATGTGAGAGGTTGGGGTGCATTAATTTACTTAATGCCACATGATAAGGTTAAGTTAGTTTGACTAATGACACTTAACCGATATGACATGAATGGGTAAGTTAAGTAAGACCGGACTTGATTACTTAAAGACACCTAACCATATAACACGATTTGCGGATGGGTTAGTTTAACCTAAATGGGTTGATAACACCCAACTGGGACAACGCGATGCGTGGTAGGATTAAGTAAACCCACAAGAATGATACTTAACCATTATAAATACGACTAGTGGATGGGGTTAAGTTAACCTACACTTAACCAATCCGACTCGGAAATTTGATGGGGTTAAGTTAACTTACACTTAACCAATCTGACTTGATAATTTGATAGGGTTAAGTCACGAACCTCTTAAATATGCTTAACCAATCCGACTCGATAATTTAATGGGGTTAAGTTAACCTATACTTAACCAATCCGACTCGATAATTTAATGGGGTTAAGTTAACCTACAATTAACCAATTTTACTCGAAGATTTGATGAGGTTAAGACAACCTATACTTAAACAATCTGACGCGGTAGCTTGATGAGGTTAAGATAACCTATACTTAACCAATCTGACACGATAATTTGATAGGGTTAAGTTAACCTATACTTAACAAAATCTGACACGATAATCTAGGGTTAAGTCATGAACTTCTTGATATACTTAACCAACTTGATACATGGTTTGTAGGGCTAAGTCTTGAACTTGAATACTTAGCCAATTTTGACATGATTCGTAGACGGGGTAAGTCATGAACTCGAATGACAACACTTAACCCATTAGACAAAACCCTAGTTCAGGGGAATAAGTGGAAAATCGTAGTTAATAAGAATAACGGGAAGGGAAACTAAGTGATAAACCTTAATTAAGGATAACTAAGTAATAATTCTTAGTCAAGAGAATTGGACCGGTTCATAAATAGATGAGTAACCTGATACGGTAGGTCATCGTTTAAACAAACACACGAGGAGGAGCGAATGTCTATGTAACTTAGATAAAGGCTCCAGCGAACTAGGTGACGAAGCGGTAGCTTCGGGGGATGTGAGGGTACTCTTGGTATCCCTCTGTGAGGTTGCAGATGATCCGCCTGGGCTCACAGAGGTTAAGGTGTGCGGTAGAAGAACCAAGGGTATGCCTTGGTTGTTGTGCGAGCAACCTAAAGACTGGGGTGGATTAGCGTGGAGTCGGCGATACTTAGTTTAGCCCTGTGATAGCACGTCGTCGACTACCTACCATCTTTAGTCAATCGTGTACGTATGCGGAAAGGCAGAGAACTCCCAACAGACCATATACTTGCTATCTAGTTATGGGTGAGGTTGGCTAATAGGAAAGTGGGGCATGGATGGCCGGAGTATAGTTCTCGTGCATGATTTTCTTGGATTGCCTTTCAGTAGTTGAGGGAGGGGTCACGTGCGACCATAACCACCTGTAGAAAAACAGACCTTGATATCTGCATCGCCAGATAACCTAAAGCTCCCGACTGAGTCCTGTATTTCTTGATTAGCCCTGTCACGGGACTCGGATGGAACATTGAGATACATGTGCATCTAGACATGGAAAAACGATTCACGATACATACGTGAGGAAAAGGGCGTGGTTGACGGGTAGCGTAATCCCTAGCGGTCCTAGGTGGCTTAAACCCAAACCGAGTTACGAAAATGTTTAGTAGGTAGCGTAATCCCTAGTGGTCCTAGGTGGCATAAATCCTTGCCGAACATTCGAGAATTCATTATAAGAAAATACAGCTAGATCAAGGGTGACAGTCCAAATGATTTCAAGGATAATGGAACTACGTTGAAGTAGTATTGAACTACGTGAGGAAGCCCGTAGGATTTACGGCAAAGGACTAAACATATACATGGAAAGAAACATACGAGTTGGGAAAACTACATTAGGTTGACATGGACCATTTCATGACATTGGGCAAGGGACATTTTGTAGCTAACACATGACACGGGTTGGGATACTAGTACGGAAGGTGCGGGGCAAATATACTTGATAGAACCTTGGGGTGTTATACTCGATAGAACCTTGGGATGTTATACTTGATTCATAGTGACCGTAGTTTATCTTGATACAGTAGTTCATCCTGTTACCTTGGTTTAGCTTGTCTATCTTGTCATCATCCTTATGTTTACTTTCAGTTTATGCATGTCATGTTACCTTTACCTATTTTTATGCTGGAAGTAGATAGGACTTACCAGTCTTTATGACTGACCCCGTTTTCTTTCGCCTCTTTGTCTTCCGTTTCTCCCCCAGGTTTTCAGGGAGGAAATACTGTTATTTAGCTCGGATTTCTTCTGCTTCAAGGTCATCTTGTATGGCTTGGATTTTTCTTGGCTATGGCTGCTTTACCGTTTTACTTGGGGAATATTTTATGACTGTGGTTTTATGCTTCTTTAACTATTGCAAGACAGGTTTTCAATGTAATGGCTTTTAAAGGCATTTTGATGTAAAAGGCTTTAGACCTTATAATTTAATGAGGTAATGAAATTTGGTTTTTTTCTTCCGCTATTTTGTATGTTCTGTCTTGTAATATTTTTGTGCATGTTTACCTAGACAACGCCCCTCCAAAGCTAGTGCATTCTCTTGTGAGTGACCCTGGCGGAGATGGGGTGTTACATTTGGTATCAGAGCAGAAGGTTACCAGACTGGGCAAAAGTTTTAAAACCTTCTGAAAACTATTTGAAAACCGTTTACAAAGAAGCATTTTTCGAGGAAAGTTTTATTTTTAAAGGCTATTCCCCAAAGGCCATTAGCATTATCCTTTGTTTCCTTGATTGAATCTCTTTTCCTTTCTTTTCTCCACATATAGTCACAGTGGTTTGAACTGCGACTAATCCTTTTCTAACTACGTCAGTGTTTTCGGTACGATGGAGGCAGTTCTCGAGAGACCTGTTACCGCGTTATAAGAAGGATAATAAGAACAAGGATAAAGGATACAAGCTTAAGGACAAGCAACTTGTTGGTATGGCTTAATCCACAAAGGAGGAAAAGGGTGAATGATAAAACCCATGACAAGAGAGAGTATCTCTAGTAGGGTAAAAAGGGAAAGATAGTCAAGTATTATGAGACGAGGACAAGATCATCGAGAGGGCAATTGTATGCTCTCACTGTTAGCGTACCTAAGAAGGATGGTAACGTTTCTGTGAAAGGTTTAGCTTTTCTTCTCTATCATCCCGTCAGGACTTTGCTTGGATCACCGCATCATTTAAGTCTGCTTCGATAATTGAGTCTCTACACCTTCGTACTAGCATAGTAGAGGATCCCATTTTTGTCTCAAATCTTGTTGAGGAATTGGTCCATTTATTCATGACTTGTTTGGATTTGAGGATGCCTATGACTTTTGGGAATAATGCTTATGCTTTTAAGCTATGCGTTGATTATCCAGTAAGGGTGCCATTCTCGGTTCTGAAAGGAGGGTAGTTAGGCTCTTGACTTGCCTCGGTAATACCCTCGAAGTCTCGTGTAACCTTTAGGGTTCTGTCATAATTGGTTACCTAGAATCTCTTGATGCATTCGTTGGTAATCCGTTCGAGTAGAGTTCGCCACTAAGGCGGATGGTTCATTTCGCTTGTGCATGAGTTATGGAAATCACTCTAGTAAGTACACTTGGTAACACGGTTGGCATCTGTTTGTTTTCAAGAGATAAGTTCTTCTGCGTGGAATGCCGTAGAGCGAGTAAACGAGATCCATGATTCACTAGTGAATTTTGGAGAGCTTACATGAAACCATGAGTGCACGGATATGGTTGAACCAAGTATACTAGAGGGAGAATAAGTAAAAGTGGAACGAGAGGCGACAATGAAGTGAGTTCCAGCTCATATTTGGAAATAGGAGTTAAGAGGCCACGAAATCATTAAGTTAAAGATGGTCAAAGCACAATGGAATTAAGCTCAAGGAAATGCGACTTAGAAGATTGAAGACAAGATACGCGCATCATATCTCTTTTTAAGAGTATATTCTTGATCCCTGTCTTCCTGTAGAGCTAACCCGCATGCTATCTTTTATGCATATCCTTTCGGTCCTATTCTCGATCTTATTTCTGTTGCAAACTCCATAGGGGGTATGACTCATCGGTTAATAATACATATCAGGGTTTGAAGGTGTCCGTTAGGTTGACTAAACCTTTTGGGCTTTATAGGATATGGGTCGGGTTTAGAAAGGGATTTCTTGTAATCCAAAAGGAGTTTATCTTGCTTATCTTCTCGGTCCTATCTTGAGGACTTAGGTAGAACCCTGTGGATGTAAACATGTATTTGAAAACATGTTATGATTGATATGGTTGCAAGTGGTTGCTCGTGGATGCGCGAATACACACTAGGCACTAGATCGGCTCAGTCACATTTCATATTTCATATGTATACGTGTTTATACTTGTTTATGGATGAATTTGAATGTGTTATCATGTGAATATTGCATATGGATGAATGGTTGTGCACACATATAGTGTTTATGTGACTAGGACTATTTGCATACATGTGGATTCATGGCACTAAACATATTTTGCGTTTAGAAGATCAATCAGGCCCGATCATTTGCATTAGATAAGGAACATATACACACACTTTCTGCATATGTTCATATGGTATTAGAAATCTTTTAAGGACAATGGTTGCTTGTGGATGATGTCTTGAGTAGATGGACGATGGAGGGTAGGATACGTTCTTCCTAACTTAGAGATTTCGGGGACGAAATCCTTAAAGGAGGGGAGAATGTAACAACCCGAATTTTAATAACGTGTTAAGACAAGAATCGAGGCAGAATTAAATTTTAAAATAGGAATCAAGAGAAATGGGTTGCGCCGTTGCGTTCGTCTCGGAATTCTGGTTGGAAACGAGTCCGAAATTTCGTAAATCGGAGTCCGTATGACCGAGATATGACCTCTAGAAGTTTCACGAAAAATCAGAAAACGAAAACAGATTTTCGAATTTCGAATTTAGCCCCAAACAGACTGGGCGGGAAAATTTCCCGCCCAGCCCCAGGTCGATTGGGGAGTCGACCCCCCAGGACCAGGTCGACTGGGCAGTCGACCTGGGGGTCGACCTCCTTGGTCGGGCCAGGTTGGCCTGGTGCAACTACTTGCTCCTTTGGGTCTGTTCTGTTGGCCTGTGACGAGATTGGATGGTTCAGATCTAAACTAGGGTTAATCTAAGGGCCTAAACTAGTCCTAACTTCTATAAAAACGCCCTAAGACCTAGCCTAATTCACTACAAACCATCCTAACAATGAAGTGCTGCCCAAATGTCTCTTGATCATGGCCTCCTTCTTCAACTTCAAAGGCTTAAGCATGCAAACTAGATTCATGTCAAAGGAGCAAGCTTTCTACATCAAATCAAGGAAGTAGAGCATCATCTCAACACCGTTCTACGATAAATGCTTGCTCATAAATCTCTAGCCACGCTTTGTAAGTTCTAGCTACTTTTAGATCTAAACGGTAGTTCTAATGTTGACATGAAATAAAATGAGATGAAACCTAAGTATGTTAGTCTATGTGAATCTAGTCTTGCCCCTCTCTTGAACCTATGACTTTGGGCTATTTCTTAGGGATTAAATCATGCCACTCATGTTGTGTTTGACCTAGTTTATCATGCAAGATTTAATCTTGACTTATGGAATGTTGGCATGAACCCTTAGAACAATTTTACTTGTAGAACATTCATATGAACTTGACTTGGGGCTTATGCATGTAAAAGAACCTAAACCCCTCATGACCATTTACATGCCTATGATGATGAACCTAGTGTTATGCTATCATACATGTTTGAGGTCAATCCCTTTATGCTATCATACATGATTGAGGCCAATATATTGTCATATTATTCCTACTATGTTGACTCGCTTTCACTTGCGTTGGGAATACACCTTGGGTTGTTTAGACAAACTTGAGATGGGCTATGAAACTTAACATGAATTAAGTAATGGGACAATGGGCATAAGTGGAAAACGTGGACTTTGTCATGGCCTAAATTTGACATGAACATGACAAGTAGGAAAACATGAAAGTGGCCAACTCGAGGTTGGGTTGAGTTTGTAGCATAAATCTGCCGGAACCGCCCGGCAAATCCAGTAGCTACAGACAATAAGACCCAATGTGAGTAGTTGGTCATATCGCGCTTTAAACCCGAGGTTAGACTAGGTTTTGGTGTAAAGCTGCCCTGACCCGCCCGGCGTAACCAGTAACCACAAAAAAGTCTAATGTTAGAGGTTGGGGTGCATTAATTTACTTAATGCCACATAATAAGGTTAAGTTAGTTTGACTAATGGCACTTAACCGATATGACATGAATGGGTAGGTTAAGTAAGACCGGACTTGATTACTTAAAGACACTTATCCATATAACACGATTAGCGGATGGGTTAGTTTAACCTAAATGGGTTGATAACACCCGACTGGGATAACGCGATGCGTGGTAGGGTTAAGTAAACCCACAAGAATGATACTTAACCATTATAAATACGACTAGTGGATGGGGTTAAGTTAACCTACACCTAACCAATCCGACTCGGTAATTTGATGGGGTAAAGTTAACTTACACTTAACCAATCTGACTTGATAATTTGATAGGGTTAAGTCACGAACCTCTTAAATATGCTTAACCAATCCGACTCGATAATTTAATGGGGTTAAGTTAACCTATACTTAACCAATCCGACTCGATAATTTAATGGGGTTAAGTTAACCTACACTTAACCAATTTTACTCGATGATTTGATGAGGTTAAGACAACCTATACTTAACCAATCTGACGCGGTAGCTTGATGAGGTTAAGATAACCTTTACTTAACCAATCTGACACGATAATTTGATAGGGTTAAGTTGACCTATACTTAACAAAATCTGACACGATAATCTAGGGTTAAGTCATGAACTTCTTGATATACTTAACCAACTTGATACATGGTTTGTAGGGCTAAGTCTTGAACTTGAATACTTAGCCAATTTTGACATGATTCGTAGGCGGGGTAAGTCATGAACTCGAATGACAACACTTAACCCATTAGACAAAACCCTAGTTCAGGGGACTAAGTGGAAAATCGTAGTTAATAAGGATAACGGGAAGGGAAACTAAGTGATAAACCTTAGTTAAGGATAACTAAGTAATAATTTTTAGTCAAGAGAATTGGACCAGTTCACAAATAGATGAGTAACCTGATACGGTAGGTCATCGTTTAAACAAACATACGAGGAGGAGCGAATGTCAATCTGACTTAGATAAAGGCTCCAGCGAACTGGGTGATGAAGCAGTAGCTTCGGGGGACGTGAGGGCACTCTTGGTATCCCTCTGTGAGGTTGCAGATGATCCGCCTGGGCTCACAGAGGTTAAGGTCTGCGGTAGAAGAACCAAGGGTATGCCTTGGTTGCTGTGCGAGCAACCTAAAGACTGGGGTGGATTAGCGTGGAGTCGGCGATACTTAGTTTAGCCCTGTGATAGCTCGTCGTCGGCTACCTACCATCTTTAGTCAATCGTGTACGTATGCGGAAAGGCAGAGAACTCCCAACAGACCATATACTTGCTATCTAGTTATGGGTGAGGTTGGCCAATAGGAAAGTGGGGCATGGATGGCCGCAGTATAGTTCTCGTGCATGATTTTCTTGGATTGCCTTTCAGTAGTTGAGGGAGGGGTCACGTAGGACCATAACCACCGGTAGAAAAACAGACCTTGATATCTGCATCGGCAGATAACCTAAAGCTCCCGACCGAGTCCTATATTTCTTGATTAGCCCTGTCATGGGACTCGGATGGCACATTGAGATACATGTGCATCTAGACATGGAAAAACGATTCACGATACATACGTAGGGAAAAGGGCGTGGTTGACGGGTAGTGTAATCCCTAGCGGTCCTAGGTGGCTTAAACCCAAACCGAGTTACGAAAACGTTTAGTAGGTAGCGTAATCCCTAGTGGTCCTAGGTGGCATAAATCCTTGCCGAACATTCGAGAATTCATGGTAAGAAAATACAGCTAGATCAAGGGTGACAGTTCAAATGATTTCAAGGATAATGGAACTACGTTGAAGTAGTTTAGAACTACGTGAGGAAGCCCGTAGGATTTACGACAAAGGACTAAACATATACATGGAAAGAAACATAAGAGTTGGGAAAACCTACATTAGGTTGACATGGACCATTTCATGACATTGGGCAAGGGACATTTTGTAGCTAACAAATGACACGGGTTGGGATACTAGTACGGAAGGTGCAGGGCAAATATACTTGATAGAACCTTGGGGTGTTATACTCGATAGAACCTTGGGATGTTATACTTGATTCATAGTGACCGTAGTTTATCTTGATACAGTAGTTCATCCTGTTACCTTGGTTTAGCTTGTCTATCTTGTCATCATCCTTATGTTTACTTTCAGTTTATGCATGTCATGTTACCGTTACCTGTTTTTATGCTGGAAGTAGATAGGACTTACCAGTCTTTATGACTGACCCTGTTTTCTTTTGCCTCTTTGTCTTCCTTCCCCCCCCCCCCCCAGGTTTTCAGGGGGGAAATACTGTTATTTAGCTCGGACTTCTTCTGCTTCAAGGTCATCTTGTATGGCTTGGATTTTTCTTGGCTCTGGCTGCTTTACCGTTTTACTTGGGGAATATTTTATGACTGTGGTTTTATGCTTCTTTAACTATTGCAAGACAGGTTTTCAATGTAATGGCTTTTAAAGGCATTTTGATGTAAAAGGCTTTAGACCTTATAATTTTATGAGGTATTGAAATTTGGTTTTTTTCTTCCGCTGTTTTATATGTTCTGTCTTATAATATTTCTGTGCATGTTTACCTAGACAACGCCCCTCCAAAGCTAGTGCATTCTCTTGTGAGTGACCCTGGCGGAGGTGGGGTGTTACACGCTGCGAGGTATTATATTTCTCTGTATCTGTGTCTGTGATATGTGATTCAGTTATTTATTCTATTTACCATAGAAGCTAATAACAATCTGTTGTTTTGGACGTTTCGAGTTGACATGTTTTGTTGATTCAGCATGGTCAAAATGGCGGGTCGTTACAACAGATAACATGTACTTACACAAAAAATTTAATAACCACACTATAAAAGCATTTAATATCACTGGTGCTTTCTGCACTTGAACTACACTATTTCAGCAATACCTTCTCTAAGTCCAAAACATTATTTCACTTATTTCAAACAAAGCAAGGTTGCGATGTTTATACATATAACCTGAAATATAAATCAACTAAATCATATGCTTCATTGGGTGTATCAATTAACTAAACAATACAAATTCAATAGTTCCCCATGTGCGAAACACGGGTCTTATCCTAGTTTATTGGTGTTTCAAATGGAGTTGGTCCAGATCCACTTGCAAAATGCCTCGAAATCATGCTTAAAACTTGAAAATGCATGTACGTGCTAATATAATACACATGGATCATGTAATATGGTGTATAACACACAAGTATGAAATAATAACTAATCACAGATATATATATATATATATATATATAAGAGTAGAAGCAGTAAACTAGAAAAATCACACCAGGGATTTTTATACTAGTTCGGAGCATCGTCTTACGTCCATTCCCAGACTTCTATCTGAATTTTCACTAATAACCACCTCACTTCACCCGGAGGAATAGGTATACAACACCCGATAAGACGAACGGGATTTCACGCCTCTTACAACACTGAGGACTTCAACACGTGCCTCTTACAACATCGAGGACTACAAGTAAGACGAATATACTTTGTTGTTGACAATATGTGTTCTTGATAACACGATTTTGTCACTTGTAGTACAAACTTCCTATAATCTTATCCTCAAATAATATATTTGTATATATGAAGATTTGGAAGTGAATATCATATTAAATAAAAAGAATGTTAATAGATTCTAGGATTCAAACGATATATGATAGAATATGAGCAATTTGAGCGCTTATGAGTTCAAGAATGAAATCAAAAGAACAGAGATTAGATTGATTGAATTGGTGAATTGGAATGATGAATTCATGATGTTTATATAAGGGATAAACAGTTGTAACCATTTGTGAAAAGTTACAAATAATGGATATGATCATTGGTGAAGAGAAAGAGAAGCAACTCTTGAAGAAATGGAAGTGTCTATATAAAAGGTTGCTTCTGTTTGAAAACGGTCGACAGGTTAAAAAGGACCGGTAGACAGGAATTTGAATATATAAATGTTATGTATACTTGTGCACGTTATCTGTGCATCCTAGGCAGAAACGGTCGACCACCTGGTTTCAACCGGTCGACCGGTTTGGCACAGATTACATGCACTTATATATTCTTATATATATATATATTCAAAGATTAAAGGTGTGAGATTATTCGAGGATATATTTTAACATAAACAACACAACAAACATACCAAATAATCAATCTCTAATGTATAATACCAATGAATATCTTCATTGTCTTCTTTTTGTCGATCACGTCGTATTTCTATGTCAGAAATCAAAACTCTATAAAAATCTTGACTCAACATTCTCCCCCTTTTTGATTGATGACAATATACTTCTGAATCTCCCCCTGTACATGATCTCCCCTTGAGATTGTGCCTATAAATCTATATTTTCCTGCGTATACACTGTTAGCACAATTTTCTCCCCCTTTGTCATTGACAAAAAGGAGTTGATAAATAAATGAGAACATAAATTATATGAGCTAGATTATAAGCAACATAAACTACTACCATAGAACAAGAATTATCAAGAGTCACAAAATACCGTCATACACATCTGAAGATCATAAAGCACAATCTTCTGAAGATGTCTTATTAAAAGAAGGAGGAGCTGGACATGTGCCCGGGTCTTGAGCTTGCATAGTTGAGGATGATGTACCACATGATATTGCTTACCACAAAGATCCAAAGAAAGACTTAAGTTTGTTAAAGCTTTTCTCCATCTTTGTATCCATACGCTTAAGTCATGCTTCAAGGAGGAATTGATTGCGAGCAATAGTTTCAAGCGATTCCTTTGTAGAGGAAGAAGATCGTAGCAGTTTAACTTCCTCAAGTTTTGGGCGGGACGATTGTGAAGAAGCTGCTTGATGTCCTTTTTCTTTCCATTTTTCAAAGGGCATAATATTGAAGTATGGAGCGGGAAGCTTCATCCGTGAAATCGATGCTTTGTTAATGCATTTGGGCTTTGAAGCAGTCGAATCAGAATGTTTGATGCCACAATCAAGTAGTAGACGCATGATATATTCATTATAAAATAAGTGCGGCCTAGAACTCTCATTAACCTGTAATATTTCATCAAAAATCATACCAATCCAGGTGATATGAATATCCCCATAGATTGCATATAATGCTTTGAAATTTTCTTTGTAGACGACATCAAAATTTCCTATTCTCGGAAAAAGGGAGTGCATAAGGCTGTGATGAATAACTCTTGCAGTAGGTCGTAATCTAATAGATTTTGTACTATCCTTATCATCTTCAATGAACTGATGACTAATATGATCACGTTCATGGATATTACAAAAGCAACTGGAGAATTTTTGACCTAAAAAGGAAGAACCAAGGACAATTTCCATTCTTTCACACGAGATAAAGACTTGTTTGCCACAAACTACGGACCAAAGGCATTGAGAGCGATTTTCGGGCTTGTATTTCTCTATGTTTATGTTAGCATAGAATTACTTTATCATAACATTATTAATTGCCACATTATTTTGATCAAAGTCGAGTAGGTTTTCAATATCAGCACTCTTTATTAAGCCAAGAACGTGATAGTTAGAGAAATCAGCGAATTTAATGTATGAACCCGGATGGATTTTAAAATCTTTCATCTCATTCCACCTTTTGAATGAAATTAGATCTACAAGCCTTTTCTTGACAGAGAGATCGATTGGTTGTGTTTAGGATGATGAAGTTTGCTTTAATTTCTTTTGTGGAGGAGCCATTTGGGTGAAATTTAAAGAAGAATTGTGTTATAGGGTTATGATGGTTTTGGAGTAGAAAACGTTTGGAGGAAAAAGTGAGACGATGGAGTAAAAAATCTGATCGTATATATATTAAAAAAATAGAAAACTCGTAAACGGTTGACCGCCATGAATTCACCGGTCGGCCGTTTTTAACCAGAAGACAAAACGGTCGACTGGTGGATTTCGGCTGGTCAACTGGTTTTGCTGGGAGCTGCTTTTTCTGATTTTTGTTTTATTTCTGTTGTTTAATAGTCCAGATAAAATTGAATTTATTCAAAAAAGAGATATTAGTACATGAAAAATATACGAGAATACAATCACAATATTAAAAAAAATCTAATGAGAGGTAGAGGAATTGTGATTGGTCGACTCTTCTTTGACATCGTTAATGCGTGGTTTCCATGGCGACCACTTTTCTTTTGCTCCTTCATTATGATTGTAGTTTTGTTCCCAAGAATTTGGGCTCCTAGAGGATGAAGGTACGTGTGGCATCAGCTCATATACGCCATGTTTGTTTGAACCACAAAATAATGATACCATTCTTTCTAAAAGCGATAGTCGTTCCAAGGTCTGTTGTTGCTCATAATGTAGCTATCTTTGAAGATCGATTTGATGTTTTTGATAATGATGAATCTCATTGATCTTCTCTCTGGTGTGGGGTGAACAAAACAATGCTTTCTTTTCCTATTTCAAATTTGGCGTATTACCCGAAGAATGATTGCATTTGTGATGACACTTTGATTTGTGTTTTGGAGTTTTGGGAGAGTAATACTTTTCCGGCTCAGAACTTGTGATAGAAATATGGGATTTTTGAGCACACTCATCACAAATATGTGCCATAATGAACTATATCAACTTTAGGCTCAGATAGGGAGAGATGAAAAAGAGAAATTTTGTCAAGCTTATATAGAAGTTCCTATATATAAACTTGTGGCTAGGAAAATCACTAGGAAAACTTGGCCGTAAAAAAATAAGAAGCTCATATTCAAATTTTTTAAAGATAGCAATAGCTAATAATAGCTAAGGTTTTGAGTAAACATAAACTGAATGTGAAAAGAACTAACAAAATATAACATTAGTGATAACATTACTTGTCAAGTTCTCTTCTAGAAATGAGACTAAGCTCTCTACGTAACTTAATGAAACTGGATTCAAATAGAGGCTTAGTGAAGATGTCCGCTAGTTGATTATCAGTTTGGACATGTTCAAGACATATATTTCCTTTTTTCGATATTGTCTCTAAGGAAATGATGACGGATATCAATGTGTTTGGTTCGAGAGTGATGAAACACCCCACCTCCGTTAGGGTCACTCTCAAAGGGAATGCCCTAATTTTGGTGGAGGTTTATAAGTATAAGTCACAGATATACAAGACAGATATAAGAACACATATTTGTAAACAGCGGAAAAACAACAAACTTTATTTCATAAAGTCAAATACGTGTTATACAACATCACCATGATTGTCTTACATCTTTTTCCAAAAACATAACACTTTCATAATCTGTCTTGAGTACATTATTTAAAGAAGCATAAATAGAACATAGATAAACTGCAAAAGTCCCCATAGTGGATTGTCCAAAGCCATAGTTCAAAACAGGAAAGTCCAAGCAATACATTTCTCTTCTTCAAGCTGGATGTTAAGGCTGGTCAAGCTGATGTGTTCCCTCCCTGTGGACCTGGGGGGGGGGGGGGAACGGAAGAAAAGAAGACGAAAGAAAAGTAGAGTCAGACATAAAGCCTGAGTAAGTCTAGTACTATTTTGTCTATGAATAAAGAACTGGGTATGATAAGTATAAACAAGAAGTGGAAAAGCACTATATCTTGGTTAAGTTGTCTAGGGTCGAATATACTATCGTACCCCATGTTAATCTCTGAACCCATATAAACTAGTTTTCCAACTGGCACCCCATAATCAGGGTGATGTGATCCGTTCTACGATGATCGGCTCCTACTCGCATAGTTACATGTGTCTTACGGCCCCCGATGTTGTAGTTACCTATGCTGGTCCCACCATGGGGTGTATCAAGTCCCATGGTGGCGGCCCGACACAACCTTAGAATGCACATGTATGCTACTGGTGTCCAGTGCCTTATTTTTCTGCGCCGGAGTGTGTGCACGCCCGCACCCCGTTAGAACCTACACTGCTACACAACCGCCGTCGATTTGACCTCTTACAATCAGCCCAGTAATCGTGCCCCACCCTGCCTAGTTTCAGGGTATCCTGATACACCTTCTAGGGTTACTGCTGAAAAGGGTCCCCCGTTACTAGGTTTTCTATCTCTAGCCAACATGCTAAGTTGGTTAAGTGTTTGCTAACCTAACCCCCACCAGCCCGTTTAGTTTAGCATGTTCCATTTTGATTAAGTCTTTAGTTCACTTAATCCTAACAATCCTGACTCAGCCTTAATTGTCTTATTAAGGCCCTGACCTCTCACATTAGACAGGTATTGTTGTGGCTGCCTGTTGC
Organism: Allium sativum; assembly: GCA_030737875.1. Classification (NCBI taxonomy): domain Eukaryota; kingdom Viridiplantae; phylum Streptophyta; class Magnoliopsida; order Asparagales; family Amaryllidaceae; genus Allium; species Allium sativum. Next base: position 660,477,278 of record CM060924.1, read on the forward strand.
CGGTTGGTTCCGGGCAGTCTTACGCCACAACTCAGTCTAACCTCGGGTCCTTATTGGGCTCCATGTTTAACCTCCCACATTGGATAGGTATTGTTGTGACTACTGGACAGCCGGGCGGTTCCGGGCAGGTTTACATCACAACTCAATCCAACCTCGGGTTAAACACATCGTATTTTCTACACTTACATATTTTGTCTCTCTCCTTTATTTTCTTATATGTAAATATTTGCGGCCAATTATTAAGTTAATGGTGTAAAGGTTACACCAATCATGGGCCCAACCCATACTTGAATTTGGGCCCTTCTATTTTATATTTTCATTCATTAGTAATTTTAACCCAACGTTATTTTCCCCCGTTTAACACGTCCGTTTATCATATATATGTTGGGCTTAGCCTTTTAAAGCCCAACTTAGCCATGCGAAAAGGGGAGGCTTAAAGCGTGATTACATACACAAAGAGGGGAATGTGAGCGCATGAACTTGCAATATGACGTTGGAAATACAAAATAGAAACTGGTGTACTTGCATAGTAGTGACATATACTTTGGTCATAAAGCATAGGTGACATGAATCAAAGCATGTAAACTTGTAATTATGTTAAGAATATCACTATTGACACATAGGCCTAACTACAACATGAACCTATATTTTTATATCAGGCATAATGTCAAACATAAGCATGGCATAAATATTTCTAACATAAGCATGGCATAATGTCAAACATAAGCATGGCATAAATATTTCTAACATAAGCATGGCATAATGTAAAACATAAGCATGGCATAATGTCAAACATAAGCATGGCATAGGTATAGTTAAATTTGTTCACATAACCATGGCATAAATATTTCTAACATGAAATCATGATTTTTACTTTAGTCATGTAAACTTGCAAAAAAGGGATTTTTGGAACCTAACCCAGCTATGTACCACATATGTCATCATAAAATTCTTGTAAACAAGATAGACTTAATCTTGGATTACAATTATGCCAAATATCATTCATAGCCTAGCCATATTCATAAGTTTGCAAATAGGTTTTCTAGTACAAAAGCATGGCTTAATACATGATGCCCAATTTTCAACATAATTTCATATGGATTATGATAACCCAAACCTATTCCAATTACTTCATAAAAATGACGTTTGTATAAAAATACACATTATGATGGCATAATAGCAAAGCCCCAAACTTGCATGAATTTTAAATCAACTACATACATGTAGCTTCAACATGGATTACATAATTTGCGAAATATTCCAAACGTATACTTGCATAGAACTACCGCATGTAGTTCTTTATAATTGAATAACATAATTCAAGAATATCCAAACGTATATAATATTTCAAATTGATAAGAACGCACAAATATGAACTACTTTATTGCCACAATTCAAGCATACAAACCAACACAATTATTTGTTCATACCAAAGTAATACTCTACTTACAATCGTTGCGGCGAATTCTCTAATTTAGGAATTTAGAGATGCGACTCCTTCTGACGTAGGCGTTGATTTGCTTTGTTTGAATTGCTTTAGGCTTTAGAATTTTCCTCCTAATCTTCTCTCCAATTTGGTGGCTACTCCTAGACGCTCCTCAGCAACATGGCGGCTTTGTTCTTATTTATGAATGAATAGATTAGGGTTTAGTCTAGGGTTGTTTTTATAGAGGTTAGGAACTGATTAGGACCATTGATGTTGCTTGGATTGATCGTAGCCATTCATCCTAAGGAGAGACCAATTAGAGCCTGCCACCTAGCCCTAATGACAAAGCAAGCTTCTGAAAATCGGCCAAACACAGACCTGGCCAGCCAGGGCTAGACCAGACCTGGCCAGCAGGTCATTTTTGACCTGGGCGCACTTGGCAGGTGCGCCAGGTCAAAAATGTACTGGCGCACTTCACAGGTGCGCCAGTTCATTTTTGTTCTGGCGCACTTCCCAAGTGCGCCAGTGCATTCTGACCCTTTTTCGGTTTTTCGCCCAACTTCGTTCGTCCATAACTTCTTCATACGATATCCGTTTTTCGAAAACTCGGACTCTATTTCGCGTATTTTTCCGAGACGAACGCAATGGCGTATCCCGTTTCCCTTAGTTCTTTGATTTCAAATTAATTATACTTTAATTTGTTAATTTCACAGTTATAGAATTTGCGGGGTGTTACATTCTCCCCCACTTAAAAGGATTTCGTCCCCGAAATCTTCAAGTTAGGAGGAATGTATATCCTAACATCCAATCATCCATCTACTCATCCATCAAACACGAGCATCCATTGTCCTTAAAAGACTTCTAATGCTTCATGATCATATGCGAAGTGTGTGTGTACATGTACTTATCTAATGCAAAATCAGGCGGTCTACTGATTCAGTTGACCTCCTTAATGCGAATTATGTAAGTGCCATGAATCCATTATGTATGCAAATTTTCCTATTCATGATTCTACATGAGTGCACAATCATTCAATACAAATGCAGCATCCACATGACAACACATTAAAGTTCAATCATATACGAATGCAAACATATATGCATATGCAATATGAAGTGACTGAGCCGATCTAAAACCTAGATTGTGTGTGTATATGCAACCACGAGCAACCACTAGCAATCACTTGCAACCACTTGCAACCATCATCCATAACATGTTTCAATTACATGTTTTCATCCAAAGGGGTTTCTACCTAAAAGATAAGGTCGAGGAAATATACCTAAAAAGATAGATAAAAGCGCAACTTAAGGAAAAAGGAAAGATCAAGGATGTACCCTCGAACAGAAAAGGGTAGGCAGTGCGTATTCTAGCTTCAGTTTCCCAAGTCGCGTATCCCTCGGCGTCGGTCCACTGAACTTTGACGAGCTTGACTTCGCGGTTGCGTAGCTTCTTCACTTCCGTTCCTAATATGCGGGTCGGAACTTTTCTTATGGTTGCTTCGCGTTCCACTTCGGCCTCTTCGAGGATATTTGGCTCTACCACTTCAGCAGACTCATGTAGACATTTTCGGAGATGTGAAACGTGAAAGATGTTGTGAACTCCGGCCAATTTTTCGGGTAGCTCTAATCTATAGGACATTTTTCCCAATTGTTCCTATCTAAAGGTATAGTCGAATGAAGCAAGTAAAAACTTTGTGCCCATTAGGCAATGTCAAAACTGAAAACCTATGCCACATATATATTGATTAGGAGAAGAACTCTCTAAGCATCAGCCCCGAAGACCGAAATCAACATCAGACTGACACCCAAAGAGTTACTCAATCCAACCACCATATATGATTCTAGGAAACTAAGCATGATGGACTCCTTTTAGGTCACAAGGGAGTCCCTTCCTAAGACCAATCTGTATCCTATAAAACCCAAAAACTTTAGTCAAACCAATGAACACCCTCGAGCCCCAACATGTGTTACTAACAGATGAGTCATACTCCCTATGGGGTTTGCAACAGAAATTGGATTGAGAATGGGACCGAGAGGATATACAGAAAAGATACCATGCAAGTAAGCTCTACAGGAAGAGAGGGATCAAGGATATACTCTTAAGAAGAGATATTATGCACGAATCTAGTCTTCAATCTTCAAAGTCGCATTTCTTGAGCTTAACTCCATTATGCTTTGTTCGTCGTTAACTTCACAATTTCGTAGCTTCTTAATTCTTGTTTCCAAAATATGAGTTGGAACCTATTTCTCGTTCCTCTTTCACTTATTCTCCTTCTAGTATACTTGGCTCAAGCCTAACTGCGTACTCATGGTTCCATGCAAGCTCTCCAAAATTCACTAGTGAATCTTGGATCTTGTTCACTTACTAGAAGGTATTCCACATAGATGAATTATCTCTTGAAAATAAACAAATGTCAACTTCGTGAGCGGAGCTGAGATTTTCGCAAAATCCCTTATGAATTTTCGATAGAAACCTGCTAGTCCTAGAAAGCTTCGGACCTCAGTTGCATTCCTTGGTGTCTTCCAATCCTGTACCGCCACTACCTTAGCAGGGTCCACTGCTAACCCTTGTTTGGATACTATGTGCCCAAGGAACCTCACCTCTTCTCTCCAAAAGTGGCATTTGGAGAATTTGGCTTTTAGTTGATGGACTCGCAAAGTTTCCATGATTGCCCTTAAGTGTTGAGCATGTTCCTCTTCACTCTTTGAGAAGATAAGGGTATCATCTACGAAGACCACTACGAATTTGTTGAGGAAATCTCTAAATACCCTACTCATCAGGTCCACGAAGTAAGCAGGTGCATTTGTCAAGCCGAAAGGCATGACAAGCCATTCAAAGAAGCCGTCTGGGGTTCTGAATGCCGTTTTATCGATGCTATCTTCAGCCACCCTTAGCTGATGAAAACCGGTTGCTAAATCGAGTTGGGAGAAAACAGACGCTCCTACAAGCTGGTCAAATAAATCATCAATTCTAGGGAGAGGGTGCCTATTCTTTTTCATTAGCTTGTTGAGCTCCCTATAGTCAACACATAGACGGAGTGATCCATCCGCCTTTGTAGCGAACACCACCGGAGCGCCCCATTCTGAAATGCTCCTCCTAATGAACCCCTTTTCTAGAAGCTCTTTAATCTGTTTACTGAACTCTTTCCTTTCCCGTGGAGCCATGTGTCTAACGGGCAACGCAACGGGCTTTGCATTATCTACAAGATATATGCGGAAGTCTATTTCCCGCTTCGGAGGCAAGCCCTTCACCTCTTCGAAGACATCCGGATATTCCCGGACCACTCTAACTGATTGCAAATTTTCAACAGAGGCATCTAGCGATTCAAGATAACTAAGCATAACCGCATACGAGGGATTACAAGAAATTTCCAAAGTATTACCGAGCTGGGTCAGGACCTAACAACCCTTTTCTCACAATCAAGAATGGCCCCATTACTAGATAGCCAATCCATACCCAAAATCAAACCATAACCCGAAAAGCCCAAAACAAAGGCACTACATAGAAATTCTGCGCTTAGAATAGAAATTTTCAATCCCACACAGATCATAGACAAATGAGCTGGGCCCCCAATTGGGTTTGAAACAATTTAGGGGTCCTCTACCATACTAGTTTTTAGGTGCAGAGATTCTACTAGAGCAGATGAGATAAAGGAGTGTGATGCGCCAGAATCAAATAAAGTGCGAACGGGGTGATCATAAAGATAAACTACACTTTCTACAGAAGTATTTATACCTCGCTGTTGCAGAGGTGGCGCTTCCAGCACATGAACCTGTGCCCCTGGGGTGGATCCAGCCCTCTGCCCCTGTCCTCGTTTCTTTGGGCAGTCCTTCGCCCTGTGGCCCGTCTCACCGCAAGAAAAGCACCCACCATTCTCCTTGGCCTTCTTTTTCCGGCAGTCCTTTACTAAGTGCCCCACTTTGCCACAGAAATTGCACTTCCTCTTCTCTTTGTTGCCTTTCCCGCCCTTCTTAAAGTCTGTCTTCTTAGGCTGCAAACCCTCTTTCTTCCCTTGAGAGCTTTCTGCCTTTGTCTCCTTCTTGCCCTTATCCTCTTCATTCAGCAATGCCATTTGCACCAATCTTTCATACGTGGCTCCCATGGGTATATGGGTCATGGCCAAACTGTGTAATGGCTCATTCAACCCTTTGACGAAACGGAGAGCCTTCTTGTGCGGGGTATTGACTAGGTCCAGCCCAAACCTAGCCAGCTCATCGAACTGATTCACATATTCTCTGACAGTCTTGTCCCCTTATTTAAGAAATAAGAATTTTTCCAACTGCAAACTTCTTTCCGCATCTGAGAGAAACTTAGTCTCAAACCTTGCCCTAAAGTCCTCCCATGTCTCCACTGGTCTTTCAGCATTAGTGACTTCCCACCAGTAGGAAGCCTCGCCCTTCAATAGCCACACTGCCAATTGTACTTTTTGTCTATCCTCTACCTCAAAGATGATGAATAGGTCCTCAGTTTCTTTCAGCCAATTTCTGGCTGCCACGAAGGACTCAGTTCCATGGAAATCCCTTCCTCCCATAGCTTTAAAATCTTTACATATCTTAGCAAACGCGTTTCCCCGAGGAGGAGGTGGAGGAAAAGGTGCCGCTGCAGCTGGATGATTTCCGGCAGCTGGGGGAGGGGGAATGGTAGGACCTGGCTGAGTGGCTCTTGCTTCTAAGAACCGTCTAAACCAACCAGGTATTGGTACCCCTTCCGGCAAGTTAAGATCTTCGGACATGCTGAAACAAAAAGGATAGATTCAAAACGAAGGATAAGAGATAGTACCTATGGCTTTGGGGGGTGGACTTTGCCTTTTTAAAATAAAATAATATTTTTTTAAAAAAAAATGCTTCTTTAAATTTCCTTTTTGAAAATAATTTTTCAAAACTTTTTATCTTATCTGGTAAACCTATGCTCTGATACCAAGTGAAACACCCCACCTCCGTTAGGGTCACTCTCAAAGGGAATGCCCTAATTTTGGTGGAGGTTTATAAGTATAAGTCACAGATATACAAGACAGATATAAGAACACATATTTGTAAACAGCGGAAAAACAACAAACTTTATTTCATAAAGTCAAATACGTGTTATACAACATCACCATGATTGTCTTACATCTTTTTCCAAAAAAATAACATAACACTTTCATAATCTGTCTTGAGTACATTATTTAAAGAAGCATAAATAGAACATAGATAAACTGCAAAAGTCCCCATAGTGGATTGTCCAAAGCCATAGTTCAAAACAGGAAAGTCCAAGCAATACATTTCTCTTCTTCAAGCTGGATGTTAAGGCTGGTCAAGCTGCTGTGTTCCCTCCCTGTGGACCTGGGGGGGGAAACGGAAGAAAAGAAGACGAAAGAAAAGTAGAGTCAGACATAAAGCCTGAGTAAGTCTAGTACTATTTTGTCTATGAATAAAGAACTGGGTATGATAAGTATAAACAAGAAGTGGAAAAGCACTATATCTTGGTTAAGTTGTCTAGGGTCGAATATACTATCGTACCCCATGTTAATCTCTGAACCCATATAAACTAGTTTTCCAACTGGCACCCCATAATCAGGGTGATGTGATCCGTTCTACGATGATCGGCTCCTACTCGCATAGTTACATGTGTCTTACGGCCCCCGATGTTGTAGTTACCTATGCTGGTCCCACCATGGGGTGTATCAAGTCCCATGGTGGCGGCCCGACACAACCTTAGAATGCACAGGTATGCTACTGGTGTCCAGTGCCTTATTTTTCTGCGCCGGAGTGTGTGCACGCCCGCACCCCGTTAGAACCTACACTGCTACACCACCGCCGTCGATTTGACCTCTTACAATCAGCCCAGTAATCGTGCCCCACCCTGCCTAGTTTCAGGGTATCCTGATACACCTTCTAGGGTTACTGCTGAAAAGGGTCCCCCGTTACTAGGTTTTCTATCTCTAGCCAACATGCTAAGTTGGTTAAGTGTTTGCTAACCTAACCCCCACCAGCCCGTTTAGTTTAGCATGTTCCATTTTGATTAAGTCTTTAGTTCACTTAATCCTAACAATCCTGACTCAGCCTTAATTATCTTATTAAGGCCCTGACCTCTCACATTAGACAGGTATTGTTGTGGCTGCCTGTTGCCGGTTGGTTCCGGGCAGTCTTACGCCACAACTCAGTCTAACCTCGGGTCCTTATTGGGCTCCATGTTTAACCTCCCACATTGGATAGGTATTGTTGTGACTACTGGACAGCCGGGCGGTTCCGGGCAGGTTTACATCACAACTCAATCCAACCTCGGGTTAAACACATCGTATTTTCTACACTTACATATTTTGTCTCTCTCCTTTATTTTCTTATAAATAAATATTTGCGGCCAATTATTAAGTTAATGGTGTAAAGGTTACACCAATCATGGGCCCAACCCATACTTGAATTTGGGCCCTTCTATTTTATATTTTCATTCATTAGTAATTTTAACCCAACGTTATTTTCCCCCGTTTAACACGTCCGTTTATCATATATATGTTGGGCTTAGCCTTTTAAAGCCCAACTTAGCCATGCGAAAAGGGGAGGCTTAAAGCGTGATTACATACACAAAGAGGGGAATGTGAGCGCATGAACTTGCAATATGACGTTGGAAATACAAAATAGAAACTGGTGTACTTGCATAGTAGTGACATATACTTTGGTCATAAAGCATAGGTGACATGAATCAAAGCATGTAAACTTGTAATTATGTTAAGAATATCACTATTGACACATAGGCCAAACTACAACATGAACCTATATTTTTATATCAGGCATAATGTCAAACATAAGCATGGCATAAATATTTCTAACATAAGCATGGCATAATGTCAAACATAAGCATGGCATAAATATTTCTAACATAAGCATGGCATAATGTCAAACATAAGCATGGCATAAATATTTCTAACATAAGCATGGCATAATGTCAAACATAAGCATGGCATAGGTATAGTTAAATTTGTTCACATAACCATGGCATAAATATTTCTAACATGAAATCATGATTTTTACTTTCGTCATGTAAACTTGCAAAAAAGGGATTTTTGGAACCTAACCCAGCTATGTACCACATATGTCATCATAAAATTCTTGTAAACAAGATAGACTTAATCATGGATTTCAATTATGCCAAATATCATTCATAGCCTAGCCATATTCATAAGTTTGCAAATAGGTTTTCTAGTACAAAAGCATGGCTTAATACATGATGCCCAATTTTCAACATAATTTCATATGGATTATGATAACCCAAACCTATTCCAATTACTTCATAAAAATGACGTTTGTATAAAAATACACATTATGATGGCATAATAGCAAAGCCCCAAACTTGCATGAATTTTAAATCAACTACATACATGTAGCTTCAACATGGATTACATAATTTGCGAAATATTCCAAACGTATACTTGCATAGAACTACCGCATGTAGTTCTTTATAATTGAATAACATAATTCAAGAATATCCAAACGTATATAATATTTCAAATTGATAAGAACGCACAAATATGAACTACTTTATTGCCACAATTCAAGCATACAAACCAACACAATTATTTGTTCATACCAAAGTAATACTCTACTTACAATCGTTGCGGCGAATTCTCTAATTTAGGAATTTAGAGATGCGACTCCTTCTGACGTAGGCGTTGATTTGCTTTGTTTGAATTGCTTTAGGCTTTAGAATTTTCCTCCTAATCTTCTCTCCAATTTGGTGGCTACTCCTAGACGCTCCTCAGCAACATGGCGGCTTTGTTCTTATTTATGAATGAATAGATTAGGGTTTAGTCTAGGGTTGTTTTTATAGAGGTTAGGAACTGATTAGGACCATTGATGTTGCTTGGATTGATCGTAGCCATTCATCCTAAGGAGAGACCAATTAGAGCCTGCCACCTAGCCCTAATGACAAAGCAAGCTTCTGAAAATCGGCCAAACACAGACCTGGCCAGCCAGGGCTAGACCAGACCTGGCCAGCAGGTCATTTTTGACCTGGGCGCACTTGGCAGGTGCGCCAGGTCAAAAATGTACTGGCGCACTTCACAGGTGCGCCAGTTCATTTTTGTTCTGGCGCACTTCCCAAGTGCGCCAGTGCATTCTGACCCTTTTTCGGTTTTTCGCCCAACTTCGTTCGTCCATAACTTCTTCATACGATATCCGTTTTTCGAAAACTCGGACTCTATTTCGCGTATTTTTCCGAGACGAACGCAATGGCGTATCCCGTTTCCCTTAGTTCTTTGATTTCAAATTAATTATACTTTAATTTGTTAATTTCACAGTTATAGAATTTGCGGGGTGTTACAAGTGATTTACTGGATTCTTAGAAAGGTTTATAGCACTTGTATTATCACAGTATATAATAGAATTTAATAAATGAATATTAAAATCTTGAAGTGTCTGTTGCATGTATATTACTTGAGTACAAGCGAGAGCTGCTGATATATATATATATCAGCTTCACATGTTGATAGTGAAACACAATTCTATTTCTTACTAAACTAAGAGACAAGTGATTTTCCAATAAAATGGCATGTACCACGTGTACTCTTTCTATCCATTCGAGAGCCTCCGAAATCAGCATCGCTATATGATACTAATTCGAATGGACATTCTTTTGTATAGAAAAGACAGAAATCTTCGGTATTATTAAGATAATGAATTATATGTTTCACAGCTCGCAGATGTGATTCTTTTAGATTTGCTTGAAATCGAGCACATAGACAAACACTCATCATTATATCTGGACGACTGGCTGTAAGATAAAGAAGAGAACCAATCATGCTTCGATATATCTTATGGTCAACGTTTTTACCATTTTCATCTTTTTCAAGATGTGCAGTTATACTCATGGGAGTAGGTTTACCAGATGTATTTTCTAATCCGAAGCGTTTGATAAGATTTCCACAGTATTTTTCTTGATTAATAAAAATACCGTTTGGAAGTTGTTCGATTTGAAGTCCAAGAAAATATGATAGTTCTCCCATATATGACATTTCAATATATTTGGTCATAATATTTGCAAACTCTTTGCAGAGTTTATCATTTGTTGAACCAAAGATGATTTCGTCTACACATATCTGGATAACTAGAATATCTTTTCGAGAATGTTTGACAAACAAAGTTTGATAGACTTTGCCAATTTGATATCCTGAGTTAATAAGATAGCTACATAGTCGTTCATACTAAGCACGAGGTGCTTATTTTAAACCATACAAAGCCTTCTTAAGTTTGTACACATAGTCAGGATATTTTTCATGTACGAACAAAGGAGGTTGTTCGACATATACATTCTCATTGATAAATCCATTTAGAAAAGCACTCTTGACATCTAGTTGATAAAGTTTGAAATTATGGTGACAAGCAAAAGATAATAGGATCCTAATGGCTTCTAGTCGAGCAACTGGTGCAAATGTTTCTTCATAATCGATACCTTCTTCCTGATTATACCCTTGTGCTACTAACCTTGCATTATTTCTGGTAATATTATGTAATAACCTGGAAATCTGAGCCAATTTAAAATTTTTATTTTGGCAATTTTGATGAATTTTGAATATTTAAAATGAATTATTTTAAATAAAAACGATGAGAAATTTATTTTGAATAGAATTAGAATATATATATATATATTTATATAGATCGACGTTAGAATATAATTATTTATTTTTAATTAGAAAAGGAATTGAAAATGGCGCGGTAGTTCGAAAATTCGATTTCAAAGTTCAAATGAATGTACAGGATTCAAAATAAACCGGATTTTAGCGAAACCAAAAATATTAGAATCTATTTGAGAATATCTTTCAACGAATCCAAAAAATTGAAATTTCATAGCGGGAATCAAAAGATATGCCCAGTTGAAAATTCAAAATAGTCGCTATGGAATTCTGGCCCTTAAAAATGGAAATTTTGCAAATAACCTCGATTTTCGACAAAACCACTTTTGTTGGATCCGGGATGTCAAGTTATTGTTAGATTCCAAATTGCATAATTTTTTGAATCAATATGTGAGCGTGGCAAAGTTAAACGTGTTTTGACAGTTTCAGTCAATTTCGATCGACCAGAAAATGGCCATTTTTCAAACGATCTCAGAATCTGACGAAATTAGTTTTGTTTGGACCGCATCGTCAATACGAAGTTTGAAAATATTTTTCGGGAATTTTTAGAGTCCGTATGTGACCCAGTAAATTGAAATGACGTTCAAATTGAATATATATATATATATATAGATTTATATTTTAATTTGAACGGAAACTGATTGAAACGGTCGAACTGCCTTTCGATACATATCCCATTGTGTTCGGAATTGCGGTAATTAGCTAGGGCGACAGTCGTTGAGTTTGATTCTGAGTCCGAATGAAAAGTCAACCTTTATGGATTCAAAAATTTAAATTAAATTATTATGTAATATAATATAACAGCCCCGCTTTACTCCCATTTCTCTCTCCCCGATGCAGAAATTAGAAAAGAAAAAAATTGAAGGAGCCAACCCTAGCACGCCACCTCGATCCGCCCCCCTCTCGCGCCAGGCGCCGCCGGCGAACTCCCCGTCTTACTCCTCCGCTTCCTCCCCCCCTCCTCTAAAAACCCGCGAGCCCCAACCCTACCCAAAACCGCCGAGTCCCCCCCTTAGCCCACCACGCCACCTCGATCCCCCCCCCCCCCGCGAGCCTCCATACCCCCTTCCTGACCACCTGAGCCACTCTCGCCCCTCCCCCCTTCAGCAAAAATCGAATGAAGGGTAAGTTTTTATTTACTTACATTTATTTTATTTTTCAGTTTTAAATATATGAGAGTGTTTGAAAAACCTGATTTTTATTCTATACGAAGCTGGGATTTTTATATATGTTATAGCTTAGGACAAATCAGATTTTTATATATGTTTTAGCATAAGAAAATTTTGATCTTTATGAAGATAAAATATTTGATTTTTAGCAAGATGAAAATAGGATCTTTGTCTATATTTCTAGCGAATAAAAATATAATTTTTATAAGATAGAGAATATAAAGATATAATTTTTATATACGTAGCATAATAAAAATATATTTTTTATGAGAAGTGAAATAAAAATATAATCATTACAGTACATGAAGTGAAATAAAAATATAAACTTTATTTTTATCTTGAAGTAGTGAGGATAAAGATTAGATTTTTTATATGAGTAGAAGAATTAAAATACGATTTTTATATTATAGAAAGAATAAAAATACGATTTTTATATTATAGAAAGAATGATTTTTATATTATAGAAAGAATAAAAATATAATTTTTATTATGAAGTTAGCGTGATAAAAATATGATCTTTATGATATGAACACCGGTATAAAAATAGAATTTTTTTTCTATATAGTAGCGGAATAAAAATAGAATTTTTATCTATATAGTAGCAGTGTAAAAATGTGATTTTTATATATGTTGTGGCTACGGACAATGAAATTGACAAAAGGCGTGCACGACGAAGATTCTAGATTAGAAGAGTCGCGGTGTTTGGTTTAGCTAATCGGTGAGAACTCCTCACTTTTAATTTGTTTTCTAGTTGAAATGTATACTAGGATGCAAACGGTGTTGAGTAGCACCCGACACCCGTTGTCCACAGACCATGGACGACTTGTGTGATTGGTTGTGTTGTGAAATTTGACTGTTGATTGTGATGTGAAAAATAAAAATTCATGTGTTGAGTAGGATAAAAAAAATCATATGTTGAAATCAAATAAAAAAATTCATGTGTTGAAATCAAATAAAAATTCATGTGTTGAAATAAAATATATATTCATGTGTTGAATAGAATAAAAATTCATGTGTTGAAAGAAAATATATATTCATGTGTTGGAATAAAATATATATTCATGTGCTGAAATAAAATATATATTCATTTACAAATCGAACGATTTGTTTATGTACACCGATTTGACTGATATTAATTGGGACGATAAATTTTACACATCGCTCTACTATACAAATAAAATATGTGTTTGATTGTTTGAAACCCACAAGGGTGTTAGGATGAAATTGGACATACACTAATCCCAATAATTAACTGTATGTCGATCGACTGATTGACTGGCTGTTATAAGCGTTGAATATTTATATTTGATGTTTATATAGTGTAGAATGCACTCTGGATGATGGTTGATGATTTATCGTTGCTATTATATACATGTGTTGTAGGGAATCCGTATAATTAACGTTATATGGTAATTGATTGGGCCTCATTCTAATTTGGAAAATAAAGAATAGAATGAAAATTCATGTGTTGAATAATATAAATTCATGCGTTGAATAGAATGAAAATTCATGTGTTGAATAGAATAAAAAAATTCATGTGTTGAAATCAAATAAAAATTCATGTGTTAAATAAAATAAATTCATGTGTTGAATAGAAATATATTCATGTGTTGAATAGAAATATATTCATGTGTTGAATAGAATAAAAATTCATGTGTTGAATAGAATAAAAATTCATGTGTTGAATAGAATAAACATTCATGTGTTGAATAAAAGCTGTGTTGATTAAATTGACGCCATTTTGACATGAACGATATCTATATCGATTTTATTCATTTTTATAATGAATATAAGAAAGAAAGTGATTTCAAAATATAAAGTTTTGAAAATATTATCATTTGTATATCGATGATGTGGAATATTCAATTTTGATTCGAAATTGAATATGAAGTTGAAATTGTTTCGAAAACGAAATTAAAACGATTTATAAAATACGTTTTGAAAGGAAATCGATGAAATATAATATATATATATATATATATATATATATATATTATATACATAATGGCCTGAATAGAACGCGCCGCGCCGCGGCAGTTCGCGAATTTCGACCATTGACTTCGAATGGATATTACGGGAGATCCGACCGTCGGATTCTCCTAAAACCGGAACCGTTGGATTCGTATCGAAAAGATATTTATAACGAATATTAGAGATTTGAAATCTAACGACTGGATTTGGAATTATGTCCAAATCAAATTTGGAAAAGGTCGTTGTAAGTGCAGTTCGATGGCCGTTGATGGAATTCGACTGTACGGGCCTTGATAAAATTATTAAAAATAATAATAATTAGTGTAAAATCATAAGAAATGATTTGATGAAAAATTCCATATTTGAAAAGATAAAAATAGTTTTTATCAAAATGAACTAGTTAAGTAACCAAAATTTTCAATAATTGGATTGGAATGGATTTGAATCAAAATTGTCTTTGGAATATTTCGATGTTGGATTTCGTGATTATACAGATATTGTTATGGAAATTTGAAAGATATATTTATATCGTTAGTTCCAATACGATATTTGTTGGTCGTAGAATTTGATATTGAATATAAGCCGATATATTTGAGCTCATTTATCTACATTCCTTTACTTTATAAAGTCGAGTTGATCTTTGAGTGTTGATGGTTGTTTTACTCCTAGGGGGTTGTATTGGAACTCTGTACTTTTTGATATTATTATATATATGTGTGCTCTCTTCTTCTTAGAAGATCACACATTTTTGTTTTTTCAAAAAAAAAAATGACATTGGTTCTTTAACCCAGTTAAAGATAGGATATGATTTCCCAAGTTAAACAATCATTAATATTGTTTTTTGGGAAGATTAAAACTAAGTGGAGTTTTAATGAATCTTTAATTAGATTAAAATGATCGAGATGCAGTATCACCAGTTTTGCTCCAGGCGATAGTTAAATCTTTAATTAGATTTGAACATGAAATGGTAATTGAATTTACCGATAACACTGTGGTGTTAGATATGAAGTATTACCAGTTTTACTTCATGGGATGAATGTACATGATTCAAAATAAACCGGATTTTAGCGAAACCAAAAATATTAGAATCTATTTGAGAATATCTTTCCAACGAATCCGAAAAATTGAAATTTCACTGCGGGAATCAAAAGATATGCCCAGTTGAAAATTCAGAATAGTCGCTATGCAATTCTAGCCCTTAAAATGGAAATTTTGCAAACAACCTCGGTTTTCGACGAAACCACTTTTGTTGGATCCGGGATGTCAAGTTATTGTTAGATTCCAAATTACATAATATTTTGAATCAATATGTGAGCGTGGCGAAGTTAAACCTGTTTTGACAGTTTCAGTCAATTTCGATCGACCAGAAAATGACCATTTTTCAAACGATCTCAGAATTTGATGAAATTAATTTTGTTAGGACCGTATCGTCAATACGAAGTTAGAAAATATTTTTCAGAAATTTTTAGAGTCCGTATGTGACCCCAGTAAATTGAAATGACATTCAAATTGAATATATATAGATTTATATTTTAATTTGAACAGAAACTGATCGAAACGGTCGAACTGGCTTTCGATGCATATCCCATTGCGTTTGGAATTGGGCTAATTAGCTAGGGGCGACAGTCGTTGAGTTTGATTCTGAGTCCGAATGAAAAGTCAACCTTTATGGATTTAAAAATTTAAATTAAATTATTATATAATATAATATAACAGCCCCCCTTTACTCTCATTTCTCTCTCCCCGATGCGGAAATTAGAAAAAAAAACGACGGAGCCAACCCTAGCGCGCCACCTCGATTCCCCCCCCCCCCCCCGGCCACGCCAGGCACCTCCGGCGAACTCCCCCTCCTCCTCTTGCTCCTCCGCTTCTTCCTCCCCCTCCTTTGAAAACCCACGACCCCAACCCTACCCAAAACCGCCGAGCCCCCCCTTAGCCCACCGCGCCACCTCGATCCGACCCCCCCCTGCGAGCCTCCATACCCCTTCCTGACCTCCTGAGCCACTCTTACCCCTCCCGCCCTTCAGCAAAAATCGAGTGAAGGGTAGGTTTTTATTTATTTACATTTATTTAATTTTTCAGTTTTAAATATATGAGAGTGTTTGAAAAACCTGATTTTTATTCTATACGAAACTGGGATTTTTATGTATGTTATAGCTTAGGAAAAATCAGATTTTCATATACGTTTTAGCATAAGAAAATTTTGATCTTTATGAAGATAAAATATTTGATTTTTAGCAAGATGAAAATAGGATCTTTGTCTATATTTCTAGCGAATAAAAATATAATTTTTATGAGATAGAGAATATAAAGATACAATTTTTATATATGTAGCGTAATAAAAATATAATTTTTATTATATGAGAAGTGAAATAAAAATTTAATCTTTACAGTATATGAAGTGAAATAAAAATATAAACTTTATTTTTATCATGAAGTAGTGAGGATAAAGATTAGATTTTTATATGAGTAGCAGAATAAAAATACGATTTTTATATTATAGAAAAAATAAAAATTCGATTTTTATATTATAGAAAGAATAACAATATGATTTTTATATTATAGAAAGAATAAAAACATAATTTTTATTATGAAGTTAGCATGATAAAAATATGATCTTTATGATATGAACACCGGTATAAAAATAGAAATTTTATCTATATAGTAGCGGTATAAAACCATAATTTTTATCTATATAGTAGCAGTGTAAAAATGTGATTTTTATATATGTAGTGGCTACGGACAATGAAATTGACAAAAGGAGAGCACGACGAAGATTTCTACATTAGAAGAGTCGCGATGTTTGGTTTAGCTAATCGGTGAGAACTCCTCACTTTTAATTTGTTTTCTAGTTGAAATATATACTAGGATGCAGACGGTGCTTAGTAGCACCTGACACCCGTTGTCCACAAACCATGGACGACTTGTGTGATCGGTTGTGTTGTGAAATTTGACTGTTGATTGTGATGTGAAAAAATAAAAATTCATGTGTTGAATAGAATAAAAAAATTCATGTGTTGAAATCAAATAAAAAAAATTCATGTGTTGAAATCAAATAAAAAAAATTCATGTGTTGAAATCAAATAAAAATTCATGTGTTGAAATAAAATATATATTCATGCGTTGAATAGAATAAAAATTCATGTGTTAAAAGAAAATATATATTCATGTGTTGAAATAAAATATATATTCATGTGCTGAAATAAAATATATATTCATTTACAAATCGAAGGATTTGTTTATGTACAACGATTTGACTGATATTGATTGGGACGATAAATTTTACACATCGCCCAACTACACAAATAAAATCTGTGTTTGATTGTTTGAAACCCCACACGGGTGTTAGGATGAAATTGGACATACACTAATCCCAATAATTAACTATATCGATCGATTGATTGACTGGCTGTTATAAGCGTTGAATATTTATATTTGATGCTTATACGGTGTAGAATGCACTCTGGATGTTGGTTGAAGATTTATCGTTGCTATTATATACATGTGTTGTAGGGAATCCATATAATTAACGTTATATGGTAATTGATTGGGCCTTATTCTAATTTGGAAAATAAAGAATAGAATGAAAATTCATGTGTTGAATAATATAAATTCATGTGTTGAATAGAATGAAAATTCATGTGTTGAATAGAATAAAATAATTCTTGTGTTGAAATCAAATAAAAATTCATGTGTTGAATAAAACAAATTCATGTGTTGAATAGAAATATATTCATGTGTTGAATAGAAATAAATTCATGTGTTGAATAGAATAAAAATTCATGTGTTGAATAGAATAAAAATTCATGTGTAGAATAGAATAAACATTCATGTGTTGAATAAAAGCCGTGTTGATTAGATTGACGTCATTTTGACGTGAACGATATTTATATCGATTTTATTCATTTTTATAATGAATATAAGAAAGAAAGTGATTTCAAAATATAACGTTTTTAAAATATTATCATTTGTATATCGATGATGTGGAATATTCAATTTTGATTCGAAATTGAATATGAAAGTGAAATCGTTTCGAAAACGAATTTAAAACGATTTATAAAATACGTTTTGAAAGGAAATCGACGAAATATATAATATATATATATAATGGCCTGAATAGAATGCGCCGCGCCGCGGCAGTTCGCGAATTTCGACCATTGACTACGAATGGATATTACGGGAGATCTGACCGTCGGATTCTCCCAAAACCGGAACCATTGGGTTCGTATCGAAAAGAGATTTCTAATGAATATTAGAGATTTGAAATCTAACGGTTGGATTTGGAATTATGTCCAAATCAAATTTGGAAAAGGTCGCTGTAAGTGCAGTTCGATGGCCGTTGATGGAATTCGACTGTACGGGCCTTGATAAAATTATTAAAAATAGTAATAATTAGTGTAAAATCATAAGAAATGATTTGTGAAGAATTGGGATGAAAAATTCCATATTTGAAAAGATAAAAATAGTTTTTTATCGAAATGAACTAGTTTTGAACTAGAATTATAATCCCATTTATTTTTAAAATAAATAAAGTGGATTTGAAATGGTTTTAAAAGTAACCATAATTTCCAATAATTGAATTGGAATGGATTTGAATCGAAATTGTCTTTGGAATATTTCGATGTTGGATTTCTTGATTATACAGATATTGTTATGGAAATTTGAAAGATATATTTATATCGTTATTTCCAATACGATATTTGTTGGTCGTAGAATTTGATATTGGATATAAGCCGATATATTTTATATTCAGAGCCTTGTATTCAATATCAAATGGGATTTGGGTTTATCGTGAACCGTGTTTTAAATGACACTGGTTCTTTAACCCAGTTAAAGACAGCATATGATTTCCCAAGTTAAACAATCATTAATATTGATTTTTGGAAAGATTAAAACTAAGTGGAGTTCTATTGAATCTTTAATTAGATTGGAATGATCGAGAATGGAGTATCACCGGTTTTGCTCTAGGCGATAGTTAAATCTTTAATTAGATTTGAATGTGAAATGGTAATTGAATTTACTGATAACACCGTGGTGTTAGATATGAAGTATTACCAGTTTTACTTCATGGGATGAATAGGTTGGGATTGGGAAATCAAAACAAATGATTACTTCGGTAAGGTTCGTTAATCCCGACTAGTTTGGATAAACCATAATTTTGTTTGAGTTGGTATTCAAAGGAGGATTAAAGAATAAATTTAAAGAATTTACCTCTAATAATATTAATGGGAACCTTTCCCAAAGTATAAGAATATTTGAATAAAAGAATATTCTGAATTGGAATGGGGCGTATGTTGTGTTTGTGTAACACTTGTTTACTATATACGCGAGTTATTCAAAAAGACCGGGTTTATCCCATTCTGAATAACTGATTCGACGATGTGTCGAGGATGAAGTCGGTGGTCGAAGACCAGAGGCCATCGCATCGTTTGGGTGATTACTGATGATCTTGATTGGGTTGTACACCCAAGAGGAGGGAACAGTTGGTGATTGTCCAGACGTACTTGGAAATCGATGGATATGCGAGGTACAAGGTGCCTCCGGTTTCGTTCAGACCCAGAACGAACTTGTAAATGGACTATGTGATTGATTTCTATTAAATATATATCTGTTTGGCGGAGGAGAATTTATTCTTTTGCTTAACGCCCTTCTCTGAGACGTACGAGCTCAGGGGTTATATATTGATGGATATCAATCGCATGGAGTGAATTGCCAATGTGACATGCCTAAGTGGCAAATGATCAAGGCTTCTGTTGAAAAGCAAAGTTTTGTGGTTGATGATCAAAGCACGGCCTATGTGGCATAGCTTTGTGTAGCGCGGATTCGTGAACCTCACACCTCGGTTGTGAACCAGAAATGGGAGAGGACCTCAGGGAGGACATGTGTTTCTTTCTAGCTAGGGTGGTGTCAGTGACCTACCAGCCCTGACATTTATATTATTTTCACCTGTGTGGTTGTTGCTGTTGCGAGGCGCCTCGGATATATCGGTGACTATGTGGAGCCGATGGAGCCATTGGGCTCATTTACGCCCCAAAGGGTGGGGAAACGCAGTGTTCAGGCGTTTTAATCCACATCGGTGGACCGGCCCTGACGATCCAAGGGTCGATGCGCTCTGACCCTGAGGCTCAGGCTAGAGAGTCTCGAAGCCGGTGAGGACGATCCCTTGCCTCGGTTCATAGATGGAAACCCAACTTCCAATACGTGACTTTGTGGTTTTTGATTGTAGAGCCTAGTATGGCGACATAGTGGTATGGGGCACTTATACCGTCTATGATTGGTATTTATGATTTGAAATTGTTTTGACACTATACACTTATAGTAATAATAAAACATGAAATTTCACGTATCAAGCATTCTTTGGCTATTATAAGGTAAAAACCCTATCCTCCGGCTTGCGTTGCATTGTGTGATGGGACCTTGGTCTTATAATAGCTTCATTGTTCTTTATTTAGCATTGCGCTGTTGTTTTATGCACTGGTACTCTTGGAAGGAAACTCGTTCCGTGTTATACGGCATGGTCCCTTGATTTACCTAACTTTAAAATAAAGATTAATAACTGTTTTAGTTCTCACACCAGTCACATGAC
This sequence comes from Allium sativum, assembly GCA_030737875.1. Lineage (NCBI taxonomy): Eukaryota > Viridiplantae > Streptophyta > Magnoliopsida > Asparagales > Amaryllidaceae > Allium > Allium sativum. Next base: position 660,498,034 of record CM060924.1, read on the forward strand.
TGACCTGGAGTTTATTGTTTTAACCTAAACTCTGGGTGCCCTTATTTTGACACGGGCAGCTAGTAGTTTTGGTTTTGCAGATTTATATTCACAGGAACCTGGTTTACAGCTAGAATGATACTCGGAAAGCTCTGTATCCTTGTATTACTTTCAGTTGTGTTTTGTATTATTTTTCCACTGCTATGTAATGTAATTTAAATCTCTGATATTTTCTGTGTAATATTTATTCATACTCTGTATATTCTTGAATTCCGATGGTATTGTTGTAATAAGCAATGAAATGCTCTTCTGTTTGCGTTCCGATGTGGCTTATTCTCAAAGCAATCCGGGCTTTCCTTATCGGGGAAGTTACAGGTCTTCACATATTACCTTGTTCATCAGCCTTATTTTTAAAGACCCACTTAGTACCAACAACCGATTGATCAGTTGGTCTTGGAACAAGTTCCCAGACATCATTGCGCTCGAACTGATTTAGTTCTTCTTGCATGGCAATGATCCAGTAATCATCAATAGCGACCTCTTTTGGATTCTTAGGTTCGATGTTTGAAAGAAACTCGACATGACCCATTTGATGGAGCTGCTCCTTGTTTTGACTTGTGATGTTACTTCCCCGATTATATTTTGAGTAGGATGATCTCTTAATATTCTCGGTGGAGATTGTATCCTTAGTGGAGATTGTCTCCATGGTGGAGATCGTAACTCACATGGTTGAGGAATATTTTCAACAACTATTTCAGAGTCAGAATCAACATTTGTAATGATTGGATTATCAGTGACTATAGTTTTGTCATCATATGATATATTTTGAGGATGCTTATAGGGTTTATCAAAAGAGGCATGAAGTGATTCTTCAATAGCTTTGGTTCGTTTATTAAATATATGATAGGCCTTGCTTCGTTCCGAGTAACCGACAAATATACCTTCAACGGCCTTTGGATCGAATTTATCGAGATGGTCTTTCGTATTTAAAATAAAGCATTTAGAACCAAATACTTTGAAGTAAGAAATATTAGGCTTTCTTTCATTAAATAATTCATAAGAAGCATTCTTAGTGAGAGGTCGAATGGATACACGATTCAAAACATAACAGGCAGTTGCAACGGCTTCTGCCCAGAAATGTTTTGGTAAAGTGGTTCCATTTAATAATGTTCTTGCACATTCTTGTAAGGTTCAATTTTTCCGTTCTATTACTCCGTTTTGTTGTGGAGTTCTAGGAAATGAAAAATAAAGATATATACCTTTCTTTGTACAAAAATGTTCAAATTCATTATTTTCAAACTCTCCGCCATGATCACTTCTTATATTTTTAACTTTAAGCCTTTCGATTTCTGAATTCTCTTGACAAAAGATTTGAAATGTTCGGAAGTGTAACTTTTTTTTTCAAGAAAATTGTCCAGGTGTAACGAGAGTAATCATCAACAATTACAAACACATATCGATTATGCTTTATTGACCGAACCTGAGTTGGTCCGAATAAATCCATATGTAGTAGCTCAAGTGGTTGTGATGTTGATATGACTTTCTTCGATTTAAAAGCTGATTTAGTCAATTTTCCTAATTGACATGTGTCACAAATGTTGTCAACCTTAAAGCTCATTTTGGGAAGTCCTCTAAGTAGATCGTTTTTGGCTAGCTTGTCGATAGTTCTGAAGTTTATATGACTGAAGCGTTTGTGCCATAGCCATGGATCATTATCATTAGCCACATGACACATATCTGAATTATGATTAATATTCATATTCAGAATATATATATTTCTGTCTCTATATCCTTTGAAAACTAAATTTTAGTCTTTATCTAAGATACTACACTTATCATCTGAAAAGGGGATTGTAAAACCCTTGTCGCATAACTGACTAATACTAAGTAAATTGTGTTTCAAATTTCTAACTAGCATGAAATTGGTAATAAGAGGTAAGTTAGATGTACCGCAATTTCTCAAATCGCCTTTGCCAATGATATAGCCTTTTGAATTATCTTCAAAAGTGACAGAGCCACCATCTGAGTATGTAATATTTGTCAATAAGCTCTTGTCTCCAGTCATATGTTTTGAGCAACCACTGTCCAAGATCCACTTTCCTCTTTTCCTATGTGGGACCTGCAAAAAATAAAATTAAGTCCATGGTACCCACTTTTCATGGGGTCCTAAGAGTTAGGTCTTAGGAGTCCAGACCCGTATGGGTCCGGTATCCCCTTTATATATATAATTAGAATTAAGATGCATAGTACTCATGAAATGTCAAATATATCTTTTCCTAATCAAATTGTTATTTGTTTTACGAACCCATATCTTGATAGCCCTGACAATTTTCTTTTGAAACTTCACAACTGGTTTTGGTTTGGAATATAATAAACTAAGATTTTTCTTAGCTTCATCTTTCTTCTTCTTGAGATGTTTCTTGATTTCTTGTCCCATACCTTGTTTGTTAGAAGCAAATTGTGAACTTTCAATGATCTTTGTCAAGTTTTCTCAACCTCCGTTGAAGTTAGAATCATTTTGAGTAATATCTTCTAACTTAGTTTGTAAACTAATCTTTTCTAGGTCCAGAATTTTGACTTTTGCCTTAAGCTCATGATTTTCAGTAGTAAGAGCATCATTTTTCTCTTTTTCAGTTTTAATTTCTTGACTCAAAAGTGATAATTGAGAGTCAATATTAGATGATGATTCTTGAAGTTTTTCAAGTTCTTCTTTTAATATTTTCTTCTCATCTTTTAGCATATCTCGTTCAAACTCTGCTCTACTCAAATCTTCTTTGGTTTCTTTTAATTGTCGTTTTATGTCTTTATATTTAACTATCAATTCGGCATTAATATCAAGTACTTCATCAAATATAGGAATTTGTACCTCATCTTCTGCCGCCATGAAACAAACGTTTGCTTGTTCATTTTCTGTATCATTTTCAATTTCTGATGAAGACGAGTCTGAATCATCCCATGTAACTAAGAATGCTCGTTTCTTTGATTTGTCCTTCTTGTATCTAAATTTGTCATTTTCTAACTTTTTCTTTTGCTCCGGACATTCCTTGTGCATGTGCCCCTTTTTGTGGCAGTTAAAACATTCTATAGCTGATGAAGATGGTCTATTTGATCCAGTTTTCTTTTTGTTATATCGACTAGCTTTTCGTTGTTTTAAGAATTTTTTGAAACCTTTTGCAATGAATGCTAGATCTTCATCTTCAGATTCTGATTCATCTTCATCTTTTTCTACATGAAATGCTACATTTTTCTTTTCAGCTTTCTGTTCCTTTCTGGCCTACAAATTAGCTTCATAGGATATTAGATTTCCTATCAATTCATCTGGCTTCATGACGGAAAGATCATTAGCTTTTTCAATTGCTAATACTTTTCCTTCCCATTCACTAGTCAGAGAATGTAGGACTGTCGAAACAACATCAAAATCTGAATATTTTTGTCCTAAACCAGTAAGTGCATGGTGAATAGTTGAAACCGTGAATACATATCATTGATTGTCTCATTCAGCTTCATTTTGAAATTTTAAATCTGACTCTTCAGCATGGCTATTTGTCTTGTTTAACTTTGTTAGTACCTTCATGAGTGGTTTTCAGCGTTTGCCAAATTTGATATGCGGTGGTACAAATACTAACACGGTTATATTCATTTTGGTCCAATGCACAAAACAACATGTTTATTGCTTTTGCATTTACGGCTGCTGCCGTTTTCTCAGCCGGTGTCCATTCTAAATTATCAGTTGTAGGATTCACTATTTCTTTTTCGGTAGCATTCTAGGCATCATAGCTATTTGATTGCATAAAGAATGTCATACGTGTTTCCCAATAGCTATAGTTGAGACCATTGAAGACTGGAGGTCTTTGTGTCGATTGACCTTCTGTGTAAGTGGTAGTGATAGTGCTTGCATTATTTGCCATATTACTAAAATATATCAAATAACTGTGTTACGGTTATAAGATAACCTTGCTCTGATACCAAATGAAAATGTATGTACGTTCTAATATAATACAAACGGATCGTGTAATATGGTGTATAACACACAAGTATGAAATAATAGCTAATCACAGATATATATAAAAGAGTAGAAGCAGTAAACAAGAAAAATCACACCAGGGATTTCTATATAGGTTCGGAGCACCGTCCTACGTCCAATCCCAAACTTCTATCTGGATTTTCACTAATAACCACCTCACTTCACCCGGAGGAACAGGTATACAACACCCGAGCAGACGAACGGGATTTCACGCCTCTTACAACACTGAGGACTTCAACATGTGCCTCTTACAACACCAAGGACTTCAAGTAACACGGATATACTTTGTTATTGACCATATGTGTTCTTGATAACACGATTTTGTCACTTGTAGTACAAACTTCCTATAATCTTATCCTCAAATAATATATTTGTATATATGAAGATTTGGAAGTGGATATCGTTTTAAATCAAAAGAATGTTAAATAGATTCTAGGATTCAAACGATATATGATAAAATATGAGCAATTTGAGCGCTTGAGAGTTCAAGAATGAAATCGAAAGAATAGAGATTAGATTGATAGAATTGGTGAATTGGAATGATGAATTCATGATGTTTATATAAGGAATAAACAGTTGTAACCATTTGTGAAAAGTCACAAACAATGGATATGATTATTGGTGAAGAGAAAGAGAAGCAACTCTTGAAGAAATGGAAATGTCTATATGAAAGGTTGCTTCTGTTTGAAAATGGTCGACAGGTTAAAAGGGACCGGTAGACAGGAATTTGAATATGTTTATATATACGTTGTGTACACTTGTGCACGTTATCTGTGCATTCGGGGCAGAAACAGTCGACCGCCTTGTTTCAACCGGTCGACCGGTTTGGCCCAGATTGCACAGTTAATGTGCACTTATATATTCTTATATATATATATATATATTCAAAGATTAAAGGTGTGAGAATATTTGAGGATATATTTTTAATATAAACAACACTACTAACATACCAAATAATCAACCTCTAATGTATAATACCAATGAATATCTTCATTGTCTTCTTTTTGTCGATCACGTCGTATTTCTATATCAGAAATCAAAACTATAAAAATCTTGACTTAACAAAACTCACCTACAAAACCGCTCATCAAAATACATTAACTGTATGGATCGATACCGGTCCATGGCTAATGGACTGGTACTGGTCCATGGGTAATGGACGACACTCGTCCAATTTGTTAGCGTATTTTACATTTTTGGTTTCAGGAAATGATTTATTTTCTTCATTTGATCCTTAGATGGAATCTGATTCTTTTTTGACCTGTTCTGGTACTGCCTCAGACTTTGGCTTCTTATTACCTCGATCTTTCCTTTTGGTCCATCGAGAAACGATACCTAGGTACACTACGCCATAGATTGCATACTGCAACACCGGAGAAGCGATGCAGAAAGTGCCAAAAAGTGTTGATGTAGGCAAAAATTCATCTATGACAACACTTTCTCGGTGTTGCATTTTGCTGCGTTGAATTAGGGTCAAAGGCAACACCTTTGCTACCCTATGGCAACATCGGTACAGGTGTTGCCACAAGTACTACTACAACAAAAAACACCTTTCACAACTGCCAAAAACAGTTGTAATATGTCTATTAAAACTAGAAACCGTAATAAAGTCAACCTTTTTTACAACTGTTTCAAGTAGTTGTTAAAATTTGTTTTACAACTGTTAAAAGTAATTATACCTCAACTGCTATTAGTCAAAGATTTCATAATATTATAATTATAACCACTATTTCACTAACAACAAACATAATTGCTTGCATTAAGGAAAAAAACCAATTCAAGTTTACACCATTTGTGAATTAGTAATTTCATTATAGAAAATAACTGAATTCATTACATATGTCAATAAAAGTACATACACTTATTAAATGAGAAGTTTTCTACATGGCCTCATGACTATTTTACTTTCAGTTATTACACAATAGCTCAACACAATAATCATAATAAATTTCTAACAAATAAATATGATCTAATACTACTATACCAGCATTTCTTCTTCTGCTATAAACTTTTACTCTCCCCAATTTTCAAGCTATTACACCTGTAAGCACAAGTTAACAAAAATAAAAAGCAAATGTGAATACACAAGAACAGAGATAACAGGATATAATAACTTGACATGGATTTTTCTGTTTGCAAACGGGGTTGTTGCTGCGCAAACTCAGTTTGCAAACAGGGTTGCTACTGTGTAAACTTAGTTGCAAACTGAGTTGCGGCTGCCAACTCAGTTTGCAGATTGAGTTGCGCAAACACGAAGTACCTATGTAGTCTAATATAAACTAATATGCCTAATCATATAGCAAAACTTAGCCAATATGCGAAATCAGTTGAGTTGCTGCTATGCCCTTGATGATAATGGACATAGGATATAGCAAAACTAATATGCCAAATCATATACAGTACCTATCAACATAAGTAACCCCAAAACTTATAAGAAATCCTACTAAGTATTGTTATTTCATTAAAAGCAAGTTGATTCCAAGAAAAATTTACAAAATTGGTTAAAGTACCCAAAAAAATTATTTTGATCCAATAATAAATGATACACATTTTCTAATTCAATAAAGTTGCTAGCCTATTGAATTGCATCTTTAGTGAAGGGGTACCAGTAACGCATTCCAAAGTATACATTTGGATGCAGATTTTTTTCTTCCAATGCAAATTTTAAGGCATGTGCCTGTAATACATTTTAGTAAGAAGTACTCCTGAGAATATCAAACAAGGTAGTATGTTTAATCACAACAAAATAAACAGTTCAATACACACACGCACATGCATGCACAAAAGAATATTTCTCATGGGAAAATTATGAGGCCCGAGCGGATGACAAAAGAACATCATTGTTAATAATAATGATTCGATGCCGAATCAGAAAGAAGGGTTTGATATGCTTATAAATGAAAGTGCATTGTGCAAAACAATAGCACCGTTAGCTGTCATGATAAAATTACCATCGGTTGAACTAACACGGATGGGAAAAATCATTTATAAATATATAAATCAACCTGGTCGTTTGTTAAATGCTATGATTATTCTAGACCATTTAGTTGTTTCCACTGATACACCTAGGCCAAAACATACCCTTCATAGCAATACAAAATTGCCTTTAAAAGTGAGTTTTATTTCCTATATCATTACCATATAAACCAAAAGCCTATTAGTACATATTTTATCTATGAACTTGTAATGACCCGGGATTTTGACGATCTTGGTTATCCGACATACAACACATATCGAACATCCAAGGATCGAAAATACCGGTCATTAAAGAAAGAAATTAGAGGGTGAGGAAAAATAAGATAGAAAATTAGAATTGAAGAAGAAGAAGAAGAACACAACATCCGAGTAACACGAATCTCACAGCGGAACGAAACAACATATAATAAATAACATATCATTGAGATCAAATCATTATATGTATACAATAACATTATCAGAGTACAACACTTACAACACAGCGGAAATAACTATAGCTATAAAATCCTGAAGCCTCCTGCTCCAAGCTCTTCCAGTATATCTGTAAATCCCGACTACTTGACTGCCTGTACAAATTTAGGCACCCAAGAGTTTAGGGAAAACAACAAAATAAACTCCGGGTCAGTCATGGGACTGGTGTGAGGAAAACAGTTTAAAACAGTTCAAGTAGGTAATCGATATCTCATAAGACCACGCCGTATAACGGAACGGGTTTTTCCCTTATGAGAATCCAAAATCAATATTTATATCAAAACTCTCATGATATTATTATAATGTCTATCAACACAATATAATAATCATCTAGCAGAAACGCTTTCATCTCACGTTCTACATATATAGTATACAATCAAAACCGCAAGCACGTATTGGGTAATGGATTTCCAACTATGACAAGGTATGGAACCACCTTTCACTAGTGTACCTCTAGAGAGGAATACACTGGGTTCAACAAGAACATCTTACAACCCGGCCACACATGACCGGCCACTCATTTCGCTTGAGTGTATCGAATGTATATCACCAACAGTTGGGATCAGCAACCGTTTCCCGAATGGGACAACATCGACAATTGATTTTTAGAAATAAATGAAACTCTAGATCAGGTGATTATACACCCTACTTCGGTGCGACCGAGTTAGCCATGTTGCCTGCCCGATTTCTGTCATTTACCGGATGTGAGGCTAGAAGCTAAGCTTTTCATCACACCAGATTCACTTTGAATGCCACATCGTCAAATCCATCAAATCACCGATTGACGTCCTCAACCATACATTATGTGTTAGCTAAAAGAAGTTTCCTTCTCTGCTTCCACTCTTGGTACGGTTGGAGAAATCAATATACGTGATCGTCTAGAAATACTCTGTCAGACATCCGTCCATATAAGTCATCCAGGAACAGGATGAACCGAAGGCACTATTCTGTAAACAGGATAGCCCTTGCATAACTCCATCTTCAATTACCGAAGGCACTATTCTGTAAACAGGATAGCCCTTGCATAACTCCATCTTCAATTTCCTTTGGCATATATGATTCGCAACGCTTATGCCAATACAGAGTGGTTCTTTGGATAATAATCCAACCGTCTCTCCATATCAACAACGTTAAAATAGTCAAAACTTTGATAGTCTGTGATTTAACTATCGAAGAAAAACAGGTGTGCAAACAACGATATTATTTCCAAATGGAAATTCATATCGATCAAACATCATTCAACATTTATCTCTTTATTTCATTAATTTACTTATCTCCTGTTTCCCTATATTCAATATTTTTTATTTTCTAAATTTGGAAAATATACGTTATAAACAATGGAAAACATTTCCATTTCTTGTTTTCTTTATTAGAAAACATTTCTGGTTTCTTATTTGGAAAACATTTCCAAAGCTTCTTCATTGGACTTAGACAGATGTTTAAACAAACCATTGCGATGCCAACTCAAACCATTTCCTTTAATTACTAAATTCACTTAACCATCCTTTACTATCGAACCTTAACCATTCCTTAGTTAAAAATGAAGTCAATCAAGTTGGGGTAATACTACCTCTCAGACCTTAACTGAACAACGTTCCTAACTTTGAAATAGGCAAAGTTCACTTTATATTCCTTAACAAACTTCCTTACATAACCCTCTTTCGAATCATCTCTTATTCGATAATTCTTTTCCTTCGAATAAGGTATATTCGATAACTCTATTCAATTTATTCTGTTCACTTAACTCTTTTCGATTAACCCTTATCAATTAACTCTATTGGACTAACGCTATTGGATTAACTCTATTTGACTAACGCTATTGATTTACTCATTTCACTTAACTCTTTTCGAATAAACTATATTCGATAACTCTTTTTATTTTCTTCGAATAAACTATATTCGATTAACTTATTTGCTTCTATTCGAATAAACTATATTCGATTAACTCCTTTTCTTCTATTCGAATAAACTATATTCGATTAACTCATTTGCTTCTATTCGAATAAACTATATTCGATTAACTCATTTGCTTTAACTCAAATCGATTAAACTAACATCGATTAACTCCTTTGATTTAACTAACATCGATTAACTCCTTTTAACTCGATTAAACTATTCATTGATAAAGATTTACTTTTAGTAACAGTTCTTCACTTTACAACTGATTTCCCTTTTATAAAAATCTGTTCGTTTTAAAAACATTTTCCCTTTTATTTACTTTCGAAATATTTCCTTTTATAAAATCTGTTGATTTTATAAAATCCCTTTTATTTTAATATACATTGAAATAATTCTTTTTACATCCCAGGGTCTTTTATGATATTTAAAATATCGAATAACAAAGATCAATATCATTCCAACACACATAATCCATAACAGATTATATAACACATCATATATCACAATATACGAAAAACAGTAAAATAAATGTTGAGGAATCCAGTTGGATTCCTCCAACCTGTTTCCCTGCATCACAGATGTTAAACAATATAGATAACATCACTTCCAGTTCCATATGATATATTCTGTTAAATAGAATCAATATAGAAATTCAACTAACTGACTACAGTTCAATCAAACAGTCAACACACAGTCAATTAGCCAATATTTAACAGTTCTAAAAATACAACATGAAATTTATAAACTGTTCAGAGTTGGTGAGATTTACTCACATTGGACTATCATCGTTAATTAACGATAATAGTCGTTGATTTAGACCAGACAATTTATTTTGCCATGAATTGTAACGAGCACCAATCCACTTCCGGTCAGTTCCATTTCGACGCTCCCGTCCATATGATCGCAACGCAACTTACGGTTCGTCAATCTGATATCGTATGACCCCGATATTAAATTTACAAGTTAATATAATTTAAATAAACTAAAAACTTGGATTTAAATAGCAAATGGGCCTCACTCCTTTCTAACACAACCGGCCCAGGCCCAACTACCCCTTTAAACCCGTACCGCTCACCACTCCTTCTTCCACGATTTCAACGCTGCTTCACAAAACACCATAGCCGACTTTCAATCCCAAACCGCTCCTTCCTCAGTCCACAAATCCCAAAACCGAAAACACCTTTAACTTCTCCATCCCATGCTCATCCTCCCTAGGCCAAAAGGGAACTACCCAAACGTTCTTTCCAGGTCGCGACTCCAGGAGCAGGTAACACAAGCTCAGGAATTTTCCACGTTCATTTTTGTCGCCGATTTCATCACCACTTAACTCGCAAGTGCGATTTCCCTTCTTCATTCCCGAATTGATATCAAAACCTTGATTAAAAGCTTGTACTACTCAAAAACCAAAACCCTAGAACACGCTATACCAGAAACAGCGAACCAATGTGGTGTCGAGCTCACCCAAACGCATATAGAACTGAAGAGGAAGACTTAACAAGTTCGAATACCCTTGTTTGATGATATTAGGAATTATCTTTGAGTTGTTATGATTTTTTTGAAAATCAAATTTCTTTTACTGGAAGAGAAAATAAATCGCGGCGGATTTTTGGTTGAGCTGAGAATGAATTAGGTCTTAGGGAAAGTTGTTAAGGGTATTTATAGGCAAATAAAATATCTAGATATTTTCAAAGATATTTGTAGATATTTTTCTTTTATTGTTTTATATTCATTTCAGTCTTCTAAAAATTCGTGTGATCACACACTATATTCAAAAATCACGAAACTGGACATGTAGCTAGAGTTCGACATTACGGTCCCAACGAAACTGGTTTCGTCGAATTCCGACTCCGTATGCTCACACAGCGTATTTTTAACTATCGAAATACTGACTGTTTCTCACTCTAAAAATCCGTACGACCACACAGTGACTCTAAAAATCACGAAACTGGAAATCTAACAACTATTTGACATTGCGGATCCAACAAAATTGGTTTCATCGAAAACCGAGGTCGTTTGCAAAACTGGTTATTTTTAAAGCTCTAGATGAACCATTTAAATATTTAAATATATTTAAAATTAATTATATTAAATATTAATAAATTTATATTATCGTATATATTCACAGCAGAATATCATACAGCTCTAGAATACTCCTCTATGAATTTCTAACTTGATATTTCAAATCCTGATTAAATCGATCGATTTATATTGAAATTCCTTTTAAAAATATAAATAATTCCTTTATAAATTATAAAGGAATTCCACAGCGACTTTTCTAAAATTTGATTTGGACATAAATCAAAATCTACACGATGAAATCCTGATTTTTCTCTTCCACTAGAAAGATATATTCCACCAGCTCCACACGTTTCTTGTTTCATAGAAATCCGGCTTAAAACGAATCATGTACATTCAATTGAAGTTCAAATCGCCAAATAGCGAACTGCAGCGCCATTTCGAGCTCGATTATAATTATTTTATAATTCTATGTTCAAACTGTCATTTATATAATATATTCGATATTCAAATTCAATTCCAAGCTGAATTAAATATCACAGATGATCTGGTTCATACCATATCGTCATTTCAGCCAATTCTGATTATTTCAGAATTAAATATATTATTTAATTTTTTATTTTAAATTAAATATTCATCATTATTTAATTCGACGACCATTAAATTCTCTATATCACTATTTATATAATTAAATAAATAAATTATAATACCTCTGCCAATGCGGGTCATTACAATCTTCCCCACTTAAAATAATTTCGTCCTCGAAATTGCTAAGGTAGAGAACGACCCTATCGACTGGTTAGAACATATTTGTTCACTTCTTAACTTCAGTTTCAACTGAACCAATTTAATTTTAATTAAATTATTAATTAATTCTTATCAACGAAAATTTTCAAAAATCCTGAAAATTTTCTAACTCTTTATCTTTTCGAAAAATTTCGCCAGCACCTCCTTGTACTGGTCAATAGGTCAAACCACCACTCGCCTCTCTGGGCCATCTCCAACCCAAAAGAAAATCAAATAGCCAAGCGGCTTGCCAATTCGGCTCATAAATCTTATATCCAATAGAAATATAAACTTGTACCTTTTGTCGGCATATCATTATATCCTTTCCACCTGTTACCAATTCAGCGGGTACAAGGGTCATCCCAGTCAAATTCCAATCTGCTTTTATCCACAACACAACCATTCGCTAATCTCCGAGCCAAATACCATTTCAAACTCGAGTTTCATCTCGATTCCCAACTCTTAACTTCATTATCACATTACTCTTCAATTTGAATCTCACAATCCAATTTGTATTGATATCATTCTAATTCAATCTCAGTTACCACTTTACTGGCTTTACTTTAATTCAATTTTGCTTTCACAAATTTCTGTTAAATTTGCTTTTAATTCAAACAGTCTTTCCCTGGGAGTTTTCAAATAGTTTACTCTTTTCAAAAAATCAAATTTTTCCTTTTGAACATGTCACTGAGCCCTTAATTAATATTCCATTAGTTAAATCAGTTCTCTATTTCTTTATCAATATTTGTTAACCAAATATTTTCAATAACCATATTGCCCTTTTATGTTATTTGGAAAATATTTCCGAATATCGCCTTCCTTTATTTTCTAAACTTTAGAAAATATATGCTATTTATAATTGGAAAATATTCCAATTACTTATCTCTTTTACGATCTCGTTTATTTCTATACTTAGGAAATATTCTTTATTATATTTCCAAGCTTACACTTATTTGGATTAAAACGGATGTTGTGTAAAACATCGTTACGACAACCCAAATATTATATTCAACTAACTCTTATTCAACATTGATCTTCGAACATGAAATCTTACTATTTATTTGTTAATAATGAAATCAATCAAGTTAGGGTATAATTACCTCTCAGACCTTGACTGAAAAACATTTATAACGTCAAAACAGATATGACTACTTACTCGAATAATCAATACCATACAACTACTTATTCACCTTTAAACACGTACGCTTCGTCTTTCTATTCTTACTAGATTTTATTCTTAGTCTTCCTATTTGATTTTACTATTCTATTTTCCAAGTTCGTTACCTTATCGACTTCTATATATATATATTGATACGTTGATTTCTAACTATCAAATTATCTTAAAAATATTTTAACTCCTTAAATTCCCGGAAAAATTCGCCATAACCTCCTTTGTACCAGGAGCATCGGGATATTTCAAATAGCCTCACATGGCCCTCACCAATCCAAAAGAAAAAGAAAAAGTCAAGCGGCTAGCCGATATGGCGCATAAAATCTCATATATGAATTAAATACATACCTTTTCGTCGAGCATTCTATTTATATACCTTCATACCCTATCCATACCTATCTCATATATATTTATACCTGCCCAATCTATTTTAACTATACCTGATCGTTTTAACTCAATTCGTTAATTAATTTGTTAATTAACTCTTTAGTCTATTTCTCTTTTATATTTGAACGTGACATGTTCAAATATATTTTAACTTGCTTATTAACTAATTTGAATCCAAATTTCAAATTTAAGTTCTATATTCGATTTCGAATATCCATTTACAAATCTAATTCACATTTCAAAGTTCAACTTCAAATTCAAAACTCGATTAACTAATTCCTCTTCGACTTAGTTAATTCTATTCAATTTCTATTCAAATTTTATATCACTTATATTATTCAAATCTATATATCAAATTCTATTCAAATTCTATTCAAATTCTATATATTCAAATTCTATAGTTTAAATTCCATTTGAATTCTATATTCGAATTCTATATATTCAAATCTTATATTTTAATTCCATTTGAATTCTATATTCATATTCCATTTGAATTTCTATATTCATATTCCATTTCACTTTCGATATTCAAATCCTATGTTTGAATTCCTTTATATTTTATATATTCAAATTCTATATTTGAATTCCATTTGAATTTCTATATTCAAACTCTATTTCAATTCCATTGAATTTCTATATTCAAACTCCCTTTGAATTTCTATATTCAAATTCCATTTCACTTTCAATATTCAAATCGTATATTTGAACTCCATTGAATTATATATTCCAATTCCATTATTTAAATATTCTTTATTCAAATCTCATTTGAATTTCTATATTCAAATCCCCTTTGAATTTTTTCTATTTACATTCTATGTTTGAACATCCTTTATTCAAATTCCTTTTTAAACTTTCTTTATTCACTCTTTACATAAGTCTCGATTTCAATTCCTTTTGAAATCGATATTTCTACCTTTGGAAAATAAATTTCCCTTTCAATTTCACACTTGTATTTTTTATTTCTGAATTATCCAATGATAATTCTTTTCACTTTATTTATAAACTTCGTTTATAAAAGAACTATTTATAAACTTCGTTTATAAAGGAACTTCTCGTTTTATTTCTTTTAAACAAGTTAATATTTCAAATCTATTTAAAAATTCAAATTCTATTAATCAAATCCTATATTGAAATTCAACACAACTTGTCTGTAATAACCCGGAAATCTGGGCCAGTTTAAAATTTTTGTTTTGGCAATTTTACCGAATTTTGAATATTTAAAATAGATTATTTTAAATAAAATCGACGAGAAATTTATTTTGAATATAATTCGAACATATATATTATATACGCCGTCGTTAGAATATAAATAATTATATATAATTATAAATAGAATTGAAAATGGCGCGGTAGTTCGATAATTCGATTTCAAACTTCAATTGGACGTACCGGGTGCAAAACAATCCGGATTTTAGTGAAACCAAAAACATTAGGATCTAATTGATAATATCTTTCCAACGAATCCGAAAAATCAAAATTTCATAGCGGGAATCAAAAGATATGTCCAGTTGAAAATTCTGAATAGTCGCTATGGAATTCAGGCCCTTAAAAATGGGAATTTTGCAAATGACCTCGGATTTCGACGAAACCACTTTTGTTGAATCCGCAGTGTCAAGATATTACTAGATTCCAAATTTCATAATTTTCTGAATCAATATGTGAGCGTGGCAAAGGAAAACGCGATTGACCAGTTTCAGTTGATTTTAATCGACTGGAAAATGGCCATTTTTCCAACGGTCTCAGAATTTGACGAAACTAGTTTTCTTAGGACCGTATCATCAATACGAAGCTAGAAAATATTTTTCTGTAATTTTTCGAGTTAGTATGTGGCCCCGGTAAATTGAAATATGCGTTTAAATTTAAAATATGAAGATTTAAATTTTGATTTAAGTGAAAACCTATGGTACCGGTCGAATTGGCCTACGATGCATATCCCATTGTGTTCGGAATAGGGGTAATTAGCTAGGGGCAATAGTCGTTGGATTCGATTCTGAGTTCGAATGTAAAAACAGATATTTTCTGAATAAAAATAATTAAAAAATAAATTATATATATAGTCAACTTGGGGTCAAACCCTTCCTTTTCATTCCTAGGTCAAACCGCTTAGCCCCCAAATTTTCAAAACCCGCTCCTTTATCCCTGTCGCCCCCTCGCTCAGCCCTTCACCTCCGTTGACCGTCGCCCCACCTCCCCGAACTCCGTCCAACTCCTTCTTCCTCCCTACTCTCTCGCTCCTCCCTCTCAATCGAGCGCACGCGCCCCCAACTCGTTGAAGCCGTCGCCTGGCTTCAGGCCGTCGCCCCTGCAACGCCGAGCGCCGTCGCCCTCTTGGGCGCAACCCCCCCTCTCCTCCGCTGCACCCTAACGCGCCACCACCCTAGTCAGCGCCGCCCCCTCCGATGTTTTTTCCCCTTTCTGATTTGAAGGCCGCCACCCCCCCCCCCCCCCCCGCGCCACTTCGAGACCACCAACACCTCCTCCATCTTCATTGTAATTCGCAGCAGCCCCGCCCTATTTCAATGTAAGTTTTTTTTAGTTATTTACTTGATTTTACTTAATGTAAGTAGGTTTAAAAATGCAAGAACGGATTTGTAAAACTAAAAAGAACTGATTTTTAATATATTAAAGAAGAGATTTTTAATATTGTAGAGGCGAGATTTTTGCTATAATAAAGATTCAATTTTTAGAAGTGGAAAGATTCGATTTTTTTTTAAAAATAGAAAAGATTAGATTTTTGAAATTTGAAAAGGTGGAATCTTTATTTTTGAAAAGGCGAAATTTTTATCTATAGAGTAGCGAAGTAAAAATAGGATTTTTATATATTGAATAGCATAGTAAAAATTCGATTTTTATATATTGAATAGCATAGTAAAAATTCGATTTTTATATATTGAATAGCGAAGTGAAAATTCGATTTTTTTTACACATGTAGAGAATACGGGCAACGAAGATGGCAAAAAGGCGAGAACGACGAAGGTTTCTGCAAAGGAAGAGCCGTGGGGTTAGGATAGCTATCGGTGAGAACTTCTCACTCTTCGATTTCTTTTTTCTAGTTATATATATATATACTAGGATGCAGACGGTGTTTAGTAGCACCCGACACCCGTCATCCACAGACCATGGATGGCTTGTTTGTTTAACTGTTTGGTTTTGTAGTTGGTTAGACTATTTGGTTTGAATTGAATTGTTTGGTGAAATAAAATTGATTTGATTGATGTGTGAATGGCGTGGGCCTTCACTAGACCGGGGATAAGGCTAGGCCTCGTCCCGTTTCTAGTATCGTGCCGTTATGCCGCCGGAATTTTCTAAAATATGTTAGAAAAATAAAAATATCATTTTATTGAATAAATGAACTGAATAGAAATTCATGTGTGAAGATAAAATGTTTTATCGTTAAAAATATAATTTTTAATGTGGAAGTGAATAAAATAAAATATTCATTTACAAACCGGACGGTTTGTTTATGTACACCTATTTGAAGGACATTGATTGGGTCGATAAATTTTACACATCGCCCAACTGCACACATAAAATCTGTGTTTGATTGTTTGAAACCCCACACGGGTGTTGGGATGAAATTTGAAGTTCACTCATCCTGATTGATTAAATATGTCGATCGATTGATTGACAGGCTGTTATAAGCGTTAAATATCTATATTTGATGCTTATACAGTGTAGTGCACTTTTGTTGATGGTTGATTATTTTTCAATGCTATTATATACGGTTGATGTATGAAAATCCATATAATTAACTTTATATGGTAATTGATTGGGCCTCATTCCAATTTAGAAAATAAAGAATTTTATAAAATAAAGGTTCATGTGTTGACTGTACTCATCCGTTGAGATTAGTCATGTGTTGAACGAAACATTTTAATAATAAAATTTACATCTTTATCAATATAAATAAAGGTTCATGTGTTGACAGTACTCATCCGTTGAGATTAGTCATGTGTTGAACGAAACATTTTAATAATAAAATTTACATCTTTATCAATATAAATAAAGGTTCATGTGTTGACAGTACTCATCCGTTGAGATTAGTCATATGTTGAACGAAATATTTCAATAATAAAATTTACATCTTTATCAATATAAAATAAAGGTTCATGTGTTGACTGTACTCATCCGTTGAGATTAGTCATGTGTTGAATGAAATATTCGAAATAGAATATTTGAAATAGAATATTTGAAATAGAATATTTGAAATAAAATATTTGTAATAGAAATATTTGAAAAGGAAACATTTGAAAAAGAAATATTTGAAATAGAATATTTGAAAATAGAAATATATGAAGCCGTGTTGATTAGATTGACGCCATTTTGACGTGAACGATATTTATATCGATTTTATTCATTTCAAAATGAAGATCGAATATAAAACGATTTCAAAATGAATTGAAAACGATTTCGAAATGAATTGAATTGAAAACCAATTCGAAATGAATTGAATTGAAAACCGATTTCGAAATGAATTGAATTGAAAACGATTTCAAAATGAATTGAAAACGATTTCAAAATGAATTAAATATATAACGAATTTGAATTGAATATATAACGAATTTGAATTGAATATATAACGAATTTGATTTCAATTGAATATATAACGAATTTGATTTGAATATATAACGAATTTGATTTCAATTGAATATATAACGAATTCGAATCGAATAGAAAACCAATTTGAATTGAATCGAATAGAAAACCAATTTGAATTGAATCGAATAGAAAACGATTTCGAAATGAATTGAATTGAAAACGAATTCAAATTGAAATGAAAGCGAATTGAAATGAATTCAAATTGAATTGGAATTTGAATTGAATAGAAATGAATTTTAAAAACGAATTTATAAAGAAGAATTCAATTTTCACTTGAATTGAGATGGGAGTTGAAATTATTTTCGAAACGAATTCAAAGCTATTTTTAAAACTTTGTTTTAAATTGAAATCGATGAAATATATATAACATATATATATATATATATATATATATATATATATATATATATATATATATATTATATATAATGGCCTGAATAGAATGCGCCGCGCCGCGGCAGTTCATGAATTTCGACCATTTATTTCAAACGGACATTACGGGAGATCCGACCGTCGGATTCTCCTAAAACCGGAACCGTTGGGTTCGTATCGAAAAGAGCTTTCTAACGAATATTAGAAATTTGAAATCTAACGGTTGGATTTGGAGTTACGTCCAAATCAAATTTGAAAAAGGTCGCTGTAAGTGCAGTTCGATGGCCATTGTTGGAAATCGATTGTACGGGCCTTGATAAAATTATTAAAAATAGTAATAATTTGTGTAAAATCATAAGAAATGATTTGGGAAAAATTGGGATGAAAAACTCCATATTTGAAAAGATAAAAATAGATTTTTATCGAAATAAACTAGTTTGAACTCAATTTAAACCTGGGTTTTTATTTTTAAATAAATAAATTAGATTTAAAAAGGGGTTTTAAATAATCAGCATTCCTAATATATTTGAATTGAGTTGAACTAGAATTGATTTGTGGTTTATCGTGAACTGTGTTTTAAACAACACTAGTTCTTTAACCCGATAACAAATAGAATGTGATTTGGGTTTGTCGTGAACTGTGTTTTAAATAACACCTAGTTCTTTAACCCAGTAAAAGGAATTTTAACGAATCTGCAATCAGATTGAAATGTGAATCTATAATCTAAATTATCAAATTTAGAAATGAGCGAGAATGGAGTATCGCCAGTTTTGCTCCAAAGCGATAGTTAAATCTTTAATTAGATTTGAACGTGAAATGGTAATTAATTTTACCGATAACACCATAGTATTAGATATGGAGTATTACCAGTTTTGCTTCATGGGATGGATAGGTTGGGACTGGGAAATAAAATAAATAATTACTTCGGTGTGGTTCGCTAACCTCGACTAGTTTAGAAAACCATAATTTGGTTTGAAATGACATCCAAAGGAAGATTAAAGGATAAATTTGAAAGAATTTATCTTGGATAAAATTAATGGGAACCTTTCCCTAAAAATGTGATTTTATGAATAAAAGGATATTCTGAAATGGAATGAGGCGTATGTTGTGTTCGTGTAACATTTGTTTTTAATATACGCGGGTTGTTCGGAAAGGCCGGGTTTGTACCCATTTTGAATAACTGATTCGACGATATGTCGAAGATGAAGACGGTGGTCGAAGACCGGAAGTCTTCACATCGTTTGGATAATTACTGACGATCCTGATTGGGCTGTACACCCAAGAGGATGGAAATAGTTGGTGGTCGTCCAGACGTACTTGGAGATGGATGGATATGCGAGGAAAGTGCCTCCGGTTTCGTTCAGACCCAGAACGGACTTGTAAATGGATTGTGTGTCTGACATTGGATTTTGTTCTGTGTTGGTTGATTTCTGTTAAATATATATCTGTTTGGCGGCGGAGAATTTATTCTCTTGCTTAACGCCCTTCTCTGAGACGTACGAGCTTAGAAGTTATATATCGATGGACATCAGTCGCATGGAATGAATTGCCTATGTGGCACGCTAAGATGCAATGATCAAGGCTTCTGTTGAAAAGCAGAGTCTTGTGGTTGATGATCAAAGCACGGCCTTTGTGGCGTAGCTTTGTGTATAACGTGAATTCGCGAGCCTCACACCTCGGTATGAGTTAAAAACGGGATACGGACCGCTGGGAGAACACGACGTTTCTTTCTAGCTTTGCTGGTGTCAGTGACTTACTAGCCCTGACATTTATAAACTTTTCACCTTTGTGGTTGTTGGAATGAGGCACCTCGATTATAGGTCTGTAAGGACCGGGAAACGTGTGTTCAGGCATAATTAATCATCTAACGTAAGTTAGGACCGGCCCAGCCGAATCCAGGGTTGCCCAGAGTGCGTAGCCCTGAGGCATTTGCTAGAGTGTCTCGAGCGCGGAGAGGATCTTGCCCCTTGCCTCGACTCATGACGGAAATCCAATTTCCAATACGTGTATTTCGGCTTTATTTGTAGAGCCTAGTATGGCGACATAGTGGGATGGGGCACTCATGCCGCCTATGATTTATATTTATGATTGAAATTGTTTTGACACTATACACTTATTATAGTATCAAATAATGTGTTTTAAACGTATGAAGCATGCTTTGGCTGTTATAAGGGAAAACCCTATCCTCCGGCTTGCGTTGCATTGTGTGATGGGACCTGGGTCTTATAATAGCTTCATTTTTCTTTATTTAGCATTGCGCTGTTTGTTCTATGCACTGGTATTCTTGGGAGGAAACCCGTTCCGTGTTATACGGCGTGGTCCCTTGATTTACCTAACTTTAAAACTAATGTTAATAACTGTTTTAGTTCTCACACCAGTCACATGACTGACCTGGAGTTTATTGTTTTAACCTAAACTCTGGGTGCCCCTATTTTCCGCACGGGCAGCTAGTAGTTTTGGTTTTGCAGATTTATATTCACAGGATCCTGGTTTACAGCTGGAATGATATCCGGAAAGTTCTGTATCCATATATCACCTTCAGTTGTGCTTTGTATTATTTTCCGCTGCTATGTAATTTATTGTAATCTCTGATATTTATCGAATGTAATTTATTCAATTATACTCTGTATATTCTTGTATCTGATGGAATTGTTGTAATAGCAATGAAATGTTCTTCTGTTTGTGTTCTGATTTGTCCTGTTCTCAAAACGATCAGGGGTTTCGAACGGTCTAGATTGGTTTAACGACTGATTCAGATCGAGCGAAATTCCCGGCCGTCACATTTGGTATCAGAGCTTTGGTTTACAGAGCTCGAGAACAAGACACATTAGAACCATACGAAAGAATTCATCAGATATTGGATTAGTAATATCCAATTAGAATGACTCGTTAGAGATAGGATCAGTAGTATCCTAGAACGGGTGTGAAGAGTATATTTTTCAAATGAAAACAATTTTGTTTTGAAAATTTAAATCGTTTTAAACGTATTTGATTATTTATTTATATTGAATATGGGCGATCGAATATATAAAGGTTTTGCATATACGCGTCATGAACGTATATTTGAAGTTTTAATATATTAGATAGACATAGAATCACACTCTAATCGCCCGGACATGATTATGATGATGGCGCGCCATCACCAGTATTTATTTTCGTGTTTTGAAGGTGTGATATCTATATATTTCCATTAGACTGGTGTGAGAACCAAAAACAATATAGTTAGAACACATTGTTGTGAATTGGCATCAAAAACATGATTTTTGTATATGTAGAAAAAATTATGAATTTGAAACTTTAATTCACTAATTGATTGATGTTTGTGTTGTTTGTTTATTTGTTTGATAATTTTGAACCATTATGCCTAATTGCATCAAATATTGAACTGTATTGAAAATTGGTCGCATTTGTTTGCATATACATATACTTACATTGAACAGGTCATAGCAAGGAGGCTAGAGCCGAAGAATAAAATTTGTTTGCCCGACAAATAGGTACATGTTTACTATAATTTACTGTTTTGTTTGGGTGATGATGATTTTATGAGCCTATTGGCTAGCCGCTTGGCTTTTTCTTTTTCTTTTTGAGATCAGAAGGCCTATATGGCAATTTCGGGATTTTCCCGCGGCTCCCGGTGCAGGGGAGGTTATGGCGAAATTTTTCGAAAATTTAGGGTATTAGCCAAATTTTTGAAGAATTTGAAAATTCTCAGAAACTGAAAAGTTAGAGAATGGAAGCCAGATCGAACGTAGAGTTGATTAATCAAACCACTTTCGACTTTGTTCCTTTTCGGGGACGAAAAGTTTTAAGTGGGGGATATTGTAATAACCCGGAAATCTGGGCCAGTTTAAAATTTTTGTTTTGGCAATTTTAGCGAATTTTGAATATTTAAAATAGATTATTTTAAATAAAATCGACGAGAAATTTATTTTGAATATAATTCGAACGTATATATTATATACGCCGTCGTTAGAATATAAATAATTATATATAATTATAAATAGAATTGAAAATGGCGCGGTAGTTCGATAATTCGATTTCAAACTTCAATTGGATGTACCGGGTGCAAAACATTCCGGATTTTAGTGAAACCAAAAACATTAGGATCTAATTGATAATATCTTTCGAACGAATCCGAAAAATCAAAATTTCATAGTGGGAATCAAAAGATATGTCCAGTTGAAAATTCTGAATAGTCGCTATGGAATTCAGGCCCTTAAAAATGGGAATTTTGCAAATGACCTCGGATTTTGACGAAACCACTTTTGTTGAATCCGCAGTGTCAAGATATTGCTAGATTCCAAATTTCATAATTTTCTGAATCAATATGTGAGCGTGGCAAAGGAAAACGCGATTGACCAGTTTCAGTTGATTTTAATCGACTGGAAAATGGCCATTTTTCCAACGGTCTCAGAATTTGACGAAACTAGTTTTCTTAGGACCGTATCGTCAATACGAAACTAGAAAATATTTTTCTGTAATTTTTCGAGTTAGTATGTGGCCCCGGTAAATTGAAATGTGCGTTTAAATTTAAAATATGAAGATTTAAATTTTGATTTAAGTGAAAACCTATGGTACCGGTCGAATTGGCCTACGATGCATATCCCATTGTGTTCGGAATAGGGGTAATTAGCTAGGGGCGACAGTCGTTGGATTCGATTCTGAGTTCGAATGTAAAAACAGATATTTTCTGAATAAAAATAATTAAAAAATAAATTATATATAGAGTCAACTTGGAGTCAAACCCTTCCTTTTCATTCCTAGGTCAAACCGCTTAGCCCCCAAATTTTCAAAATCCGCTCCTTTATCCCTGTCGCCCCCTCGCTCAGCCCTTCACCTCCGTTGACCGTCGCCCCACCTCCCCGAACTCCGTCCAACTCCTTCTTCCTCCCTACTCTCTCGCTCCTCCCTCTCAATCGAGCGCACGCGCCCCCAACTCGTTGAAGCCGTCGCCTGGCTTCAGGCCGTCGCCCCTGCAACGCCGAGCGCCATCGCCCTCTTGGGCGCAACCCCCCTCTCCTCCGCTGCACCCTAACGCGCCACCACCCTAGTCAGCGCCACCCCCTCTGATGCTTTTTCCCCTTTCTGATTTGAAGGCCGCCACCCAACCCCCCCCCCCCTGCGCCACTTCGAGACCACCAACACCTCCTCCATCTTCATTGTAATTCGCAGCAGCCCCGCCCTATTTCAATGTAAGTTTTTTTTTAGTTATTTACTTGATTTTACTTAATGTAAGTAGGTTTAAAAATGCAAGAACGGATTTGTAAAACAAAAAAGAACTGATTTTTAATATATTAAAGAAGAGATTTTTAATATTGTAGAGGCGAGATTTTTGCTATAATAAAGATTCAATTTTTAGAAGTGGAAAGATTCGATTTTTTTAAAAAATAGAAAAGATTAGATTTTTGAAATTTGAAAAGGTGGAATCTTTATTTTTGAAAAGGCAAAATTTTTATCTATAGAGTAGCGAAGTAAAAATCTGTGTTTGATTGTTTGAAACCCCACACGGGTGTTGGGATGAAATTTGAAGTTCACTCATCCTGATTGATTAAATATGTCGATCGATTGATTGACAGGCTGTTATAAGCGTTAAATATCTATATTTGATGCTTATACATTGTAGTGCACTTTTGTTGATGGTTGATTATTTTTCAATGCTATTATATACGGTTGATGTATGAAAATCCATATAATTAACTTTATATGGTAATTGATTTGGCCTCATTCCAATTTCGAAAATAAAGAATTTTATAAAATAAAGGTTCATGTGTTGACTGTACTCATCCGTTGAGATTAGTCATGTGTTGAACGAAACATTTTAATAATAAAATTTACATCTTTATCAATATAAATAAAGGTTCATGTGTTGACAGTACTCATCCGTTGAGATTAGTCATGTGTTGAACGAAACATTTTAATAATAAAATTTACATCTTTATCAATATAAATAAAGGGTCATGTGTTGACAGTACTCATCCGTTGAGATTAGTCATATGTTGAACGAAATATTTCAATAATAAAATTTACATCTTTATCAATATAAAATAAAGGTTCATGTGTTGACTGTACTCATCCGTTGAGATTAGTCATGTGTTGAACGAAATTTAAAGAAGAGATTTTTAATATTGTAGAGGCGAGATTTTTGCTATAATAAAGATTCAATTTTTAGAAGTGGAAAGATTCGATTTTTTTTTTAAAATAGAAAAGATTAGATTTTTGAAATTTGAAAAGGTGGAATCTTTATTTTTGAAAAGGCGAAATTTTTATCTATAGAGTAGCGAAGTAAAAATAGGATTTTTATATATTGAATAGCATAGTAAAAATTCGATTTTTATATATTGAATAGCATAGTAAAAATTCGATTTTTATATATTGAATAGCATAGTAAAAATTCGATTTTTATATATTGAATAGCGAAGTGAAAATTCGATTTTTTTTACACATGTAGAGAATACGGGCAACGAAGATGGCAAAAAGGCGAGAACGACGAAGGTTTCTGCAAAGGAAGAGCCGTGGGGTTAGGATAGCTATCGGTGAGAACTTCTCACTCTTCGATTTCTTTTTTCTAGTTATATATATATACTAGGATGCAGACGGTGTTTAGTAGCACCCGACACCCGTCATCCACAGACCATGGATGGCTTGTTTGTTTAACTGTTTGGTTTTGTAGTTGGTTAGACTATTTGGTTTGAATTGAATTGTTTGGTGAAATAAAATTGATTTGATTGATGTGTGAATGGCGTGGGCCTTCACTAGACCGGGGATAAGGCTAGGCCTCGTCCCGTTTCTAGTATCGTGCCGTTATGCCGCCGGAATTTTCTAAAATATGTTAGAAAAATAAAAATATCATTTTATTGAATAAATGAACTGAATAGAAATTCATGTGTGAAGATAAAATGTTTTATCGTTAAAAATATAATTTTTAACGTGGAAGTGAATAAAATAAAATATTCATTTACAAACCGGACGGTTTGTTTATGTACACCTATTTGAAGGACATTGATTGGGTCGATAAATTTTACACATCGCCCAACTGCACACATAAAATCTGTGTTTGATTGTTTGAAACCCCACACGGGTGTTGGGATGAAATTTGAAGTTCACTCATCCTGATTGATTAAATATGTCGATCGATTGATTGACAGGCTGTTATAAGCGTTAAATATCTATATTTGATGCTTATACAGTGTAGTGCACTTTTGTTGATGGTTGATTATTTTTCAATGCTATTATATACGGTTGATGTATGAAAATCCATATAATTAACTTTATATGGTAATTGATTGGGCCTCATTCCAATTTAGAAAATAAAGAATTTTATAAAATAAAGGTTCATGTGTTGACTGTACTCATCCGTTGAGATTAGTCATGTGTTGAACGAAACATTTTAATAATAAAATTTACATCTTTATCAATATAAATAAAGGTTCATGTGTTGACAGTACTCATCCGTTGAGATTAGTCATGTGTTGAACGAAACATTTTAATAATAAAATTTACATCTTTATCAATATAAATAAAGGTTCATGTGTTGACAGTACTCATCCGTTGAGATTAGTCATATGTTGAACGAAATATTTCAATAATAAAATTTACATCTTTATCAATATAAAATAAAGGTTCATGTGTTGACTGTACTCATCCGTTGAGATTAGTCATGTGTTGAATGAAATATTCGAAATAGAATATTTGAAATAGAATATTTGAAATAGAATATTTGAAATAAAATATTTGTAATAGAAATATTTGAAAAGGAAACATTTGAAAAAGAAATATTTGAAATAGAATATTTGAAAATAGAAATATATGAAGCCGTGTTGATTAGATTGACGCCATTTTGACGTGAACGATATTTATATCGATTTTATTCATTTCAAAATGAAGATCGAATATAAAATGATTTCAAAATGAATTGAAAACGATTTCGAAATGAATTGAATTGAAAACCAATTCGAAATGAATTGAATTGAAAACCGATTTCGAAATGAATTGAATTGAAAACGATTTCAAAATGAATTGAAAATGATTTCAAAATGAATTAAATATATAACGAATTTGAATTGAATATATAACGAATTTGAATTGAATATATAACGAATTTGATTTCAATTGAATATATAACGAATTTGATTTGAATATATAACGAATTTGATTTCAATTGAATATATAACGAATTCGAATCGAATAGAAAACCAATTTGAATTGAATCGAATAGAAAACCAATTTGAATTGAATCGAATAGAAAACGATTTCGAAATGAATTGAATTGAAAACGAATTCAAATTGAATTGAAAGCGAATTGAAATGAATTCAAATTGAATTGGAATTTGAATTGAATAGAAATGAATTTTAAAAACGAATTTATAAAGAAGAATTCAATTTTCACTTGAATTGAGATGGAAGTTGAAATTATTTTCGAAACGAATTCAAAGCTATTTTAAAAACTTTGTTTTAAATTGAAATCGATGAAATATATATAACATATATATATATATATTATATATATAATGGCCTGAATAGAATACGCCGCGCCGCGGCAGTTCATGAATTTCGACCATTTATTTCAAACGGACATTACGGGAGATCCGACCGTCGGATTCTCCTAAAACCGGAACCGTTGGGTTCATATCGAAAAGAGCTTTCTAACGAATATTAGAAATTTGAAATCTAACGGTTGTATTTGGAGTTACGTCCAAATCAAATTTGAAAAAGGTCGCTGTAAGTGCAGTTCGATGGCCATTGTTGGAAATCGATTGTACGGGCCTTGATAAAATTATTAAAAATAGTAATAATTTGTGTAAAATCATAAGAAATGATTTGGGAAAAATTGGGATGAAAAACTCCATATTTGAAAAGATAAAAATAGATTTTTATCGAAATAAACTAGTTTGAACTCAATTTAAACCTGGGTTTTTATTTTTAAATAAATAAATTAGATTTAAAAAGGGGTTTTAAATAATCAGCATTCCTAATATATTTGAATTGAGTTGAACTAGAATTGATTTGTGGGTTTATCGTGAACTGTGTTTTAAACAACACTAGTTCTTTAACCCGATAACAAATAGAATGTGATTTGGGTTTGTCGTGAAGTGTGTTTTAAATAACACCTAGTTCTTTAACCCAGTAAAAGGAATTTTAACGAATCTGCAATCAGATTGAAATGTGAATCTATAATCTAAATTATCAAATTTAGAAATGAGCGAGAATGGAGTATCGCCAGTTTTGCTCCAAAGCGATAGTTAAATCTTTAATTAGATTTGAACGTGAAATGGTAATTAATTTTACCGATAACACCATAGTATTAGATATGGAGTATTACCAGTTTTGCTTCATGGGATGAATAGGTTGGGAATGGGAAATAAAATAAATAATTACTTCGGTGTGGTTCGCTAACCTCGACTAGTTTAGAAAACCATAATTTGGTTTGAAATGACATCCAAAGGAAGATTAAAGGATAAATTTGAAAGAATTTATCTTGGATAAAATCAATAGGAACCTTTCCCTAAAAATGTGATTTTATGAATAAAAGGATATTCTGAAATGGAATGAGGCGTATGTTGTGTTCGTGTAACATTTGTTTTTAATATACGCGGGTTGTTCGGGAAGGCCGGGTTTATACCCATTCTGAATAACCGATTCGACGATATGTCGAAGATGAAGACGGTGGTCGAAGACCGGAAGTCTTCACATCGTTTGGATAATTACTGACGATCCTGATTGGGCTGTACACCCAAGAGGATGGAAATAGTTGGTGGTCGTCCAGACGTACTTGGAGATGGATGGATATGCGAGGAAAGTGCCTCCGGTTTCGTTCAGACCCAGAACGGACTTGTAAATGGATTGTGTGTCTGACATTGGATTTTATTCTGTGTTGGTTGATTTCTGTTAAATATATATCTGTTTGGCGGTGGAGAATTTATTCTCTTGCTTAACGCCCTTCTCTGAGACGTACGAGCTTAGAGGTTATATATCGATGGACATCAGTCGCATGGCATGAATTGCCTATGTGGCACGCTAAGATGTAATGATCAAGGCTTCTGTTGAAAAGCAGAGTCTTGTGGTTGATGATCAAAGCACGGCCTTTGTGGCGTAGCTTTGTGTATAACGTGAATTCGCGAGCCTCACACCTCGGTATGAGTTAAAAACGGGATACGGACCGCTGGGAGAACACGACGTTTCTTTCTAGCTTTGGTGGTGTCAGTGACTTACCAGCCCTGATTTTATATACTTTTCACCTTTGTGGTTGTTGGAATGAGGCACCTCGATTATAGGTCTGTAAGGACCGGGAAACGTGTGTTCAGGCATAATTAATCCTCTAACGTAAGTGAGGACCGGCCCAGCCGAATCCAGGGTTGCCCAGAGTGCGTAGCCCTGAGGCATTTGCTAGAGTGTCTCGAGCGCGGAGAGGATCTTGCCCCTTGCCTCGACTCATGACGGAAATCCAATTTCCAATACGTGTATTTCGGCTTTATTTGTAGAGCCTAGTATGGCGACATAGTGGGATGGGGCACTCATGCCGCCTATGATTTATATTTATGATTGAAATTGTTTTGACACTATACACTTATTATAGTATCAAATAATGTGTTTTAAACGTATGAAGCATGCTTTGGCTGTTATAATGGAAAACCCTATCCTCCGGCTTGCGTTGCATTGTGTGATGGGACCTGGGTCTTATAATAGCTTCATTTTTCTTTATTTAGCATTGCGCTGTTTGTTCTATGCACTGGTATTCTTGGGAGGAAACCCGTTCCGTGTTATACGGCGTGGTCCCTTGATTTACCTAACTTTAAAACTAATGTTAATAACTGTTTTAGTTCTCACACCAGTCACATGACTGACCTGGAGTTTATTGTTTTAACCTAAACTCTGGGTGCCCCTATTTTCCGCACGGGCAGCTAGTAGTTTTGGTTTTGCAGATTTATATTCACAGGATCCTGGTTTACAGCTGGAATGATATCCGGAAAGCTCTGTATTCGTTTATCACCTTCAATTGTGCTTTGTATTATTTTCCGCTGCCATGTAATTTATTGTAATCTGTGATATTTATCGAATGTAATTTATTCAATTATACTCTGTATATTCTTGTATCTGATGGAATTGTTGTAATAGCAATGAAATGTTCTTATGTTTGTGTTCTGATTTGTCCTGTTCTCAAAACGATCAGGGGTTTCGAACGGTCTAGATCGGTTTAACGACTGATTCAGATCGAGCGAAATTCCCGGCCGTCACATTGTCTTTCCCAAAACAAATTCAAAACAGTATCTCTGGTAGTAATTCGTCACTTACAACTCGAAAATGAATACTGGTGATGCAGCTGTCATCATCAGAATCTATTTTCCAGTAATCGAAGTGAGTTCAATACTATAAAACCATTTCTAAACATTTCCACCTTGAAATTCATTTCAAAATATAATTCACACTGCTTGTAAAACAATTTAAAATCTCCCAGGATCTTAAATTTTCCTTACTTTTAATCCAAATCCATTTACAAACACTTATCCAATTTTCCAGAATTTTAATTCAATTTCTGGCTAATTTTCAGATTCAATCCATCTAATTTCACGTATCTGACTTATATGAATTCTGATTGATTATTTACATAACCATTTTACTTATAATCTTACTCGATTATAATAACAACCAATATATCCAATATATATCAAATATACGTTGGGTAAACTATTTTCATTTACCCTCTTTTCAAAACATACCATGACGGTTCATCGTATTCGAGTGTTTATCAACTCCTACCGATACAGTGGATCAAACTGATCGACCAGAACTCATAAAAAACTCAACCATTAAATCCCCACAATATAAAATTATTTTTGTATCATATACAAATACATTCACTCGTACATATACACTCAAAGTCAATCTAGGGTATTACTAACCCTATCTCTACAGAGTTACACCACAGAGCCAAGGTAATTCACTTAACTTAAGTTCTGATACTAACTGTAATGACCCGGGATTTTGACGATCTTGGATATCCGACATACAACACATATCGAACATCCAAGGATCGAAAATACCGGTCATTAATGAAAGAAATAGAGGGTGAGGAAAAATAAGATAGAAAATTAGAATAGAAGAAGAAGAAGAACACAACATCAGAGTAACACGAATCTCACAGCGGAACGAAACAACATATAATAGACAACATATCATTGAGATCAAATCATTATATGTATACAATAACATTATCAGAGTACAACACTTACAACACAGCGGAAATAACTATAGCTATAAAATCCTAAAGCCTCCTGCTCCAAGCTCTTCCAGTATATCTGTAAATCCTGACTACTTGACTGCCCGTACAAATTTAGGCACCCAAGAGTTTAGGGAAAACAACAAAATAAACTCCGGGTCAGTCATGGGACTGGTGTGAGTAAAACAGTTTAAAACAGTTCAAGTAGGTAATCGATATCTCATAAGACCACGCCGTATAACGGAACGGGTTTTTCCCTTATGAGAATCCAAATTATCTTTATATCAAAAACCTTTTGATATTATAATAATGTCTATCAACACAATATAATAATCATCTAGCAGAAACGCTTTCATCTCACGTTCTACATATATAGTATACAATCAAAACCGCAAGCACGTATTGGGTAATGGATTTCCAACTATGACAAGGTATGGAACCACGTTTCACTAGTGTACCTCTAGAGAGGAATACACTGGGTTCAACAAGAACATCTTGCAACCCAGCCACACATGACCGACCACTCATTTTGCTTGAGTGTATCGAATGTATATCACCAACGGTTGGGATCAGCAACCGTTTCTCGAATGGGACAACATCGACAATAGATTTTTAGAAATAAATGAAACTCTAGATCAGGTGATTATACACCCTACTTCGGTGCGACCGACTTAGCCATGTTGCCTGCCCGATTTCTGTCATTTACCGGATGTGAGGCTAGAAGCTACGCTTTTCATCACACCAGATTCACTTTGAATGCCACATCGTCAAATCCATCAAATCACCGATTGACGTCCTCAACCATACATTATGTGTTAGCTAAAAGAAGTTTCCTTCTCCGCTTCCACTCTTGGTACGGTTGGAGAAATCAATATACGTGATCGTCTGGAAATACTCTGTCAGACATCCGTCCATACAAGTCATCCAGGAACAAGATGAACCGAAGGCACTATTCTGTAAACAGGATAGCCCTTGCATAACTCCATCTTCGATTTCCTTTGGCATATATGATTCACAACGCTTATGCCAATACAGAGTGGTTCTTTGGTTAATAATCCAACTGGTCTCTCTATATTAACAACGTTAAAATGGTCAAAACTTCGATAATCTGTGATTTAACTATCGAAGAAAAACAGGTGTGCAAACAACGATATTATTTCCAAATGGAAATTTATATCGATCAAACATCATTCAACATTTATCTCTTTATTTCATTAATTTACTTATCTCCTGTTTCCCTATATTCAATATTTTTTATTTTCTAAATTTGGAAAATATACGTTATTAACAATGGAAAACATTTCCATTTCTTTTTTTCTTTATTAGAAAACATTTCTGGTTTCTTATTTGGAAAACATTTCCAAAGCTTCTTCATTGGAATTAGACAGATGTTTAAACAAACCATTGCGATGCCAACTCAAACCATTTCCTTTAATTACTAAATTCACTTAACCATCCTTTACTATCGAACCTTAACCATTCCTTAGTTAAAAATGAAGTCAATCAAGTTGGGGTAATACTTACT
The DNA here is from genome assembly GCA_030737875.1 of Allium sativum. NCBI lineage: Eukaryota > Viridiplantae > Streptophyta > Magnoliopsida > Asparagales > Amaryllidaceae > Allium > Allium sativum. The sequence continues at coordinate 660,530,453 of CM060924.1, forward strand.
CTCAGACCTTAACTGAACAACGTTTCTAACTTTGAAATAGGCAAAGTTCACTTTATATTCCTTAACAAACTTCCTTACTTAACCCTCCTTCGAATCATCTCTTATTCGATAATTCTTTTCCTTCGAATAAGGTATATTCGATAACTCTATTCAATTTATTCTGTTCACTTAACTATTTTCGATTAACCCTTATCAATTAACTCTATTGGACTAACGCTATTGGATTAACTCTATTTGACTAACGCTATTGATTTACTCATTTCACTTAACTCTTTTCGAATAAACTATATTCGATAACTCCTTTTACTTTCTTCGAATAAACTATATTCGATTAACTCATTTGCTTCTATTCGAATAAACTATATTCGATTAACTCCTTTGCTTCTATTCGAATAAACTATATTCGATTAACTCATTTGCTTCTATTCGAATAAACTATATTCGATTAACTCATTTGCTTTAACTCAAATCGATTAAACTAACATCGATTAACTCCTTTGATTTAACTGACATCGATTAACTCCTTTTAACTCGATTAAACTATTCATTGATAAAGATTTACTTTTAGTAACAGTTCTTCACTTTACAAATGATTTCCCTTTTATAAAACTCTATTCGTTTTAAAAACATTTTCCCTTTTATTTACTTTCGAAATATTTCCTTTTATAAAATCTGTTGATTTTATAAAATCCCTTTTATTTCAATATACATTGAAATAATTCTTTTTACATCCCAGGGTCTTTTATGATATTTAAAATATCGAATAACAAAGATCAATATCATTCCAACACACATAATCCATAACAGATTATATAACACATCATATATCACAATATATGAAAAACAGTAAAATAAATGTTGAGGAATCCAGTTGGATTCCTCCAACCTGTTTCCCTGCATCACAGATGTTAAACAATATAGATAACATCACTTCCAGTTCCATATAATATATTCTGTTAAATAGAATCAATATAGAAATTCAACTAACTGACTAGCAGTTCAATCAAACAGTCAACACACAGTCAATCAGCCAATATTTAACAGTTCTAAAAATACAACATGAAATTAATAAACTGTTCAGAGTTGGTGAGATTTACTCACATTGGACTATCATCGTTAATTAACGATAATTGTCGTTGATTTAGATCAGACAATTTATTTTTCCATGAATTGTAACAGGCACCAATCCACTTCCGGTCAGTTCCATTTTGATGCTCCCGTCCATACGATCCCAACGCAACTTACGATTAGTCAATCTGATATCGTATGACCCCGATATTAAATTTACAAGTTAATATACTTTAAATAAACTAAAAACTTGGATTTAAATAGCAAATGGACCTCACCCCTTTCTAACACAACCGGCCCAGGCCCAACTACCCTTTTAAACCCGTACCGCTCACCACTCCTTCTTCCATGATTTCAACGCTGCTTCACAAAACACCATAGCCGATTTTCAATCCCAAACCGCGCCTTCCTCAGTCCACAAATACCAAAACCGAGAACACCTTTAACTTCTCCATCCCAAGCTCATCCTCCCTAGGCCAAAAGGGAACCACCCAAAAGTTCTTTCCAGGTCGCGACTCCAGGAGCAGGTAACACAAGCTCAGGAATTTTCCACGACCATTTTTTTCACCGATTTCATCACCACTTAACTCGCAAGTGCGATTTCCCTTCTTCATTCCCGAATTGATATCAAAACCTTGATTAAAAGCTTGTACTACCCAAAAACCAAAACCCTAGAACACGCAATACCAGAAACAGCGAACCAATGTGGTGTCGAGCTCACCCAAACGCATATAGAACTGAAGAGGAAGACTTAACAAGTTCGAATACCCTTGTTTGATGATTTTAGGAATTATCTTTGAGTTGTTATGATTTTTTTGAAGATCAAATTTCTTTTTCTGGAAGAGAAAATAAATCGCGGCGGATTTTTGGTTGAGCTGAGAATGAATTAGGTCTTAGGGAAAGTTGTTAAGGGTATTTATAGGCAAATAAAATATCTAGATATTTTCAAAGATATTTGTAGATATTTTTCTTTTATTGTTTTATATTCATTTCAGTCTTCTAAAAATTCATGTGATCACACACTATATTCAAAAATCACGAAACTGGACATGTAGCTAGAGTTCGACATTACAGTCCCAACGAAACTGGTTTTGTCGAATTCCGACTCCATATGCTCACACAGCGTATTTTTAACTGTCGAAATACTGACTGTTTCTCACTCTAAAAATCCGTACGACCACACAGTGACTCTAAAAATCACAAAACTGGAAATCTAACAACTATTTGACATTGCGGATCCAACAAAATTGGTTTCGTCGAAAACCGAGGTCGTTTGCAAAACTGGTTATTTTTAAAGCTCTAGATGACCCATTTAAATATTTAAATATATTTAAAAATAATTACATTAAATATTAATAAATTTATATTATCGTATATATTCACAGCAGAATATCATACAGCTCTAGAATGCTCCTCTATGAATTTCTAACTTGATATTTCAAATCCTGATTAAATCGATATTCGATTTATATTGAAATTCCTTTTAAAAATATAAATAATTCCTTTATAAATTATAAAGGAATTCCACAACAACTTTTCTAAAATTTGATTTGGACATAAATCAAAATCTACACGATGAAATCCTGATTTTTCTCTTCCACTAGAAAGATATACTCCACCAGCTCCACACGTTTCTTGTTTCATAGAAATCCAGCTTAAAACGAATCATGTACATTCAGTTGAAGTTCAAATCGCCAAATAGCGAACTGCAGCGCCATTTCGAGCTCGATTATAATTATTTTATAATTCTATGTTCAAACTATCGTTTATATAATATATTCGTTATTCAAATTCAATTCCAAGCTGAATTAAATATCACAGATGATCCGGTTCATACCATATCGTCATTTCAGCCAATTCTGATTATTTCAGAATTAAATATATTATTTAATTTATTATTTTAAATTTAATATTCATCATTATTTAATTCCACGACCATTAAATTCTCTATATCACTATTTATATAATTGAATAAATTAATTATAATACCTCTGCCAATGCGGGTCATTACAGAACTTACTTAGCTACTGGGTACTCTCCAGCTATTCTGAGAATGTTGATTGAGGCCCTTATGCTCTTCAGCTGTTTTAAATAGTGGTAACAAAATGTATTGTGAACTATTGTTTTTCCTTCCAAGTCTAATACTATTTAAATACACATAAAAACTTGGATCAAACATTGTAAAGCATAACCCATGTTCTTGATTTCCTACGCAAGTCCTATTATTTATAACTTATAGGCATTGTCTACATCAGGAGAAAATCATGTTACTAACCATACTTATATACAATTTTCCACAATACATATAGTACCAAATCAAAATCCCTTTTTAACACAAGCATTTCTTTCAAATTAACGATATTCAAAAGAATGCCCAAGTTTTTTAAAATTTTAAAAGAAGAAGAAAACAAACCTCAACCATGGGTGTTCACGGCTTCCCATACCAAATTCTTTAGCTCTTTCGTCAAATCACGAGCTTGCATAGCTGCATTCCTCGGCACACGTATAGTTCTTCTATTCGCTTCAATAAAACCATCACTCGTATACTTTAGATTATGCTTCTTGAAGAGCTCCTGAACCATTGGCGATATCTTCCTCAACTGGCATCTAGGAAGTCTAGGAAATAAATGATGCTCAACTTGAAACTAAAGTCCACCATGAAACCAATCCATCCAAGAAGGGCATTTTATATCAAGTGTCCCAGCTGTTGTCTTCTCGAACCAATCGTTTCCTTTTGGTTGTCCCACGTACACATCTCCAATAAAATGATTCAATGTAAGATGGACATGCTGAATGGCTATAATACAAAAGCTTGCCATCACAAACATAACCCTTTCACCCCAGTTCGGCATACAAGAAACCACATATGGGTACCAAATCCAATACACTAAAAAACTCAATATTACAAGAATTTTTAAGTGTTCTTGTCTAGGTATTTTCACCAACAATACTAAAGTTCCCTAAAGCACATACATTGAATGTTCTACACATCCTCCAAACATAATTTTTCACCACTAAATATCTTAATATCACAACCAACGTAATACCTTGAGCTGATTTTTTCACCAACAATACAAAGGTTCCCTAAAGCATATATATTCAATAATCTACCGAAGAGGAGAATAAGAAGTTGGAAGACCTTTTGCAGGTTGTTGTATGGAATTGTCAAACTAGATCGCCTGGGCCTTAGCGAGTGCCAAAAGAATCACGCGATTTCGCCGATTTGGATGATTGATCACCAGATACCGGCGTACTGGAGTTGCTGAGTAGCTATTGCAAATCGTGATTGGTTGATTCAACGTACTGGAGTAGCCAGGCATGGGCTGGAGTTGGAGTCGAGGAGAAGGAAGAAAGGTGAATGAAATAAAGTTGGAGTCCAGAACGAACAGATCTAGATCTGAGAAGTTGAGAGAGAGAGAGAGAGTGGAATAGAATGAAGTTTTCCTATTGGTGGTGTGTGATTTTAACGGATCAGTGAGGTGTCAACTACAAATGTTGTTTCTAAAAGGGAAATTAATGGATAGATATGCATATTTTCATAGGTGTGGATTGATGATGTGGCAAATTAAATTTATAAGTTTATAACTATAGTTACCGCAACACAATTTGATAATCATGCTAATACTTTGAAGCATGCATTGCAATAGACAAAAATTAGCATAGTTATGGTTACATTGTAGCTAGCAACACCTTGGATATTCGTTGCAGTAGGCCATTTATGGTGTAGTGGTAGGTTGTATTGTCTTGAGATTTCACACATAGCCTCCAGATAAGGTCATAAAGATATTGGCATGGACCGCGTGCCTATTAGGGAAAATTCATGGCCGGTACTGGCCTATTAGGCGTGGACCAGTACCGGTCCATATACTTATCATTTTTGGGCTTGAAACTTTTGGGGATGCTTTGTCTTGCTTCTCGGGTTTCTTTTATGAAGCTTTATCTATTTCCGAGGTTATACGATTTTGTTCTTTACTTAGATCGATCACGAACATCTTCTGGATTCACAACCGAGTTAACATTTACCCCCCAAAGTGCATTAGTGTCGAAGGAAAAATGTGGTCTAAAATCATTGATTTGTGTTGCTCTATAATAAAAATATCTGGAACTCAAGTACTGAATTCTCTTGAGGGAATGTTTTGCACTAAACAGTTGTTAAATCGACACTATTAACTGGAATTTGCCTTGATTGTTGAAAATGGTCTTTATATTTAAAACCTTAGGCTATGGGCTTGAGATTACACACATATGCTATTAGGTAAGAATGATGAATTTCTGTTGAAGGGAGATGGATTGGTACCGGTCCATGGGCGATGGAGTGGTACCGGTCCCTGTCCTTAGAGATAATTTCTGCTATTTTTCTTCTTTCTTATATGCACTTTGATCCATCCTTATTTTAATATTTTCCACTAGCCACAAGACTAGGGTTCTGAGCCTTTAACTTTCTTGCTGTCAATCCATCGTCTACCTGCACCACCGTCTATCTCTTGAGTTGTTGCCAATCACCAGATCCCCTCCACCTCGCCTTTGACCTACTACCATCGCGTCCGGCCCAAATTCGATCAGAATCGACTCAAACCTAACCAAAATCCTGCTACTCAACCGAATCTGATCCATTTGCTACCTCTACACCTGATTTCGACTAACCTTGATCGCTTCTAGATCAGCTATAATATGTAGATGTCGATTTCCTACCATCTTCTCCATGCCTTAGCTAATTTCATTTTGTTTGAAATATAGGGTTTTATTTCCGGCTATGTGTTGGGTAGGCACTGAATTTAGGGATTTAAAACTACGTGATGTGGTCAGGAAATGACCGAGTTTGAATGATTGTTCCTAGTTGTTAGCCTTTAGAAAACCTAGGATTTTGAATTGACACGAATTTGCACCTTGGACTTAGAACGATGTCTTGTACTACTGGACTGCATAAGCTGAAATTTTAGATTTTGACTAACATTCCTTAATCACTTAACTTTTGCTTCCAACCAAATTGGTTATCCCGAGCAAACTAATCTACATTGCAAAGACATGCGCTTTAATAATCTGAAATAATACAGTCGTGAGTCTTTGTCGTGTTTAAACATGTAACTGTTGTCCTTACTTAACCTGAACGACCGAACAATGTGATATAGTTTCATGACCTCGAAGTTGCTTTTGGCACTTGTGTATTTTATGTGAACATATAACAAAAAAGATTTTGGCGTTGATTTAGGCGATGCATTCATGGTCGATTGCTCAAGTCGACACTGAATTAAGCTAATAAAAGAAAATGATGCGTTGAAAGTTCTTTTGTGTTTAAGTGGAATGTTTCCATGAACTCATCTCTCCGCGAAGTTTTACACTATGCGGAATCTGTTTAACAAAGACATGAAACTGCACTTGTGCATGGGTGGCGTTTGGGATTCGTTAATTGGTAGACACTATTTTTGAACTCCAAGCGCTAACCCTTCTCACCGCACTTATACACTTATAGGACGTGCACATCTGTTTGTTTCGAATACAAAGTTTTTGTGTGTAGAATGTCCTTTTCACCTTCTTAGAATCTCTAGTCCTGAGAAGGCGGCTCTTCACATATTCAAATCCAATCTACTTCTGGTGTGCATTCGTCGTTCGTGCAAATGGAAGCATCTTCGCACATCCCTCTTAAGAGTGCTATCGTTGCGATGGGGCCTATTATTGATAGATCCTGCCCGATTCTTAGGCTCATCGCAAACCCTTAAGAAAGATGCTCCTCTGTGGTGACCCATCAAATGCTACACCATGTTTGTATATAATTTGGCATCCGGGAAAAGGATGCCCAATTGGACGAAAAGGATGAAGTGGCTGATCGCCCTCCTGTTGGATTTACCTCTTGTTTTGCATGGCGTCGTACCAACTTTTAATCCCTTTTTGCAATCGGTTCTTGAGGAGCTAGGAGTTGCCCCTTATCAGTTGCACTTGAATGGCTATGCTGTGCTCACCAGTTTATATGTATTATTCATGTGTACTTTATATCGTGCTTCAGAATTCGAAGATATCTGATACCTTTGCATGTTAAAAGAATAAAATACTAACCTTCTTTGGTTTCGTTGAGGCAGCCATAAACCGAAAGCTTATCCTTGGTTTATAAGATAAGATTCCTCCTTTCATGAAATTGTTTTTACTACATCAAATGTATGTTGGGCTTCAATAGGTTTTGGACAAGCGAGGGTGATTGTTTATTTTAATGTCACTTCCCTTATTGAATTCATGGATCTGTCCTATTCTGAATTGACTCTCTCTTTCTCCTCTACCAATACAGTTTTACCTTCCTGAGTTAAGGATCCCAAGCATTTTTCAATATTTAAATCTTTAAAAGATGTCGATGATGATGAAAGGCGGAAGGATTCTCTGCTTCAGAATGAATTCCTTCATCAATTTGGTTTGTTGGAAGCTTCTTGGTTGGTTACCCCTCAAGAGGTTTTGACCTCTACATATCCTATGATAGATGACTCATCCATCCAATTGGCAGAAGAAGGAAAACTGGAGGGAGTTTCTCCTAAAAATGCTTCCATTACCGAAGGTACGAGCTAGTGGGTCGATGATAAATAAGACACCTTACATAGAATGTCGCCCACTGAAGAAGGCGATGAAAGAGAGTTTATATGACGTGAGGGGAAGGCAATTGCAGATATGGATATAGATAGAGAGGAGGGAGAGCTTCCAAGCGGTAGTGACACCAGCGATGGGACCAATGAATATGAACCTCATTTTGAGAAGTCCTCTAGCGAAGAATCCACCAGTAATGAGTCTGAGTTTGACTCTGAAGACATAGTTGTTTATGATGCCCAAACTCCTTTAACCCGAGCTTCCCCCACTCAAGCTTTAGGTAGAAATGGCCAGTGAACTTTTGGTGATTTGAGTGACATATACACAACACCTTATGAAATTTTCCAGGACGACCTTGCACTGCTTACCCCTGTGACGTCCAGTTTTGGTGCTCCTATGATATCCAGTTCTGGGATCCCAAAATTTGCTTTACATTCCCCGAAAATTACTCCCATGCTTTTTGTGACTCCTACGATTCCCCCTGCATCGATTGGTTCATAGGGGAGCGGGATCTAGATCACACTCACTTTGCACCACATTCATTTAGCACTAGTGTTCTTTCGTACCTCTATCCATGTGTTTAAATTTCTCTCTAATTCAAACCTTTCTTCATTGTAGGTTCCGCCATGAGTCGCCAACATAACTATTAAGTTGATTTCTCATATTGTGTTTCTAAGGGTTTTAGAGAGTTGAGTCGCTTCTATCCGAGGCGTTATGAGACAGATGAGGTGATGAGAGCTAGGGAAGCACAACATGAGCACGATCGCAAGGATTTGGAAGAGCGTGATAGAAGGAACTATAAAGACAAGGAGAAGAGGTATCATAAGCATCGCGCTCGAGACCGTAGTCAAGAACATAAGCATAAGAAGCGCGAGAGGGATGACAAAAAGAAAGATGGTACCTCTGAAGAGACATCCAAGCATGCCAAATTCGACCAGAGCTCAGTTCCTTCTACTAAAATGTCTACCACTATTACTCCCGTTGGTCCATCTGCTACAACGTCTGCTACCATTTCTCTCATTGGTCCTTCTGGTTCCAATCCTCTGGCCACTACTTTGGATAAAATAGACATCTATGAAATTGTACAAATGCCTCTCTACTCATTCCCACAGCCACCTAGTCAATTATCACGGAGATTTTCTGGGTGGTTCCTAGACGGAGTGCGCTTCAACTTGGATATCACTCTGATCAACAAAGAGAAAATGCTGAATATTATCGAACTTTTAAGAGTGATGTAGAGAAACTTTCCAATTGGTAGAACCTAGTTTCAAAACTGCAAAGAGATAACAAGTTAAATTACAAGGCTCAGCTCACAATGGAGAGCGATCACGCTGATTGGGAGAAAGCTATTAAAGAACGAGATGGAGAGATTGATCGGATGGCTACTGCTTATGAGGAGATGGAAGTTGATTAAAAGAAAGCAGAAGCAGATCTGGTGGCTACGAATCAATTTACCAGCAAAAAGAAGCCTTAATAAATTCTCAAGTACGCGATGCTCATGGTGTTAGAATTTATGCTCTAGAGGCAATCCTTTTGATGTTATTAATAACACTATTGATGTTATAATTTTATTATGAATAAAATATTCTATTATGTTATATATATTGCGTAATATAAGTACTAACATAATAGAAATCCTTAGAATAATAATACAGAATTATATAACTTCAAGTAAGTGACTTGAACATGAAATTATATAATATAATAAGTATTGTGATTCTTAAATGTCCCTAGTCAAATTTTATTCTATATACAGGACAACAATAAAGCATTGAGACTAATATGTTGATTGGCCGATGATTATATATCATTGATCATTAATATATGCATAAATACATATTAGAGAATATGTGTGTGACGGCCCGTCCCGTACCAACCGACATTTACTCCAAAGGTGCGCTGTACACATGTCCAGTTAGCACGGAACGGGTCGTCAGAAGGAAAAGGAAGAAGGAAATGAACATACAAAGAACCTGTAGAATGTATCACAGCGCAAAGAACAAAATATAATAATAACATACTTGACATAAAACAGGAGAGACAGTGCATAAGCTGAAAATCAGAACTAAACATCATAGCAGCGGAAATCCAAAATACAGCTTATTACAACTTTCAAACTGTTTCAAAGCAAAAGTAAGATAAATGAGGTACACTACTAATGCCCAAGTAGCGACCACCAACGACACAGGGAGGATGTGTATATATACATATCATACGTGGAAGCCTCCTGCCCGCCTCCGAATCAGCTACTCGCGCATCACCAGCTAACCTGTCTCTAGTCTGCTCGTGTGAGCACCCAGAGTAATAAGAGGAGACATAAAACTCTGGGTCAGACATAAAGCCTGGTATGAGCGATAAGCATCTAAAGTGAACAATAACAGGTAGACTAAAACATACCTGAACCTGGACCTGCAACCAAAGAGTTAGCACTACATACTGTACAACACTCTAAGGTACCATATCAAACAGTGTAAAGATACGGAGGTGGGGGAGGTGTGCATGTCATAGGGATGGCAAACAATCAAACATAGCATCCATCCTCACATCTCTCACTCAGTGCGTAAAGCATACGATGTTCACCACTTCGATCACCCAACATACCTTGCTACGATCACTCTGCCCCATGAAGTCATAAATGGCTTCACTGCACTGATAACGTAGCCACTATTTCCTTGCTATGTCCACTTGCCCCATGGAGTTATTCACCCCATCTGCGCTGGCTCATAGCCTTACCAATCCTTACTATGTCCACTTGCCCCATGGAGTTGTTCACCCCATCTGCGCTGGCTCATAGTCTTACTACGTATCACCTTGCCCCTCAGGTCATAATGACCCTACTGCACTGATAACGTAGTCTTGCTACCATCACCTTGCCCCTCAGGTCATAATGACCCTACTGCACTGATAAGTAGCCATCCTTCATTTTTAGTGGTGAATCGAAGTTATGAACGTCGACAACTCCTTAGCACACGTCCCGCAGCAAAGTCCAACTCATGAAGTCCACTCATTGGTTCCTATCTGGATCCTGAGTCAATACCCTTCATTTGGACTACCTTTGCATCTCGGGTTATCAGTCTTCATCGGTTCGGTTCGGATCAGAATGCTCCTTCTTCACTGGATAGGGTCGCATCGCCATCACCCCTGGTGGATCGGGTCGGGTCTCCAGATTGCCACGGTTCGGATCGTATTGCGGTCCTCTTTCTCTCTGCTTCGGATCGTGCTCCTCTCCTCGGTTCGGATTGGAATACCCCACACGGGTCGGATCGCGCTCCTCCAGCTCGTGGCTCCCCCTGGTTCGAATTGGCGTCTCGTAGTGCAACGGTTCGTGGATGCTGCTTTCCTTTAGTCGGATCGTGACGCGAAGCACAAGTGGATCGGATCGAGTAGCAGTTCGTGGTTGGTGCTCGTGGGCCTTGCGCAGATGGTTTGGTTCGGAGGAGATGACTCGACTCGTGGTGATGTCCCACGATCCCATAGGGCGATCCGATCGACCCTCAATCCCCTATCCGATCTGAATTCCTGCACCTTGTCCAGCGAGTTGTTTACGCCCCTCGACGGCGTTTTCGACCATTCCAACTATTCTAGTCAATCACAAAACATACCATACAGTCATAGCAACATGCATAATCAACCACAAACATCAAAACATCAACATGATAGGTTAAAATGGATCAAACATACCCAAAACCCCATATTTCCCCCTTAAGCATGTTTAGGTGAAACTTATGATATGATTAGCAAAACCTAACCAAATTAACCCAAATTCACATCAGAGGTCTAAAACATCATTCCGAATTTTATAAACATTTTTCCAGAATTTTATCACGTTTAAATTCGCTAATTAACACTAATCACCCCTAATTAGCCATAATTAGTGCAAAACTATGCAAATCACTCACCTTAGCCACAAATAAACTAAGATCTGAAATAATTCTCTGATTTGATGTGAATCTCAATGCCAAACTGCAGCTCCAATGTTGATTTGGTGAAGATCTTCCTTGATTAGGGGTTGCTAAGCCAAATCCTTGACCAAGAGATGATTTGGAGGTGATTTAGAGGTTAGAGGCCATTTTTAGGGTTCCTTGGTGATAAACGGAGGCTAGAAAACTGAAATGGAATGATCCTCTATCTCATTTCAGCCTTCCCATAACCCTAATCCCGAAATGGGTTATGGGCCTACTCACTAATCACCCGATTTGGCCCGGTTAAGCAGTTTTTCACCCTCCAAACCTTATTTCAGCCATATATCCCAAATGGTAAGTCCGTTTGGCTATTATGACCACTCTACGGAAAGGTAAACCATCAAACGAATCCAATGGAAGTGGGTTTAGGTCAAAATTCCTTTCCAGTCAAAAGTTATGGCCAAAACAGTACCAACTAGGGGCAAAATGGTCATTTAAAAATCGACAAAAATCATGAACATGGGAAATGGCTCTAATGGATATTTCCCAAAGTTACATGACCATACGACTTCACATGGGAAAGAAATAAATATTCTACAATCCTATGATGTGTAGAATACGGGTCGTTACACTCTCCCCCCCTTAAGAAATTTCGCCCCCGAAATTCCCTAATCCAAACACATACAAAGGTCCCGCATGCCTATCAACCATAAAATAACCAGCAAACATGCAAAACAAGTAAAATAAGTCTATCCTAGCATGCGAAATAACTAAATCGCAAAGTAAATCTTACCAGGCAAAAAGTTCTGGATATGTCTTCCTAATGCTCTCCTCTGTCTCCCAAGTACAATCATTCTCGTCCTCGCCCCACTGAACCTTGACTAGCTTCACCGCCTTCCTTCGAAGTTGCTTCGTATCGTGCCCCACAATACGAATCGGCTTGCGGTTCCCAACCGCCTCAGGTTCTACTTCGAAGTCCTCTAACTGATCAGGTGAAATAGTTGTATCTGAGTCGTGAACGAACTTCCTTAGTTGGGAAACATGAAATACATTGTGAACTCCCGCCATTTTCTCTGGTAAGCCAACTCTATACGCCAAATTCCCGACTAGTTCAAGAACAGGGAATGGGCCAACAAATCTTGGTGCCAACTTGCCTCTCCTGCCAAATCGTATCATGCTCTTCAACGGAGAGATTTTGACAAACACCAAGTCACCAACGGAGAATTTCAAGTCTCTTCTCCTCTTATCATCATAACTCTTCTGCCTATCTTGGGCAGCTTTCATTCTTTGCTGAATGATCTTAATCTTATCCGACGTTTCTCTCACCACATCTGGTCCAAGCACAAACTTCTCGCCAGTCTCTATCCAACATGATGGTGAGTTAGACGGTCTTCCGTACAAAGCTTCATATGGAGCCATACCGATACTGGATTGGTAGCTATTATTATATGCAAACTCTACTAGATGCAAATGGTCATCCCATGATCCACCAAAATCCAATATACAAGCTCTCAAGAGATCTTCCAATATACGATTCACCCTTTCCGTCTGACCGTCGGTCTGAGGATGATATGCAATACTGAGAAGTAATCCGGACCCTAGAGCCTCTTGTAAGCTTTTCCAAAACCCACTAGTGAACAACGGGTCTCGGTCACTCACAATGCTTTTGGGTACTCCATGAAATCTCACTACCCACTTCATATACAATTCTGCCAACTTGGCTGCCGTCCTGGTCGATTTGACTGGTATAAATCTTGCACTTTAGTTCAATCGATCCACGATTACCCAAATGCTATCATATCCCGATCTAGTCCTTGGTAAACCATCGATGAAATCCATCGAGACTTGCTCCCATTTCCATTCGGGAATTTCTAATGGTTGCATCAACCCACTAGGCTTCTTTTGCTCGGCTTTAACTAGCTGACAATTCATGCATTTGGATATAAACTTCCCAACGTCTCTTTTCATCCCTTCCCAGTAATAAGTCTGTCTCATGTCTCGATACATCTTATTACCACCGGGATGTATAGTCAGTTTTGAGTGATGACATTCTCTAAGCACTTCATCCCTCAAACCATTTACGTTGGGTACAACTAGTCTTCCATTCTTCCGAAGCCATCCATCTCGATCAAGCCCATACACACTCATCTCCTCACCGTCGATGTCCACCTCTAACTTGGAGATGATTTCCAATAGATTAGGATCGTCCCTCTGACTAGAACCAATCCGCTCTATCAAAGTGGGTCTGATCGTCAAACTAGCTAGCATAACAGGATCCAATTCACACTTTGGTCTGAAATCAAACCCCGCGATATACTCCAGTTGCTTCCACTCAAGAAACATTGCCCCTAAGCTGGCATGTCTCCTACTCAAGGCATCGGCTACCGCATTACCTTTCCCAGGTGTATATGTGATATCAAAATCATACGAAGCCAAGAACTCTAACCATCTTTGCTGACGGAGATTCAGATCTTTATGGGAGAAGAGATACTTCAACGATTTATGATCGTTAAACAACTCAAATATTTCTCCCAAGAGATAGTGTCTCCACATCTTCAGCGCAAATACAATCGCTGCCAATTCCAAATCATGGGTAGGATACTTCTTCTCATGCGGCTTTAGCTGTCGACTAACATAAGCTACAACCCTACCTCCTTGCATCAATACTGCACCCAGTCCGGTACCACAAGCATCCGTGTATACCGTCATCTCTTCATTCCCTTTAGGAATGACTAACACTGGCGCACTCGTCAACTTCTCCTTTAGACTCTTGAAGGCATCCTCACACACTCCGTCCCAGACGAAGGACTGATTCTCGGTGCTGCAATCTTGGAGAAATCCTGGATAAACTTACGATAATACCCAGCTAATCCCAAGAAACTTCTTACATCTGTAGCATTCTTGGGCGTAGGCCAATCCTGTACCGTAGTCACCTTCGCAGTGTCCACGGCAATACCACTCTCGAAAACAACATGACCCAAGAATCTTACTTCCCTTCTCCAAAAATGACACTTAGAGAATTTCGCTTTCAATTGGTGTTTCCTCAACACCTCCATCACTATCCTCAAGTACCCCTTGTGTTCCTCCTCTGTCCTTGAGTAAACAAGGATATCATCCACGAACACAAGAACAAACTTATTCAACTGATCTCTGAATACTCGATTCATAAGATCCAAAAAGTAGGCTGGTGCATTAGTCAACCCAAACGGCATGACCAACCACTCATAAAATCCAGACGGCGTCCTGAATGCCGTTTTCGGAACACTCTCATCTGCTACTCGAAGCTGATGAAATCCTGTCGCTAGGTCCAACTGGGAGAACACCCTTGCTCCTTCCAGCTGATCAAACAAATCATCAATCCGTGGTAGAGGATAATTATTCTTCCTCGTTACCTTATTCAACTCGCGATAGTCCACAAACAAACGAAGGGAACCATTTGCCTTAGTGGCAAACACAACTGGTGCTCCCCACTCGGAGACACTCCTTCTAATAAATCCCTTCTTCAAAAGATTGCTGACTTGCACCCCGAGCTCTCGCTGCTCTCTTGGTGCCATACGACGAAGTGGCATCACTATAGGTCTGGCATCTTTCACTAAATCAATACGGAACTCAATCTCTCGGTGTGGTGGAAGCCCGGTCACCTCCTCGAAGACGTCCGGATACTGGCCAACCAAGGGCACATCTGACAACTCATCCTATGGGATGTCGAGGGAATTTACAAAACTAGCCATAACCCCATCACTAGGTAGACTTCCAAACACTACCCTCCGCCCATCATCCGCCCTCACTGTCACCAAAAATCCCTCACAGTCTACCACCACCCCGTATCTTTGGAGCCAATCGACTCCCAATAAAATGCCATACCCAGTAAAGCCCAAAACAAAGCAATCACATACAAACATACATCCATGACTCGATAAGACCAAATTCCTGCAAATCATACTAAGGCTAGTCGAACCACCAATCGGGTTCGTCACAACCAATGGTCTATCGACTATCTCGGGTTCCAGTCCCAACCTATCTACCAGGTCACTAGATATGAAGGAACGGGAAGCCCCAGTATCAAACAAAACTCGAACTGGTACATCATAAATAGAAAGCATACCTTGAATAACAACATTCTTTCCTTTCTCCGCCGCAGTTGGGGCATTCGACGAAGAAGGAACAGCATCAATAGCATATGCTTTCACAATCTGCTTCTCCTTAAGAGGTTACGGACACTTATCCTTGAAATGTCCCACTTGACCACAGTTGAAGCACTTCTTATCCGCTGGCTTGGACCGACAATCTTTGGCATAATGGCCCTTCTTTCCACAGCTGAAGCACTCAACGTCCTTCTTGCTCTTTTTTTGGCCACCTTTAGATTGGTCCTGCTTCCTCTTATCCTGAGAGTTATTCTTGCCTCCACCGCCTGCTTGCGGCTTTGGCCCTTCTGCAGATGCAGCCTCAGTCTTTGACTTAGGGTAAAGGCTCTCTGATCTCAAAGCCTTCCCCACGATCGATTCAAAAGTTTCATCGATGTGGTTGATAAGCCTTTCCCCCAAGTATCCATCTAAACCAGTGATGAACTTCTCATTCTTCTTCTCAGGAGTATCGATAAGAGATAGTCTATACTTCGACAAAGTGTCGAACTCAGCAATATAATCAGAAACTTCCCTTCCGTTCTGCTTGAGTTCCAAGAACCTCTTAAACAACACTGACTTCTGGGCAGCTGGGATAAACTTCTCGCTAAAGCGAGCCTTGAACTGATCCCAAGTAACCTGATCCTCTGGAGTAGCTGTTCTAATAGCATTCCACCAATTCATCGCTCGCCCTTGCAGCTGACGAGACGCTAGCCTTCTCTTCATCGCATCCTCAAGACCCAAGTCATCAAAGATACGGTCACAGCTATCCATCCAATATTGAACATCTGTGGCCGACTCCGTTCCGTGGAACGGCTTTCTTCCAAGATTAGTGTAATCCTTGCACAACTTGGCGAAATCGACCCTAGGCGCCTGCACTACTGGGCCAACACCAACTCCGGGATTGGGAACTGCCCCTTGCACTTCTCTAAGCATGTCTCTTATGAGGTTAGTAAACATCGCCCTCATGTCAGCGGCATTCCCTTGGTTGGTCCCTCTACCAGCACCCCTCGTGTCTCGGCTCATCGTCAATCTGAATAAGGGAAACGAATAACGACCCCATAGTGGTGCTAGTGCAGTGCGACTTCATTCTTTATACTACTAATAGTATATATATAGCTTTTGTAAACCAAAGTAATCACAAATACGCGCTCTCATATACGTACTATCTCTCCCTAGTGTCTTTCCCTAGGTTAACTACGCAACCTAGAGCTCTAATGCCAAGTGTGACGGCCCGCCCCGCACCAACCGACATTTACTCCAAAGGTGCGCTGTACACATGTCCAGTTAGCACGGAACGGGTCGTCAGAAGGAAAAGGAAGAAGGAAATGAACATACAAAGAACCTGTAGAATGTCTCACAGCGCATAGAACAAAATATAATAATAACATACTTGACATAAAACAGGAGAGACAGTGCATAAGCTGAAAATCAGAACTAAACATCATAGCAGCGGAAATCCAAAATACAGCTTATTACAACTTTCAAACCGTCTCAAAGCAAAAGTAAGATAAATGAGGTACACTACTAATTCCCAAGTAGCGACCACCAACGACACAGGGAGGATGTGTATATATACATATCATACGTGGAATCCTCCTGCCCGCCTCCGAATCAGCTACTCGCGCATCACCAGCTAACCTGTCTCTAGTCTGCTCGTGTGAGCACCCAGAGTAATAAGAGGAGACATAAAATTCTGGGTCAGACATAAAGCCTGGTATGAGCGATAAGCATCTAAAGTGAAAAATAACAGGTAGACTAAAACATACCTGAACCTGGACCTGCAACCAAAGAGTTAGCACTACATACTGTACAACACTCTAAGGTACCATATCAAACAGTGTAAAGATACGGAGGTGGGGGAGGTGTGCATGTCATAGGGATGGCAAACAATCAAACATAGCATCCATCCTCACATCTCTCACTCAGTGCGTAAAGCATACGATGTTCACCACTTCGATCACCCAACATACCTTGCTACGATCACTCTGCCCCATGAAGTCATAAATGGCTTCACTGCACTGATAACGTAGCCACTATTTCCTTGCTATGTCCACTTGCCCCATGGAGTTATTCACCCCATCTGCGCTGGCACATAGCCTTACCAATCCTTACTATGTCCACTTGCCCCATGGAGTTTTTCACCCCATCTGCGCTGGCTCATAGTCTTACTACGCATCACCTTGCCCCTCAGGTCATAATGACCCTACTGCACTGATAACGTAGTCTTGCTACCATCACCTTGCCCCTCAGGTCATAATGACCCTACTGCACTGATAAGTAGCCATCCTTCATTTTTAGTGGTGAATCGAAGTTATGAACGTCGACAACTCCTTAGCACACGTCCCGCAGCAAAGTCCAACTCATGAAGTCCACTCATTGGTTCCTATCTGGATCCTGAGTCAATACCCTTCATTTGGACTACCTTTGCATCTCGGGTTATCAGTCTTCATCGGTTCGGTTCGGATCAGAATGCTCCTTCTTCACTGGATCGGGTCGCATCGCCATCACCCCTGGCGGATCGGGTCGGGTCTCCAGATTGCCACGGTTCGGGTCGTATTGCGGTCCTCTTTCTCTCTACTTTGGATCGTGCTCCTCTTCTCGGTTCGGATCGGAATACCCCTCACGGGTCGAATCGCGGTCCTCCAGCTCGTGGCTCCCCCTGGTTCGAATCGGCGTCTCGTAGTGCATCGGTTCGTGGATGCTGCTTTCCTTTAGTCGGATCGTGACGTGAAGCACAAGTGGATCGGATCGGGTAGCAGTTCGCGGTTGGTGCTCGTGGGCCTTGCGCAGATGGTTCGGTTCGGAGGAGATGACTCGACTCGTGGTGATGTCCCACGATCCCATAGGGCGATCCGATCGACCCTCAATCCCCTATCCGATCCGAATTCCTGCACCTTGTCCAGCGAGTTGTTTACGCCCCTCGACGGCGTTTTCGACCATTCCAACTATTCTAGTCAATCACAAAGCATACCATACAGTCATAGCAACATGCATAATCAACCACAAACATCAAATCGTCAACATGATAGGTTAAAATGGATCAAACATACCCAAAACCCCATATTTCCCCCTTAAGCATGTTTAGGTGAAACTTATGATATGATTAGCAAAACTTAACCAAATTAACCCAAATTCACATCAGGGGTCTAAAACATCATTCCGAATTTTATAAACATTTTTCCAGAATTTTATCACGTTTAAATTCGCTAATTAACACTAATCACCCCTAATTAGCCATAATTAGTGCAAAACTATGCAAATCACTCACCTTAGCCACAAATAAACTAAGATCTGAAATAATTCTCTGATTTGATGTGAATCTCAATGCCAAACTGCAGCTCCAATGTTGATTTGGTGAAGATCTTCCTTGATTAGGGGTTGCTAAGACAAATCTTTGACCAAGAGATGATTTGGAGGTGATTTAGAGGTTAGAGGGCATTTTTAGGGTTCCTTGGTGATAAACGGAGGCTAGAAAACTGAAATGGAATGATCCTCTATCTCATTTCAGCCTTCCCATAACCCTAATCCCGAAATGGGTTATGGGCCTACTCACTAATCACCCGATTTGGCCCGGTTAAGCAGTTTTTCACCCTCCAAACCTTATTTCAGCCATATCTCCCAAACGGTAAGTCCGTTTGGCTATTATGACCACTCTACGGAAAGGTAAACCATCAAACAAATCCAATGGAAGTGGTTTCAAGTCAAAATTCCTTTCCACTCAAAAGTTATGGCCAAAACATTACCGACTAGGGGGAAAATGGTCATTTAAAAATTGACAAAAATCATGAACATGGGAAATGGCTCTAATGGATATTTCCCAAATTTACATGACCATACGACTTCACATGGGAAAGAAATAAATATTCTACAATCCTATGATGTGTAGAATACGGGTCGTTACAATGTATTGGGAAGACTCTGTGTAAGCAGACTTCATTGAATATAATTAATAGTGTAATAAGTAACTCTCACAGTGGCAGTGATGTAATGGTCCTTAGACCTAAAATCATTATATATTTTATTTAAGGTTATTTGTGTTTTGATATCATCAAAAGTTACTTTTAACTGAGTAGACGTTAAAGGTGATTATCGGATACATTTCAAATCGATTAAATAATATAGATGATTTAGATGGAATTTAACCCTACAATATAAGTAGAGATATCCATGGGCCTCTTAATTGAGTATGATTATGAAATGCATGGTCCTGCTCAAATAGTGATTTGTTTTATATAATATGCTCATCGATGAAGATAAAAGGATTAAATTATAAAGAATATGATACGTTCCATGCCATGAGTTTAATCTTGGTTATACTGGTTAAAAGGATTAAATTACGTTGAAACACTGGTTACAGAAAATGTTGTATTGAATCATTGACTTTGTTATAACTTGTGTAACAACGATGTATTACTAGATGTCGCTCACTGTCTATAATTTAAATTATAACCAACATTGTAATAACCTATAGGTCACACAATAGAACATTTGAAATAGGGGGAACCGTTCATAACAAAAGAAGCATCAAATGTTGATATCTTTTGTATTTGAAATTGCAGTCATGAGAAAAACGGTTCCTATAGTTTCTCTTTTGTTTTATAAGAGGGTCCGACACTTCCTTCTAAAGAAAACACAGATCTCAAAATCAAAAGAGAAAAAAAGGGGAAATTCATGATTTTAGCTAGTGGCTATCATCTCCTTCCTCGTTTTCGTTTGATGAGATCAAGGCAGTGTTCGAGGACTTCTGTGGAAGCACCGCCATCATGAGCTCTCATATCGATTCAATTAGATTCATATCTCACACATGTTCGTGGATTGAAAACAAAGGCAAAATGTACACGGTTTACTCTATTTTGAATTTACACCTGCAATAGGGTTATTAAATTTGTTAATTCTATTGCAATTCGATCCTAAAATCCCTACAATGGTGTCAGAGCTTGAGTTTTTACGAATTCAAATCGTTGGGTTGACTATTTATATTTTTGTAATGATAAATGTTATGAACATTGATGCAAGTAAAAAATGGGTTGTAATAAGGATTCAGTTCTGAAATGAAGTGGTTTCAGTATAAACAAAAAATTATTTTTGTTATAAAATCTGAATAGAATCATGAATTAATATATGATATTAATTCTTTTATGTTGCCAGTTCTTACTTGTTATATTTGATAATATGAACTTTGGTAATCTGGCTTAATCTTTATTTGTGTGAATTTATATAAGTGTTGAGATCTGATATAGTTTCTGTAAGATAGTGAATCAAAATGTTTGATTATAGAAAATAACTCTACAACGTTAATAATTTTATCAGTATGAAACCAAAACCTACGTTGTAGATTAATATACATAATTGAACACAATCAGTGAATTTACTATGCTACATTTGAATGTATATATCTTATTGCAGCCTTAATGTGTGTTTTGAACGGATAGTGCATCAAATTGTCAAGGCTAGTATAAAACACTTTCTCACCATATCTAATAGTCAATATAATGTGTATGCGTCATAAGATAATATGCATTTGGTTTATATTTTGACTCATGAAGTAGATATATTGTTAAAGATTAAGGGTTATGATTTATTTTTCATGTTGTTTATGCATCAAAAATATTAGAATCTAGATATATAAAATTGTTTTAAACTGGATTGTGATTGTTATGATACTTGAATCCATGTGTACGATTAGTTTATATGCATATGCTGATGGTTGTTTTTGATGCAAATGTGATTTGCAATTTCAAACTTTCATAGTACATGTTGTAAAATATATACTATATTGCAAGATATTGAAATACAATATTTTTTTCATTTGAACAATATGCAGTAGTATAGAGATTTAAAAGCTATATTTGCATTTTGAAGTGTTTAGTGCTGTATTGATCATTGTGTTTGCATGTGCTTATGTCACCGTACTTGATCCTGCCTGCCATGTTCAAAAATTTGTCATGCCATTGTATACAATTTTTTTAATACTGCGAAATAGTTTGCAGTCATAATGATATACACATTTTGGTGAAATATGTATTATGTAGTTATAAAACATTTAAGTTCACAAATGTGTTACATATTACACTCTCAAACGTATACATGAAATGGTATGTTTAATCCACTTAGTTTTAATGTATTGCTTGTATTTGTAATAATATAAGTTTGATGTAAATTTGATTTGCAACTAATCTTCCCAGTATTTTAGTATTGAAACATAGTCAGTGGCATCTACACTCTATTATACACATAAGAGCATGGCCTGCAAGGTAGGCATGAACTTGTAATTAGACAAGGGTGCACTATTGTGTACACTACTAAAGTATGGACTACACTGAGAACTATATGAGATATGTGAATGCATGCAGTTATACCATGCTCTGTTACACGGTTGTATAAGCCTACTTTCATGCAAACATATATATATATATATATATATATAATTATGATTGGAGCTATATACAGTCATGTATGAATAAGTAAAGTAACAATATTCTTGACTATAAATATATGTATGCAAGATGAATTATTCTTGATAATCAATGCAATTTTAAAACAGAACCAAGACTTATATATACATACATATACATATATATATATATATATTAATTCTCTTGTTGCTTACATATTTTATATCTGCAAGTTGATATATAATGATATATCTCGGATTGACATATAGACTAGCATGGTGTCTTGTGTTGACATATAAACTAGCATATCATTTCAATAATGTCCATAGTTGACAATAGTACTATGCATCATTTCAAAACAATTAGATTTTTGATCATTTGATTGAGGTATATATAGATATGCACTAGGAAATTGATATAAACATAAATTTACAGAAATGCTATATACATATGGATGTACTATTTGATTTCATACTGCAAGTATAAGTAAAAGTATCTACATACTGAAATGTTTTGGAGTTAATTGACAGTTTGTTGCACATATATATACTTGTATCTATTTGTGGTCACAAGTATGTAAGTGATTATTTTTGCCATAATTAACTGGAATTACTGTTTGCTTCTATCACCAGTTTTTTGACCCAACTTAGCAAACCTGCTCGAAAGAACATTTACAAAATCTGGTTTATATACGTATAAGATACCTGGACATTTATACCAGATCAATTATGTGTACTATATGGAAATAAATTTCATATTTTTGAATTGATTCATGGGTAAGTAAATTGCATGCACGGGTAGATATGGAAATGCTTTCCCATTTTCTATTTTATATATGTATGTGCGCATGCGTGCGTGTGTTTAAATCCAATCAGATGTGTTTATTTGTGCCAGTATATATGGCTGTGATTTATTTGCAAGTAAAACCAAAAATTAATTTTATTGTTTCATGAATTAATATCTCTTGTGAATACATGATTCAGCACATAATCTTTTGATGCAAGTGTGCTTATGTCAATTTGCAATTTTTAATCTGACCTGTATATATATATATGTTTTGTATTTCTACCAATGTGTATGATAGTAACAAACCATAAGTATATATTGTTTTTGATTAAATGTTGTATACTGGTTCCATGGAACATACCATATATTTGTTTGTGTTTATGCCTGTACTAGTTAATATGTTTGAATTCATCTCAGATGCATGTATAGATGTATATCAAATTATGCATGTGAATTTGTTTATTCTTTTTCTCTGGAAATCAAGTTGGATTTGATATATGAAAGGAAACTAGGTTTATGTAATTCTGGACACTTGTATGGGCTAGAAATTAGCTTCATAATGCCTTATAATGTGTTTTTACAATAATAGGCCAGGATTATATACAAACGCATTGATGGGTTGTGAGTTCTTTTATTTATAAACACAACTGGGTTATATAACAATACACATGGGCTACGTGCATTTTATTATTCAAATATAAGTGATGGTATAGTCCACTTTTGTAACAACCCGTATTTTTAGAACCAATTTAAAATTTATTTTTAACTGATTTGCATCGAAATTAAATGTTTTAGGTGAGTTATTTTGAGAATAAATGACTCAGAGTTTAATTTAATCGAAGTTAGAACGTATAAATTTAAAATTTAATTAAAACGAGCTTGAAATGGCGCAGTAGTTTGAAAACTCGATTTTAAATTTTGAATGAATGTGTATAATTCAATATAAATCAGAATTTGATAAAATAAGAAACGTTAGGATATTTTAAATTGTGATTTTTTAACGAATGCAAGAAGTTGAGATTTCACTTTATGAACTGCGAGTTATGTCTAAATTAAAATTTAGAATAGTCGCTATGGAATATTATATATAGTCCTAAAAGTCGCATTTTGTATACGGATGAATTTGGACTCCGAACCACTTCCATTGAGTTCAGAACGTCATTTAGGTGATCAAAAACTATAAGGATGGATATGTTTGGGGTTTGTGGAAATTGGGACTTTGGCTAGGGCTTGGTTAGCCAACTTAAGTGCCCCAAATCAGCCCTTCTCCCTCATTCACTTCAATGCTTAGAGAAAAATTAGAAAATGGAGAGTGGAAAGGGAAATTAAATTTCCTAAGCTAGGGTTTTTGATTCCAAGCCCAATTCTTGTTGAAATCAAGTGTATAAGCTTAGGTAAGCTCCTCTTCATCTTCTCCATCTTCTCTAGCTTGTCTCCTCTTTGACTTTTGCTGATTCCTATGACCTAACTCTTAGGAAATTCAATTATATGTGTTTAGATTGGAGATTTGCATGCAATATTGGAAGTGATGGTGATTGTGCTTGCTATTGGGTATATTCCTTGTTTGAAACAAGCAAAGGTGAGAATTTCGATCATAATTGTTTAATGTGAGAATCTCTAAATGAATAAGGGCTAGTTATTATATTGATTTTTGTTTATGAGCTTGATTGGGTTGTTTAATGGCCTATAATGATCAATTTGAATGCATGAAATGATTTCATGATGTTTGATATGGGTCAACGACAAGTAGTGTGAAAAAGATTTGAGTGTCAAGTGAAGTTTATGTAGTAGTTGATTAAGTTTGGGTTGATAGAATGACTTTTAATTGATCACACGACTTAATGTGATGTTAAATGTTAAGTAGTGCAATGAAAATGCGATTGTATATGTTATGGGTGAGTTATTCAAGAATTCACATTGATGGCTCAAGCCTTATGCTTTTATAGTGTGCTTATGCCATTTTGAATTGAGTATATGTTGTGTATGTATTGGGTTAATTGCTTGGGTTGTCGATTTCCTTGCTTTTCTAGTATCGAAAATCTAAGTATAATCGATATTCGAGTTGTATACGTTATAGGTGAAGTTATTGTGTGCACCAATGCTCTTGTAGCTTCCCTTTAGCATTGCCAAACCATCTCGTTTTAGCTTGAATCACATTCGATAACTTTGGTTTGGAATTTAGTTCACCTTTGAACTTATGATACAAAACATCGCGGATCTCTTGTATAAATGTGTGCATGTGTGTGTATGTGTTCTTGAGTGTTTTCGGTGAGCTAAGGAGGCTTCATTTTCATTTAGAGAACGTTATAAGCCATCACCATCGATCCGAGCTCATCCAAGAATCGTTTGCACACCATTTCTTAGGCAAATTTGTCCATGTTTTAGCTCAGACGACTGTCCTAGAGGGGGACAGATGTCGGTCCAAGATTTGAGAAGAAAATTGCTTCAGGTCATAAGTTTGACCAAAAATGGTCAGATCTCTGTCCAAACTCTCGGGAAAACAGTTTTCCTGACAACAGACGTCTGTCCTGGGGGTGACAGACATCTGTTGGCTAAAAATTGCTATTGGTCGGTGGAGAACACGATCAACAGTTTAGGTCCATCCATGCTCTTTCCCGGTCGAATTTCAGCCCATTTCGACTTCTTTTATGACTTGTCAGTTTCACTAATTCGCAGATTTCATCACTCGATTTTATTCGAAATCATTTTGTAAATCATTTGAAGTTGTTAAGCGATTAAAAATATATGCAAATAAATTTTTGCTTGGTTTGTAAAATATAAATGGTTGAATGATTTGGCATGAAAACGTACCAAATGAATATGGATATGATATGACTTGAGTATGTAATTCAATGGTCGAATTAAATTCTCGACTAAACCTTTTTGTATAAGGTAATGAATCGGGAAGACCAATAATTTAATGAAGCGAAAGAATTTAATTTGAAATTTTATGCGACGATTACTTGAAAAGACCAAGTTAAATCTCATTTCAAATAATTAAACGACGACTAGAAGTCGGAGATAATAAAGACGGTGCAAGACCAGAAATCCTCACATCGAATGAATTACTACTGATGCCTCGGATATGGGTAACTCCCATGAAGGGGTTATAGTGGTAGTTGTCCGGACGTACTTGTTGATAGTCCAGATATGCGAGGATCTCTCTTCTGTATTGGACATATGGAATGAGGAATAAGGTGCCTCCGGTTTCGTTCAGACCCGGAACGGACATATGAATGGATTATATGTTTGACATTGTAATGTGTGCTATGTAATAAATCTCTGATAAATATATATATGTTTGGTGGCGGAGAATTTATTCTCTTGCTTAACACCCTTCTCTGAGACATACGAGCTTAGAGGTTATATATTGGTAGAAATCAACGACATGGTATGTATTAATAGAGTGGCATGCTAAGATGTAATTGATCAAGGCTTTTGTTGAAAAGCAAAGTCTTATGGAAGATGATCAAAGCACATCTTTAAGTAGCATAGCTTTGTGTATAGCATTGATTCGTCAGCCTCACACCCGAATATGAGTCAAAAATGGGATTAGGGACAGCAGTGAGCGGATGCGTTTCTTTCTAGCTAGAAGTTGTGTCATGGTATGGAGCCCAGACATTTTTATTTATATGGTTAATGGATTGCGAGGCACTTTGGATATCGGGCCGACTAAAAGGCTCAGAAATAGGTCTGATAGGACCGGGAAACGTATTGTTCAAGAATAACCAATCCTCAAAAGTAAGAGAGGATCGACCCGGCAAGATCCAAGGGCTCACCAGAGTCTGAGTCCTAGGACATCTTGCTAGAGGTGTTCTGAATCGACAAGGAGGCTTCCCTCGCCTTAATTTATGATGGAAACCCAATTTCCAATACGACCTTATGTCGTTTAAATTGTAAATCTATATGGCGACATAGTAGGATGGGGTACTATGCCATCTAGGATTGATACATTTATGTTGAAATTGTTTTTGAAACATCTAGACACTAATGATAATATCAAATGACTTTTGTTTTATGCGTATCAAGCATATTTGGCCATTATAACGTAAAACTCTATCCTTTGGTTTGTGTTTGCATTATGTGATGAGACCTGAGTCTTGTATTGGCTTCATTTTTCTAAAAAGCATTGCGTTGTTTATTTAACTTACTTTATCTTATGCACTGACAATCCAATGGAGTAAACCCGTTCCGTAACATACGGCGTGGTCCTGTGATTTGCCTTACACTTTTAAATAATTTAAGTAACCATATGATTTCTCATACCAGTCCCATGACTGACTCGAAGTTTGTTTCTCCCTTGCAAACTCGGGTGCCCCTATTTTTACACGGGCATCCAAGTGAACAGGTGATTGCCTTTCTTTTTGGATATGCACCATAGCATTGGGTACTCTTTTGGCAGAAGATGAAGACTTGTCTTTTTATCATTTCTTTTGAACTCTTAAGCACTATCTTATGCATGTTTATATTTGATTCCGATATAGACTTGCTATCTATTTGATGAAACTAGTTATGTACTAAGTTGGATCCTGTATCTGTGTAACTCTGATGATGATTACGATTTCGCTGTTATGATATGATGTAAATTATTATCCAACTTTATATATTATGCTATATTCTGTAAGCTGCTGATGTGATCAATGTGTTATTTTCCAAAGACCGAACTTGCCACCATGGAGCGGGGTTTTGGTCCGTGTCAACTTTGATATTACACCTGCAAAAATTTTGTATTGTATTCTAATAACTTGTCTAACATTTGCAAAAATTTGTAAAAGGATAACAATGACAATATTTGAAGTGTTCAAATCCAATAGTAGGAATATATATATAAATTTATAAATTTAATGTATAATACATGAATATTGAGGTGCCACTTCAAGTTTAAAAATCCTTTAAACCAATTGTTTATATTAAGTCAGGGTGATGTCTTCCAATGAATATACTCATCAATGCCAAAATTAAAAGATGTAGGTAATGCCAAATCATTAATGCACTATATATTTTGGTTATATGCGATAGAGTAAAAGTGATACTCAAACTGTATAATTGGATTTGACTTAACTAGGCAACCATAATAAGATTATAGGCTTAGAGACAAAAAGCATGAAATATTTAAATGAACAAAATTTGTTCATCATGATATCCAAGAATTATATGCGATATAATTGACATAAGATGTCTACCTAAAAGATTGCGTTTTGGGGATTATCCAGAGCTAACTCAAGGCATGATTAGATATGGATCTTGGATCACTAAGAAATGTATGTTGATATATATATATATATATATATATATATATATATATATATATATATATATATATATAACATAGTGGGATGTTAATTTGAGTGAAAGCATATTTTACTTAATTTACATATTAATGCAACATTCTATACAATTTTGATTGTCAAAAATTGTATTTATATACAACATATATGTTGTAATATCATTTATCATTTATTATCTTCTATAGATATTAAATGGTAAATAACACCAATAATTTATCACTAAGATTGGTCCTTAAGAAGGATAAACTGAATTAAATCAAATTTGTTGACTAACATCAAAATTTGAAAATTGTCCTCAAAACAAAAGGAAACGTGATTGTTTTGTATATTTAGAAGACCTGAAAAGAAAGGAGAAGTGGACTTACAAGTGAAAATAAAGCAAATGTTGTTGCATTATCTATAGGAAGTTGCCTCTTGTCCTAACCACTAGCTTAATTGAAGTATTAAAATATGTTTCTAAATATGTTTAAAATAAATGTTGTTTTATATCTTGTATAAACAAGTTTGATTTTTTTTTTTGTAGTTAAAAAAAGTTGTTCATTTTATTCAAATGAAATATCTTATGGAAATGCACAATTAGTTAACAATCTTTATAAATCCTTAACTTTGATGTGCTTGATTGTAACATAAATATTGAACGGATTAAATCTTATGATTTAAATCCAACATACCTTTGACATTGTTGATTAGGCAATATAAACAAGAAACGCATATCAAAACTCCAGTGGAATTTTAAGGCGTTTGATTTCGAATCATGTGAAAAATGAAAATCTTGTTTATTAGGAAAAATGATTGAAGCACCTTTGTAATGATCCAGAATATTAACCAATTTAAAATTGAAATTTTGAATATTTATTTAAATTTTTGGATATAATATGATTTAAATATAAAGTTAGTATAAATATATTTATTTAAATAAAAAAAATCATGCTTTGCCAAATTCGTATTAGTTAAACTATTTTGTTAATATGATCTTTTGTCTGAGATAAATATAATTTTATGAGTATTAGAACCTTTGGTAGCTTTTGTTATAAGTGTTGTCTTTGAGTTTCCATAGCATTTTGAGTAAAATGTTATCTTAATCACCCTCCTTAAATTAACAAGTGTATGGACACCTGTCCTAATGCATGTCACTCTCCTTCTTAAGTTAACAAGTGTTAGGACACTTGTCACTTTGCATGCACCCTTTCATGCATGAATGCAATGTGTCCCTTGATGTGTTACTCTCTCCATACTCCATATTTCCTATAAATAGCACCATTTCCTTTCATTTTTTCATTCATTCTCACTCCTTCATTTTTTTTGTCTTCTTCTTAAAGCTTAAGACCCATGATTTCCATGGCATAAATCTTCCTCTTTTCCAC
Organism: Allium sativum; assembly: GCA_030737875.1. Lineage (NCBI taxonomy): Eukaryota > Viridiplantae > Streptophyta > Magnoliopsida > Asparagales > Amaryllidaceae > Allium > Allium sativum. The sequence goes on from CM060924.1 coordinate 660,559,944, forward strand.
CATTTTTCCTCCTCCACTTCCTGAACCTTGGCCCTCCTCTTCCCCCCACTTATAAAAAGAAATATATATTTTTTGGCAAAGAAGACAGTGCACCTGAATACTGTCCAACGGTTCATTTACTAATCAGTTAGGCTCGCCTACCATGAAGAATTGGAATGCTAATTTTGTGAGAATTCTTTAAATTTGTACTATAGTTTAATATGAACTAATTAGTGAAGATTAATTCAGTTCTTAACTAATGTCTTTAATTGAATTGGTTATGGATTATTAATGTTTGATGATAGTTCAATGGATGATGGTTGTGTATATTAGAACACACAAACATACTATTAAGCGTTAGTGTTATAACGCTTGTGCACAGTTATTATTTATTTAATAATGTTGATGATGGTTGCTATGGATGTTTATATATTTATTAATGTTGTGTGACACACTATGACACCACAATTATGGTATCGCATTGGTGATTGGTTAAATCTCCTCCATCGTCGAAAACGTAAATAATATTGGAAATTGGGTTTGGAAAATTTATTTTCGGATTTGAAATGGTTTGGAAATGTAAAGGAAATATATACGAACAACTTTTGTGAGGAGGAATATTTTGTTAAAAAATTTGACATTAAATAAAGTTTTGTTTTAAAACGATGAAAACGAGTATTGTTTTGAAAAAGTGAAGTTTGAAATTATTTTAAAATGGTTTGTACAAATATGTATTGGTTTTCCAAAGTAATTTGAATTATTTTGGAATTATTTTTATATTAAGTTTTATTATGATTAGAATATGATGTGTCGCACAACGGCGGTTCGTGTTTTGTCCACTAGCTTTAAACGCTTATAATTTTTACAATGTAAATTGGATTTCCAAAAAACAAAAATTATTTGATTTTTAAAAACAAAGGCTTCCAAATGAGTGAAAGAAGTTTTCAATTTCGATTATCATTTTCAAGTTATGTTTAAATCGGTTTGGAAAAAGGTCGTTGTAAATGCAGTTTGTCGACCATAACTGCAAACAACCATGTTTAATATTTTAAAAATATGGAATTTTTTTGTAAAATCATTATAAATTATTTAAAAGTGTTTTCAATTGGAAAATTTAAGGTTTGGATAATATAAAAGTTATTTTGATCAAGTTAGCTGCTATAACCGTCTTGTAACACTTTTGTAACGCTTCTGGAACGTTGTTGTTACACTTTCTTTGAAAACAATCAGTTTTGAAGTTTTTAATCCACAAATTATTTTCCAAACTATAAGTAATCATTTTTAAATGATTTGTGAAATGATTTCAAAGGATTAAAATTATTTAAATATTTATTTGGAATTTTAAATTTATTTATTTAGTATTAAAAAGGTTTTCCAATTTTAAATAATTGGATGTGGTTAGAGATAAATCTTCGGATGTTTAATATTATCATTATAGATGATGAATCTTGCTATTTGAGGAGTTTAGAAGGTAGTAATCTTTATTCCTCTTATAGTATGAGCTGGATAGGGAAATTAGTATTAAGGATAAGTTAATGAATTTCTATCTAATCCAATATCAAAGGATTTGATAAATTTTCGAGCTAAGATAAGAGTTTTCTGATCTAATTGAGACAAGTTGGATAGAAATATTTTTTGGATATTTAATATAAATTTCATTGTATAAACGTATACTATTTGAGGAATTTGGAAGATATTATTATTATATCGTTATTATGCTTTTAGCATCCATTGATTATGAGAATTGGTACCAAATATAGGTAGATATAATTTTTGCGTAACTTATGTTCAATATCGATTGATTTGAAGTTTACTGTGAATGATATCTTGTAACAACCCGAAAATCTGGGCCAGTTTAAAATTTTTAATTTGGCCATTTTAGCGAATTTTGAATATTTAAAATGAATTATTTTAAATAATACCTACGAGAAATTTATTTTCAATAGCATTAGAACGTATATATTATATACGTCGTCGTTAGAATATATAATAATTATATATAATTATAAATATAATTGAAAATGGCGCGGTAGTTCGATAATTCGATTTCAAACTTCAATTGGATGTACCGGGTGCAAAACAATCCGGATTTTAGTGAAACCAAAAATAGTAGGATCTCGTTGTGAATATCTTTCCAACGAATCCGAAAAATCAAAATTTCATAGCGGGAATCAAAAGATATGTCCAGTTGAAAATTCTGAATAGTCGCTATAGAATTCAGGCCCTTAAAAATGGACATTTTGCAAACGACCTCGGATTTCGACGAAACCAGTTTTGTTAGGTCCGTGGTGTCAAGTTATTGCTAGGTTTCAAATTTCATAATTTTTTGATTCAATATGTGAGCGTGGCAAAGGAAAACGCGTTTGACCAGTTTCAGTTGATTTTAATCGACTGGAAAATGGCCATTTTTCAAACGGTCTCAGAATTCGACGAAACTAGTTTTATTAGGACTGTATCGTCAATACGAAGTTAGAAAATATTTTTCTGGAATTTTTAGGGTTAGTATGTGACCCCGGTAATTTGAAATGTACGTTTAAAATTCAATATAGTGATTTAAATGTAAATTTAACGGAAACTGATTGTAACAGCCGAACCAGCCTACGATACATATACCATTGTGTTCGGAATGGGGGTAAAACGCTGTAGACGACAGGCGGTGGGCCTCGTTTAGAGGTCGTATGTAAAAGTCAACATTTTGAAATTAAAATAATAAAAAAAAATTCTCTCTCCTCCCCATACCTTCTCCCAGCCCCACCCCCCCCCCCCCCCCCGTTCACTTTTTCAGAATCAAAAGAAAAAAAAACCCGAGATTTACATCTCGTTCTCCAAATCGGAGACACTCCGATCTTCCTCCCCGCGCCAGCACGCGCTCGGACCTCACCCCTCCGGCGATGGACCTCCGTCCCTTCCCCTTCTCGCGTCTCGTCCTCCGCCCTCATCCCCTTCAGTTCGAGCCGCAAGTCCAATCGAAGAAAACTGGAGCCACCGTATACCCATCCACCCACCGCGACGAGTTATTGGCCATCGAAGCCCCTCCGCCCCCTGTAGACTCCGGCGCCGCTCCGATCCGGACAACTCCGCCCCCCATCTCGACAAACAACAGTGAACGGCCACACATAGGTTAAAGGTAATTATTGCTTAATCAATCTTGTTTAAAAATTAATTTTTATATATGTTTTTAAAATAGAAAACCGAAATTTTTATATATGTTTTTAAAATAGAAAACTGAAATTTTTACATATGTTTTTAAAATAGAAAACTGAAATTTTTACATATGTTTTTAAAATAGAAAACTGAAATTTTTACATATGTTTTTAAAATAGAAAACTGAAATTTTTACATATGTTTTTAAAATAGAAAACTGAAATTTTTACATATGTTTTTAAAATAGAAAACTGAAATTTTTATATATGTTTTTAAAATAGAAAACTGAAATTTTTATATATGTTTTTAAAATAGGAAATTTATCTAAGTATTGTTTTCTTTTAGATCTTTAATTTATAAAAGGTCAGATTTTTATATAGATAAAGTATCGATTTTATAAACATGAAAAGAGAAGAGTTTTGAACATGAAATGATTTGGTTTTTGAACGATTAAAAAATATATATATATAAACATAGAAATAGCGAAGGAAAAATGTGATTTTTATATATTGAACATCGAAATAAAAATGTGATTTTTATATATTGAACATCGAAGTAAAAATATGATTTGTATATATTGAATAGCGAAGTAAAAATTCGATTTTTACGTATGTAGTGACTACGGGCAACGAAAGCGAAAAAGGAAAAAACAATGATGATTTCCTACAATAGAAGAGTCAAGATGATTGGATAGCTATCTGCGAGAATTTCTCACCTTTCAATTTCTTTTTCTAGTTATATATATATATATATATATATATATATATATACTAGGATGCAGACGGTGCCTAGTAGCACCCGACACAATTGTCCACAGACCATGGACTTGTTTGTTTGTTTGCATAAATTAGTTAGATGATTTGATTTGAATTGAATGGTTTGGTGAAATGAAATTGATTGATGTGTGAATGGCGTGGGCCTTCACTAGACCGGGGATAAGGCTAGGCCTCGTCCCGTTTCTAGTATCGTGCCGTTATGCCGCCGAAATTTTCTAAAATATGTTAGAAAAATAAAAATATCATTTTATTGAATAAATGAACCGAATAGAATATTCATAGGTTGAATAAAATGTTTTATCGTTAAAAATATAATTTTTAACGTGAAAGTGAGTAAATAAATATTTATAAACAAATCAGCCGATTTGTTTATATACACTGATTTGACTGATATTGATTGGGTCGATAAATTTTACACATCGCCCAACTGCACAACTAAAATCTGTGTTTGATTGTTTGAAAACCCCACACGGGTGTTGGGATGAAATATGAAGTTCACTCATCCTGATTGATTGAATATGTCGATCGATTGATTGACAGGCTGTTATAAGCGTTAGATATCTATATTTGATGCTTATACAGTGTAGTGCACTTTGGTTGATGGTTGATTATCTATCGTTGCTATTATATACATTTGTTGTATGGAATCCATATAATTAACTTTATATGGTAATTGATTGGGCCTCATTCCAATTTAGAAAATAAAGAAAATATAAAATAAAGGTTCATGTGTTGACAGTACTCATCCATTGAGATTGGTCATGTGTTGAATGAAATATTTTAGTAATAAAGGTTCATGTGTTGACAGTACTCATCCATTGAGATTGGTCATGTGTTGAACGGAATATTTTAGTAATAAAATTTACATCTTTATCAATATAAAATAAAGGTTCATGTGTTGACAGTACTCATCCATTGAGATTGGTCATGTGTTGAACGAAATATTTTAGTAATAAAATTTACATCTTTATCAATATAAAATAAAGGTTCATGTGTTGACAGTACTCATCCATTGAGATTGGTCATGTGTTGAACGAAATATTTTAGTAATAAAATTTACATCTTTATCAATATAAAATAAAGGTTCATGTGTTGACAGTACTCATCCATTGAGATTGGTCATGTGTTGAACGAAATATTTTAGTAATAAAATTTACATCTTTACCAATATAAAATAAAGGTTCATGTGTTGACAGTACTCATCCATTGAGATTGGTCATGTGTTGAACGAAATATTTTAGTAATAAAATTTACATCTTTACCAATATAAAATAAAGGTTCATGTGTTGACAGTACTCATCCATTGAGATTGGTCATGTGTTGAACGAAATATTTTGATAATAACAACTATTTTGTAAAAGAAATATTTGAAATAGAATATTTGAGAATAGAAATTTATGAAGCCGTGTTGATTAGATTGACGCCATTTTGACGTGAACGATATTTATATCGATTTTATTCATTTCGAAATGAATTGAATTGAAAACGATTTCGAAATGAATTGAATTGAAAGCGATTTCGAAATGAATTGAATTGAAAATGATTTCGAAATGAATTGAATTGAAAACGATTTCGAAATGAATTGAATTGAAAACGAATTCAAATTGAATTGAAAGCGAATTCAAATTGAATTGAAATGAATTCAAATTGAATTGAAATTTGAATTGAATAGAAATGAATTTTAAAACGAATTTATAAAGAAGAATTCAATTTTGCTTTGAATTGAAATGGAAGTTGAAATTGCTTTTGAAACGAATTTAAAAACTATTTATAAAAATCGTTTTAAATAGTAATCGACGAAATATATATTATATATGTTATATATATAAAATAATGGCCTGAATAGAACGCGTCGCGCTGCGGCAGTTCGTGAATTTCGACCATTTATTTCAAACGGACATTACGGGAGATCCGACCGTAGGATTCTCCTAAAACCGGAACCGTTGGGTTCGTATCGAAAAGAGCTTTCTAACGAATATTTGAAATTAGAAATCTAACGGTTGGATTTGGAATTATGTCCAAATCAAATTTGAAAAAGGTCGCTGTAAGTGTAGTTCGATGGCCATTGGTGGAAATCGACTGTACAGGCCTTGATAAAATTATTAAAAATAGTAATAATTTGTGTAAAATCATAAGAAATGATTTAGAAAGGATTGGGATGAAAAACTCCATATTTGAAAAGATAAAAATAGTTTTTTATTGAAATGAACTAGTTTTGAACTAGAATTATAATTCTATTTATTTTTAAATAAATAAATTGAATTTAAAAAGGGTTTTAAAAATAACCAGAATATCCAATGATTGCATTGGAGTGGATTTGAATCGAAATTGTCTTCGGAATATTTCGATGTTGGAATTCGTGATTATACAGGTGTTGTTATGGAAATTTGAAAGATATATATTTATATCGTTATTTCCAATACAACATTTGTTAGTCGTAGAATTTGATATTGAATATAAGCCGGTATATTTTCTATTCAGAGCCTTGTATTGAATATCAAATGTGATTTGGGTTTGTCGTGAATGGTGTCTTCACTAACACTGTTCTTGAACCCAGTTGAGAAAAGATTAAATCTTTTTATTTAGATTTAATGAAGTGTACCAATTCAATAATATTTAATTGGAATTGAATTGATATTGATTTTTGGGTTTGTCATAAACAGTGTTTTAAATAACACTCGTTCTTTAACCCGATAATTAATGGAATGTGATTTTGGGTTTATCGTGAACCGTGTTTTAAATGACACTGATTCTTTAACCCAGTTAACGATTAAACCTAAGTGGAGTTTTAATGAATCTTTAATTAGATTGAAACAATCGAAATGGAGTATCACCAGTTTTACTCCAGGCGTTAGTTAAATCTTTAATTAGATTTGAACGTGAAATGGTAATTGAATTTACCGATAACACCGCGGTGTTAGATATGAAGTATAACCAGTTTTACTTCATGGGATGAATAGGTTGGGGTTGGGAAATTAAAACCAATGATTACTTCGGTAAGGTTCGTTAATCTCGACTAGTTTGAATTGATATTCAAAAATAGATTAAAGAATAAATTCAAGAAATTTATCTTGGATAAAATTAATGGGAACCTTTCCCTATGAATGTGAAATTTAGAAACTAACTGTCGGTTAGCTAAGCAGAATGGTTTTCTGGATATTGATCTGATGTTGGTTTCGGCCTTCGGGGTTAATATTTGGGGAATTATTCTCTTGATTAATTTACGGTTAGTGACTGATGAATTGAAATGAGGCGTATGTTGTGTTTGTGTAACACTTATTTAAATATACGCGAGTTATTCGGAAAGACCAGGTTTATCCCATTCTGAATAACTGATACGACGATAAGTCGAAGATGAAGACGATGGTCGAAGACCGGAAGTCTTCACGTCGTTTGGGTAATTACTGATGATCTTGATTGGGCTGTACACCCAAGAAGATGGAAACAGCTAGTGATCGTCCAGACGTACTTGGAGATCGATGGATATGCGGGGTACTAGGTGCCTCCGGTTTCGTTCAGACCCAGAACGGACTTGTAAATGGACTGTGTGTCTGACATTGGATTTTAGTCCGTGTGATTGATCTCTATTAAATATATATCTGTTTGGCGGCGGAGAATTTATTCTCTTGCTTAACGCCCTTCTCTGAGACGTACGAGCTCAGGGGGTTATATATTGATGGATATCAATCGCATGGAGTGAATTGCCTGTGTGGCATGCTAAGATGCAAATGATCAAGGCTTCTGTTGAAAAGCAAAGTCTTGTGGTTGATGATCGAAGCACGGCCTTTGTGGCGTAGCTTTGTGTAACGTTAATTCGCGAGTATCACACCCGGTATGAATCAAAAACGGGAGACGGACATCAGGGAGGACATGCGTTTCTTTCTAGTTAGGAGTGGCGTCAGTGCTTGAACTGGCTGACGAGTTTGACTCATGTGGATGTTGCTTATTATTACTTGCTGAAAAGCGAGGCGCCTCGTGATATCGGTTTCGGCCGATGCTTCTGGTCGGCTGACGGGCCAGGCTTACGCCCCAAAGGGCGGGGAAACGCAGTGTTCAGGAATTTTAATCCACATCGGTGGACCGACCCTAACGATCCAAGGGTCGATGCGCTCTGACCCTGAGGCTCGGACTAGACAGTCTCGAATCGGTTGAGGATCTTGCCCCTAGCCTCGGTTCATACCATAAATGATAACCCAACTTCCAATACGACGTCTTGCGGTTTTGATTGTAAACTTATATATGGCGACATAGTGTTATGGGGCATTCATGCCGCCTATGATTGATACTTATGATTTGAAGTTGTTTTATACACTATGCACTTATAATAGTATCAAATGATTTGTTTTAACCGTATCAAGCATTCTTTGGCTGTTATAAGGGAAAACCCTATCCTCGGCTGCGTTGCATTGTGTGATGGGACCTGGGTCTTATAACAGCTTCATTTTTCTTTATTTAGCATTGCGCTGTTTGTTTTATGCACTGGTATTCTTGGGAGGAAACCCGTTCCGTGTTATACGGCGTGGTCCCTTGATTTACCTAACTTTAAAATAAAGATTAATAACTGTTTTAGTTCTCACACCAGTCCCATGACTGACCTGGGGTTTATTGTTTTGACCTAAACTCTGGGTGCCCTTATTTCGACACGGGCAGCTAGTAGTTTTGGTTTTGCAGATTTATATTCACAGGATCCTGGTTTACAGTTGGAACGATATCCGGAAAGCTTTGTATCCATATATCTCCTTCTAGTTGTGTATTGTATTAATTTCCGCTGCGATGTATTTAAATGTAATTTAAATCTCTGGTATTTCTGTGTAATATTTATTCATACTCTGTATATTCTTGTAATCTGATGCATTGTTGTAATATACAATGAAATGTCCTTTTGTACGCGTTCTGTTGTGGCTTGTTCTCGAACTATCCGCGCTTTCCTTTATGGGGAAGTTACGGGTTTTCACAGTTGGTATTAGAGCTTTGGTTTACAAAGCTCAGAGAACATGACACATTAGAACTATACGAAAGAATTCATCAGATATTGGGTTAGTAATGTCCAATGGGAATGACTCGTTAGAGATAGGATCAGTAGTATCCTAGAACGAGTGTGAAGAGTATATTTTTAAAATTGTAAACCAATTTTGTTTTGAAAATTTAAATCAATTATTCGTAGTTGATTATTTATTAATATTGATTTTGGACAATTCAGTATATAAAGAATTTGCATATACGCCTTGCAAACGTATATTCGAAATTTTAATATATTGGATAGATATAGCATCACACTCTAGTCGCCCGAAGAAGATATTGATGATAGCGATCGCATCATCAACATTTATGTTCGAGTTTCGAAGGTGTGATTTTCTATATATTTCCATTAGACTGGTGTGAGAACCAAAACTAATATAGCTAGAATACATTGTTGTGATTTGGCATCAAAACATGATTTTCTTCATATATATCAAAATTATGAATTTGAAACGTTAATCTACTAATTGATTGATGTTTGTGTTGTTTGTTTAATTGTTTGATAATTTTGAACCATTATGCCTAATTGAACCAAATTTTGAATTGTATTGAAAAATTGGTTGCATTTTCTTGCATATACATGTACTTACATTGAACAGGTCATAGCAAGAAGGCTAGAGCAGAGAATAAAATTTGTTTGCCCGACAAATAGGTACATGTTCAATACATAATTTACTGTTTTGTTTGGGTGATGATGATTTTATGAGCCTATTGGCTAGCCGCTTGGCTTTTTCTTTTTCTTTTTGAGATCTGAAGGACCGGTGAAGCTATTTGAAATTCCCCGATGCTCCCGGTGCAGGGGAGGTTATGGCGAAATTTTTCGAAAATTTAGGGTGTTAGCCAAATTTTTGAAATTTTAGAAAATTCTCAGAAACTGAAAAGTTGGAGAATGGAAGCCAGATCGAGCGTAGAGCTGAATAATCAAACCACTTTCGACTTTGTTCCTTTTCGGGGACGAAAAGTTTTAAGTGGGGGAGATTGTAACAACCCGAAAATCTGGGCCAGTTTAAAATTTTTAATTTGGCTACTTTAGCGAATTTTGAATATTTAAAATGAATTATTTTAAATAATATCTACGAGAAATTTATTTTCAATAGCATTAGAACGTATATATTATATACGTCGTCGTTAGAATATATAATAATTATAAATATAATTGAAAATGGCGCGGTAGTTCGATAATTCGATTTCAAACTTCAATTGGATGTACCGGGTGCAAAACAATCCGGATTTTAGTGACCAAAAATAGTAGGATCTCGTTGTGAATATCTTTCCAACGAATCCGAAAAATCAAAATTTCATAGCGGGAATCAAAAGACATGTCCAGTTGAAAATTCTGAATAGTCGCTATAGAATTCAGGCCCTTAAAAATGGACATTTTGCAAACGACCTCGGATTTCGACAAAACCAGTTTTGTTGGGTCCGTGGTGTCAAGTTATTGCTAGGTTTCAAATTTCATAATTTTTCGATTCAATATGTGAGCGTGGCAAAGGAAAACGCGTTTGACCAGTTTCAGTTGATTTTAATCGACTGGAAAATGGCCATTTTTCAATTGGTCTCAGAATTCGACGAAACTAGTTTTATTAGGACTGTATCGTCAATACGAAGTTAGAAAATATTTTTCTGGAATTTTTAGGGTTAGTATGTGACCCCGGTAATTTGAAATGTACGTTTAAAATTCAATATAGTGATTTAAATGTAAATTTAACGGAAACTGATTGTAACAGCCGAACCAGCCTACGATACATATACCATTGTGTTCGGAATGGGGGTAAAACGCTGTAGACGATAGGCGGTGGGCCTCGTTTAGAGGTCGTATGTAAAAGTCAACATTTTGAAATTAAAATAATAATAAAAAAAAAAGAATTCTCTCTCCTCCCCATACCTTCTCCCAGCCCCCCCCCCCCCCCCGTTCACTTTTTCAGAATCAAAAGAAAAAAAAACCCGAGATTTACATCTCGTTCTCCAAATCGGAGACACTCCGATCTTCCTCCCCGCGCCAGCACGCGCTCGGACCTCACCCCTCCGGCGATGGACCTCCGTCCCCTCCCCTTCTCGCGTGTCGTCCTCCGCCCTCATCCCCTTCAGTTCGAGCCGGAAGTCCAATCGAAGAAAGCTGGAGCCACCGTATACCCCTCCACCCACCGCGACGAGTTATTGGCCATCGAAGCCCCTCCGCCCCCTGTAGACTCCGGCGCCGCTCCGATCCGGACAACTCCGCCCCCCATCTCGACAAACAACAGTGAACGGCCACACATAGGTTAAAGGTAATTATTGCTTAATCAATCTTGTTTAAAAATTAATTTTTATATATGTTTTTAAAATAGAAAACTGAAATTTTTATATATGTTTTTAAAATAGAAAACTGAAATTTTTACATATGTTTTTAAAATAGAAAACTGAAATTTTTGCATATGTTTTTAAAATAGAAAACTGAAATTTTTGCATATGTTTTTAAAATAGAAAACTGAAATTTTTGCATATGTTTTTAAAATAGAAAACTGAAATTTTTACATATGTTTTTAAAATAGAAAACTGAAATTTTTACATATGTTTTTAAAATAGAAAACTGAAATTTTTATATATGTTTTTAAAATAGGAAAATTATCTAAGTATTGTTTTCTTTTAGATCTTTAATTTATAAAAGGTCAGATTTTTATATAGATAAAGTATCGATTTTATAAACATGAAAAGAGAAAAGTTTTAAACATGAAATGATTTGGTTTTTGAACGATTAAAAAAAATATATAAACATAGAAATAGCGAAGGAAAAATGTGATTTTTATATATTGAACATCGAAGTAAAAATGTGATTTTTATATATTGAACATCGATGTAAAAATATGATTTGTATATATTGAATAGCGAAGTAAAAATTCGATTTTTACATATGTAGTGACTACGGGCAACGAAAGCGAAAAAGGCAAAAACAATGATGATTTCCTATAATAGAAGAGTCAAGATGATTGGATAGCTATCTGTGAGAATTTCTCACCTTTCAATTTCTTTTTCTAGTTATATATATATATATATATATACTAGGATGCAGACGGTGCTTAGTAGCACCCGACACAATCGTCCACAGACCATGGACTTGTTTGTTTGGTTGCATAAATTAGTTAGATGATTTGATTTGAATTGAATGGTTTGGTGAAATGAAATTGATTTGATTGATGCGTGAATGGCGTGGGCCTTCACTAGACCGGGGATAAGGCTAGGCCTCGTCCCGTTTCTAGTATCGTGCCGTTATGCCGCCGAAATTTTCTAAAATATGTTAGAAAAATAAAAATATCATTTTATTGAATAAATGAACCGAATAGAATATTCATAGGTTGAATAAAATGTTTTATCATTAAAAATATAATTTTTAACGTGAAAGTGAGTAAATAAATATTTATAAACAAATCGGCCGATTTGTTTATATACACTGATTTGACTGATATTGATTGGGTCGATAAATTTTACACATCGCCCAACTGCACAACTAAAATCTGTGTTTGATTGTTTGAAAACCCCACACGGGTGTTGGGATGAAATATGAAGTTCACTCATCCTGATTGATTGAATATGTCGATCGATTGATTGACAGGCTGTTATAAGCGTTAGATATCTATATTTGATGCTTATACAGTGTAGTGCACTTTGGTTGATGGTTGATTATCTATCGTTGCTATTATATACATTTGTTGTATGGAATCCATATAATTAACTTTATATGGTAATTGATTGGGCCTCATTCCAATTTAGAAAATAAAGAAAATATAAAATAAAGGTTCATGTGTTGACAGTACTCATCCATTGAGATTGGTCATGTGTTGAACAAAATATTTTAGTAATAAAATTTACATCTTTATCAATATAAAATAAAGGTTCATGTGTTGACAGTACTCATCCATTGAGATTGGTCATGTGTTGAACGAAATATTTTAGTAATAAAATTTACATCTTTATCAATATAAAATAAAGGTTCATGTGTTGACAGTACTCATCCATTGAGATTGGTCATGTGTTGAACGAAATATTTTAGTAATAAAATTTACATCTTTATCAATATAAAATAAAGGTTCATGTGTTGACAGTACTCATCCATTGAGATTGGTCATGTGTTGAACGAAATATTTTAGTAATAAAATTTACATCTTTATCAATATAAAATAAAGGTTCATGTGTTGACAGTACTCATCCATTGAGATTGGTCATGTGTTGAACGAAATATTTTAGTAATAAAATTTACATCTTTACCAATATAAAATAAAGGTTCATGTGTTGACAGTACTCATCCATTGAGATTGGTCATGTGTTGAACGAAATATTTTAGTAATAAAATTTACATCTTTACCAATATAAAATAAAGGTTCATGTGTTGACAGTACTCATCCATTGAGATTGGTCATGTGTTGAACGAAATATTTTGATAATAACAACTATTTTGAAAAAGAAATATTTGAAATAGAATATTTGAGAATAGAAATTTATGAAGCCGTGTTGATTAGATTGACGCCATTTTGACGTGAACGATATTTATATCGATTTTATTCATTTCGAAATGAATTGAATTGAAAACGATTTCGAAATGAATTGAATTGAAAGCGATTTCGAAATGAATTGAATTGAAAACGATTTCGAAATGAATTGAATTGAAAACGATTTTGAAATGAATTGAATTGAAAATGAATTCAAATTGAATTGAAAGCAAATTGAAATGAATTCAAATTGAATTGAAATTTGAATTGAATAGAAATGAATTTTAAAACGAATTTATAAAGAAGAATTCAATTTTGCTTTGAATTGAAATGGAAGTTGAAATTGCTTTTGAAATGAATTTAAAAACTATTTATAAAAATCGTTTTAAATAGTAATCGACGAAATATATATTATATATATTATATATATAAAATAATGGCCTGAATAGAATGCGTCGCGCCGCGGCAGTTCGTGAATTTCGACCATTTATTTCAAACGGACATTACGGGAGATCCGACCGTCGGATTCTCCTAAAACTGGAACCGTTGGGTTCGTATCGAAAAGAGCTTTCTAAAGAATATTTGAAATTAGAAATCTAATGGTTGGATTTGGAATTATGTCCAAATCAAATTTGAAAAAGGTCGCTGTAAGTGCAGTTCGATGGCCATTGGTGGAAATCGACTGTACAGGCCTTGATAAAATTATTAAAAATAGTAATAATTTGTGTGAAATCATAAGAAATGATTTAGAAAGGATTGGGATGAAAAACTCCATATTTGAAAAGATAAAAATAGATTTTTATCGAAATGAACTAGTTTTGAACTAGAATTATAATTCTATTTATTTTTAAATAAATAAATTGAATTTAAAAAGGGTTTTAAAAATAACCAGAATATCCAATGATTGCATTGGAGTGGATTTGAATCGAAATTGTCTTCGGAATATTTCGATGTTGGAATTCATGATTATACAGGTGTTGTTATGGAAATTTGAAAGATATATATATATATATCGTTATTTCCAATACGACATTTGTTAGTCGTAGAATTTGATATTGAATATAAGCCGGTATATTTTCTATTCAGAGCCTTGTATTGAATATCAAATGTGATTTGGGTTTGTCGTGAATGGTGTCTTCACTAACATTGTTCTTGAACCCAGTTGAGAAAAGATTAAATCTTTTTATTTAGATTTAATGAAGTGTACCAATTCAATAATATTTAATTGGAATTGAATTGATATTGATTTTTGGGTTTGTCGTGAACAGTGTTTTAAATAACACTCGTTCTTTAACCCGATAATTAATGGAATGTGATTTTGGGTTTATCGTGAACCGTGTTTTAAATGACACTGATTCTTTAACCCAGTTAACGATTAAAACTAAGTGGAGTTTTAATGAATCTTTAATTAGATTGAAACAATTGAAATGGAGTATCACCAGTTTTACTCCAGGCGTTAGTTAAATCTTTAATTAGATTTGAACGTGAAATGGTAATTGAATTTACCGATAACACCGCGGTGTTAGATATGAAGTATAACCAGTTTTACTTCATGGGATGAATAGGTTGGGGTTGGGAAATTAAAACCAATGATTACTTCGGTAAGGTTCGTTAATCTCGACTAGTTTGAATTGATATTCAAAAATAGATTAAAGAATAAATTCAAGAAATTTATCTTGGATAAAATTAATGGGAACCTTTCCCTATGAATGTGAAATTTAGAAACTAACTGTCGGTTAGCTAAGCAGAATGGTTTTCTGGATATTGATCTGATGTTGGTTTCGGCCTTCGGGGTTAATATTTGGGGAATTATTCTCTTGATTAATTTACGGTTAGTGACTGATGAATTGGAATGAGGCGTATGTTGTGTTTGTGTAACACTTATTTAAATATACGCGAGTTATTCGGAAAGACCGGGTTTTTCCCATTCTGAATAACTGATACGACGATAAGTCGAAGATGAAGACGATGGTCGAAGACCGGAAGTCTTCACGTCGTTTGGGTAATTACTGATGATCTTGATTGGGCTGTACACCCAAGAAGATGGAAACAGTTAGTGATCGTCCAGACGTACTTGGAGATCGATGGATATGCGGGGTACTAGGTGCCTCCGGTTTCGTTCAGACCCAGAACGGACTTGTAAATGGACTGTGTGTCTGACATTGGATTTTAGTCCGTGTGATTGATCTCTATTAAATATATATCTGTTTGGCGGCGGAGAATTTATTCTCTTGCTTAACGCCCTTCTCTGAGACGTACGAGCTCAGGGGGTTATATATTGATGGATATCAATCGCATGGAGTGAATTGCCTGTGTGGCATGCTAAGATGCAAATGATCAAGGCTTCTGTTGAAAAGCACAGTCTTGTGGTTGATGATCGAAGCACGGCCTTTGTGGCGTAGCTTTGTGTAACGTTAATTCGCGAGTATCACACCCGGTATGAATCAAAAACGGGAGACGGACATCAGGGAGGACATGCGTTTCTTTCTAGTTAGGAGTGGCATCAGTGCTTGAACTGGCTGACGAGTTTGACTCATGTGGATGTTGCTTATTATTACTTGCTGAAAAGCGAGGCGCCTCGTGATATCGGTTTCGGCCGATGCTTCTGGTCGGCTGACGGGCCAGGCTTACGCCCCAAAGGGCGGGGAAACGCAGTGTTCAGGAATTTTAATCCACATCGGTGGACCGGCCCTGACGATCCAAGGGTCGATGCGCTCTGACCCTGAGGCTCGGACTAGACAGTCTCGAATCGGTTGAGGATCTTGCCCCTAGCCTCGGTTCATACCATAAATGATAACCCAACTTCCAATACGACGTCTTGCGGTTTTGATTGTAAACTTATATATGGCGACATAGTGTTATGGGGCATTCATGCCGCCTATGATTGATACTTATGATTTGAAGTTGTTTTATACACTATGCACTTATAATAGTATCAAATTATTTGTTTTAACCGTATCAAGCATTCTTTGGCTGTTATAAGGGAAAACCCTATCCTCGGCTGCGTTGCATTGTGTGATGGGACCTGGGTCTTATAACAGCTTCATTTTTCTTTATTTAGCATTGCGCTGTTTGTTTTATGCACTGGTATTCTTGGGAGGAAACCCATTCCGTGTTATACGGCGTGGTCCCTTGATTTACCTAACTTTAAAACAAAGATTAATAACTGTTTTAGTTCTCACACCAGTCCCATGACTGACCTGGGGTTTATTGTTTTGACCTAAACTCTGGGTGCCCTTATTTCGACACGGGCAGCTAGTAGTTTTGGTTTTGCAGATTTATATTCACAGGATCCTGGTTTACAGCTGGAACGATATCCGGAAAGCTTTGTATCCGTATATCTCCTCTAGTTGTGTATTGTATTAATTTCCGCTGCGATGTATTTAAATGTAATTTAAATCTCTGGTATTTCTGTGTAATATTTATTCATACTCTGTATATTCTTGTAATCTGATGCATTGTTGTAATATACAATGAAATGTCCTTTTGTATGCGTTCTGTTGTGGCTTGTTCTCGAACTATCCGCGCTTTCCTTTATAGGGAAGTTACGGGTTTTCACATATCTTCAATAGTATCATTCTTGAAAACCGATAAGATTGAGTTAAGTAAATTCATATCGTAAGCGGGAGTTTAATCAAATCTTTGGTTTAAGAAAATTAAGAATAAGGATTTTGGAAAATACGATAATCTTTTAATTAAGAATAGAGAATTGAATGTTGGGAAATCATTTTAATGGAAACTACGGTTGAAATGATTGAAATATGGATTAAGGGATTCCAAAAGAAACTGGATTTGGATAACGAGTTATCGAACGGGAAGTTGATTAAAATTTTGAAGCTAGATTATCCTTGATTTAAAGGATGTGTTTTGAAAGAGAAAAGTTAAATATGGATTTTGTTAAAGATAAAATGTGAATGAGTCTAAAAAAGTTTTGACTAACAAAATCCAAGATGAAAGGAGATTTGTTGAAAGCCTGTGTTATCCATAGTTATGTTTTTAAAATTATGCTTATTATTCGAAAAGACGGGGATCATGTATTGGATCTGAAAACCATTCTGAATAATAAAACGTCGTTTGGAGGAGATAAGCATTTGAAGACGGTGTCGAAGACCGGGACCCTTCACATCAGAAGGGTGGCTTGTTGAATGTCTCGAATGGATCGCTCCCATTTGCAGATGGATTTTATATCAGTTAAGGGGCAAGTAGTCAAGACATATTTGGAGGAATTCTGGATTTTTGTTTTTTTCAGACCCAGGATGAACCTTTGTGGATTTTGTGTCTAACATTGTAATTGATTGCGTAGCACTGATCTTTATTAATATATATCTGCTTGGTAGTGGATAATTTATTCTCTTAGCTTAAAACCCTTCTCTGAGATGTATGAGCTCAGAGGTTGTATATTGATAAATATCAGTGATATATTGTGAATGAACATTATGGCATACTTGAGTTATGTGATGAACCATTGATGATCAAAGCATGGCTTATTGAAGAGTAGCTTTGTGTATATTGTGAGTTCGATGAAACTCACACCCCAGATTGATGGTAAACTGGTGGTCAAATTTTTATGTTGGTTTTGTCTGTTCAGTGCGCCAGGATGTGATGATGAAAGGGTACTACGAGGTACCCAATCCAGAATACTATTTCTTGGGTACTCTAATTCATGCATGGTGGGCTAGTATAACGGTGTCGGAGTCTAGACTTTATCCGCGAGTATTGGGATGATGCACGCAAGAAAGTTTATGAGCCCACGAATGATCTTTCGTACCCGGAACCATCATATTGGAAAATCAATCTCCACTACAAGCCCATACCGTTTTGTTTGTATAGCCTGCTGGTTATTGGCAAGATTATGTCAGTATAATGGGATGGGGCATTATTCTAGCTAGATTAATATATTTACTTTCGAAAGGTTTTCACACTATGCACTAACAATAATATGAAAGAGGATTTTCACGTATCAAAAGCATTTTTGGTTATCATAAGACAAAACTAGCCCATCTGGTGTTCTCTTGCATTGTGTGATGTGGGACGAGTCACACTATGTACTAACAATAATATGAAAGAGGATTTTCACGTATCAAAAGCATTTTTAGTTATCATAAGACAAAACTCGCCCATCTGGTGTGCGCTTGCATTATGTGATGTGGGACGAGCTTATGATAGCTTCATTTTTCAAAAAGTCATTGCGGATTTCTATGCACTAGTATTCACATGGAGCTTGTTCCACGTTAGCGGCGTGGTCTAGTGAATTATCTAACTTTAAAATAAATACTAAAAACAACTATTTGGAGTTCTCATACCAGTCCCACGACTGACTTGGATTTTATTGTTCCCACACCTAAACTCTGGATGCCCATAATTTTATACAAGCAGCTAGTGGTTTGGTTTGAAGATTTAGTCTTTAGAGCTGGATTCAGGATTAGTGCTAGAGCTTTACTTTGGATCATTCTTCTTCCACTGAGAGTATATTTATTTCTTTATGTTGTGTTTCTATTGTACTCTGATAACTCTTGTACTCTGATATAATATTGTTGTAATGATAATGGAAATGTTCTTTTACTTTTGTGCAAATATGTAAGTACCCCTAACAATCCATCTTTATGAACGGTTTGTGTCATTTTAATTGCCAGTGAAAACTGAGCAAAAAGGCGGGTTGTTACAATCATTCGCTGGACACAGTGACGGGATAGGACTACAAGAAAAATCAGGTTTTGCAGCGGCAAAATCCATTTCTGTTCCATTGCTATATTGGTCTTAGCGACGAATTTCTTATATAACACTGTTGTCGGTAAACAAACCATGACGGTAATTGTGTCAAATTTTAGCGACGTAATTTAGCGTGAGTTTTCCGATAGTTTTCCATCATTATACTATTTGTATAATAAATATATAATTTTATCTATGAATTTAATTTTAAATTATTTACCGACTATTTCCCAATGAATAAGTAATTTATAATAAATTATTATTTATAAAAGGCATTGGTAAACCCTTGTTAATTGCCAAACGATTAGCGATAAATAGTTTTAAATATCCGTCGGTGATTCGTCAAAATAATTTGAATTTGAATATTCCGCCGGTGTTCTCTTTCTAATCCATAGATAACTCTAATTTATTTTGCATTTCACAATTTTCTCAATATAGTATACGTTAACAGTTCACCAATCAATAACATAATCATCTAAGAATAATTTAACATATAAAATTCATTGATTCAGACAATGATAATTTTTTTTTAAAATTCCATTCAAATAAGCAATACAATACACATATATCTAACTATTAACACAAAATAAAACAACTCAATGTACACATGAATACACATAATCCTTCCACATAATAAGTATTTGTATAAATCTTCATTGGATGCTTTTGCACAAATTCACGCTTCTAAACATCCTAAGCAGTTTCTCATCTTTTCAATTTCTGGAACTAAGAGTGACACTAATGCTTCATCCCCTTCTCTTGAATGCTTCATCATAAACAACAATTTCTCTACACTTAAGAATTCATTTACAAATTAGAAAATCCAAACATAAGTAGCATGTTATAGATATATATGAGTGTTATATATTGTAATCATGCCTACAATTGTTATTACTTATGAGCAATTTCAACTAGTTCAACGTTTCTATTTAGACATGCAACATCCTCAACGTGTGTCTGGGTGCTTTTCTTTGTTGCCTACTCTATTAACATATTATATTATAGTTAAAATACGTTCTTTCTAGATAAATCGAAAAATTGAATACAGGATCAATATTGATTATAATTGGTATGGCTACTATTATGTACACCTTTAAATTGGCCATTGTTTCTCGCTTTGTTTTGATACACCCTGGTACAAAAAAGCCTCTAAATATTTGACCAGCATTACCTTTTCTTTCCCACTCTTATCATAGAATTTGTTCTTCCTCTAATTCTTTCTAAAATTGATCTATGGAAACACTTTCAACTAAATACGATGTTATGTTGTCCATAGATATCGTGTATTATTTGCCTATTTTCGATGCAAAGAACTAATGCGTTCATTTCTTAATAAACAAACTTTCCCTTTACCTAGGGTACATAATGAAGGCATGCATTGAAGTTTTCCGGCGAGATCTAATAATAATTTTATATATGTTGTAGTAATGGAATTCAACATAAAAGCATTAGATAAGACTAAGATTCATAGCACAAGCAATGTGCACCCCCTTCAAAATTCACGAAGAGATCGCACAACCAAATTACAGTTCTCTCAAAATTTAGTCCAGTTTATACACACACATATTCTGTTTTCTGTAACAAACAAAAAAAACTAGAGATAAAGTCCAATTCACGACAGTTAACTGATATCAGTGGGAACAACTGACCTGTTGTGTTTGCTTGAGCTTTAAAAGTGCAGCATTTGCATTAGCTTATAAGGATTTGTCTACACTAATCATCTGCAAGACCAAGTTCATATATATATATATACATACATATATACACACACACACACACATATATATATATATACACACATATACATATACATATATATATATATCATAAGCTAAAAGTGGCATTAATACCATTAGCAATATGTTGCTTACTTGCATGCAAGAAAAGAGAGCCTTATCAATCTCATGAAGAAAATGCTGTTGTGCTCCATATAGATACGTCAACATAAATTAATTCACATGTACATTGCAAAGCGTAGCAACATCTTTGAAAATTTTATACTACGCAAAATTCTGACATCTCATCAAAAAAAAAAATGGTTTGGCAGCTGATGAAAACTGTTAATGAAGAGTTATTGATATTTTAGCAATCTAACTCCATGAAACTGACAGAGGTTTGAAGATTGAAGTACCATGACTTTGTTAAACCATGAAGCACAACGACCTCCACGAAACTAAGACTGGTTTAGTTTTTTAACATAAATTTCTTTCCTTTATTAGTTTGCGTTAGCCATTTATTTTTCTTGCATTCTTGGTGTCATTCATAAATTTCAATATTAATTTATAAACAATTAAAACAAAGTTAGATTAACACATCTATTGTGATCTTTGCCCTTGATTTAATTAATGGGGTTCGTTGTTTTTGGATCTATTTTTTGTCTAAAATGTATCTTTGAAATTATACATTCTGAAAAGGTATTTTGTTGAATTCTACCTTAAAACTGAAAATATAAAGGGGTTTACAAAACAAATTACCATATTGACTGAATGAATTCCTCGCGGTCCCGCTAAATATACAATTTATACATCTAGCAGCAAACTACAAAAGTTATGGATCCTGCAAATTGCAATCTACGAGGTAATGTGTGACACCCCACGTTTGTTAATGTCACTCATTAAGAAAATGCATTAAGTTTCGTGAAGCGTTATAGGTAAACAGAAATAGAAACATTACAAGACAGATATAAAATAGCATCGGAATTTAAAAAAAAAATATTAAGCAAAGAACATCATGGTTCAAAACATAGTTACATCATAAGTTTGAAATACATAAACCAAGTACATCAACTTAAATTTTTTGTCTTGTACTTAAATCATCAGAGTACAATAATAAAGGAAGCATAATCCCCAAAACATAGCCATAGTAGAGAGATATGAAATCAAGCAGTACATCTAAGCAGCTCCAAGCAAGATGAAAGCAGAATCCTGATCAAGCTTGAGTATTCCCACCCTGAGAACCTGTGGGGAACGGAAGAGAAAGAAGAGGAAACAAAATGGGTCAGACATAAAGTTTGGCGAGTCCAGTTACTTTTAGCATATAAGTAAATAAAAGTATCATGACAGGCATATAAAGTGGATAAGAGAGATAACATCATAAAAAGCAGGCATGACAAGGTAAACAGGATAAACATGATAGAGTATATTGCACTTATCTAGTACTTTCCTTTTTTTCTGCACCAATACTAGTGTCGTATGTACAAGATGATCCCCAACAAGTGTAAGGTGGTAGACTTAGGCGTATTTCTAATGAGAGGTTTTACCCCATACAATAACAGGCAGCCTAACATACCGGAGTTACCCCTAAGGATAATAACGGGCTCCTAAACATACCGGAGTCTAGATGTACCCTAATTACTACCCCAATCGATCGGCTCCCTACTCCGTGGATACCCTTTGTTGGCCCCACAGTAGGATGTATCACTTCTAAACTAGCAATCCTTCGTTTTCAGGATGTGCACAACCATATCTACAGGTGTCACAGTATCTAAACCTCCTCTGTCGGACCCATGCACGCACATGGCCACATCGGAATGCGCTTCCCACACAGTCCCCCACATTTGGATCTCTTACAATCAGCCCAGTAAGCGTGCCCCAACTCCGACCTAGTTCGGAGTACTCGTTTGATACCTATATATGGTACTGACTGAAACTGGTCCCACACCCAAGATGATACAAGCTTCCCCCTACGCTTTCATCCCTAGTACTAGGTTTTCCACAGATTATGCCATACCGAAGTAAAAGATTGCATAACCCCATAGGTTATGTTTGTGGGCCTATATATAAATATTACCCACCAACCCAAGATATACTTAACCCTCCCGATGTTTCATACAATTTTACTTAACCCCTACTCAAGTTAACATATTCATCCAATCCCTATGGATTCAACTAGGTTAAGTATCCAAGTTTATTTCCATATTCATTTATGGTTATAATGTACTTGACCTTCCACATTAAGCTTACACTTATGAATGTTGGATACGTCAGGCGGGTCCGGGTAGACTTCTTCCACAAGTCGGACTTAACCTCGTGTCTTAGCACGTCACGTGTTTATGCACTTAGACCCCTCACATTAAATTCACCACTTGTGGTCGTTGAATACGCCGGTTGATTCCGGGCAGACTTCTACCACAAGTGTAAGCTAACCTCGTGTCTTAGCGTGATTACAGTTTATAATTATTGTAATTCTAGGCATTTCCCGTATTAACCAATTATTCCTATGTCATTATAGGTTTTCAAGCCCCTTTTTCCTAAGTCATGTTCATCATGTATTGTATGCCCCAAATTCAGATCTTTTATCAAAGTTTGGTTTATGCCCCAAATTTATATTCATGTATTTCATTAGTTTTATGTCCAAATTTTCCAATACAATATATGCCCCAATTTTAACGTTTTTCCCTCGTTCCCAATTTAACGCGTTCGCATATTTCAGTGGCATGCTTAGGCTTGAAGGTAGCCTGGCTATAAAATAAAAAGGGAAAAGAAGAAGGGAAGAGAATAGAAATAAACATAATAACAAGATTGACATATGATGGCAAGAATAGGCATAGCAACTAATAAAAATACAGTGACAAAGTTGGGCATAGTGACAAGATAGGCATATAGGAACCGATCTGACGAACACGTGATAATAGAACTGATTCTAACATAATTGGGACATCATAAACAGGAACGATGAGATCTAAAAAATGAATTAGATCAACAAACAATGGCAGATCTGACATGGTAAATAGGTATAGGCTTAGATCTAGTTCATAGTCAAGTCAGAATAACTTAGGTACATTGGTTATAACAGATCTGATATGATTCAAATAGTCACAGGCTTAGATCCAAGTTATAGTCATATCAAGATAAACTTTTAAGTATTTAGATATAAAAATAACGTAGACACACTGTGATTGGATCTAAGAAATAGAAGAGTAGATGCAGATGTTGAATCACAGATCTCTAAACTTAAATGACTTGATTGTTGAAGAAGAAAATGTATTTCAATCTGGGCAGAGACAACATCTAGTTCTCCATTGTTTTTGCACGAAAAAAACAATGATAATGGGGTCCTATTTATAGCATAGGGTCTATGAATCTGGTCAAGAATTCAGTCCATGTACACTGAAATTTATCACGCTCGGATTTGGGGGTGTCGACCTAGGTTTCGACACCCCCCTATGATGTTGACCCATGGGTCGACACCCTTAGGGCAGGGGTCGAACCCCAATGGGCCTGGTTCACGCGATGTACCGCCTTTTTTTTCGATTAATTTTTGAATTTCTGAAATGATTATATATATAATTAGCCTATACATATGCAAACTTCAAACCTTAATATCTTCTTCATACGATGTCTGCTATACGCAAACTCGGAGTCTGTCTTAAGCTGAATTCCGAGACGAACGCAATGGTGCAGTCGATTTCACTTAATTATGAATATTTATTTAATTATTACTTAATTTATATTCTTTAGTGTTGTTAAAATTATGGGGTGTTACATTCTACCCTACTCAAAGGATTTCATCCACGAAATCTCCAAGTTAAGAAGAATATATATCCTAACATCCATCACCCATCCACTCATACATCAATCATAGGCATCCATTGTCCTTAAAAAATTCTAATGCTCATGAACATATGCAAACGTGTGTGTATATGTCCTTATACTAATGCGAAAGATCAGGTGGTCTACTGATTTAGTTGACCTCCTTAATGAAATGTATGTTAGTGCCATGAATCCATCGTGTATGCAAATAATCCTATTATAACATGTAAGTTCTATATATGTGCACAATTATCCATCCAAATGCAAAATCCATATGATGATACACCCACTTTCATCCATTAAAAGTGAAAAAATAAAGCACATACATCCATATGCAGTATGAGAGTGATTGAGTCGATTTAGTGCCTAATGTGGGTGTATATGCATCCACGAGCAACCATTAGCAAACACTTGCATCCATCAAACATAACATGTCTCAAATGTATGTTTACATTCATGGGATTCCTACCTAAAGGTCGAAGATTCGATCGATAGGATACACTTAAATGATAGAAACAAGCATAAGCAAAAGCTTTGGAAAAGAAGTTAAGGACATACCCTTGAAAAGGAAAGGGTACGCAGCGCGAATCTTGTCTTCGGTCTCCCAAGTTGCATCCTCTGGGTTATCTCCCCACCGAACCTTCATTAACTTGACTTCTTGGTTGCGTAGCTTTTTAACTTCTAATCCAAGAATACGGGTAGGAACTCGCCTAATTGTCACCTCCTGTTCCACCTCTACTTCCTTACGTATACTCGGCTCTACTACTTCTGCTGTATCATGCAAGCACTTCCGTAAAATGAGAAACATGGAAAACATCATGAACATAGGACATTCACTCTGGTAGCTTTACTCTGTAGGTCATTTGGCCAATCCTTTCTGTTATGGGAAATGGCCCTACAAATCTTGGTGCTAGTTTCCCTACGGATCCAAAGCGAACCACATTCCTTAATGGTGATACCTTAATGAAAACCATGTCTCCCACCTCAAACTCAGTGTCAGTCCTCCCCCTATCTACATAGGATTTTTGCCTATCCTGAACGGTCTTCATTCGTCGTCTAATAAGATCAATCTTTTCGGACGTTTCTCTAACCATATCTAGTCCAAATAGAAGTCTTTCTGTAGACTCCCACCAACAAGTCGGTGATCTACAAGGTCGTCTGTATAATGCTTCGAAGGGTGCCATGCCAATGCTAGCTTGATAACTATTGTTGTAGGCGAACTCTACTATAGGAAGATGCTCTTCCCAAGTCCCTCCGAAGTCTAAGATACACAGCCTTAAAAGATTCTCAAGAACTCTATTAATCCTTTCCGTCTGTCCATCGGTCTGAGGGTGATAAGCGATGATCAAGCACAACTATGTACCTAATGCTTCTTGAAATCTCCTCCAAAATTCACTGGTGAAAATGGGGTCAATATCACTTACGATACTGGAAGGTACTCCATGAAGATGGACTATCTCACGAACGTAAATTGCTTCCAACCATGTCGTCGTCCTCTTACTCTTAACTAGGATGAAATGAGCGCACTTAGTAAGTCTGTCTACTACAACCCAAATATTGGTGTTGCCCTTCCTAGATCTAGGCAAAACATCGATGAAATCCATAAAGTCGCTCTCCTACTTCCACTGTGGGACCTCCAAAGGATGAAGTAAACCACCGGGCTTTTTTTGCTTAGCTTTGACTTGCTGGCAAATCAAACATTGAGAAACAAACTCCACCACATCTTTCTTCATCCCCGCCCAAAAGAAAACCCTCTTCATATCTCTATACATCTTATCACCACCTGGATGAATAGTCATCTTTGAATGATGGGCTACCTTTAGGACTGTCTTTGAAAGACTCCCAACTCGGGGAACGCAAAGCCTTCCATCTCGTCACAACCACCCTCTATCATCTGTGGAATATCTACTAAGGTGACTAGAAGTCTTCCCTTTACTGAGCCTATCCAAGGTGTCTGAAATCTGTGGATCCTCTCGCTACAAAGCTTCTATCTGATCCAAAAGAGTAGGTCGCACCTCTAATGATGCTAATAATCCAGGAAAAAACTCGGTGGAAGGTCTGAAGTTAAAAGTAGATATAAACTCCAAGATTTTTTTCTCCACAAACAGATGACTTAAGGCCATCCTCTGCCTACTCAATGCATCAGCCACCATATTACCCTTGCCAGGGGTATAAGCAATTTAAAAGTCATAAGATGCTGGGAATGCCATCCACCTTTGTTGCCTTTAATTGAGATCCTTCTATGAGAACAAGTACTTGAGAGATTTATGATCAATGTACAATTCGAACATCTCTCCAAGCAAATAATGGCGCCAAGTCTTAAGCGTGAATACTATGACAGCTAGCTCTAAGTCATGGGTAGGATAGTTCTTCTCATGAACTCTTAGCTGTCTACCTCCGTAACATACTACCCTTCCCTCTTGCATCAGAACCGCACCAAGCCCTATACCACATGCATCACTGTATACTGTAAACACTTTGTTTCCATCAGCCACGGTCAAGACTGGGGCTATTTTCAGATCCCTCTTCGATTGTTGGAAAGCAACATCACAATCTATATCCTATGAAAATGTCAAATTCTTCTTTGTCAGCATGGTGAGTGGGGCTGAAATCTTTGCGAAGTCCTTAATGAACTTCCTATAATAGCCTGCTAACCCCAAAAAACTTCTCACCTCTGTTGCATTCTTTAGGATTTGCCAATTTTGATCTGCAACTACCTTTGCGAGATCTACTGCAATCCCATCTTTAGATACCACATGCCCTAGAAATCTCACCTCTTTTCTCCAAAAATGACATTTGGAGAACTTTGCCTTAAGTGGGTGCACACGGAGAGTTTTCAAAACTCTCTCAAATGTTGTGCATGCTCTTTCTCACTCTTCGAGAAAATTAAGATGTCATCAACAAAGACCACGACAAACTTATTTAGAAACTCCCGAAACACCTTACTCATTAGATCAACAAAATAGGCGGGTGCATTCGTCAACCAAAAGGCATGACGAGCCATTCAAAGAAACTATCTGGAGTCCTAAAAGCGGTATTATCTTTACTTTCCTCGGCCACCCTCAACTGATGAAACCCTGTGGCCAAGGCTAACTGAGAGAAAACTGATGCACCAACAAGTTGGTCAAACAGATCATCTATTCTCGAAAGTGGGTGTTTATTCTTCTTAGTGAGTTTATTCAACTCCCTATAGTCCACACATAAGCGAAGTGAATCATCCGCTTTAGTTGTGAATACCATCGGAGAACCCCATTCAGATAGGCTTTGCCTAATAAACTCTTTCTCAAGTAGCTCCCCTACTTGCTAGCTAAGCTCCCTCCTTTCTCTTGGAGCCATATGCGCTCAAGAAATGCAACTGGCTTTGCATTGTCCACCAAGTATATACAGAAATCAATCTCGCGCCTCATAGGTAAACCCTGAACCACATCAAAAACATCAGAATATTCATGGACTACTGGTACAGATCGTGGATCATCAATATATGCATCAAGTGACTCAAGGAAATTAAGCATGATAGACCCCTTTGGGTCACAAGAAATTTCGAGGTCCTCCCATGGCAAGCCAAAAGTCTAACGACCCTCTTCTCACAATCCAGAATGGCACCATACATGGCTAGCCAATTCATCCTTAGAATCAAATAATAGCCCATGAAACCAAGCACATACTAGGGCTGCACACAACCCATATCCAACCCGACCCAACCCAACCCACATAAACCCAACACAACCCATCCTAATTCGGGTCGGATATGGGTTACAATTTGTAACCCATACTATATACGGGTCGGGTTTGATATCTTGTTTAATCCAACCTTATTTTAACCCAACCCAACCCTATATTAAAAAACTAATTTAATATCAGTCCACTTAAAATTAGAATAGTTCCTAGAATAATCTTTATTTATTCTATAGTAAATATGCAAAAAAGCATATTTTATGTCAATCCAAACTAGATAGAATTTGGCAAATATATTATAAAGAGCAATTTAATGTATCTTAAAATGAAACACTTGTTCTGCTATGTAGTAAATTGATTTCATATAATGTGTTTTACAATGAAATTTTAGTACAATATGTCTTATAATGAATCGGTTATTTTAAATGCATCATTTTAGAAAAAAATCTGATATATTATACCGAATATTTTAATATTACTTTTTAAAAAAATTCCCTTATATTCTCATTTTTGATTATATTCAAGCAACCCAACCCAACCCTACTAAACCCGACCCAACCCATACTTCAACCCAACCCATATCCAACCTCATATAGGGTCGGATACGGGTTGAACTACCTTAAACCCATAACTATGCGGGTCGGATGTAATATTTGGTCCAACCCAACTCATGCTTTGTGCAACCTTAGCACATACGCGTCGCACTCAAACTCGATGCCTAACATAGATATTCTCAAACCCCGACAAATCATGGACAAATGAGCCGTACCACCAATGGGGCTTGAGACAACAACAGGATCCACTACCATACCAGTATTAAGGTGTAGAGACTCAACCACAGAATCAGATATAAAAGAATGCGAAGCGCCAGAATTAAAAAAGAGTCCTAATATGATGATTGTAAAGAGAAATCAAACCTTCCATAGAAACTTTCCTACCTCTATCTAGAGCACTAGTTAGAGAGCATACGTCTGCCCTCCCGAAGCTCCTGCCCTTTGACCTTGTCCTTGCTTCTTCGGGCACTCCTTAGAAAAGTGTCCGACCTCTCCACAACTAAAACAAGCATTCTTCCTTCTTTTGCAGTCCTTGATCAAATGACTCTTGCGTCCGCAATTATGGCACTTCCTCTTATCCTTAGCCTTGTCGTTCTTTCCACCCTTCTATTATTGTTGCTGTTGTTGTCCCTTCTTGGGCCATACTCTCTTGTTTTGTGTTTCCTCCACCTTAAATTCTTTCTTTTCAACTTTATCTTCCTTATGCATCAATGACATATCAACGAGCCTTTCAAAAGTTGCTCCCATCGAAATATGGGACATAGCTAACCCATGGAGGGGATCATTCAGTCCTTTAGCAAACCGCAAAGCTTTCTTATGTGGAGTATCCACTAGTCCAACCCAAACCTTGCTAGTTGGTTGAATTTATTAACATACTCTTTGACATTCATGCCTCCTTGCTTGAGTGCCAGAAACCTTTCCATTTGCGTGCTTTTATCGGCTTGAGATAGAAACTTCATTTCAAACCTCTATCAAAAATCATCCTAAGTCTCCATTGGATGCCCTGCTTGTGTCACTTCCCACCCAAATGAAGCCTCATCTTTCAGCAGCCAAGCGGCTAACAAAATCTTCCTACTATCGTCCACTTCAAAAATCCAAACAAATCCTCCATCTCTTTGAGCCAATTCCTTGCCTTTACGTAAGTTTTGGTTCCTCGGAATGGCTTTCCACCCATAGCACAAAAATCTTTGCAAATCTTAGAGAAATTATCTACTCACGGAGGAGGAGGATGAGGAACAGCGGGTGCAGCTGGGGGAGGAACGTCTGCTTGGCCACCGGCGGGCGCCGTGACCTCAAGATACCTGTGGAACCAGCTTGGCATCGTAAAACGCCCTCAGGAATATTAGGTTCCCAAGACATGCTGAAAAGAAAAGGAAAAGGGATTCAAACAGAGGATCGAAAGATATTACATATGGCTTTAGGGAATATGTTTTTCAAAACAGACTTTTCTCCTAAAAATGCTTTCTTTTAAAACCTTTTTGAAAATAATTTTCAAAAATCTTTTATCGGATCCGGTAATCTTCAGCTCTGATACCAAGTGTGACAACCCACGTCCGTTAGTGTCACTCATTAAGAGAATGCATTAAGTTTCGTGAGGCATTATAGGTAAACAGAAACAGAAACATTACAAGACAGATATAAAATAATAGCGGAATTTTAAACTTTTTATTAAGCAGAAACGTCATGGTTCAAAACGTAGTTACATCATAGGTATAAAATACATAAACCCAGTACATCAACTTAAAATTTCTGTCTTGTACTTAAATCATCAGAGTACAATAATAAAAGAAGCATAATACCCAAAACATAGCCATAGTAGAGAAATATGAAATCAAATAGTACATCAAAGCAGCTCCAAGAAAGATGAAAGAAGAATCCTGATCAAGCTTGAGTATTCCCACCCTGAGAACCCAGGGGGAACGGAAGAGAAAGAAGCGGAAACATAATGGGTCAGACATAAAGTCTGGCGAGTCCGGTTGCTTTTATCATATAAATAAGTAAAAATATCATGACAGGCATATGAAACACCCCACCTCCGTTAAGGTCACTCACAAAGGGAATGCCTTAATTTTGGTGGAGGTTTATAAGTAAAAGCCACAGATAAACGCAAGACAGATATAAATACACATATTTTAAACAGCGGAAACCAACAGACTTTTATTTCATCAATATGTGTTCAAAACAAAACATTGTCTCAAAATACTTCCATCATTACAACCTCATAACTGTCTTGATTATTAAAGAAGCATAAAACATAAATAAAGTGACAAAGATCCCCATAGTGATATCCAAAGCCATAGTCCGAGCAAAAGAGACCCAAATCATACATCTACGTTCTTGGAGCTTGTACAGAGCCTGACTGAGCTGAGCTGTTTCCTCCCTGTGGACCTGGGGGGGAGGGGGGATGAAAGAAAAGAAGACGAAAAGAAAATAGGGTCATACATAAAGCCTGATTAAATTTAGTAACTCTTCAGTATGTGAATAAGAAAAGGGCATGATAGATATATACTGAAAATAGGATAGTGTCACAAGCTAAGGGAGTGTCGAATGTACTATCGCACCCATACTATATCTCTGCATCTACTTGAGTTTACTCTAACTGGCACCCCATGGTGACGGTGAAGTGATCCCCAACTTTATTTAAAGATCGGCTCCTACTCGCGTTAACATGTGTCATACGGCCCCCAAGAATTGTAGACACCTATGCTGGTCCCACCATGGGGTGTATCAAGACCCATGGTGGCAGCCCCGACACAAATTCTAGATGGCATAGGTTATACTACTGGTGTCCCCAGTGCCCTGGTTGTCTGCTCCGGAGTGTGTGCACGCCCGCACCCCGTTAGACCTGCACTGTGCACCCACCGCCGTCGTTTGACCACTTATAATCAGCCCAGTAATCGTGCCCCACCCTGCCTAGTTTCAGGGTACCGTTGATACCTAAATTGGGTTACTGCTGAAATGGGTCCCTCATTACCAGAATTTTCTAGTCAAACATGTTAAGTGGTTAAGTGTCTGTATTTACCTAACCCCCACCCATCAATTCTTGTTAACATGTTGAATTTGGTTAAGTGTTATAGTTGACTTAACCCTACCACCTGTCCTTAGCCTCTTAGGAGCACCAGACCACTCGCATTAGATAGATATTACTATGGTTACTGGATATGCCGGTCGGTTCTGGGTAGGTTTACACCGTAGCTTAGTCTAACCTCGGGTCTTTATTGGGCCCAATGCTTAACCACCCACATTGGATAGGTATTGTTGTGACTACTGGACAGCCGGGCGGTTCCGGGCAGGTTTACATCACAACTCAATCCAACATCGGGTTAAGCATATCGTGTTTTCTAAATTTACATATTTTATTACTTCTCAATTACATATGTAAATGTCATATCTTTTATTCTTGGGCATAACAATTTATACTGCTTAAATGTCATTGTCATTGGCATGTGCCAAACATGCCAACATATATTTTCATGTTTTACACCCAACGTTATTACCCCCGTTTATACGTTCGCAACGTTATAACAAATGTTGGGCTCGACACAATTCAGCCCAACTTTATAAGCGTAAGAAAAGGGGAAATCAAGAACATGTAATATTTTACAACATATAAGGGCGTGTGGCGCATGAACTTGCAGTTTAGCGATACTAACATAAATGATGGGTCATGTGGACTTGCATTCAAATG